>CM077078.1:40603135-41208135 GCA_039513925.1 Platanthera zijinensis | reverse complement strand
ACAGTGCTGGTCTGCCGATCCTTCGCAGCGCCCCTCCTTCAGTGAAATCACAGATAGACTACGTGCGATATCCATGACGGTTCAGCCAAAGGCTCATGCTCAGGCTGGCGGGTGAATCGAAATCGAGCAGGATTATTGATCAAATTGTTTCTATTGCGGTTTCGATCCTTAGAAGAGAGCTTCTATTCTTTTTCATTATTCCCTTGGAATGGTTTATTTTTGTTGTATTCTTTTGCTGCATTTGATCATTTTGCGTGTACAGTGTTTATAATTCTCATTTTGTTGACAATATTGAGATGTAAGAAATTGATATTGTGATACAGCTGCTACTGCAGCAATAATAATAATAATAATAATAATAATAATAATGCTCTATAGAACAGTACATTGATTAAAAAAGAATGGACATGTACAATGTGGCATTTTATTCAAGCAGATATGGATTACTAGGATTCTTTTGTTGGTGTTATTTAGATTACAATATTAACCTTCACATGGTCTGACAGTAGTGATTTCATTATCTTATGCTTCGTTTGACGCAGCGGCAGTGGTTGTGAACGCGGTGGTTATGAACCGTCGTTCGTGAATGCTCGGCCTCACACAAAGAACTTCATCTACCTGTTTTTTTTAGTGACGGTCATAAGTCATAACTATTGTCGTGTCAAACATACATTTTATGGCAGTGATGTTTTTGTCCAAACTCACCAGAGCAAAACGCAGCGACAAAAGGAGCTTTTTTAATCAAGTTAGTGTTATCTGGTATGATTAATGGTGGATTACCTCTATTGAAATAATGTTATGCAGATAGTTGCAGCAAATCTGGAGTGGAATTATCTATACCATCTGTTTTTGCTGCTGCAGCCACAGCAAAATCAAGATGGTGAGCTACAGTTTTTGTGATCCTGTTACATAAACATCTTCCTGTTTCAGATGTTCAAGATTCAGAAAGATCCATTTGAATAAGGTTTGGTCTGCCTGTAACTATTAATTACCCAAATCTCCACTGGGAGTTAGTATAATTACAAGGTGCACATTTCTATCTTTGAAATTACAAAGACATCCCCTATAAGGTTGTAACTAAGGGTGTTTTTGTGCATGCATGTTATGAAATGTGAACTTGTAGCCAGTTGTAGGGAAGGTTTTTGTACATGGTTGGGGAGTCTTGTTACGGATCTATGTGCCTCCCTTCTTCGGTCATCCTCTACTATGATAATCAAGTTGTCATCTGTATCGCTGAGAATTCATATTGCCGGCCATCCTCTCATATCATTAATTATATAATATTTTCACATCGTCCCTCACTTGCTTTCAAGCATCTCGATAAGTTATGACATATAAAACTAGAGATTTTAGAAAAGTGGGTCTGCGAAGGATTCCATATTACATTTGTTGCGGGTCGCACGATTTTTCACCGGTTTGAAGATTCGAACCGCCTTGGCTCCAAAAGTTGAACCGGGCGTGTAAATAGTCAAATGAAAATCAAGCAGCAATGACAAGAGGCGTTTTTAATATGGAAAACTTAAAATAGGTGAAAAATCACGAGGTCGGATCTAGGGCCGATCATATTATTCGAAACTCGAAAGTCGCTCAGAAATCGCTCGAATATTGAGTCGAATCAGAGTCGGTTACAATTCATTTGATTCAATTGTACTCGAATCTGATTTTGAGTCGATTTTGAGATCCCTGAATCGATTGAAATATGATTTGAATCGGTTCTAATTGATTAAAAATATTATGTATTTATTAATATATTATTATTATTCTAGAATAAAAATACTAAAATTTTAACCTAAATAAAAAGAGTAAAGGCTTTTTAAGGTTTCATTTGTTAAATTTAAAGGTTGCCCAATTTAATTTTGAGGCAACTAAGAATAAAGAGAAAATTACTCAAATTCGAGCCGGCTCAGAATCGAGGCATTTTGAGTCAGCTCGACTTGAAATCTATTTCGATTTCGAGTTGATTTTGAGACGAGTTCGGCTCGAAATTTTCGATTTTGAGTCGAGCTCAAATCGCTTGAACTCGACTTGATATCAATCCTAGCCGGATCTTTGTCAGGCCTAAATCCATTATTTTCCCTTTGTTTACAAGTATTTGAATTCCTCAGGGGGTGACATGTTACCTCTCTGTTACAAGTTTTAAGTATAGAAAATGGGAAAAATATCTAAGCCCACGCGTTCGCAGGAGCTTCCACGAGTGCGCTCCTCTGAGTACTTTCTTGCGCTTGCTACGTGCGCAAGAGCGCTGAGCGTGACCAAACTAGAAATTGAGTAGGGTGAATTCCGAGCGAAAGAATGATCTGAGTCTCACGTCCTCACTGGAAAACCTCAGAGCTCTCTTTTGTCTCTCTTGAGTTGACAAATGACGTTGCTCCGTTCCGATCACCTAGATCGTCAATTTTCCCAAAATGACGAGCATGCCCCCCTCCCCTCGGTGGCCCGGGGAGGTTGCCCAACAACGATGGCTGCGGAAGTAGGCGTTTAGACGACCACTTTTGCATTTAATTGCTCGTGCATCGCTCTTGCTCGCTTTGTGACCCTTGCTGTGTTTTGCTGGGACGTTTTCCCACTTTGAGCTTTGTGTGTTGCGTTGATTTGGAAGTATTTTGCTTTCCACGTTCCCCTGTGTACGAATGTATAAGTATAACATTGTGTGTTAGCTTGGATAGTTTCCCCCCTTATCTTGTTGGTGCGGAAGGACTGGTGGGTGCGTTCCTACTGGAATTCATAGGTGGATTTGGGGCTCGCTTTCATCGTAGGGTGTAGAAAGACTCGGGGTTCGCTCTAATCGTGGAGTAAAAGGTCGTGGGGTTTGTTCACATAAGAGAGGCAGAAGGATCTGGGATCCGTTCTTACTAGAATACGTAGAAGGACTGAGTGTCCGTTCTTGCGTGGAAATATAAATGGGCTCGATGTATGTTCATATCAAGAGTTAAGACACGGTCGTTGAAGACGAAGACCAAGTTGGCATGACCGGAGTAGGAGAAAGCGCTAATGGTTGTCGTGCCTCAAGGCGACATAGACTTATGTGCTCGACAAACACAAAGAGTCATATGTGATGCTTCAAATTACGATCCTGAAGCCTCCATTGAAGGATGACTTGCTCGCGTCCGCCTTGTGCTTGGAGCGTTGTATCTTTCGCTCGCCTTTTGCTTTTGTTGTTGTAGGCATGGCTTAACCCCGCAGCCTACCTTTGCGGGTGGTACTACAGAGTTGCTCTCTTGTTTGATTCTTCTATATCTTGCTATGAGTTCGACGCAACTTATTGAGTTTGGGGCTTCCATTGGACGTTGGTGTTGGGTGCGGATACTCGGATGTAATGCAGAGGGTCGCTTGTCCCCCTTTGTCTGAAAGAAGCCAAAGGACTCAAAGTCAGTTTTTAACTATGTGGTGTAGGAGGACTCGAAGTCCGTCCTGACCGAACTCCGTAGGAGGTTTTGGGGTCTGCTCTTGCCTTGAGGTGTAAAGGGACCTTTGTACACTCTTGCCCAAGTAGAAGGACTCAGAGTCTATTCCATTGGAGGCTGTGAAGGAACTTAGTCTGTTCGTTCCTCAGGAGGACTGTAGGTCCGTCCAGTTGGAGGTGACGAAGGATCTTTGTTTGTTCGGGCCTCAGGAGGACTCAAGGTCTGTCTAGTTGGAGATGGCGAAGGATCTTTGTCCGTTCGAGCCTTAGGAGAACTCAGGTTCTGTTTGGTTAGAGGTGTAGAAGGACCTTTGTCCATCTCGCCTTGGAAGTAGAAGGACATGTGATACATTTTCTCAGTAGGCGCATAAGGACTTTTGTCCATCTCTCTTTAATAGTAGAAGGATACGGGGTAAGTTCTCTCAGGAGGTGCAGAAGAACTTTTGTCTATCTCACCTTGGCAATAGAGGAACACGAGGTCCATTATTTTAGGAGGTGCGGGACTCTCGTCCATCTCGCCTTGATAGTAGGAGGAATCGAGGTCCTATCCTTTCCTAAGAGTCGATTGTCACAGATGCGTCCGGAAATCCATTGTGTTATTTCTTGAAAGGAATGTATAGGCGTGCGCAAGTCCCGTGGTGCATCTTGTCGCTCTAAGAAATGTGGGAAAGAAATATACGGATGATGGCAAATCTCCTCCCATCCTGCTTCTGAATATTGTGTGCGCCAGGCCCCGTTGGCGCCCTTGGGAGTTGTGTTTAGCGAGCAGATCTCCACTACAATGCCTTGAGTGAGGACGTTGGCCCGACGCGCCCTCAGTAGTGATCCCTAGAGAATAACGTTGCACGTTGAGGCGGCTTGCAAGATGATGAACTGGATGTCGTGCGTGGCTTGCGCTGGAGGGGGGGGGGGGTAGAGTTACTGGTAGGATATTGCTTCCCAAAATGGGGATCGTCAGATGTCCCGTATGATGTGCACCCCCATGCCTAGTTGAGTGTTCCTTCTGGAAATTACAAGTTAGAGCAGAGTTGATAGAAACAACACATTGGCGGACACTTCATCGATGATCAGTATCCCGCCTACTTCCACAGGGGGTGTCTGATGATCACATGGATGTGTTGAGGGTTTGATGAAGATCCTCGCGCTTCGGGAGAGGTTTGACGGGCCCTCTCTTGTCGTGCTTCGAGGAGAGCTCCTTCGTGCCATTGCCCACCTGTGGGTTTGGTCGGGACAGACTACACAACTATCCCCTTCCCTCGAAATCCTTCAAGTAGGCCAAGATGAGTGAGTCGCTCGACTTCCTCCTTCAGGCGCCACCCTCTTCTGCATCGTGCCCTCGACTTTGATGGTAGTGGCAGAACTTGGACTGACCCCTCCTTCCCGGGGGGGGGGGGCGTCTTGGGCCTCCGTAGTGAAGCATGGCTCTTGATAGCTCACGAAACTTCTGTTTAAGAAGTGTTGAGGGGAGTGAAGCGTTGTCCTTGCAAATTTACCCGAACCCGCGGGGCGCTATCAGGGCACCCGCCTCCTCTCCTAGATGCTTGGCTAGGATCATTCTCCTTTCTTTTTTGATTCCCTGGCCTCTGCTGGGAGTGAAGTGTTGCAAGAAGAGTGGGATTTGTTGTCACAATTCAAATGACTGTTAAGATTACTATTTGTGCGAGTCCAAGATGCTGGGCTAGGATCATTCTCCTTTCTTTTTTGATCTCCTAGATGTTGGGCTAGGATCATTCTCCTTTCTTTTTTGATTTTCTGGACCCTGCTGGGAGTGAAGTGTTGCAAGAAGAGTGGGATTTGTTGTCACAATTCAAATGACTGTTAAGATTACTATTTGTGCGAGACTAAGAATAATGCTTGGATGTGATAGAGGTGGGTTGCCCCGGCAAAATTAGCGTACCAAAGGTGTTGTTGACATAAATTTTAAAAAAAAAAATAAGTTCAAAGAGTTGTGGATATCGGTTCTCATTACATGGTCAAAAAAGATGCAACTTTAAAAGTGTGGAAAATAGAAGTGAAATGTGGAACTCATAATCATAAATTTTTTCATCTTGAGGCACATACCTATGCTAGGAGATTAGATGAAAATGAACAGAAGATAGTTCACGATATGTATACATCTGATGTGAAACCTAGGAAAATTTTATTAACCTTTACAACTATGAGGATAATTTGCAATGAAAAAGTAAGGTTGTCAAAGAAGCAATTATATGGCGTTACCCTAGTGCAATTTCTCTAAAAATGCATCACTGAAGCAGGGTATATCAGTTATAATCATGTTAATGCCTTTACTAAAAATTTTGATTTTTTATACTTTGCTCATCCAACGTTAGTTTAATTAATCAACATGTTTCTTAATGTTTTTATGTTGGACTGTAGACACAAGATAAGGTTTAGAGGTTATTTGTGCTATGAGTTAGTAGACTTTATTTTTGTTATTGTTACTTACTGCATTGGAATTCATTAAAAGGGAGGATGACTCATTGAAGTTTAGGCAACCTCACAAATCATTGTGCAATCACAAGATAAGGAACACTATGAGTTTACCTTGTGGGCATGAATTGATACCATTTATTAATAATTCCAACGTTTTTCCTTTGTGAATTATCCATAAACATTGAAAAAAATTAACTTTGGAGGATCGTATGCATGAGACAGGTAAGGTAAGAGAGGAGAATGAGGCTTTACATGACATATAAGTAGAGTTTGATGAGATATTTCAAAATACAATACATCATCAACTATTCAAAAACAAGAATTGAAAAGAAAATTACATGAGCTATTGGATCCTACAACAAGTCAAACTATAGGACCTTTGGTTTCAGGTCGGTTAAAGGGGCGACCAAAAGGAAACTTGAACAAGCAAAAGAATGGGTAACAATCTACAAAAAGGGAACTTTTAGTTTTTGAGCATTCTAAAAGCCGAGCATAACACATTTGAAAATAAAAATTCTAAGGAAGAAAAGATTTCTTGATAGCATTCAGAAAGGGATGCATTTTACATTTCAAAACATATATGCGATAAAACAGATATGATAGGTGAAGGGCATTGCGACTATAGAGTTATAATTCATGCTTTAAAATGAGTCAAAATGGCTACAAGTGCGCAAGTAACTAACAATGAAAATCACTAATAATGTATACTCAAATATATGGAGATGGCAGACAGCTATAGTTAATTGAATCTCTAAATTGTAATACAACTCCGGTGCCGCTTGAAAATTGGATGTTCATGCTAGACATTGGACTTATAGTTACATCTTGTTATAATGTCGTTTTTGTTCATTACTCAAAATATCACTCCTTCACATTTCTACCTCCATAAATCCGGAAGATAATTTTTATTAGTTTTGTCAATAGTAATCATTTCATTCATTTGTCGATGAAAGAAAGGTGCCCACTTCCACCTATATACTTTCAATGGTTAAGATATCATGAAACAATAGCAGAAAATTGACATTTACACAAGCAAATGGAAGATGTAGTAAATTTGACTGATCCATGAACAAGTTGTGTATGAATTATTATTGGGCTCATTGCAATACTTAATATTAAACTTATCTATGTAATTATTATTTCTTGTGTGTGAATCAAATGAATTTTGGGACTTATGAGTGTTAAGATGCACATAGGGTGCTATCATTCAAGAGCTATTGTTACTTCAATTTTAAATAATTTGCAAATATTTTATTTATTTAAGACAAAACTAATATTCATATATTTATATTCGTGTAGGTCTACATGAACTAAAAAACGGACCATGAAAATCTTGAGTTATACCGGTGGAAATGATTTGGATTTTATGATTTATATAATGTTTACTTTTTGTTGTTTTAAAATGTAGAAGAGAAAAAGACTTTTGTATTTGTAGCAAAAAAATCGCAAAATTTTATTTTGGTGCTTCTCTAACAATTTGTCCTACAAAAAAATTCGTACTGTACACATAGTCAGGACTGGTGAGCACATAACATCACATCGCCCTAAATAAAGTACAATTTGAACTCTAAAATGGACTAATCCAGGTGGTTCTAAATGAAGAGTATCTTTATCGGATGAGTGAACTGAGATTCTCTTCATTTGGCAAATTTTTTCAGCCTGAGTAGCATGGAATACCGAAGTTGATCGTGCACGAATTCCAAACGAGTTCCTCACGCCCTATAGGTTTTAAGTTTTTCATCCCCTTTGATTGTGTGTTGCTTCCTCCACGCACCAAACTTTTCTTTCCCCCGGTTTTAGATTTCGGAATGTACCCAGCCCCAATAATCTCCCCTTTCATTTAAAGACAAATGAAAAAAATTGATGTGTATACCAAACATATTTTAATTCGTGTGCGGAGCAAATCCAGCCGTATAATCCGTGATTTCAACGACTGAGATCATTCGATAAACAATATGACCGGTCGTATTTGAAAAGTGATTTGTGTATCGTTAAAATAACAATCATGCGGCCGTATTTCCTCCCAAATGTGTGTTACATGTTCGGAATTTTTTCTCCTCCATTTCAGGAAAAATTTTATGGTATCACGGTAGTTCATAACTCTATGTGCGGTATCACGGTAGTTCATAACTCTATGTGCCTCAATAAATACCGCCGGTCTAGAAGAATCCTACTGAGCGAAGATCCAAGAAATCGGACGGTCCCAAATTGTTTGATCGAGAAGCGCGCAGGAGGGCGGAGGACGGAGGGCTTGTCACTTATTAGTGCTCCCCCGTCCCGGCCGTCGGAGGCGGCCAGCGTGAAGGAGAACGAAGATGCGAGGCAGGAGGCTGGTTTCTCTATCCTCCTCCTTTCTTCTCCGCTGGAGCTCCGATCCCGTGGCGCCCGGCCCTATACATCAACTTCACCATGTCAGGTAAATCCGATCTCATCCCGGGCGTATCACCTCCCATCTCCTCTCGCCCTCTTCTCTTCGCGCTGATGGATTCATTGATCCTGGGCGGATTGTATCTTTGCAGCTTCTTTTCCACTTCCTCGGAGCCGGTAGGGAAGAGCCCTTTGCGTCGCCGAGCAATCCCCATCGTGCTTCTTAGCCTTACCGGCGGCTTCGCTCTTAGCGCGATCAACGACATCGCTATCTTTCATGGCTGCAGCAAGTACATTTATCCTCCTTCCTCTCCTTTGCTTCATTCTTCCGCTGAATGTGAATATATAGTGGACTGCATATTGTAAACCTCACCTGGTAGGTAATCTGTGAGGAATTTTTTAACGTCTTCGTTTCTTGGATGGTTTGTGTTTGTGGGCAGGTATCCACTGCTGCTTTTCTTGAATATAGTTTTTTTTTGAAAGAGGGATTGGTAATTGATTATACCCTAATGATGAGGATGGGAATTATCATGGCTGCGCTCTACCACTGAGCTAATAGCCCATCGCGTGGGCCTCCCTGGGGAATCCTGAGATTCCAAAACCGTGTGTATGCACAAAAGAGATCATATCAATGTGTTACGACCTAGAATAATAAGTTCATGGGCTTGTTCTTACTTCACCGTCGAGAAACGAAAGAAGACTTCCATATCAAGCTTAGCTCAGACGTAACTCGCATCTTTTTGAGTGTCAAGCAGTGTCAATCCAAAATACCTAATAAGCATAAGCATTAGCTCTCCCTAAAAAGGAGGTTATCTAGCCCACCTTCCAGTTTGGCTACCTTGTTATAACTTCACTCCAGTCACTAGCCCTCCCTTCAGCATTCCCCTCGTTGTGGTTAAGGTAACGACTTCAGGCATGACTAGATCTCATAGTGTGACCGACGGTGTTTACAAGGCCCAAGAACAAATTCACCACTGTTAGGGTTGAGCATATTATTCGAAACTCGAAAGTCGCTCGGAAATTGCTCGGATATTGAGTTGAACCGGAATCAGTTACAATTGATTTGAATCAATTTGAATCGATTCAAAGAGCGAATCACATTTTGAGTTGATTTCGAGCTCGACTCGGAATAAAGAGAAAATTTGCTCATTTTCAAGCCGATTCAGTTCAATTTCGAGTCTGCTCGGAATCGAACCATTTTGAGTCTGGTCGATTTGACTCGAAATAATATTGATTTCGAGCCGAGTTCGATTCAAAATTTTTGATTTCGAGTCAAGCCCAATTTGCTTGAAATCATCCCTAACCGTCGTATGGCCGATTACTAGCGATTTTGGCTTCATTCATACGAGTTGTAGCCTGCAATTCGAACTGAGGACGGTTTGAAGTTAGTTGACCTCCGCGGGATTATGACCTTTTATACCAGCCATTGTAGCACATGTATCGCCCAGGGCATAAGGGGCATGTTGACTTGTTTTCATCCTCACCTTCCTCCAACTTATCACTGACAATCTGTTCATGGTTCCAAACTAAACGGTGGAAACTAAACACGAGGGAGTTAAACCAATACCTTACGTTACGAGCTGACGGCAACCATGCACCACATGTGTTCGTGTTCCTGAAGACACCTCTGTCTTTCAAGAGGATTCTTGACATGTCAAGCTCTGGTAAGGTTCTTCGCTTTGCATCGAATTAAACTGCATGATACAACGCTTGTACGGGCCCTCGTCAATTCCTTTGAGTTTCATTCTTGCGAACGTACTCTCCAGGCGAGGTACTTATCGCGTTAGCTACAACATTACACAGGTTGATACCCACATCGCCTAGTGTCCATCGTTTATGGCTATGACTATTGGGTATCTGATCCAATTTGCTCCTCTAGCTTTCATCTCTCCATGTCATTGTTGGCCCAACAGAGTGCTTTTGCCGTTGGCGTTCTTTCTGATCTCTACACATTTCACCTCTCCACCGAAAATTCCCTCTGCTTTTACCGTACTCCAGCTTGGCAGTTTCCACCACTTGTCCAAGGTTGAGCCCTGCGATTTGATAGAGGACTTGAAAATTCATAAACATGCGCCCAATCATTCTGGATAATGCTTGCATCATCCGTCTAACCATGTTTATTGGCACAAAGTTAGACGATGCTTATTCCTTAGATATTGTCATAGTTTTTTTCTCTGAGAAAATAAGTTCACGAACCGTGAGCCTTCTACCTCCATGCGGTGTTTCTCTGTCATACTTTCGCCCACTGCGGAAAATTCCTCACAGCTGCCTCCTAGGATTCTAGGTCATGTCTCAGTCCTAGTGTGGCTGATCATCTTCTCAGACCAGGTACTATCGTACTGATCATTGCTTTGGTAAGATATTGCCTCACCAGCTAGCTAATCAGACGCGAGCCCCTCCTTGGCTAGATTACTTCTTTTGCTCTTCAACCTATGAGGTATTAGCAACTGTTTTCGCTTGTTGTTCCCCTTCTAAGGGCAGGTTTTTACGCGTTACTCATCCGTCCACCACTGGAAACACCACTTTCCGTCTGACCTGCATGTGTTAAGCATGCCGTCAACATTCATCCTGAGCCAAGATCGAACTCTCCATGATATTCATAGTTGCATTACTTATAGCTTTCTTGTTCGTAGACAAAGATGATTCAAAATTGTCATTCATTCCAAGGCAGGAGACTTGTATCCATGCGCTTCATATTAGCTTAGAGTTCTCTCCCAGCAATATAGTCATCACTACCCTATCACATCAATCCCACAAGCCTCTTATCCATTCTCGTTCCATCATGGCGAGGCAGCGAGTCCAAAACTCCAAATAAAAAAAACTCACATTTGGTTTAGGGATAATTTAGGCTCCAAACTAACGACTTCCACCACGTCAATGTGACACTCTACTGCAAAGTTATATCCCTTCCCGGCTCCATCAAGAAATAGAACTAACAAATCTCCTAAGGCAAAGGGTCGATAAACTAAACACCACTATTCCTGAACAACTTGGAGTCGGGTCTTCTTTTCGCACTATTATGTTATGGGTAGTCAAATAATGGTAAAAAGTGGATTCCATTGTCAACTACTCCTATTAGAAATAGAATTGACTACCTCCTCGGTCCACATAGACAAAATGTAGGACTGATGCCAACAGTTCATCACGGAAGAAAGGACTCACCGAATCGAGATCACTAACTAAAACTAAAATACTAAAACTCAGACTATAAGACTAATATAACTAATCTAATTAGAAAATGTCATAGTGGAAAATAAACTTAAATAGTGTGGAGATGCACAACAAAATACCAAATGTGCACCATGAGTCTTGTTGGTAAAATTATTGTGGAAAGGTTGGAAATAGTAGCTTGTCTAGAAATTGTGCTAAAAGATTTGGGCAAAGTAGTGTTAATAATTTTGCCTAAATCATAGAAAATGAAGATTCATAAAGCAAACTGTAAGCAATTCAGATGAGTATAATGATGATGGATGATGATGAATGATGATCTATAAAGCATCAGTACGGGTACGGGTACGGGTACGATACGTACCCGGTACGTCGGTACGACAAAATTTAAAAACCATGGATACGGGTACGACAAAATTTAAAAACCATGGATACGAGTACGACATGATACGTTATAACAAATATATATGTATATACGTGTCTGGATATATATATATATATATATATATATATATATATATATATATATATCACAAGTGCAATAAATAGTTCTCAAAACATCAAACATAAATCATAACTTGAAGTACAAGTCCACAAATCAATGCAACATATCATGAAGTTTTCAAACATTAAGCATTCGTAAATATTACAAAATATAACATCTTATATATTTAACCAAAAAAGATAAAATTAAACTTAAGTCTACTCATAAGTCTTTTTTTTCTTCTTCAATGTTAGAGATCAACATCTTCAATCTCCAGTTAATCAAGAGACAAGTTAGCTATTTTGTTAATAACTTGCGTCGTATCAACACGTTCAATACACATACTTGTAACGTACTCGGTACAAATACACAACTTAATTGGACGTACCAACGCTTCCTAGCATAGAGCCAACTTTTGTTTGCTCTAGAAAACAAACTTCTATCACAATATGCAGAATGATGTGCTAAGTACAAGTGTGTCCACATAGGTGTATCCGTCAAGTATCGGGTACGTACCGGTACCGGATACGTATCCGGTACGGGTACGCTATCTTCGGGGAAGTATCCATGCTTCATAGATGATGATTGTGATATATCAATAGATCTCTTCCATAGGATTTTGATACCTGCAATCAAGGCATGTTCTGGATTAGTAGAATGACTTTTTAGAGTCATGAGTGCTCCTATAGGGTGATTTTATGGTGCTCTGATGCAATTGATTTAGCTTAACTTAATTTTAATATAAATTGTTCTAACAATGTATAATTGAAGGATGTTGTATTGTGGTTATTAATCTTTAGCTTATATGATCTATGTACATAGACTCCTCAATATGATTTCCCCATGCGTAGACTATGGCTTCATTTGGCGTGCCGTTTTTTGATAAAACACAGTCGTGGGTTAATTTATCGTTTGTTTTTCTGTCTATATTCGGACCGCCCGACGTTTCTCCTAGCTGTAAAATTTGCGGGACGAAAACCTGCAATCGACCTCTGGTTCGTCGTGTTTAGTGGGAGGAAAAAAATCTGTGCCGCCATCCTATGCCCCGCGTTGTGCCACCATCTCTTGCCCTACTACTTTTGGAAATTGCTTTTTTAGGGTTGCCGGCGGCGGATCCGCAGGCAGTGGCCTGCTCGGAGCCCACCGGCGGGGTCTCCGGTCCCCGGCGAACCCGCCGGGGGTATCCTAGCGGCACTCCGTCAGGGCCACCGTCGGTGGTAGCCCTGTCGGAGCCCCACCGGACTACCCCCGACGTCCGACGACCCCGCCGGTGGGCTCCGGGCAGGCTGCCGGCAGTGGAGAGGCATGTCAGAGAAAAGGTGGAGGCAGGGCGGAGGAATAGTAAAATTAGAAAATATATATATAGTTTAACAATAACATTAATATATATATATATATATATATATATATATATATATATATATATATATATATATATTAGAAAATTAAATTAGAATACAACGTTATGAAAACTGGGTCAGACCGGTCAGTTCAACCGGCCGGTCCACCAAGCGGTCCGGTTTGGGCTCTAAAACCTCCCCCGCCGAGAACCGGTCAAGAACAAGCGAACCGGCCGGTCCGCCCGTAAAACCGCTAATCGGGCCGGTTTGGATGTGAACCGGGCGGGCTCCCACGCAGCTCATGATAAATACCATTGTATTCCTGACAAAATGCTTATGAGGAGATTCGAACTATGGACGTTGAGGAGTTAATTCGCCGTGCTGAACCAGCCCGACCAACTGACTTTGTTGAAAGGTTTTATTTTCTTTTCTACTTATCTAATATTTAATTATATTAAATATATGCAACATTCCTATAAATTATATAATGTATATAATATATATTGTATAAAGTATTATGTACTTGTATGTATATATATTGTGTTATATACTTATTTGTGTAATATATAAATATATATTATATAGTTCACATTGTTCTCATTTATGTGTGCGCAACTTAATTAAAAGTTTAAAATTTAATTTTCTTAACAAATTTTATAAGTTATTATATATGTGATAAAATACTAATATTGATTTTTTAGATAGCAAAATATATTACTATTTATGAAAATATTTTACATAATTTTGATTATGTTTATTCCTGTTATTTTTATTAAAAACTATTGGTTCAACTGGTCAGACCTTGAACCTTTGATCTCACCGGTTCGTTCTCCGGTTCGGTTATCAAAACCTTGTTAGATATATATATATATATAATTAAAAAATTATATAATAGAAAAAAGTATTATTAATAGTATAAACAGTAAAATTACTTAAAGTTATAATATAAACAGTAAAATTAATTAATAAAAATAATTAAAAAGTATAAATATTATTTTCAACAATTTATTAAAAAAATATTTATAAAATATCACCGCTGTTTTCCAAACGGTTCTCTGTTCTGAACAGCTCTGCAAACACAAACTATCCAAACAGATCTTCATTTTCAGCAACCAGTTTCTAACAGTTTCATTTACAACAACTCTTTTTACAACCGCAACCGCTCTCCCAAATGAAGTCTATGTTACACACTAACACCTTCATTTCATTTGTTAGCTCTTTAAATCCATCTCCATTTCCTATTTGTATTTACATTATTAAAATTTTGTGAATGTTTCTCGACGTGAGTTGAGTGCCCCTCCAGGCCCAAAGAGGCCATTGAGCTTCAAATATATCTCATGCAGAGTCCATTACTAAGGCCTGCATAGTAAGCACCTTGTTGTAAGGTGCATGACAGTCGTACCTTGATTGGATAGATGGATGCAAAATTGCAAATACTTTAAACACAGAAAGTGAGCTAGTTTTGTGATTATAGTTTGACCAATGATACAGTAAGAAAGAATCAAGAGATGGTGAAATAAAGGCTGAAGGGACTGGGTCTGTGGAGACACATAAACAGATGTTGGCTTCAAATTCAATGAAAAAGAAGAGGGTATGGTTTATGGGGAAAATGGAAAATAGTTACTACTGAATATTGGATTAGGTTACGAATATTCGTGGAGGACGTGGCGCGGACCGATGAAGATGAACCGAGCGCTTCGAAAGCGGCTTGGACCGACAAGGATGACCTAGGCAGGGTCGGCGCAGAGGATATTTAGGCATCGTTTGGTTTGGCATTTTGCTTAGGCAGCGGGAGAATGAGGGCTTTTGGAACTAGAGGGGGGAGGTCGCGGTTGGAATCTCTCCGTTTTCCTCCATTTCTCATGGCGTGGCGGTTTGAACGGAGCAAACGCCGCTGCCGACCATTTAGTTACCCTCTGTGCGGCGGCGTTTGCCCCAATCGGAGAGCTCCAAACGCTGCGCCAAACGAAGCCTTAATATTAAATATGTTGTCATGTTTGGTTGATGCATTTTTAGTAATTTCCGTTATTTCCTATTTCCGTTATTTTCTTTTATATTCGCTCCTCACCACTATAAGAGAACATGTGAACCTTATATTACTTTCATTTTAGATGTGTTACCAAAAGGGTTGCTCCCTTGTTTCCTCTCAAACTCTAATCCCTTTCTTCTCCATCTCCCCTCGTCGACCCTCCTCTTGTCAGATTCCTCTCGAGTTTGTATCAATTTGGTCCGACCTGCCGCTCCGCCCGCCATCTCGCCGCCGGAACTCGCGATCGACTGTATAATTTCTGCTACCGAGCGGATTTGTCGTGTCCGCTTCGCTCCAGTGTTTCGACCGAATTCGATACCGCTCGATTCTGCGTCGCCCACATGAGTCGCGTCTAGTTTCCATTGATCGATCGACACACATTCTTCTTACCACGCGGATGTGACCCCTAACTCCCAGGAGTGTGCGACTACCGTCGTTCCTGCCGATTTGACGCAGGAAGACCACCGTCCTCCGCTGGATCCAGGCAGTCGACTCCAGTCCAGATTTCGACCGTCTATCTTCGCCTGCTCCTGTCGTACGACGTCTCCAGCCCCACTCCGCATCCTTCGCTGTCTACCAGTTCCACTGCTCTCAACCGAATCCGCCCATTTCCATTGCTCTTCAACGTCGCCAGACCCATGACTCCCGCCACTCGCTCCTCCATCGACCCCGCTCCAGATTCGGCCACCGAAGCCCATAGTCGTCGCATCGAGGCTCAGGAATAACTTGTCGCCTCCATGCACGCTTCCTTCCTCGCCCTTCATTCCAAGATCGACTCTCTCCAAGCGTCCACCGTCGTCGTCTCTATCGTGTCCGGCTCCGGCCCAACCACGGACGACGGCTCTCTCGTAGGCACCGGGCCACAGGCCATTCCTTCTGGGACCACTCTTCCGCCCATTCCGGGCTGGTCCGCCCTCTCCCTCGACATTCCCTCCTTCGTCGGCATTGACCTGATGGGTTGGATTGCTAAGGAAGAACAATATTTCGACCTCAACTACACACCGGAGCACGACAAGGTATCGACTGAGGTGGTTGGCTTAAACGGCTCGACACTCCATTGGGATCGGTGGGTACGCCAAACCAACCCATACCTTTCCTGTCTCGAGCTCAAGCAGGAGATGATTTAGCGATATAACACCCGCTATTCCGACTCCTCCGCTATCGAGCGCCTTTGTGGCGTCCGCCAAACAGCCGACATGGACGATTATGTTGCTGAGTTCGTCGCCCTAGTCTCTCACGTCTCTGGGCTACCGCCTGATCATTACCTGGGCTTTTTCATGCAGGGCCTGCTTCCATATATCCGCACTCGTCTCCGCACACATCACCCTCATACAGTCTCCGACGCCATGGACTTTGCGCGTCTGGTGGAAGCCGACCTCTCTCCTCGGCCACCGGCTCCTACGGCCGACCACCACCAGCCACGACCATCTCGGCGACCGCCGGCCATGGCTCCTCCACCGCGGTCGCCGCCTTGGGGAAACCGGTCGGGCCGCCCACCGGCCCCTCGGCGCCTCTCGAACAATTAGTATAATGAACTTCACAGCAAGGGTCTTTGTTTTCGGTGACGCCAACCGTACTCCTCCAACCATGAGTGCTCCGTGAAGGAGTTCCACTCCATCGTCGGCGACGTCGACCCTGAGGTTATTTTGGCTGACTTTGAGGCCCTGGAACTCTCAATAGGGGATACACCTCTCGACCCCAACACAATTACGTTCCACCAGTTGGAGCTATCTTGCGCCTCGACGGGCAAGATTTCAGGCCAGCAGACCATGCAGCTCTCAGGCACACTGCAGGATCGCCCGACCATCATCATGATGGACGGCGGTGCAAGCCACAACCTCATCTCTGAGCACCTGGGCAGCAACTCCTTCTTCCCTCAGTTCCCTCCTCGGATGTTGCAGTCCGTTTGGGCGATGGGCGCCACCGCCCTTCTCAGGATCGTTGCACTGCCCTCTCTCTCTCTATGTGGGGACCTGTTCCGTGACCGCAGACTTCTACATTTTCGGCTTAGGCAGTCTCGACGCCATTTTGGGAGTGGCTTGGCTCTGCACACTTGGCGATGTATGCGTTAATTGACAGGCTATGGGCCAGCCATGTCGTCTCGACGGGGACTCCACCCTCCTACGCTCTCCGAGCTCCCTATGCACGATTCAGCGGACTACAGACATCGGCCTATCCGCGGGGGTGTGGACCCTCTCGGGAACGTCCGTTGTGCCTCTTCCTTTCCCGACGGACCACCATGAACTTTCGACCACGCTCGCTGACGCCATCTAACCTCCGACGGAATTCCACCAGCCCAACTTTCTCTGGTCCGGAAGAAAGACGGCAGTTGGTGCCGAACCACCCATGCAAGATACTTGGTCACCGCTACCACTTTCAGGGGGACTCTGGCTCGCAAGTAGTCCATGTCGCTGGGCCTTACCGTTCGGAGTCTGATGCTATGGGATTGCCCCATGATCACTTCTGCCACCACCACTCCGACTACTGCCTTGGGGACAAGGCATATTTTCCAAACGACGACATTGTTACGGATATTCGTGGCGGACGTGGCGCGGACCGATGAAGATGAACCGGGCACGTCGAGAGCGGCTTGGACCGACGAGGACGACCTAGGCGGGGTCGGCGCGGAGGATATTTAATATTAAATATGTTGCTATGTTTGGTTGATGTAATTTTAGTAATTTCCGTTATTTCCTATTTCCGTTATTTCTTTTTGTATTCGCTCCTCGCCACTATAAGAGGACATGTGACCTTGTATTTTGGATGTGTTATCAAAAGGGTTGATCCCTTGTTTTCTCTCAAACTCTAATCCCTTTTTTCTCCCTCTCCCCTCGCCGGCCCTCCTCTTGCCGGATTCCTCTCGAGTTTGTATCATATTATCCTTAAACATACATGCTACAATCATAATATTTTCACAGTTATTTAGTTAATCTGTTTGCCCAAAAGTTTGTGCTTGGAATTAAATTGAACTTGAAAATGTATTTTGTCTCCCGCAGAGTTTAATGTTAACACTTCATACACTCTCAATATATTCAGCACACTTTAACTTAGTTCACGAGTTATATATTTGTTTCAAGTTCACTTAGGTAAGAACCTAATTTGGTGTGTAGTGTCTTGGGAGTGGGGAGTCATATGTTTGGTGCTGAGCATTTTTCAGGGCATTGAGTTTGAACTTTGATGAGGATCATAGCATCATATTCACCGATATCTCATCCCAATTATTTGGATGGTCTCTATGGATTCTCGCTGTCCTCTTCTTATAAGTGCTACATAATGTGTTGAGCCTATTTTGCACAATTTTATTTTCGGCGCAAATTTTGTCCATGATACATTTACTTAACTCCATTTCTTTGATTTCTGTTGTAGAAAGCTTCAACCTCTATTTATTAAATATATATGCTGAAATAAACATTTCCTCACATCGGCAGTTACTTATCATTATTTGGGGGGAAATTATGGTTTACATGTTTCGATATTTAAGATAGTTAATGAGGTACCCTTAGTAAATTTTTGATCATCTAGTTTGTGAAATTCTTTAGTTACAATAGTTTGTCTTTTACTCGAAAATGATTGTGAAAGGAGCAACTATTATTGGAATGTGCTTGGGAGAATCTTCCATATCCTTTCACTGATTAGCATGTGAATAAACCCAGTCGTCTTGTCAGGCTACAACAATAACAATACTCAAGCTTTTATCCCACCATAATGGGGTATATTCATAAGAGTGATTAAATTTTTACGCTGCATTTTTGCAAGAGGTTGCTTCTAGGACTCGAACTTGTGACTTCAAGGTCACACGGCAACACGTCAACGGGTGCGCCAAGGCTCCCCTGCTATAAATAACAAATTTTGCAATAGCATTTTAAACATGCAGCTCTTTGACACTATAATATATTGCTTTATTGGGTACTCAATTTGGTATTCACAGTTAGAACCTTTAATCTAGGCTTCGTTTTAGAACAGTTTAAGTTGAAATAAAGATTTGAGGATTGTGTTATATAGCCTTTGATGTAAAAATTGAATGCAGTAATGAAGGTTCATTCAATATTAGTTGAATTATTATACACAAAACTATATGCAGCAACAAACCTTTATTTGGATTTATGATATTCCAAAAAAAAATCTTATTTACAAGTCCTTGACTGTTATTTTTTTTGTTGAACCCATGTTCAGGGAAGCAATTGAAAAGGCAATTGAAAATCAAAATATTATAGAGGTTCTTGGGACTCCAATCGTAAGAGGGCCATGGTATGACGCATCTCTTGCGGTAGGTCGTAGGAGAAATTGGGTGTCATGCACATTTCCAATCACTGGGCCCCTTGGATCTGGCATATTTCGGTTGAAGGCTGTTCGTCGTGGAGGTTTGTTCCTACTTTTCATGATTGAATTATCATACATTTCCTGTTTCTGTTTGTGGAGGATTGTTCATTGTATACTTGTCTGGCGCGTCTATATCTGTGAAAATATATTATTTCATTCTCTCCGCTTATGTAAATTCACTTCTAATTTTAATTTGATCGATATTACAATGATTAGAAATTTGATCGATATTACAATGATTAGAAATTTGATCGATATTATATGCCGAGATGGAAGCATGACTGAATGCCTCATAGGTTCTCCAACTACTGAATGAAACTTGGCCAGCTCTCGGCAAGTCATGTGCGAACGCAAGGAACACAAATCCATATTCGTAGTTTTGAGAATGGTTTGAAGTGTAGACGAGGTATGCACCAAAGAGACTTCTCCTTGCAAGTTTTGTGATAATACATGCCACATGAAACACATGGATAGTTTGGACTGTTGATTTTGACACTGCCAATGTCCTCATCCGAGCAATGCCAAAAACAATATTGATTCCATTGAGATTGAAAAGATAGTAGTATGTGGCACAGTACCAATGTGAGATTAATATTTGGACATCGTGCCATTGTTTGAGATCTTTAGTGAGGTCATAGGAGAGGAATTGATGACTTACTCCATTGTCAATCATAACCATGGTGAGACATCCTGGAGTCCCCCATGCAGTTCTTTTATGTAGGATCCAGAGATTCCACCCATCAAGTATAATGGAAAAAGCCGAGTCAGTTAAGCTGAGATGACGTCTCGTAGAGGAAGGCCGTCTTCCATCTCCAGAGACTCATGGTTTGTGATGTTGTTAGCGTTCTAACCACCGATCAAAGCCTGAGCTCCTTCAACAAGCAATGTGGAGGGGCGAATAAGGTTGTTTGCAGTGGAAGCACATTACTTTGCTATGAGGTCCGCGTATTTCTGATTGGATAGTCTGTGGGTTTGGGGGTCCTTTTTGTAGGTAGGTGAATTGACGGTAGTGGCTTGGAGGCACCAGTGTTAATCATGATTTGATAATGGGTGTTGGGCTTATCAAGATACTGATGTGGGGCTTATCAAGGCACTGGTGTTGGGCTTATCAAGGTACTATTGTGGGATTGAGGAGGTAAAGGTCATGTTAAATTCAACTTCAACAAGTTTGGCCATGGCTTGAGTCAAGGAGGATGGATTATGGACCTGTAAACATACTCAAATTGTTGGTGAGATCATGATTGAAATACCGCGGATAATGTGTCACTTTAAGATTCGACACGTGTGATGTGGTTAATGAATTCGTTCACATAAGCATCCATTTTACCTGATTAGTGGACAACATATATAAATTAATATGCATTGCCCGATTAGAATGAATTTAATTCCTTAGTAACGTTTGACCATAAGAGGGTGGGATTGGTTTGTCATAACCATTGGACCCAATGAAGGGCGAAGTCTTGCAGACATGGAGGTAAGGGAATCTTTTTATGCTTTTGTGGTGTTTTGCATCTCAAAGAATTGTTCCTCCTTGATGATCCATCCCATAAGATCAAATTCACCAAATATGTCATTGCAAGTCAGAGTTATCTTTTGTTGGTAATTGGTAGCTCGGTTGTGTTCAAGAATGCCGACATGTTAAATGTGGAATTTTTCAGTGTTCGCATGAATGTTATTGGGCAGATGTTGTTGGTGTGTGTTCAAGAGAGCCTTCACATTGTGTTGTGTGAGCAGAGTGAGGCCACTGTCTTCTCTAAATATTCTATATGTTTGGCTAAGATGTAGGTTATGGTCTTGTAAATGGTGATGCCTCTGGGTGATAGGTCGGACCAATTTGTTTGAGTGAGGTCGGTGGAGCTTAGAGGAAGAGAGAAGTACAGCGTGGATGGAGCAAACTCAAGTAACTAGTTTCTTGGCTAGCCCCTTGACCGAAAATCTCAATATGATTGAGCATGATTTGAACCACATACATCTTCCTTTCCAACAAGATTTAAAATATTTTGTGCATTAATTGTTTCGTCTTTGTGATCCATTTCCCTAAATCCAAAATTTCCTATTATCAATAAACCGCCTTAGGTGGGATGGTGCACTTTAGTGTCGTGCTGGATGAGCCAGATTTAGTTGGTCTTGCTTCGGCTGGTTTTGAGTCGGGTAGATTTGAACAACTTTGCCCTGTTGGATGAGCCATGTTCAGTTGGTCTTGCTTCGACTGATTTTGAGTCAATCCATAACAATTTTTAGGGATCTTCTCTTCTCCATCTCTTCTTGTTGAAAGCTATTTATATCTTTCATATAGCTTTGATCTATAGTCTCACTCTCAAAAAAGACACATTTACACTAGAAATTCTCTTGAGCTATGACCCTATCTCAAATAATTTGAGCTAAGTTGAACATTATTACAACATTTCTTGAAGTAGAATTTGGACGAGATATTTTCTCATTGTTTCAAGGTGCCGACCTTAAAAATTTAATTCGATGTTTTAATCATTTTGATTCCTATCTCGCTAGAGTGCTCTACGATAGTTTGTTTTTAGGAAACCCTAATGATCGCATTAAATCCTCAATCAACAGATGATCTACTCAGCATATTTGATGGCTTTGCTGATGGACAAAAATATTGAGCTATTTAATTCAAAGACAATGGTTTGAGTGGAAGGACGTTAGCATATCTCCACTTGTGTCATTTCAAAGATCATATCAGTTCCATGCAATACTTATGTTGGAAACTTATATCATTCAGCATTTATTAAGCCGTAATATATTTCAAATGGGATGGGGGACTTATAAATTTACTTGATACATTTTGATATAACTGAAATAATATTTTCTATTATGATATGTAATGTACATTTTATGGATCACTATAATGAACAAACACAGAATATATAAGTTATTATCAGCTTTGGCTATGTGCTCAAAATAGTGCATATTACGGTGAATCTCATGACTTGCTCTTTTTATGCATCCTAATAGTACCCTCACCTTTGTGAACTTAACTAGAGTTTATATTTGAATTCTATCATATGATCTCAAAATGTGCCTCATGTGTTTTGGTATATACTTATATAATCCAACAATTTTCCTCCTGTAGAGAAGGGAAAAACCAACCTTGTATATATGTTCACTTGTGTAAAATACAAAGAATGAGTACAAATATATAGATGAGAGAAAGAGAGAGGAAGGTCCTATACATGATGTGGGACTAAAGAGGAGAGAGAATAACAATAAAAAAATACATAATGGGCCTACATTAAATGAGTTTCTCTAACCCCCCGCAAGCTGGAGCGTATAGGTCATATGCACCCAGCTTGGACAAACACTGGTAAAACAAGGTACTTGATAAAGCCTTTGTGAGAATATCAGCAACTTGATCAGTTCCCGGAACATGCTTTAATTCAAGTTTCTTCATTTGAACTTTCTCTTGAATAAAGTGACAGTCGACCTCGATATATTTCGTGCGCTCGTGAAACACCGGATTCTTTGCTATGTGTATGGCTGCTTGACTATCACAAAATAGAACAGCAGATGAATGAAGTTTTACTCCCAGGTCAGTAAGGAGACTTTCAAGCCACGTGAGTTCTGAGACAACCGATGCCATCAATCGGTATTCAACTTCCGCGGAGGATCGAGCGACCACGACTTGTTTCTTACTTTTCCATGTAATGAGATGACCACCAAAATAAGTACAAAACCCACTGGTTGACCGCCGATCGTCCAGGGAACCGGCATAATCGGCATCAGAATAAGCAATCAATGCTGGAGCAGAGTTGGAGGTTTTGTAAACAAGCCCTTGACCTAGAGCTGCCTTAAGGTATCGGAGAATCCGTTCAACCGCCTGGAGATGAGAAACCCAGGGAGCATGCATGAACCGATTGACAATCCCAACAACAAACAATATATCAGACCTCGTGACCGTTAGGTAGATCAACTTTCCCACAATGCGTCGATAGTATTCCGGGTTCTGGAGAAGCAAATCATCAGAGGCATGAACATATAGTTTGTGATTTGCCTCCATCGGGGTATTAGCTGGCTTGCAACCAGACTGGCCAGCGTCTTTGAGAAGATCGAGACAATCCTTCCGTTTGGAGAGGACAAGCCCATCCGGCCGTCGTGCGATCTCAAGACCGAGAAGTAGCGAAGATGCCTCAGGTCTTTGGTCTGAAACACGGTGCTCAGATGCTGTTTGACCGCTTGAATCCCCTTTGAGTCATCCCCAGTAAGTAGGATGTCATCAACATAAACCAACAGAAGGACGGTTCCAGTTGTCCGGTGTCGGGTGAATAGGGAGAAGTCTGCAGAACTCCGAGTGAAACCCATGTCCCGAACCACCTTGCTGAACTTGTCAAACCACGCCCGAGGGGATTGTTTGAGACAATAGATGGATTTCTTCAGAAGACACACATGAGACTCCCCCATGGTCTCAAACCCGGGCGGTTGGCGCATGTAGACGGTTTCATGAAGATCGTCATTCAAAAAGGCATTCTTGATATCGAGCTGATGAAGGGGCCAGTGGCGGTGCACAGCCACAAAGAGAAGTACACGAACGGTGTTGAGCTTGGCCACCGGAGAGAAGGTTTCCTCATAATCAAGGCCCTGCTGCTGAGTGAAGCCACGGGCCACCAGTCGGGCCTTCAGTCGGGCAATAGTGCCATCCGGAGCATGTTTGATGACGAAAACTCATTTACACCCAACAGGGTGCTGACCGGGAGGTAAAGGGACAAGGACCCAGGTCTGGTTGGCCCAAAGAGCCGTCATTTCTTCGTCCATGGCAGCCCGCCAGCCTGGATGTTGAAACGCCTCCTGTACAGAGTTAGGGACAGAAACAAAGGATAATTATGTGGCAAAGTGAAGAAGTGGCGGTGAAAGACGATGTAAAGAGACATAATTCGCCATCGGATGAGCGGTGGAGGCGGGAGCCGGAGCAGCAAGTAGCGGAGCATCAGAGGTCGAAGCCGACTGCAGTGGTGCAACGGGATGAGGAGAGCGACGAGAATAGACCCGGATAATAGGTGGATGTGGACGGACCGGAGGTTGGGCAGGAGGAGGAGATGATGAGGAACGGGGAACAGAGATGACAGAACGAACGACGGGCTCTGGAACAGGAGCGATATCCTGAGCAGAAAAGAAGGGAAGATCTTCCCGGAAAGTGACGTCCGCAGAAACAGTCACCTTGCGGGTAGGCGTGCACAAAAAGACCCCCGGGCCAGATAAAAACCGGTCCCTGGAAGGACCGGTTTTTTCCGGTCCAGTCCCGGACCGGTCCCTGGCAAAACCGGTCCCGGTCCGGGACCGGTCTTCCCCCTAAAAAGGGGGACTGCCGGGACCGGAATACCGGTCCTGGACCGGTCCGGTCCCGGGTTAGCCCAATTATTTTTTTTAATTATTTTAATTTAGTTTTTTTTATTTATTAATAAAAAATTATTAAAAAAAACTAAAAATAATAATAATAAAAAAAGTAAAAAAACGGCTCTAATTAGAGCCGTTTAACAACGGCTCTAATTAGAGCCGTTGGGGAGGCTGGTAGCCTCCCCTGCTGGCTGCTGCCAGGCATTATTACCTGGCAGCAAAGCTGCCAGGTAATAAGCTTGGGACCGGTCCAAGACCGGTCTTAAACCGGTCTTGGACCGGTCTTTGCCTAGGACCGGTCCAGGACCGGTCTTTTCCTGGGACCGGTCTTGGACCGGTTCCAGGGAAAAAAAGGGGGCCTTGTTAGGCCCCCTGGGACCGGTCCGGGACCGGTCCCGAGCCAGTCCTTACCGGGCCGGTCCCAACCGGTCCCGTTGGACCGGTCTTTTTGTACATGCCTACTTGCGGGTAGTAGGCGAATAGCACACATAACCCTTTTGAGTGCGCGAGTAGCCTACAAAAATATTTTTGGCTGCACGGGGATCCAACTTGTCTGTAGAGGGACCGAGGTGGTGAACATAGCAAGTACACCCAAAAATTTGGAGAGTAACAGGAAAAGGCGGAGTGGAGGGCAATAGGAGGCCGAAAGGAGTAGCATTCTGGAGGACGGAAGATGGTAGACGGTTGATAAAAAAACAGGTCGTGGAGAGCGCAAAGTTCCAGTATGGTTTGGGAACCTGCGTTTGAAGCATAAGGGAGCGAGCTACATCAAGAAGGTGACGATTCTTGTGCTCGGCGACACCATTCTGTTGTGGAGTATACGCACACGATGTTTGATGAATAATGTCAAACTCAGAGCCAAGCTTGTCAAGGCGACAAGGCGACCAAGGCGTTAAAGTGTGTACCTAGGCGAGGCGACGCCTAGGCGTCGCCTAGGCGTCGCCTAGGCGACCAAAGCGTTTAACATGCTCAGTAAAGTGTAACTCCCTTTTAAACCATAACATGCAAAATAATTGGAATAAGGCTCTGTTTGGCGCAACTTTTTTGCCCCAGAGAGTCTGGACAAAAAAATGCCCATCATAGAATGTATGTTTGGTATGACAACGGTTATGTTTGCCATAAAAAAGTAAACTAATTTTGGACATAAAAATGGATGAATTTCCTTAGGTGAGGTCGGGCGTTCACAAACGACAGTTCGTAACTACAATATTTGTGATCCCCACCTCCTTTCAAACGGAGCCTAAATCCAGCTATAACTTTCATTGTCCCAACTATTTTCATTCTTATCACCTTAGTATTGAATAAAATTTTGCTAGAGTATTCATGATTAAAAAATAAATACATATGAAAAAAATGAAAATAAATACAATAAAATTTTGCTGGAGTATTCGTGATTAAAAAATAAATACATATGAAAAAAACTAAAAATAAATACATATGAAAAAAATGAAAATAAATACAATTTGCATAGTAGAAGAAGAGCGGAAGAAAATGAGCTCGGGCTGGGTATTTGCGCGGAAGTTAAATGAGCATCCGAGCCCTAGCTCGGGCTGTGTTTTTGCGCCTAGGCGTCCAGGCGGCGCCCTGGGCGCCTAGGCGCCTCTAGGCGGGCGCCTAGGCGCCTCTAGGCGGGCGCCTAATTCAAGTGTTGCTAGGCGCCCGCCGCATAGCCCCCTTGTGGGCGCCCGGGCGCCTAGGCGTCGCCTAGGCGACGCCTTGACAACATTGCTCAGAGCAGAGGGTCGCGAAGTCATGACTAGTGTACTCGTGCGCATTGTCAGTACGAATAGTTCGAATGAGCGCAGAGAATTGAGTGCGAGTCTCAAGAATGTAGGCTCGGAAGACGCGGGGAAGCTCAGAACGATCGCGAAGGAGATACAACCATGTCATGCGAGAATAATCATCATTAAATGTAAGAAAGTAACGGTAGCCTGAAATACTAGTAATCTTGTACGGACCCCATATATCGGAGTGTACCAAAACAAAAGGATCGGAGCTCCGAGTACAATGAGAAGGAAAAGATGAACGTGGCTGCTTGCCAAAAATACATGTTTCACACTGAAAAGCAGGAAGAGATATATCCGGGAGAGCCTTCTGGAGGACTGGGAGAGGAGCATGACCAAGACGTCGATGCCAATCCGAAGAGGAGATAGATGCGAGGAGAGTAAGAGAGTCATTAAGAAGGTAGAGCCCGTTCTGCAGCCGCCCCCTACCAATGATAGTCCGCAGCTGCTGATCCTGTATCAGAAAAGAAGATGAAGTAAATGTCACTGAGCAATTTAAATCAGTAGTAAGGCGACCAACAGAAAGTAAATTGAAAGGAGAGCCCGGAACATGAAGAGCCGAGCACAGGAGAAGGGAGGAAGCGAGAGGAATATCAGCACATCCAGAGACAGGGACAGATGCCCCATTGGCCATAGTAATGTACTTCGGGTGAGAGGAAGACAAGTACTGAGGCGGTCGAACAGAGGTGATGTGATGAGTGACACCAGAATCGAGGATCCATTGCGGGCCAGAGGAGAGGCAGGCGATACCTTCATTGGAGATGGAGGCAACGGAGGCAACCGAAGTTGGTGGGCGGCTGAGCAGACCATGAAGATGCTGGAGCTGAAGGCGAACCTCGTCGAGGTCAGTACGAATGGGAGAGGAGTCGGTGGCAGCAACAGAGGCCTGCGGGCGAGGAGGACGACCATGCTTGCGATAGCACGTGGCTTCAAGATGCCCGTCTTTGTCGCAGAAAGAGCACTTAGGCCGAGGCCGGCCACCCCGACCACGTCCCCGAGAATCAGAGCGGCCCCCACGAGCTGAAGAAGGGAGAGACAGTAAAGGAGCGGGTGCCTGCTGGACAAGGGCCGGAGAAGGAGGTCCAGACAAATCCGGAGGCGGGGAGACCTTGAGAAGCATCAAGCACACATCCGAGAAGGACGGGGTAACAGTAGAGGAGAGGATGTGAGCCCGTACACTGTGAAGGTGACGGGGTACCCAAGCCATCATCATGGCGATACCCACAGCTTCCTTCTTGGCACGTTGGGCAGCAAGGTCCACAGTTGGAGGCTGATGTTGGATCCAAGCTTCGACCAGAGACCGAGCCTGGGCAACAAAGGAGGTCAGATCAGTCACGCCACCACTATCAAGGGCCCGAAGAGCAGTGATAATGTCATACAAATGGTGGAGACTATCCTTGCCGGAGTAAAGGGTATGGAGCTCATCCCACATGCCCTTCGCCGTCTCGTGGTACATGGCCAGACGATAAGATTCGCCATCAAGAGAATTAAGGACCCATGTCTGCACACGACCATCGTTGCGTAACCAGTCGTCAGTAGGAGTACCGGTAACGACCTGGGTCAAGTGATGAAGAAACCCCTTCGATTGCAGGACCCGACGAACAGAGTGCGTCCATTCCACAAAATTGTTCTTGCCGGTCAGAGAGATAGTAGTAATACAAAGCTCGTCGCGTACTTCCGGAATAGAGGTCGGGCGGTCTGCAGGAGGAATCGCCGTTCCGGTAGAATCAGCAGAGGAGGCCATGAAGATAAGTTGCAGCTAGGAGAACAGACCGGCAACAGAGGAGACCGCGCGACTAGAGCTGAGACCGTCTGGTAACGATGTGAAGACACCAGCGGCAGGAGGAGGCTGCGACCAAAGGCGGAGCTCGGTAGAAAGAGAAGGCAGCAGCGGACAGAGACAAGCCGCGCGGATAGGAGAGAGAAGAAGACCGCGACCTAAATGCGGAAGGCAATAGTCCGCACGGTCTGGCTGAGCACAACAGCGGTCAGAGTAAAAGGAGGCCACGAGCGGGCAGAGAGAAGAGGCCGCGAGTAAAGGAGACTCAAGCGGATAGAGAGATCAGATCGCAGCGATCAGGAACGCCGCGGTGAGTAAAAAGTCGCGAGTAGGACTCCAACGACAAGGCAGCGGTTAGCAAAACACAGCGGACAAGAAGAGTCCGCGAGTAAGACGAGGCAGAATGTGGCGAGAAGAAACAGGTCGCAGCGAGCTGGAGCTGTCCGCCAGAAGAGCAGGAGCAGGAGCAGGCCGCGAGAAGAGAGCGCGGTCTGGACTAGTAGAAGCGCGTAAGGAAGAAAGAGGACGACATGAGGTCGCAGCGGACAGCAGGAGATCGCGGAGGACTACAGAGAACCGTAGTTCGCGGCGGGAAGAAGAGGGAGGCCGCGCGAGAAGAGACTGCGGTCTGGAGGAGATCAAAGCGGTCTGAACCAGGAGCACCAGGAAGAGGTGGACCCCACGGGATAGAGAGGGGCGGCTATAAGAAGCCTGAGGGGAGTGTGGAACCACGGAGAAGAAGAGGAAGCGGAAGAAGCGAAGTAGAGCGGACAGGCGAGACAGGCCGCAGGAGACTGAGCGGCAAGGGCGGGCAGCGGACAGAAGAGCAGTCCGCAGCAGGCCGCAGGCAGGGAAGAGGACCACGCGGGATAGGCAGTTAAGAAGGGGGAATCCGCCCAAGGAGAACCGATGGCTCTGATACCATGTAGAGAAGGGAAAAACCAACCTTGTTTATATGTTCACTTGTGTAAAATACAAAGAATGAGTACAAATATATAGATGAGAGAAAGAGAGAGGAAGATCCTATACATGATGTGGGACTAAAGAGGAGAGAGAATAACAATAAAAAATACATAATGGGCCTAGATTAAATGGGATTCTCTAACACCTCCATTTTTTATAAGGAATTTTGCTCATTATTGTACTATTTTTATAACGGAGGGAGTGCTCCTTGTTTGGGCCTCATTGTCCTAACGAAACTTTGTCCCATCATAACACCTTCATTAGATTCATGACGTTTCAAGCCCAAGGATGTCTATGCACTAAAATAGCCAATTAGTATGCTAGTCTACAATTAGTTAAGTCGTGTTTGTGGCACATGGTATCTTGTACCCATACTATATAAAGGTGAGTGGGGCTAGTTATCTTGCATAGTGTAATTCTTGTCTTGAGAACTCTCTTAAAGAGGACTCTTGGAAGGAACCAACCCTCAAGAGCTTGGGGCAAGTATATCTCACGATTGTATCCAACTTATATTTATCACAATAGGAATTGGTGAGTATCAACTTGGTCCGATCTATCGCCTTCCCCACCTGATCCAAGATCACGGGAATCCATGCATTCTCCCTGTTCATCACAGCCAACCACTGATGCTCAACACTTTATCCTTCTGATTCGTCTGCAATCCATTCCCTCCTGCCAATTCCACCACTTCTCCCTTAATGTGTGAGCCTGCGCACACATGCGTGTAGTCATTGCTTTATGGCTTGGACTCTCACTCATGGTCATAGACCGTGTAAACCCGTGTGACGTAGATTCCACGCTCGACCCTCTCATGTCGGCATTGTTGATTCAATGCACACTCACTACTCCTCGCATTGGTCGCTACATACTGATGCATGGCCACCCAGATCCAAGATCTCCATTCGCGCCTATGTCCGCATCTTTCCAGCCAACAACTTTCGGCACTAATTCACGTTCCAATCTGTGAACCTCAATTAATCATTTCGTCGTCAATAGCGACATGCTCGAGAACTATTTCCCGCCACCTCCCGCGGTCGCCTGACCATCTCCTTAGCTGGTTGCATGGTTTTTATCCCTGTAATAACCGATCATCTTGACGAGGTGGAGCGCTTTCTAAGCAAATTTTCCTTGTGCATGAATGTAGTGGAATCCTCAATCAACATCCTTCTAGATCCTCTATCAAGGTCAACTATCCACCACTAAAGCTCCCCCGTCTTCGGCCACCACTTATGTGGTCGTCTAACGAGCCTTGGCATCTTGATCGATCCCTATGCGGGAGCTCCTCCACCCCTGAGTCCCCTGCAAATGCACCCCTATGAATAGAGGTGCCATTGCTTGTCGGTTCCAATCCACTCGGGTGGAACATTCACGCGAATTAATTGTTTGAGTTTATGGCTCACTATGGAAGCCAGTAAGGTTTCCCATGATGATTTACATGGAAGGGTCTGCTCTTCATTAGATGTGTTGACTTTGTCAGTAAAGTCCGCACATGACGTGGGCCATGCTCAAGGAGGAGCTCATTCTGCACTTCGATATGCATCGCCCAGGGAATGCCTTTGAGCTTCTCTGCGTCATTCAACAAATCAACTCGATAGAGACCTAAGTCGATGATTTTGTGGCATTAGCCCATCATTCTCAGGCTTGTCCATGACACATTACCTTGGGTACTTTATGCATAGATTACATATGCTCATCTTCGCCCGCCTAAGGACTTTGAACCCGCCCACACTCATCATGACCATCCAGCTCCCCATTGTGGAAGAGGTGTTTTGCGCCACTGGGGTCCCTCGGTCATTACAACACTTCACCCTCCCGATCAGGATCGCACATCATCCACCTAAACTAGCACATGAACTCTCTCTGGCACCATGTGAATCTCCCTCGCCATAGGTCCTGCCCACACCCCCTCTTCAATATCCTCCTCTAGTTCTACCACCAGACCTGAATCCTCATACGCATTGTCTCTACCACCAGGATCACATCGACATATGTCGCCAAGAATTTCATTTCCACCGCAAACAACCGTACTCTCTTTCACAAACGTCCCCATAAAAAATTGTGCTTGCTTTTTGCGACCGAGGACGACTTCATTACCATTGCTTACTTTGAAGCCATGTAGCTCAAGGATGCCATCGTCGCTACTCAACCTTAAGGGCAATGATGATTTTGAAGAGCAAAATATTGATGTGTATATACACTACTATAGCTAATTAGTATGCTAATTTGCAATTAGTTAAGTGTTCAGGACGCATGGTTTCTTATACCCTCTACTATATAAAGGGGAGTCTGGTTGATTATCTTGCATCTTGGAAATCTTGTCGTCGCAACTCTCTTGGAGAGGATTCTTAGAGGGAACTAACTCATAAGTGTTTGGGGTGAGTACCATACGATAATATTTGGCTTACGTTTATTGCCATCTGATTTGGTGTGTATCACGCACCCAATCTACTTGGTTTATCCCTGAATCACACATCATACTTTAAGAGGTCTTGCTCTGTCTACCAGGAACTACTCATTGCACTGCCTTCATTGTCTCGACCATCCAAGAAGACTAGACTCCAGGATAGGGTCAACAGTCTTAGCTTATGCACACTTTTTGGAGTTGGAAGAATGTACATGCATGATAAGAATGAAGGTTCAGCTAGGGGGGACACCTCCACATACTTATAAATCTTCGACCTTATATGATCATAGTAAAGTACTTGATCAACATATGGACAAAAGTTTAATGTGATGATGAGTACACTGTTTGGATTAAATTATTATGAAATATGATCCACTAGTGATGGAGATTAGCCCAAGATCGACAATGCAGATCGGTTTATCACTTAGCTTGATCCACTTATGTGTAATCGTGTAGAATGTGTTGATCGAATCAGTGATCTGAGACCACGGGCGTGTTCGGAACGCCATTTTTCCATTTTATATAAATGTTTTAAACATTATTTTAGCAGTAATCAGACATCGAGCGTAATGACCAATCATAGTCACTCACAACAGGTACTCTAGTCCTCTTTTATTGTAAAAAAAGGGTGATGGCAGACGGTTGAGACATTGTTAGTGTTGTGAAGAAATACAGAGCCGACAACCATATCATGGTGCGTCGCCGCGAGACTTCGAGGTGTAACTCCCCAATAATATTTGTTTTCACCCCATATCTTTCGTAACTTTATTCACTTGCCCTCCCCCTACTTGTTTCCATTGACAGAGCCGCAGCCCCTCCCTGACCTAAAACATGAAACCGCAACCCCTCCCTGCTCCTAACCATGAAGTCGTCGCCTACTCCATGCTTCCCAGCCAATGTCGCCGCTCCTCCTTGCTTCCAGTAGCAAACTGACCCCCTGCCTCAATGTTTTCAACCCTAGCATTGCCCCTACCAACCCTGCCTCTAGTCACAAACCCTACTTCTATCTCCCTTGCTTCCATCCACAAACCGGACCCCCTGCCTCCCAGCATTTGGTCGCAGTAGTGCCTCCACTAGCCCATGTACAGTTCCCACAACTATTGCCACCTCTTGCTACAAGCGACAACCACCCACCATCATTATCCACCGCTAGATCCTTGGCTTGTAAGTTCTAGTACTGTTTTCACTTTTCATTGTTGCCTATGGTTTGAATTTTCATGTTTGTGTGTGATTGTAGTTCGTTAGTATTTGTAATTTGTTTTCCTATCCTCTTATAAAGCCCTAACGTGAAGATTTCATTTATAGCCCTTTGTGTGAAGGAAGTTGTGCTTGTTTGTTTTATTTGAAATTTTACGAACGTTTGTGACTCCACCAGTGCTTAACTCTTCATTATTGCTCAAAACAAACCCGGAATAATTTAATTTTTACGCATCGCATCATGTTGGATCCTTAGTAAGTCTTCCCAACACCTCACGCGTAGGATTGCATTAGAGTTTGCATCTCCACAGTCTACTTTGCGTCAAGTAGGAACTTCCATAGTGTAAGTCACCATCAATGACGAAGAACATATGGGGATCACGTTATACAAGGATCCACACCATCGGGCCAGGAAATGATGATCGGCTCCATTTATCATATGTGGATTGATTATTTTAGAATTTGTGTATTTTTGTATTTTATTTTTAAACATGTTTATACAAATGTCAGTATCTTAAGGATCAAATGGATCAATTTACGGCGGTTCCAAATGCTATAAATAAAAGTAGAAGGATCAATTTACAATGATTGGAAGTTTGAGAGGAAAATTCATCCTTTTGGTCACTTTGTGCCAAAGTTTGGTGCTAGGTGCAAAGCCTAGAAAATCCATTCTCCCTTCTCCTTGGTCAGCTCCCTCCCTCTCCACCTCCACCTCCTCTCCATCATAGCCGTCCGCCACCACCACAACCTCCCCTAGCCAGTCACCACCCCTTGGCCGGTCTCCTCCCTCCGCCTCCACCTCCACCTTATCACAACTCCTTACTAACTTAACAATCATAATAACCACAACTACTTCACCCCTACTACCAATTAACTGTCCCATAACCCCCAAAACTAAAGCCCCTTTCATCCACTGAAGCGCCCCCCTCCCAGTCAGATACGCCCCTATTCCTCTCCTGGTCGACTGAATTTCCTTTCCACCCCAATCGAAGTAGATTTGTCGGTTCCCCCACCTTCCAGGCCCTTGTCCAGCCCAACAAAACACTTTCACTAACCTGCACTCCACCAACTAGCCCGCTGGAACCCCTTCAGCCCTCTTCCAACCAGCTTGATTCCCTTCCAGTCAACAGGGGGCCTCCTACAGTATTCTACCTACCAGCCCAGGGCTTCCTACCAGCCCAGGGCTTCCTACCAGCCCCGGGTTTCTTACCAGCCCAGGGCTTCCTACTAGCCCCGGGCTTCCTACCAGCCCCGGGCTTCCTACCAGCCCCGGGCTTCCTACCAGCCCCGGGCTTCCTACCAGCCCCTGGCTTCCTACCAGCCCCGGGCTTCCTACCAGCCCCGGGCTTCCTACCAGCCCCGGGCTTCCTACCAGCCCCGGGCTTCCTACCAGCCCCGGGCTTCCTACCAGCCCCGGGCTTCCTACCAGCCCCGGGCTTCCTACCAGCCCCGGGCTTCCTACCAGCCCCGGGCTTCCTACCAGCCCCGGGCTTCCTACCAGCCCCGGGCTTCCTACCAGCCCCGGGCTTCCTACCAGCCCCGGGCTTCCCCGCCCACTCCCAAGGCTGAAAAACATTCCAACAGTCCCTGGACACCTCCAACTAGCCCCGACAACCACTCTACCAATCCAAACAGCCCACTACAACTCTCTACCCCCTCAGAACTCAAATTCAGTCCAATACCACCTTCTCAACCAATTTCTTAATGCCAGTGGCAACGTTCAGAGGATGCCACCACCAGACATCCAAAAACTACAACCCACGTGCTCCTTTCTTCTCAAAGCCTTCTACCTGTTTGATATTCTATGGTATCTTATGATTTGAATGGTTTGATCTACATTAGCAATTTATCATTTTGCATTATTTAACATACAAACTCATACTTATTCCTTTACTTGAGAGTTCGCTCTCTGTGGTTGTTAGTAGTCCTATTTGTAAAATTCTTTTATTACAAGCATAGTCGTCAGTTATTTTATTATTCCATGTAGGCATTCATGTAGTCATCTTAAGCCCTACTAGATACTTGGGACCACGTGTACTGAAAGTCTTTGATTACAAGAGTAGTTAATCACCTAGAGGGGGGGTGAATAGGTTATTGCAATCTTTTCTTGATCCTTTAAAATCTTTTATGGCTTATGTCCTACTGTGTATACTTATTTCAGCTTTCAAGAAAACAATATTCAGCATAGCAAAACACAATACACAACACACCAGATTTTACAGTGGTTCCCCAGTGTATGGGTACATCCACTGTCCCTCTCCTCCTTTCTAACAGTATGTTAGACAAGGCTCTTCTCCAAAAACTATGGCTTCTCAGAGATTACAGCACAATCACACTGGATCAGTCAGTCTCCACTGAGACTTACAACACTGGCTTACAGCCCTCCACACAGTAATCACCTGACAACCACACACAGACACAAATGCCCTTTACACAGACTAGGAGAAACAGCCTCACACAGGAATCCAATCACACTGCCTTTATAATTTAGGTTTTACAATTAGATCTCACACACAACCTAATCAATCTAGGCCTCAACACAGATCTTTCACAGATCCACTGATTTTGAAAGTGTTTGTTGATTTGACTCAAGAGAAATTATTCTCTGAGTCAATTTCTTCCTAGGCTAAAAAATTCTCAGCCCTATCTGCTTCCCAGCAACAAGGCTAACAATCTTTGACTATCTGCTGCTTGTGCTGGAAGTTCCTCAGGATCTTGATCATGTTCTTGTTGATGAAAGGGGAAGATTCAGAATAAATATCTTCAATCAGTTAACCTTTATTGACAAGAAATGAATTGCTCTGCCTCTCCTTCTGTCCAGAGAAAATTCTGTGCAGATATCTTCTTCTTCTTCAACGATCCAGAGATAGATCTTCAGATTTGGCTCAGCTTGGATCTTGAATCAACTTCAGCTAGGGTTTGCCTAGACTGATTCGTCTTCCTCAGAGAAATCCTTTGATCTTGCTGTAGCAGATGTTGATTGCACCAGCGAATTCAGAAATCCTTCAGATTTTTCAATTGAAGTTCTTGGTTCTGTAACAATGGGGATGAAGACAACGAACTCCCGCTTCTCGTTTTTTAGAATGTTGATCAAAATCACTCATTTGATTTTAATCTTATCTGTTATTTATACCCCGTCGATTTGTGGGATGTTTGACACGTATCCCAGTTTTAACGATGGTTAAAACCTCAGCTTAATCAAATTGAGATCCACTGTAGACTGACGGCGACGTTAATGTCGATTTGCAGCAATTAAATAACGAATCAGAAAATTGTTGACTTGTTGACTTTGCTGACGTCAACATCATTCTGGACTTAGCTAAAATCAAGCAATACTTCAGAAATCCTCTGTTCGACGAACTCAAAACTCAGTTCGACGAACCCAGAGCTCAGCTCAACGAAATCAAGCAATACTTCAGAAATCTTCAGTTCGACGAACTCAAAACTCAGTTCGACGAATCCAGGGCTCAGCTCGACATCGAGCATCATCTCAGAAATCTTCAGTTCGACGAACTCAAAACTTAGTTTGACGAATCCAGAACTCAGCTCGACGAAATCAAGCATCATTCCAGAAATCCTCAGGTCGACGAACAGGTGAAAGCTGAGTTCGACGAAATCTGAACTTAGTTCGACGAAATCAAAGCTCAGCTCGATGAAAACTGGATAAACAATACTTCGACGATTCTGGACTTAGAATTTTCTTCAGCTCTGTTAGGCGTTGAGTGAATAGGTCATTCTCAACGAATCTGGACTTAGAAATATTTCAGCTCTGCTAAGCGTTGAGAGCGTTGAGTGTATATCCCTCACTCAACGCTTTTTGCCTTAGCCATATTCTTCAGCTTTCTGTCTGATGGCGTTGAGAGCGTTGAGTGTATATTATGCCTCACACAACACTTTTTGTCTTAGCCCTATTCTTCAGCTCTGTCTGATGGCGTTGAGAGCGTTGAGTGTATAAGCTTCACTCAACGCTTCTGGACTTAGTCAATTTTCTGGCTTCCACTGCTTAGGATTTGACATCATATCCTTGACTTCAACGATTCTGGCCATATGGCATTGAGAGCGTTGAGTGTATAAGTTTCACTCAACGCTTCTGGACTTAGTCAATTTTCTGCCTTGTCAATACTGTAAGCTTTGACTGTCAGTCTTCTCTCAGCGTTATTAGTTGTATGACGTTGAGTGAGCTTGCATCACTCAATGCTTCTGGACTTAGCCATTTTTCTGACTTTCCAGCCTATCACTATGAGTCCACCTGTCATTGTCTCTTGAACAATATGTCCAATCATTGTGACAAAGACCAACCTGTATGCATGAACTTAAACATACATCAAATACAACTATATGTATACCATTGACCTGTTTGACTTCTTACAAATCTAGGACATTGGGATAAATGGACCCAACATGTACATACATAGCGGTAGACAACATTTTTCTTTATTTGTCTTTTCTTTTCAAAAATATTTTTTTCATGCACGGTTTGTGTCCCACCAAAGGTCAAATGGCAAGCACACACGCGGACATGTCCACGCCAGACTTTCAAAGATTAATGGGTGCACGCTTTAATCAAGTAGATTTAAAGTTTGATGAATTAGAGATCAATTATGGGCAGTCTCCAAAAGAGTCAACCTAGATCCCTATAGGAGTTTGAGTCGCACTTTAACCCGAGCCCATGAAACCACTGTGGTCCACTTTGAAGTTGATCAAGACCTAGAGGTATCCCATATTCATTATTCATCACTATTTAAACCCTTTTACCCAACCACCACTCCCTCCTGTATGTGCAGATTTGGCGTTCATTTACGAGTGTCTTCATAGTCCCACCATCGGTCACCACTCCGTCCGCAGGATAACCGTGTCCAATTGCAATTCCCCTATTGTAGAGATCGTGCAGCATCTCAAGCACGATTTGACTACGAAATGAATGAGTAAGAGGACGATCACGAAACATGTAGAGGATGCAACATTTATGGAGTCTAATGATATTTTATAAGAAGTTTAATATCTAAGTGTAAGGCTACATGTGAAATAAATATGCAGCGGTAACTCAATGTTGCCAAACCTCATGAACACATAAGGAGCCATCTAAGCATGATGGTTTTATCTATTATCTATCTTCATCATCATCAATCAAGCATATAATGGATAAAGCATGTGTCCAAAATAATTAGTCCTTATGGGGTATGAATTAGCACGCAGGCCATTACATATAAAAAAGATGACTAAAGAGAAGAATATGAGCGGGAGTCTATCAAGATCGCTTTGCTTATTAATAAGCTCTTCTCTTCTCTCCCTTGTCTTCCGCTAGTCTCGAGACTCTGAAATGCCTCTTATGTCTTGTAGCTTAAAGTATTTAAAATAAAAGGTTGACTCCTAAATTCAGTGAGAGTTCTTCTTGCCCTAAAAATTCAGGTGTTAAGGGTTTGTCTTTTTAGTATTTATGTTTACTTAAAAAATTTCATCTAGGATATTCTTTGTTCTCATAGGGAATTATTCTCATAACTTATTACTATTTCTTTCCCATGCGTGGGTGGCCTTTAGGACTTTCAAGTTTCTTCTTGACCTTTCTTAGATTCATTTGTTGTGACCTCCTGATCTGGATATGGTGATAGGGTCGACTGAGGAAGCGTTCCCCGATGGAGGGGCTGAATCTCCCGACGGTGCTATGGTTGGAAACTTCTGATACCTGTGAGAGAGGGAGAGAGGAAGGAGAAGAGGAAGAGAAGAAGGGGTATAGGGAGAGGAGTAGAGGGGGAACGGAGAGGGAGATGCCGATCGGCGGAAGCAATCCCAATTCGGGAATACCGTGCCGGCTAGGGTTCCCGCTCGGGAATAGAGAGATAGGGAGACTTTTGGAGAAATAACTTGTTTGCCATTCCAACACCCCAAACTGGACCATATAGGTCCCAACTTCAAACCCAAAGATCCACATGTTTGCGCCCCTCACCCGGGCTTACTACAAGTGAGATCATAAATAAAAATAAATTACGAAATACGACAAAATAACATATGATAAAGTCATGCGGTCCCGACCGGTGGACGATGCTGATATGTGCGGCCCCAATATGGATCTGGTGCGTCGAGCGTCGTAACATCACTGCCCTCGTCAGAAGACTACTTGTCCTCAAGTTGCGGTGGAATTTTGACTAAGGGAGCTTGTGACGGAGGCCCAACAAACAACTTGAGTTGGGAAATGTGAAAAACATCATGAATCCGGTTCTCAGGGGGAAGGCCGAGGTGGTAGGCCACGTCGCCAATGCATTCGATGACAGGAAAAGGCCCAAAGAACTTGGGGGCCAACTTGTTGGTGGGGGGTCGAGTCGTGGAAACCTGACGGAAAGGGCGGCGCCGCACCCACACCCAATCACCCACGACGAAGGTGAGGTCTCTATGCCCCTGGTTGTATGCAACTTCCATCCTCTGTTGGGCCTACAGTAGATGATTCCATAGAAAAATCTGCTCAAATCTGTGTAGGGACCGGTAAGGGCTGAAGCAATCCGTCCGGTAGGAGGTTATCGGCCTTGTTTTGTTGGCATACGACACATGCAGAGATGAATTCGTGGACGTGTCGATGCATGCCCTTCCAATAGAATTCCGTGCGAAGGCACTGGAGAGTGTGGTGAACACCTTCGTGGCTGCGGGAGTGGACGTCGTCCAAAATGGTGAGAATGAGGGGTGATACCGGATCCACATACAACCGTTCACGGTAATAGAGCAACCCTTGATGGGTTGTCCATTGCGTATCTGTGAGGCCTTGCTCCACCCGGTGGAGCAGCTCGGACAGACTGGAAGAAGAATGGATCTCCTGACGAAGCAAGGATAGGAGGTCGGCCGTCGGAAAGGAAATAGCATTGATCGTGGCATCCGTAGTAGTGTCTCGGCGAGATAGCGCGTCGGCGGCGCGGTTGAGTGCCCCAGCCTTTTGTTCCACCTGAAAATTGAAGTTGAGTAACTTGATCACCCATCGCTGTTGTGGCACGGTAATGAGGCGTTGCTCTAAGAGGTATTTGAGGTTGTAGTGATCTGTCCGAATAATAAAGGAACGGCCCCATAAGTAAGGCTGCTAATGCTGGATGGCCTTGGCGAGCCCAATGAGCTCTTGTTCATACGCGGGTAACTTCTGATGGTGGATGGCCGTCTGGCGGTTGAAATAGGCATTGGGGTGGCCCTCCTGCTATAGCACCGCGCCATAGCCTAAGCCAGACACGTCACACTCAACAAGGAACGGTATTGTGAAATCCGGAAGACGGAGAACCGAGGCGGACAACAATGCCTCTTGAAGAGAATGGAACGCCTGTGTCGTCGTATCTGCCCATACAAATGCATTCTTTCGAAGCAAGCTGATCAAGGGGGCGGCGATGTTGTCGTAGTCGTGGATAAATCAGCGATAATAGCCCGTGAGGCCGAGAAAATCGCGAAGGTCGGTGATGCTTTGCGACATAGGCCACGATGCCACGCCCTCAAGCTTGGCCGGGCCGGCCGAGACCCCTGAGTGATCCACCACATGGCCCAAGTAAGTGATCGAGCGATGCCCAAATGAGCACTTCGAGGGCTTAAGAACCAATTGATGTGTGTGTGCCAAACTGAGGACGGCCCGTAGATGGTGTAGGTGCTCCTCCCAAGATTTGCTATACACCAAAATATCATAAAAAAAACCAGAACGGACTTGCGGAGGAAGGGTTGGAATACCCCGTTCCTCAATGCCTGAAATGTAGATGGAGCGTTCAATAGGTCGAATGGCATAACTAGAAACTCGAAGTGGCCATGGTGCGTTCGGAATGCAGTTTTTTCCACGTCCGTATCCGCCATGCGGACTTGATGGTACCCGGAAAACAAGTCGCGTGGAGAAGAAGCACGCGCCATGTAGCTCGTCCAGAAGTTCCTCCACGATTGGAATGGGGAACTTGTCTTTGACCGTAATGGCGTTGAGGGCCCGATAGTCCACTTACATGCGTCACGAGTCGTCCTTGTGCACCAACAGTACCGAGGAAGAGAAAGGGCACACACTGCCGAATGAGTCCCTGCTGGAGGAGGAGATCGTATTGCTGCTCGATCTCGTCCTTTTGGAGGAAGGGGTAGCGGTATGGTCGCACCACCACCGGAGCCGCCCCTGGGAGGAGGCAAATGCGATGGTACTTCCGCCGCCGCGGTGGAAGGCTCAAGCGTGGACTGAATAGCTCAGGAAACGACTGGAGAAGGGAAGCACGATCTACCGGATGATCCACCGACTGGTGTGTTGGGGTGGCCAACGGCTCGATATGGACTAAAAAGGAGGAAGGAGACTGCTTGGGAACCTGTCCTTACCACTGTATCAAACGAGAATAGACATGCCATGAGATGGTCATACGATCAAAGTCCCACGTGAGGGGTCCCAAAGTGCGCAACCAACGAACTCCCAGCACAATGTCAAATCCCTGAAGGTCAATGAGAAAGAGGCCAGTCTGGAAAGAAGACCCATCCACAGCGAAAGTTGCGCGCCGACATACCCCTGGGCATGGCATCTGCTGGCCGTTTGCCACCGCCACTTGACGTGTCTGCGCGAGACATACGAAAGGCGAAGCTGGAGGGCCTTGGCTTGGCGGATGAATCGGTGAGTACTGTCGGTGTCCAAAAGAGCGAAGAGCGGTGTATCCGCGACCGTCACAAAGAGCTGAATGGTGCACCACTCCTGCGGCCCGGCTAAGGCGTGGAGAGACAAGTGGGGTGTGCTCGAGTCGTCGAACCCCTCGTCTTCCTCTTCCGGTGGGTCGTCAACTTCCAACCAAAATAGACGCTTGCACTGATGAGTGGGTATATACAACTCATCACAATTGAAACATAAGCCCTTCTCACGGCGGGCTGCCATCTCCGGGAAAGAAATGGCGGCGAAAAGTTGGACGCGGGGGCTGGTCCCCCTCTGGTGCCTGGGAAGTAGTGAAATGTGGTGGTGGTTGAGGGAGGCCCGAGGGCGGTTGATCCAAGGCGAGTCGGCGCTCAAACGCGCGAGCGAGGCTCATAGTCGTCAAGAGGTCTGGTGGCTTCTGAAATTCCACATCCCAACGGAGCCGGTCGGGTAACCCGACGGTGAAAAGTGGGACTTGTTAGCACGGTAACACGGTCGTGGCTCGGGAGAGTAACAACTAAAATTGCTCCAGGTATGCTTCGATGGAACCGGTGTACTTGAGAGCAATAAGGCCGCCGAGAGGGTTGCCCGACATTGCCGGTCTAAAGCGGAGGGTGCAGGCTGACCGGAAATCCTCCCATGAGGTGGTAGGGTGCTCCTGGAGAAGTTGAGTGACCCATAGTTGCGCTGGTCCTAGGAGGTGGAACGAGGAGATGCCGGCACGCTCCTCATCCGGGGTATGTTGGTTAGCAAAGAAGAATTTGCAGCGCGTAAGCCATGGTAGGGGATCTTCGCGGCCCTCGTATAATGGGAAGTCCATACAAACGAAACGGTTTCCAGAGTAGGCGTCACCGTGAGGAGGAGCCGACTCCACCCGACTCTCGGACGGTGAGGCCGTGGAGGGCAGCGGTGGCCGGTAGGCACCCTGGAGGGAGTCCAAGCGCGCATTTAGGGCGTCCATTTTATTATTTTGGGTGGCGAACATCGATTGGAAGAACTCCATGTGTTGGGCGAGAGAGGGGCTGTCGTCGGCCATGGGAAAGGGGGGTACTGCTGGAGGCGGCAACAACTCGGCGGTTTCCCGTGCGAGCGGAAGTGGTGCGGCCGGTCGGCGAAATTCGGTAAGGGCGGCGCGGTAGGTGCCGGGTTGAGAAGTTCCGGCATTTGTCTCTAATACCAAGTTGTTGTGATCTCCCGATCTGGATCTGGTGATAGGGTCGACTGAGAAGGTGTTCCTCGATGGAGGGGCCGAATCTCCCGACGGCGCGCTATGGTTGGAAACTTCCGATACCCGTGAGAGAGGGAGAGGGGAAGGTGAAGAGGAAGAGGAAGGGGTAGAGGGAGAGGAGAAGAAAGGGGGAACAGAGAGGGAGATGCCGATCAACGGAAGCAATCCCGATTCGGCAATACCGTGCCGGCTAGGGTTCCCGCTTGGGAATAGAGAGAGAGAGGGAGAGATTTGGAGAAATAACTTGCTTGCCATTCCAACACCCCAAACCAGACCATATAGGTCACAACATTAAACCCAAAAATCCACATGTTCGCGCCCCTCACCTAGGCTTACTACAAGTGAGATCATAAATAAAAATAAATTACGAAATATGACAAAATAACATATGATAAAGTCATGCGGTCCCGGTCGTAACATCATTCTTGTGAATTTTTTTGGAAGCAAATCCAAGATTAACCATTGGGGTCAACGGAGATCTGTTTAGCTTGTACATGATATATAACTATGATGAAGTTGGCCTCACTCCTTACTGGAAATAATCATGGTAATGTCATTAGGCCTCACCGCCCGAGGTTTTAATCCGTCGTGAGCAGTTTGATCATTACTTAAATTATGATGGGGCTCCACCGAACTAAGGCAAAGTAATTAATTTTGCCCTCAAGAGTTTGCTCCTAAACATATTTATCAGTAAGCTTACATTAATCTTACATCTTTTCATCATTCGTGCTCTTACATTTTACTAAATACACTAGTTGTTAACTCTTAGGGTAGAGTTATGTCTAGAATGTGATTTTACTATTAGTTGAGATTCTACTAGTAATTAAACTGTTTTTAAGTGAACATTTGCTGATCCAACACTACGATACACTCAAATGGGGGCATGTCCATGTAATTTAGGGGCTCCTAAAAGGCTTAAAATAAGTCTCTAACAACAACAAGATGGCCAGTTGGTCTCCTAATTTCATAAGTTTTGCATAAATTTAAGTTTAAAGCGTCTCCTAGGCTTTAGATATTCCCACCTGTTGAAAGGTGGGTCCCAACGGGTAATCATGCTACTAGCCAGGCTGCAGTTGAATAGGTTGTTGAGGCTGAGGATCAATCCCAGAACCTCCTCTATAAGAGGATGCTAAGCACAACTCTAATACCTAATTGAGCTGCAACACAATTGGATATAAGAGTTGTGCTTAGCGCCCTCTTATAAAGGAGAGATTCTGGGATTGATTCCCGACCTCAACAACCTATCCACGGGATTAAATGACCAACAAGCCCCCATGTGAAGATTTGTTTGGGATGCTCAGATTGCAATCTGGCTAGTGGGTCACAGTCCCGATGAGAGTTAGCCCACCTTTCAACACTAGCAACAAGGGAAGAAAGAAGGAGCAAGCTTCAGTAGCAATATCTTTTTTATATTTGCCCTGCTATGTTCAAGCCAAGTAAACAGTGCTGTGATTTTTTGTTTGTGTTGCAGAAGACAAGTGGCTGTCATTTATGCAGCACCATGACTGGGATTTGGTCTCCATGGATGTTTTCCTTCACGCACCCCCGTCTTCCTCCTCCTCGGATGCCATCCATAGTGAGAATGTTGTTCGCATAAGCCTCACAGATAATAATAGGAATTTACCTTCCAATTGAACTTTTTTTTAAAATTCTTTTAGAATTTTGCAACATTTTTATTATATTTTAGGGTTGCCAAATTTTTGTTTACATTCTTATATATATATATATATATAGAGAGAGAGAGAGAGAGAGAGAGAGAGAGAGAGAGAGGTGGCAGACCCCAGTCCGGTTTTACCCAATTTAGAGCTGCTTGTGGGGTTGCGTGTAATTTATGGATATTAGCACCACATAAAATATCAAATATTTTCAAGCCTAGGGCCCCTCTGTCGCCCATCAGCATCAAGGAATTGGACGGGCTGATAAGTCTCGGCTTCAACCGGAAGAACAAGACCCTCGGGACAATCCCCAAGCATAAAAGTGTTCTTTCATTGCTGGAGAAGAAGTACAGGAGGGCCGAAGCTTTGCAGCTGGCGCAAACTGGTCAGGTGCATGACATTATGATGATATGGGGTAATTATTTTAGGAGCTTATTCTCCTTTTTATTTGGAATCAGATATACTTTAACTAATTTAGGCTGCATTTGGCACGGCTTATCACAACTTATTTGTTTCGGTGAGACCGGACAAAAACGTCATTATCATAGAATGTATGTTTGGTATCACAAATGTTACAAAAAAGAAATTAGTTTGAGGCATAAGATTTTGGTATGACAATGTCATTTTTGTCCAACCTCACCGCAACAAATAAGTCGCAATAAGCCGCGCCAAACACAGGCTTAATGGGTAACTTTTTGGCCTTACCGATTCGATATCATGGTGCTCAGTGAAGCTGATGCTCAGATATTTTCTATTGAAATATTTTGTTATTGATGTTTTATTCATTTTATTTCCACACTTCCATTCTAAACAACACTATTTTTTCAAACAGCCGGCAGTTTTGTTTTGCCAATTGTTCCTGACAGCTCCTATCTTGTAGGCTGTAGAGCTCTTTTTTCATCACTATTTTCACTGGAGCCTCAATGTTACTTGCTAGGATGTAGAAACTAATATTTTATGGTTTGAAATTGAGAAATTTAGGTTCTTTGTTTTTTGTTGGTGTGCTAATAGCATGTTGGTGTGTAAATAAATTTTTTTTGAGTGTTAATATAATATGATGGCCAATAGCCAATCTTGGGGTACTGATAACATCGCTCAAAATTAATATTGTCGTACTTTATGGCGCAACTCTCGTCCAATGTATCAAATATGCGCTATATTGCTTCTAGAAATATGATTCCAGAAGGGTATCATCATATGAAAGCATTGTATATATAGCTTACTTGATGAGAGGATCAATTTAGGCTCCATTTGGTTCGGCGGTGGCGGGTCGATCCGGCGGGTGGAAACGGAGTGTTCGAATCGGAGGGGGGAGGTGGCTGCTCCAAACGGAGCTTTTTGGGGGCGTTTCTCAAGGCGGGCGGGTGGAAACGGAGCAAACGCCGCCGGAGATTCATTTGTTTACCCTCCTTCCGACAGCGTTTGCCCAAAACGGAGCAGCGAAACGCCTAAACAAATAGAGCCTTAGAGATCTCTTATCTAGGATTCAAGCCCTAGCCTCAATAACCCGCTATCGGAATTAGTGGTTGCGGCCAATAAAATCCATGGAGAGATTAGGGTCACTGGTCTATAGATCTTTAGCGCGCTCGGAGCAAACTGCGGCTTTACACTCTTAAAACGTGAAAGCTGGTTATGAATTGTCCATTTTTTTTGTTGCAGTGGCAGAGGCCTTGGGCATGGTTATGAATTGTCATTCTTAATGAGAAACCTGGAATAGCATTTGGGTTCAATATGATTTTTTTTTTTTGCGACAATTGTTACAATGGCTGTCTTGCCAAGCAAATATTTTATGACTGACAATTTTATCAGAGCAAAAAAAATGTCGTGACAAACGAACCTTAACCCCAAATCTAAACTCTGAGTCGGTAATATAACAAGCCTGATTTACAAATTAAATAGAAATTTCAAACCGGCACAGTAACTGCTGGCCCATTTATCTATGGATTGAGAAAAATACAAAATTGGTCGTCTGAAATTAAGATCACACAGAACAGCTCTTCTTGCTCAAGTTTAGAGAAATAATTAGGCACATATTTGCACTTAAAATACAGTGCATTACTCGTACAGTCGCTCGATCAGTCGCACCCAGTAATCTGATGAAAATAACATCATATTAAAATATGATCATATTTATTTGATATACAATCATATTTCAATAATTCACAATTTTTTGTAGAATCTGACGGGCTGATAGCATCTAACACAAGATAATCATAGATGAAAATAACATAAGAAAAAATTATCAGTGAGCTTGTGAAATGATGTACAATATTGTTATTGACATTGTTTTTTTTTAATATCGGATTCGTTTGGCACGTTTGTGGTTCAAAATTAATTATTTTTTCCTTTGTGGCGGTCATAATCATTGTCCTGTCAAACATATATTCAATAATGGTGATATTTTCGTCCAAACTCCTAGGAGTCAAAGCGCCGCGCCAAATGGAGCCATAGTTTAGAAAGTGAGAAAGATAGAGGCTACCAAAGGCCGTAGTTAAGAATTCAATTCCGCGAAAGATGGAAGGCATCTCCCTTACAAAAATGGAATGCATTTAAAAAAAGATAAACAAAGCGGGGTCAAAATTACATTAAATGGATGAGAAAATAAAAAGTAAATGAAAAAGTTGTACAACAAATCCCCACCTGCAGCTAAAGCTAGGAGGTTCATGTCTTGTGACAATTCTGCCTGCATTTATCTTGGCTTACTGTGGAATCTCCATCTTCTCATCCAACTCCCAGATAAGAACTTTGCCATCCAAACCTGCTACCGTAGATTATTATAAATAACTAATCAAATCGGGCTTTTATGACTAGGATTTAGGGTTTAGAGTTTAACTTCGAGTATTTTTTTCCCTCTGGTTCTAAGTGTTGGGCAGTGAATTGTGTACATGAGCAAAAAATGGGAGTTGCGGAGATGAGAATGCTTAGGTGGATGTGTGGACACATGAGATTGGATAAAATTAGGAATGAAAGTATCAGGGATAAGACAGGAATAGCACCAATTGCAGAGAAGATGTGAGAAACTCGTCTAAGATAGTTTGGACACGTACAAGGGAGACCATTAGAGGCACCTGTTAGGCGTTGTGAGAGTCTAGTCACTAGGCATGCTAAACGAGGGAGGGGTAGACCAATAAAGACTTGGAATGAAACTGTAAGGAAAAACATGATGTACTTAGGCATTAGTGAGATTATGACAAAAGATAGGGCACAATTGCGACAAAGGATCCATATAGCCAACCTCACTATAGTGGGATAAAGGCTTGAGTGTTGTTGTTGTTTATTTATGTTTTGAAACGAAGGGTCATTTACCCAGACCTCACCTCTAAGTTCGCTAAATTACAGGTTGCTCCCCTCTTATTTTTGAAATTACAAAGACCTCCATCGTAAGAGTACATTCATAACATCCATTGCAAACACCGAGGGATACTTTTGTCCATGAATGTTATATGTTAGATTATACTTTATGTTTTATGTTTTAATTATGTATTGTATTCACCTCTATATATAGAGGGTTTCTTGTAATAGCAAACATTCCAACATTTTTCAGGTTCAACATGGTATCAGAGGCAGAGGTGTTCCGCGTGCCCTAGCCTCCGCCTGTCGTGTCGTTCGCCCGCTCCCGCTCGATCCAGCTCACCTTCCCCGTGCGTTCGCCCACTCCCGCTCGCCGTTCGCCCGCTCCCGCTCGCCGTTCGCCCGCTCCCGCTCCCGCTCGCCATTCGCCTACTCCCGCTCGATCCCGTTCGCCCGCTCCTGCTCGATCCCTCTTCTTCTTCTTCTTCTTCTTCCAGCCGGGTCTCCAACCCTCCTGCCCTCCATCCGGCGCCGGTATGTTTAAGCCGTGAGAGCCCTATTTTTTATCCGGCGCCGTTTCTTTTTTTTCTTGCTTTGGGTGTTCTAATGGAGTGGATCTATTTGTTTTCCCCTCTGTTTTTTTATGCCTTAATCTTGTGTTGTCTCTGGATTTCTATTCCTGAGTCATCATGTCTAGAGATGCTGAATCTCCTGCTCCCTCTTCTGGGGTTGCTCCCTCTTCCGGTGTCTCCACTCCGATGGTCCTCTTTCGTGGCACTAACGATCATAATACACCCCAAATCACTATCATACGCCTTGACGACTCCGATTATCTCTCGTGGTCTCTCTCTATCACTTTGGTGCTCAAAAGTCGGCGTCTCTTTGGCTATTTCACTGGCAAAATGAAGGAGCCCGACATGAATTCGTCTGAATGGAAGCAGTGGGAGTCGGAGAACTTCTTGGTCATGTCCTGGTTTACTAACTCGATGCAGGAGTCCATTGCCCGGAACTACCTATTCCTCGACAACGCTGCCGACATTTAGCGCCGCGCAGAATCTACCTACTCTCGTCGTAGCAATGCTGCTCAAATTTTTCAGTTGCGCTGGAAGATCTTGTTACTTCGGCAGGGTGACCGTCCGCCGTCTGCATACTACTTGGAGTTCACGCAGCTGTATCAAGAATATGATCAATTTGATCCTCTTACCTTTGTGAGCCCTATTGATGAGGCAATGGTTCGGGCCCGGGATGACCGCAATCGTATATTTGAGTTTCTTCATGGACTGCATCGCGACTTCAATCAGATCAGTGTTCAGATCTTGGGCCGATCGCAGATACTATCCCTTCCTGAGGTCTACAGTATTGTGCAGTAGGAATACGATCGTAGCCTGACTCTTCTTCCAGACCCGATGCCTGAGGGGTCAACTTTGGCGGCTGCTACCCCTTTCTTCTTGGTACTTGTCCATCTCGGGACTCTAGATTGAAGGGCTCTGATAAGGATCATCTGCTATGTGATTATTGTGGCAAGAACCGTCACACTCGGGATACCTGCTTCCGGCTTCATGGGTTTCCTAACCCCAGAGGGGGTGCTCCGCCTCGTGGAGGTCGTGGTTCTGGGCGCTCCTCTGGTAATCATGCTGCTCCACGTTCTGCTCATCTTACTATGCTTCTGTCGCGGTCCCTCCTGGTTATTCCAGTTCTGATGGCTCGGTCCCTCCTGGTGCCCTCCCACAGGAACGAACTACGGAACTTCAGTTTACAGCGGATGAAATGTTGGCTCTTCGACGCATGATGCAGGGCCTTTCTACTAGGAGTGAGCATGAAAAACCGCAAACCGCAAAAACCGCCCGCACCGAAAAAACCGCAGCGATTTTTAAACCGCACCGCGTAGTTTAGGTGTGGTGCGATTTTGAACTTTTATAAACCGAGCGCGGTTCGGTGCGGTTTTTGGATTTTGAAAACCACAAAAACCGCACCGCACTGAATATTTTGTGTATTTAATTTTTTATAATTATGTGACGTCACATTTAAGTATATTAAGTAAAGGAGATAAATTGAGAAATAGAAAGAGTGATGCATGTGCACTTACCCTTTCTTAGAGCAAGATTAAGATCATACAGGATATTATCATGCCAAGAAGTGGAGGTGGAGAATCAACAGTATCAACACTTGGTGGAGGTGGATAATGTGACTAATCATCCTCGATTTTTATACAACAAGTACAAATCATAATAGATTACTTTGATATTGTCATGAGAGTTGAGAATTCGTCAAGAATCACAGTAATAACAGTGACTTGATCAAAGAACTGTTTGACCGAGATAAACTCACAAGAGAAAATTCGATGGGTGTTGTGGAATTGATTGTGTTGTTCGACATTAAGGCTAGAGAGAACAATGTAGAAAAAGAAAAATCTTCATCAAAAGCAATCAAAAGAATGACCTTCAATGAACTCAATGGAATATGAGATAAAATACTAAAATAGCATGACCGTTTTAAAAAGGTGCATCTGTAGTAGTAGAAAATCTGTTTCTCTATAAATAGAACGCTCAACTTGATGCTATTGGGGGCAATGTTTACCTGTAGTCTATGCAAAATACATGTAAAAATCGCACCGAAACCGCAACCGCACCGCAAAAAAACCGCACCAAATCGAAACCGCACCGCATAATTTCGGTGCGGTGCGGTTTTGTTCGGGCAAAAACCGAGCCCTTACGGTGCGGTTGCGGTTTGGGCCAAAACCGCATCAAACCGCACGGTGCACACCCCTACTTTCTACAGAGCCTTCTGCATCTTCCTCCTACGGTCACATGGGTTTCCTAGGTGCTCACTATGTTGCTTCTCATCCTTATACCCAGTGGATTATTGACTCTGGGGCCACAGATCATATGACTGGGTCTTCTACAGGTTTTATATCTTATACTCCTCTTTCTGGCCATGTTAAGGTGAGCATTGTCGATGGTTCCCCTTACTCTATTGCCGGCAAGGGTTTCATCTCCTGCTCCTCCCTCACCTTATCTTTTGTCCTCCATGTTCCTAATTTTACTCGTAATCTTCTTTCTATTAGTCATCTAACTAACTCCATGCACTACTCTGTGGCATTTCTTCCGTCTTCTTGTGTTTTTCAGGACCTGACGACGGGGAAGGTGATTGGATCTGGTAGCATGGTAAATGGACTCTATGTGCTCAACTTCGGTCAGGCTACGTCTCCTCTGGCTCTTCATTCCAGCACTGTCTATCCTTTGTACTCCTGGCACTGTCGTCTGGGACACCCTTCTGTTTCTGTTATGAAATTGTTATTTCCTGCTATGTCTATTGTTGTCTTTGACTCTTTTGTTTGTGATGTATGTAGCTTAAACAAACATCATCATACCTCGTTTACGCATGTTTCATTGTCAAGTTCTATTCATTTTGCTGTTATTCATACTGATATCTGGGGTCCTTACCCGACACCTTCTATTTCTGGATGTGTGTGGTTTGTTACTTTTATTGATTGTTTCTCTCGTACTACATGGTTCTATTTGATGCGTAACAAAAATGACGTTTTCTCGATTTTCCGACGGTTTCATTGCATGATCTCCACTCAATTTCACTCTGAAATTAAAATTCTTTGTAGTGATAATGGTCGCGAATACATCGATTGGCAGTTTGAGCAATATCTTGCTGATTGTGGTATCCTCCACCAGACTACCTGCGCGTATTCTTCCGCACAAAATGGTGTGGCTGAGCGGAAGAATCGTCATCTCCTGGAAGTCGCTCGTTGTCTTTTGTCTACTATGCATCTTTCGAAATTCTACTGGGGTGATGTTGTTCTTACTGCGGCATACCTCATCAATTGTATGCCCACTCGTGTTCTTAGGAATGCTACACCCCTTGACACTCTTCAGGTGCCCCCTTCTCGGCTTCCCATTAGGGTGTTTGGATGTGTTTGCTTCGTTCATATCCACCACCCTCGCCCTTCCAAACTCGATCCTCGGGCACTAAAATGTGTCTTCATTGGCTACTCCCCAACGCAAAAGGGGTATAAATGTTTCCACCCTCCTACCAAAAAAATATTTGTCACTATGGACGTTACGTTCCGTGAATCCGAGGCATATTATCCTGTCTCGGATGCCTCTCCCTCGCATACTCCCATTTCTCTTCCCTCGGTTCCTCTGCCCACACCACCACCGTATTCCTCACTTCGGGGGAGCCTCTATCTCTACCAGTGGAAGTGAGTCCTCCTCACGTGACTCCTCTACCAGTGGAAGTGAGCTCTCCTCCCGTGCCTCCTCTACCAGTGGACATACGTTCTCCTCCTGGGCCTCCTCCTCCGAGCTTGCAGATTTATACCCGGCGTACAAAGCAGACGAGCACGCAAGATCCGACTATGCTACCAGGACAGTCAGTGGAACCTGACTCAGGGCCTTCTGATCAACCGATCTCCCTCGGGAAAGGTATCCGGTCTTGCACTCGCCATCCTTTATCACATTATGTATCATATGATTCTCTTTCTACTACCTACAAGGCCTTTGTTTCTTCCCTTGTTGTTTCTTCCATACCTGAATCATGGAAGCAGGATTTGGAGGTCCCTATGTGGCGTGAGGCGATGGTTAAGGAAATGAATGTTCTTGAGAAGAACCATACATGGGATTTGGTTCCCCTTCCTTATGGAAAGAAGACGGTTGGTGTAAATGAGTGTTCACTGTGAAACAAAACTCACAAGGGATTGTAGAAAGATGCAAGGCTAGGTTAGTGGCAAGGGGTTATACGCAAACCTTGGTATTGACTATCTGGAGACGTTTGCACCGATGGCAAAGATGAATACTATCAGGGTCTTATTATCATGTGCTGCTTGCAAAGGCTGGGAGCTCTTGCAACTTGACGTGAAAAATGTCTTCCTCCACGGTGATCTAGATGAGGAGGTCTACATGTCTATTCCTTCGGGCCTCATTCCTACAGGTGCTGCAGGGCAAGTCTGCAGATTGAGAAAGGCTTTATATGGGCTGAAGCAGTCTCCAAGAGCGTGGTTTGGGCGGGGTCATGCTATCTTTTGGTTTCCATCAAAGCAATGTTGATCATACTCTGTTTATTAAACGAAGGATTGGAAAACTAACTGCACTTATTGTGTATGTTGATGATATTTTCATAACAGGGAATGATATCGAAGAAATCCAGAGGTTGAAACAGAAATTGGCTAGAGAATTTGAGGTCAAAGATCTGGGTAAACTCAGGTATTTCTTGGGTATTGAAGTTGCTTGATCCAAGTAGGGGATTTTCATCTCCCAGAGTAAATACACTTTAGATCTCCTTGAGAAGGTGGGGATGAGTGGATGTATATCAGCTGACATCTCGTTGAAGCAAACCACTGATTGGGGCGCGATGATGGAGAGGAAATTGTTGATATCTCTGAGTACCAAAGATTAGTGGGGAGATTGATATACCTATTCCACACTCGTCCAGATATTTCCTATGCGGTAAGTGTCATTAGCCAGTTCATGCATGCTCCTAAAACTCGTCATGTTGATGTTGCTCACAGAATCCTCTGGTACCTCAAGTCACCAGGAAGGGGTATCATGTTTGCTCCCAATACCGGTCTAAATATTGAAGTCTATACTGACGCTGATTGGGTCGGATCTGTTGATGATAGACGATCAACCTCGGGATATTGTACCCTAGTTGGGGGTAATCTTGTTACTTGGAAGAGTAAGAAGCAACAAGTTGTGGCAAGATGTAGTGCTGAGGCAGAGTTTAGAGCTATGGCTCACGGGGTCTGTAAAGGGTTATGGCTTCGATCTGTGATGAGTGACCTTGGTCTTATTGAAGCAGGACCCATCCGACTGTATTGTGATAATAAGTCTGTCATCAATATTGCGCACAACCCTGTGCAACATGACCAGACTAAACACATCGAGGTGGATCGACACTTTATCAAGGAGAACATTGAGAGAGGAATCATATGCACACCTTTTGTGCCCTCCGACCGGCAGCTAGCTGACATTCTCACCAAAGGATTGAATGGGAACATATTTAGCAATATTGTGGACAAGTTGGGCATGGTTAACATCACACGCCCAACTTGAGGGGGAGTGTTAGATTATACTTTATGTTTTATGTTTTAATTATGTATTGTATTCACCTCTATATATAGAGGGTTTCTAGTAATAGCAAACATTCCAACATTTTCCAGGTTCAACATTATGAAATGTAAATTTACGAGGCGATTTTTGTAATTTCAAAAAGTAAGAAGGGTGTAACCTGTAATTATGCTAATGTACAGAGGAAGTTTTGGTAATTATTCCTTTGAAATAATGAAGATTATCAACTAAAATCGCAGCAAACACCTGAAATTTGATGGGTCGGACCTTCATGTTTAGACATGAAGATAGAACACATCGCTCTTATGAGTTTCCTCTTAATTTTGTCAAATTTTAAAAGTTTGTCTCAAGTTTCGCATTAAACTCGTGAGATGAGTTGTACGATGAGCTCAAACCAGACAAACCAGACGGAATACAAATTTATAAGCGGTTTGGTCCAAATGGGTAACTGGTCATGCGAAAATTAAACCGCGGGTCCTAACAATGCATGACTCCGGCAGTTTTTAAGAAATTCAACACTTACCAGAAGTGCTAAAACGCCTCACAATTGTATCTCCTTCTCTTCGTAGAGGTGCGATGCAGCTGAAACAAATGGAAGAATTCGAGCACAATCAGTCACGGAAAGACCGAAAAAATACTGAGATGAAGAACGTACGTAATGGTGTTCTCATGAGCTCCGCCGCGAGACTTAAAAGGATCCACACCGTCGTTTTTGGATTGCCCGTACAGTTTTCCAAATGCTTCAGAGAACTGATGATATTCTTAATATGATTAGTTCTGCAGCCTATCAAACACATAAGCACAGGAACAGCATATAGGCCTGTTGACACAAGCCAAATAAAATCACATAGAAGAGCAACTTGGAAACATTACTAAAAAGAATACAAATTAGAGAAGATAACTTACAGAGTGCTCCTACAGAATAAATAATATGTGCATGGCTGTAAACTTAGCATAAGATTGCTCGGAAAATCAAAGTGACTTTTGCTTCAATCAACGTTGAAGAGTCAGCTAATGATGCGCAGCTCAAACTTGATTGAGCCAAGTCAAAATGAATATGCATGTGCATAAAAGCACATAAATTTACAAATTTATGTATGCATATTCACATGAATTACAGCACACATGCACATAAGTGTTTACATACATGAATCAATAAATGTATATGCACGCCAGGCTCAAATCAAAATTAGATAAAGGAAACCTACAACCAAACATTGCGGCACGAAATTGGATCTAATGACTTTTATAGCTGATCTTGAGCTAGTAATACCGTCAAAAGATGAGATCCTCAAGAGGCATGACTGTATAGCATCACAATGTGATTGGCATGTTAGAATTATCCATTCAGAGCTTTTTTGATGCATGACCAGGAAAATAATGTATATAAAACATGCATCTAAATCTGATGAATGCTGTAGAGAGTATAGTCCTTGGGATGATGTTTGTTAATGCTTTTGGGTGCACACTGCCTAGAAGTTATCAGATTAAAGGTGCAGCCTGCAGGTAAGCCATCTGATTCAAACCAGTGCTAGTAAATGTGCTTTCAAAATAGAAGAAGTAGATCATGAATGGAGACTCTAATCCCAATTTATTGGAATGAATCTTGTAGCAATCGTATGGGTTTTCAAAACCATACCCACCATTGTTCAATCATGGATAGCAGAAGTTTCTACTAAAAAAAAGTCATAGAAATTCCTTCTAGTACTCTATGCATGTGCCAAGGCGACAATTAGAAAGTAAGTAGATGTTCTTAAGGGTTGTTTGGCTCAATGTTCATGCAGATACCGTCTATCAAATACCAGATTTTTTGGTTAGTAACTATTAGTCAAAGACATCTAGCCATAAATATCTTTTAAAAAGGCGTAATTTAAAGATGCAAACAACCAACAGTTTAGTAACATGACAATGTGTCTGTATCAAAACGACCTCTTAGGAATTGTATCATAAAAACCAGATGGTTCTTCGAGAAACAACACACCCAGAAGTAACATCCTGAACAATAGTATGATAAAATTTGCCAACCTTGCTACAGTGAACCTAAGCCAGGTAAATTGATTGGGAAATGATTTAACACAAAACAAGCTAGTCAAGGTAGTCCGGTTCACCTGTTTATTATATGGATAAGGCACGAGGAAATTATAGGGCAAGTGAAACTCTACATAAGACTGGTACAGAGCTCTCCATATTGCAGGTTTCAGTCTTGAGCAAAGTGTCACTCACCCTATTTCCTCCTCCTGATCCATATAACAAAAGGGTGAACCTGGCTGCTAAACTGGACTATCTGACTACGCTCATCATGCATAGCCCAAGATTACCAATTTGCAAATGCAATAAAAAACGAGCTCACTAAGGAAATGTTTTTGTTAAATATACATACCTGTGAACCATACTTCAAACTTGGCTGTGCTGTCTTTTTCCCATCTAATAACTTCACAAAACTCCTGCTAGATAATATACTGCTTTAAAAGATAATATTTGCACTATTTCTAACTTTAGAATAGCTATCAATTTTCTTGATTTATTATTTATCCAAATTGGGATTTGAGAAAGAATATAAGTAGTATAACCTATTCTTGATTGGAGCGGAAAGAAAGGAAAGGAAAAGATATTTATAAATTATCAGATATATTTATACATATCCTAGGATAAAGAAAAAAAGATAAGAGAATGAACAATGGTTTGAGCAATATAATCTAGGGTAAAATGTAGTTGGTGTCCCTGAATTATTCAAAAAAATGCCTTGCAGGATTAAATGTTAGCCAAATAAGAGTTTTAGGAATTATGGGGACTAAATTCACATTTTTTTCAGCTGCCGATTTTCACATGTTAGCCAAAAGCCTTTCCACATTTTTTTCAGCTGCTGATTTATAGTTATAGCATGGAGGAAGAGTGGAGGAGCAGGTTAGGGAAGAGTGGTAGGGAAGAAGCCACTGGGAAACAAGAGAGAAGAAAGAGGGCATAAGCTCATCCTTTCTCCTGCCAATAAGAAGCCGCTGAGAGACAACTAAGCGAGTAGCTCATCGTTTCTCCTGCCAGCGGAGGCTTCCACCACTTCTGCAAACCGGTCTCTTTGGCGGCTTCTGCCACTTCTGTGAAGCGGACAAAGAGACGAGGAGGTTGAGGTGGCCGTGCGGGATGGGAAGGTAGCTCCCAATCTTAGCCGTCCACGTGCCCCCCATCAACTGGGCAACGGCGAACCTCCTGTAGATTGTTGGCGACTGCATAATGATCTCGGGCGCCCTGAAGCTTCATAGTTGGCTGTGTGTGTGTGTGTGCACGAATATTTACCAAAACTTCCCCTGGAAAATAGCATAATTACAGCTTGCACCCCACTTATTTTGGAAATTACAAAAACCTCCCATCAATGTTACAAAACATAATATTTACCTCCCCTGAAGTTTACATTTCATAACATTCATGCACAAAATACCCCTCAAAAATGCAATCTGAGGGGGGTATTTTTGTGCATGGATGTTATGAAATGTGTATTTCAGGGGAGGTAAATGTTATGTTTTGTAACATTGAGGGGAGGTTTTTGTAATTTCAATCTTGTACATTTATTGGTGTATTAGTTTTAACCTTTGAGTGAGTCGATGCATTTTAATTGGTAGTGCGAGAGCGGATCAATTGAATTTTCCCTTAGGAGTTATGAGATAATGGCACCTTAGTGATTAAGTGAAATCTAGAATCTATCGTTTCGGGGGGGGGGGGGGGGGGGGGGGGGGGGGGGGGGTTCGACGATGTCGATTTCCCTCTTCCCGTGTCACTCCCGACAGCAGGCGCACGTGCAGTAGAGGTTGCCGACTCCAAGCTTTCCGATTTCGGTTTCCTTACCATAGACTGCCGATTGGTTTTCCCTTTCTCCATTTCCAGCCAGGTAAGAAGCGATTTTCCTTCGTTCTCTTGGTCACTCCTTACTTCTATGTTGTGTGTTGTGATGAGGGTTAATAATTTCCATTTCTATTCTACCCTTGTTTTGAAGGTTTCTCTTAATATTCTAGGGCAACCCATCCGTCTGGATCCTTTTTTCCCTCATAATCGGGAAAGGTTTCATAAGTGACAAGTTAATCTGTTACGGATCCTCGTTGGGGCAAGACGTATACGCGCCGGAAGCCTCGCGTAACAACCGCCTAGACTGTCGTGACATATCATCGTATTTTATTTTCATTAAAGTATTTTGATCCTCATGTTTTAAGCCTTATGAGGGGGCATTTTAGTAATTTGGCTGAACCGGTTCTTATCCCCCTTTATAAGTGGGGCTTTGTGTTTTGGGAAGCAAGAGGAAATCAAGTTAAAACTCTCTCTCTCTCCCTCTCTCTCTTTCTCTCGGTATTTCCCCGCACCCTCCCAGGATTCCGCATCACCGAACCATCGTCGTCGCTCACCCGGCGCCCGACGCCTCCGCACCGTGACGTCGCTCCGCCTGTGAGGAGCTCCTCCACCGCATCTTCACCATTGCGCCCAAGGGATCGAGGAAAGGCTCTTCCTCCCTCCTCCGTGATCTTCCTCTCCACCGGCCGCACACACGTTCGCAATCCAGGGAACGGAACATCTTGGTATCAGAGGGACCGGTCCTTCCACCGGTCGCCGACATCGTCTCTCTGTCACCACACCCTTCCGGCGCCGAACCCCACCCCGATCCGGTGCACCCCGACCCGCGCAGCATTTTTCCGAGCGCCCAGCAACCAATCTGGCCTGTATACGCCCCGTGCCGCCGGTTTCCGGCAGTCCGCCCCTCATTCTCCTTGGATCTTCGCTTGGCAGAGGTTCTCTCCTCGCCTCATCCACCGGTATACTTCCTCTCCCAGTTTCTTCTTCACCCCGGTTATCTCTCCCCATGGCGGAGGACACCAACACCGGCCCAACATTGGCCCAAATTTTGAAATCCTTCAAATCCATGATGGCGGACAACCACCAAGCCCTCCTCGCCGCGATCTGACCAACCGGCATGCCGCCGCCTAATTAGAGCTGTCACGGTTCCGGTTCGGTTCCGGTTCTACTAAAACCATGAACCGAACCACTAAGGTAACAGTTCTTCAACTTAGAACCAAAACCTTATTTGATTTGACTGGTTCCGGTTCCGGTTCCAGCTTAATTTTTGGAACCGTCGTATCAACGATTCCGGTTATGGTTCAACAAGAACCAAAATCAAACCGGCCACTATCGGTTCGGTCCAGTTCCATGCGGTTCGGTCCGGTTCCAATCGGTTTCAACTAAAACCAAGATCAAACTTGGCGGAATGAAATAAAAGCGGGCTACAAATAGTAAAACTCAAAACAACATCGAAATAGAAATAATTATATTGCGCACTTCTTGACGATCTTTTTCACGATCGGTGGGATAGTATCAATTGCCTTCCTACGCGTGTAGACTTGCCACAAATTCTAGTTGGTTTGCGCACGTCTTGTCGGCATGCTCAATCGTAACAACCGTCTACAATTAGTTGTCTTTCATGATTACTAATAAATAGCAGTTGTATATCTTCTATATTTTTTAAATAAAATATTTCAAAAAAATATGTAAGTAAAATTGAAAATATATTATATAACTGTATAAAAAAAATACACTGCAAATATTGACTCCATACCGCAACAATGTCAAACCATACCATACGGTTTTTATGCGGTGAAGTTTTGTTTGGTCCAAAATCGACCCCCTTTAGTGCGATTGCGATTTGGATTCAAACTGCAACAGCTTCACTCGTGATAGTAAGTATACATATTATAGATAAATTATAAAATAATGACAATATAATAATAATAATAATAATAATAATAAATGGGTTGCGGTTCGGTTCTACTTCGGTCCGGTTCGGATCGGGTCTAAAAATCTTGAAACCGCTTGAGACTTGTATGTTGCGGTTCCGGTTCTGGTTCCGGTCCGGATAATAATATGTAAGAACTACACCCGGACCAATGTTGTTCACGGTTCCAAAATTGAAATCGGAACCCGAATAATTTGCGAACGGTTCGGTCCGATTCTTTGCAGTTCCGGTTCGGTTTGTGGTTTTCGGTTTTAAGTGACAACTCTACACCTAATGGGACGGCCTCCGCCTCCTCTCCATCGATTCCCGAGCAACAACACCTCCCCCTACAGACCGAGCTTCCAAGTCGCTCTGACTATTCTACGGTGCCACGATTTGTCAAGTTGGACTTTCCAATCTTCGAGGGCCGCAAGGATCCACTTACTTGGTTGACTCGTTGTGAGCAGTTCTTTGCGGCACAGCGTACCCCATGGGAAGATTGGTTGGGCGTCGCCTCTTTCCACTTGATGGGTTCCGCACAATTGTGGTTCTCCCAGCTTCACCGGGAGAAACCCCTACTTACTTGGGAGGACTTCAAGACTCAGTGCAGCCTTCTCTTCGGGCCTCCACTGCGCTCCAACCCAATTGGTGACTTGATTTCTCTGAAGCAATCGGGTTCTATTGACGATTACTTGGAGCAGTTTCAGGTGCTCCTTGCTCGCGCCCCGCCAGTACCAGCGGCACACCAGGTGGCTTTCTTCACTGCAGGACTACATGTGCGCCTCCGCATGGACGTGGAGTTTCAGAGCCCGCCAGATCTCACTACCGCCATGAGTCTCGCCCGTATCTGCGAGAGGCAAATATTGTTGGACCGGCCTCAGCTAGGTCGTCGGGCCAACGACACCTCTTTTCAACACTCCAGTTCTGCTCAACCGCCACCAGGGGGAAGCGCAACTCAGACTAAAGAAGGGGAGCGACCGACACACATCAGACACTTGTTCACTCAGGAGATGGGCGAACGTCGTGCAAAAGGGCTCTGTTTCAATTGCGATGAGCCCTACACCAAGGGGCACAAATGTAAGCGCCTCTTTTGGCTAGAGGTCGACGGCCCCTCCGACGACGATGTCAGGGATGATGAGCCCGGACACCCCGCCCTCTCGGTCAATGCCATGTCGGGCCCACATTCAGGGGGCACAGTGCAGATGGTCATTTCTGTGGCGGGCCGCCAACTGCTTGCCCTCATGGATACCAGCAGTACCCACAGCTTCATCAGTGACCTTACGGCGCAGCGGCTTCAGCTAACAGTTACTACTCGCAGTTGTTTGTATGTTGCCGTGCCAAATGGTGTGGCGATGGTCTGCACCGGGGTTTTCCGGGACGTTCCGATCATTGTGAGGGAATTTCACTCTCGGGTGGACTTCTTTGTCATAGCCCTGCGGGAGTTCGAGGCAGTTTTGGGAACGCGATGGTTGCGCACTCTTGGAACTATTCTGTGGGACTTGGACGCTCTGACGATGACTTGGGGACAAGGGCCCTCGTGGTCAGTGTGGCACGGCCATTCGACGGGGGAGGTGGGTCACGCCTTCTCCTTCCAGACTGATTATTCTGAGCAGCCCGGCCTCGCTACTCTTCTTCGGGAGTACAACGACACCATGGCCGCGCCAATTGGGCTCCCCCCTCGCGCCGCCAAGATCACTGTATTTGCCTTTTTTCGCACACGGCCCCGGTGGTCGTCCGTCCTTACCGCTATCCCTTCCTCCAAAAGGATGAGATCGAGCGCCCGTGTACCGAGATGCTTCGGCAAGGAATCATCCGTCACAGTGTCTCCCCTTTCTCTTCGCCGGTCTTGTTAGTCCATAAGAAGGATGGCTCGTGGCGCTTCTGCGTGGACTACCGGGCCTTGAATGCGCAGACGGTGAAAGACAAGTTTCATATTCCAGTTGTGGAAGAGCTTTTGGATGAGTTACATGGGGCACACTATTTCTCCAAGTTGGATCTTCGTTAGGGGTACCACCAAGTCCGCATGTTTCCGGCGGACGTGGGGAAGACCGCTTTCCGCACACACCATGACCACTTCGAGTTTCTCGTAATGCCCTTCGGGCTCACCAACGCCCTGTATACCTTTCAGGCTCTCATGAATGAGGTATTCCACACTCTTCTTCGTCGTTGTGTGCTTGTTTTCTTCGATGATATTTTGGTCTACAGCAAAACATGGGAGGAGCCCCTCGACCACCTCAGACAGGTTCTCCAGCTCTTACGAGCTCATCGGCTTTACCTGAAGGAGTCCAAATGTTCTTTCGGCACTGACAAAGTCGCCTACTTGGGGCATATCGTCGATCCCACGAGCGTCTCAGCCGATCCGGCTAAAATTCAAGGGGTCCTCGACTGGCCGATTCCGCAGTCGCAGCGGGAGCTGCGCGGCTTCCTGGGTTTAACTGGCTACTACCGACGTTTCATTCAGGGCTACTCCTTCATTGCCACCCCCTTGTTATCTCTTCTACGACGTCAATGTTTTACATGGGACACCACCGCCTTGGAGGCGTTTCGAGCACTGCAACAGGCCTTGGTCTCGGCCCCAGTCCTTCAGCTACCAGATTTTGGGGCGGAGTTTCAGGTGGAATGCGATGCGTCGGAGCATGGCTGCGGCGCGGTACTTTAGCAGGGAGGCCACCTAATAGCTTAGTTTAGCCGCAAGACGGCTCTCCACCACAGGAAGCTTCCCTCCTACGAGCAGGAGCTTATCGGCCTGGCAAAGGCCGTCCATCACTGGCGTCCCTATTTATGGGGCCGTCCCTTATTGATCCGTACTGACCACTTCAGCCTTAAGTACTTGTTGGAGCAACGATTGACGACGGTGCCACAACAACGCTGGGTGAGCCGCCTCTTGGGCTACGATTTCAGGGTGGAATACAAGGCGGGCCACTTGAATCGTGCGGCCGACTCTCTTTCTCGCCGCGACTCGTCGTAGGTCTCTCTCTATGTCATGTACAAGCCGTCCGCCTTGGTTCTTCCTCGCCTTCTTCAGGAGATCGACGACACCGCCCTCAGCGAGCTACGACGCCGCATACAGGAGGGGCGCTTTCCACCATGTTGGACAGTTAGCGACGACCTCATTCTCTACAAGAGTCTCTTTTACTTACCGGCCACTTCTCCATTGGTCGTCGACATTCTAGCAGCCGTCCACGACCGTACTCACGAAGGCGTCCACAAGACCCTTCAGGACCTACGCAACGATTTCTTCTGGTCGGGACTCAAGCGCAGTGTTCAGACTCATTTAGCAGCATGCGTCATCTGCCAGCGCAGCAAGACCGAGTCTCTATCTAGTCTATCCAGCTGGTCTAATACAGCCTCTTCCAGTGCCGACACAGATATGGGCCGATATTTCCATGGATTTCGTCGAGGGGCTACCTTCTTCCCGGGGATACTCCGTCATTTTTGTGGTGGTGGATCGCTTCTCCAAGGGGGCCCATTTCATCGCCATGAGCTGCCCCGTCATAGGTCCCACCGTGGCCCGTGTTTTCTTCGATCATGTGTTTCGTCATCATGGGATACCGGAGAGCATTGTTTCTGACCGCGACAAGGTTTTCACATCCCAGTTTTGGCAGGAGTTGTTCGACCTATGTGGCATAAACCTGGCACTTTCTTCAGCTTACCACCCGTAATCGGACGGACAGACCGAGGTGGTCAACAGGACACTCGAGATGTACTTGTGTTGCCTCACGGGGGACCGGCCGAAAGATTGGGCCCACTGGTTACCTTGGGTGGAGTACTGTTACAACACATCCTACCACACCGCCCTCCAGATCACTCCTTTCCACCTGATATACGGTTGAGACCCACCCCGCCTCCTCACTTATGTTGTTGGCTCAGCTCGCTCCTCCATCATTGACACCGAGCTCCGCACGCGGGATGAGGTCTTGCACCTTGCCCGGACTCGCCTACTTCAGACCCAAACACGGATGGAGACCAACTACAATCGTAGCCATTGCGAGCTATTCTTTGCTCCCGGGGACTGGGTTTGGCTCAAACGCCGGCCCTACCGTCAGGCCACAGTCTCGAAGGGGGCATACCAGAAGCTAGGTCCTAACTTCTTTGGACCCTTCGAGATTCTCCACCGCATAGGGGACGTGGCTTACTGTCTCCGACTCGGAGACGACGCACAGATCCACGACGTCTTTCATGTATCGCAGCTCAAGCCGTTCGTGGGTGACCCTCCAGCAGCGCCCTTGGTCCCATTACCACCGCCACCACCACACAAGCTTGAGGACAAGCTTGATGTCGAGCAGGGAGATGTTACGGATCCTCATTGGGTCAAGACGTACACGCGTCAGAAGCCTCGCGTAACAGCCGCCTAGACTGTCGCGACATATCATCGTATTTTATTTTCATTTAAGTACTTTTATCCTCATGTTTTAAGCCTTATGAGGGGGCATTTTAGTAATTTGGTAGAACCGGTTCTGATCCCCCTTTATAGGTGGGGCTTTGTGTTTTGGGAAGCAAGAGGAAATCAAGTTAAAACTCTCTCTCTCTCTTAATTCTCTCTCTCTCTTTCTCTCGATATTCCCCCGCACCAGCCCAAGGTTCTGCATCGCCGAACCCTAGCCTCCACTCACCCCGCTCCCGACGCCTCCGCACCGTGACGTCGCTCCGCCTGTGAGGAGCTCCTCCACCGCATCTTCACAATTGTGCCCAAGGGATCGAGGAAAGGCTCTTCCTCCTCTGTGATCTTCCTCTCCACCAGCCACACACACGTTTGCAATCCCGGGAACGTAACATAATCAAAAAGGAATCATGCCGCCACGCCAGGTGTACGAGCGTCGCAACTCCACGGTAAGAAATCCTGACTCTTTCTGGTTAGACATATCAGATAGTTGCATGGAAATAATTGACTAACTCAGTAAAACTATTTAAAGTTGCATAGGATTGTTACTGTAGATAGAGAGTTGTAATTCAATAATTATCCGGATAGAATAAGCAAAATATTATCAACTTCGAAAGTGCTTTAGTAACTAGATCGCCAGAATTAATATAATGTACAAAACTTTTTTTTACACTCACATAAATGTACGAACAAGAAATAATAAGTCCATGAATAGGGATGCTAGTTGACTAAATCACTGTGACTGCTTTTATCACGCATTATGTCCGCAAGCAGAGTAGCACTAGATAGCAGATGTTCATCAGTCCCGGGCGAGACCTTCTCCCGTGTTTGATAGAGACACAATATCCTTCTCGTGGGTTGTAGCATACCCTATGAGCCAATTTGTTTTGGGGATGTATCCCGATTTAGAAGTTTAGTAGATTTGAGTCTGTGTCTGTGAGATGCGAGAACACTGGAGTTCGTTAGTGAGACTCGGATCGTTAGACTAGTATTGCGCGGTGAGATCTACTCTGCCTAGAACTTTGTCGAAAAACAACCATAAGTCAAATTAGACCCAAGTTAGACCGAACCCTAAAAACTCCTAGTTAACCAAACTATTCGGAACGTGAGTAAACTTCACATTATGGGTAATTAGAGCAACCATTTATTTTGCTAGTTTATTTTTAGAAAACCAAACACAGTACACTAGCATATAATTTTTTTATAGCACAAAATCATTTACAAAGCATGCATACATTTCTCCTAAAATAATTTTAAGTGTCACTAGGAGGAATAGTTTTTCTTACTCTCCCTTTGGGCTGACCCGTGTTTGGGCATGTTTTTACAGGGGACCCAGGTGGGAAACTGCGCCTAGAATGAGCGTGTTTGTGGACTCGCTCCTATAGTTTGTTTTTCCCTTCCAGTTGTTGTTTTACTTTAGTACCATACTGTTGTTTTGGACTCTTGTAATATAATGTTTAAGAATTTATATATATGTACCAGACTTTATGTAATATTTCAGATATTCAGTGGTTTGGTTCTTTTTCTCTCTAGTGGCTCTGTGAATTCATCGTATTGAGGTACACTTTTACCCTTAGTTTTCTCATTCAACTTTCGTTGTAAGCTTACATGTTAGTTCTTTCTATTTTTACCTGCTATGTACTAGTTTTAATGTTGTCTCTTAGTTTACTTCTTATCGCTGGATCCGGCCGGACAGCTGATTGGTTGTATAACTAGGGTGGGGTGTTACATATATGTTCCAAATATATTTCAAGTTTGTATTGCCACTTCAGCTCCCCGTTAAAAGCATTTGACGGAAATGAGAGAGGGACTGATTTCACACGCCTAAGTACTAACGGGACCAAATTCACCAAAAAATGGTTTTGGGGCCTTTTTCAAAAAGTTCCAAAACCTAAGGGACTGAATTAAAAATTTTGTTTTTTTTAATATGACACCCATAGAAATAGGACTCAAGACCTCGTCCTCCCACATTAAGCTCTTAACCAATGCGCTATTTTTTATTACAAGCTAGAAACCTTGTACTTACATTTCCTTCCCGTTTAGAGCATTAAGCAAGAAAATAAAATCAATTAATATTCCTGATAATAATTAAGACTTAAATAATAAATATTATACTTTGAGTTAGCTCAATTTAATTAGAATCCAAATCAATCAATACTGAGTTAATCTAGCTCCAAATTGAAGGTATATTGATTGGATTCTTTGAAATCTGATTGTTAACATACCTATGAACAAGTGATCATAAACTTGTTTCCGGTCGAATACAAACTAAATTATTTATGCATTGCAAAGAATACAATTATTGTTAACAATGGTTTGTCAGTATAAAATGGAATAGGTAGGTGAGACGCTTATTTCACATATGTAAGGTTTTCTAAACATCAAATTAAGCGCGAAAAATTTAAATCTTTAACCATAAAGTTACACTGTTTTTAATAGAAATTCTTGGCTGAAATATTGAACAAGGACACGAGTCTGATTCTCATGGGTGTAATATAAAAGTGAATAGTTATTCCTTTGAGAATTTTTTAGGAGGGTGAATAGAGATTTAAAATTATTTTTGAAAACTATTTACCTGATCAGATAATCTTAGACATGCATCCACAAAAACACAGCCACAACTAAGTATTCACAGCACAAGTAAAAGCGGGAAATAAAATGAGAAAGAAACACACATAAAAAGCCACAACACAAATGAACACGAGCTATAGTAGTTCCCAAAAATCTTGGTACATTCACTCTTCTACCACTGGTAGAAATCCACTATCTCAGTACTTGAGTATTTTGATAAGGAGACTCTTAGAACCATTGTTTGAGTCTTTTGATAAGGAGACTCTAAGAACCACACATGTTGATCTTTTGATAAGGTGATCAAACCAACAACTGAATCCTTTCAAAAAGGATTCTAAAAACTCTCTTCAGGATTAAAGAAGTGAAAGGAGAAAGAAAGAAATCAGGAGAAGATATAGAAATTGTCTTTTGATGCGAGTCCTCCTTCAGCAATTTCTCTGAGGATTCCTTGGCACTTAAATGGATTGGATCTTCTGAATTTGATTAATCTTTGGTGAAGAAGAAGCAAGGATTGTAAGCATTGATTCACTCTCTAAAATTCTGTGTGAAAAAGAAGAACCGCTAGTAAAATTTGCTTTGTTTGTATTGAGTAGTGTTGTGTTCTCCTTTTGGAATATGAATATGTATGTCTATACCATTTTGAAATACTTCCTCTTGTTGATTGTATTCAGAAGTGTTAGAAAAGCCCATGTAAAGAGCCCATTATTGGGCCCTCTTTTTATTGTATTTCTTTCTTCTCTTCTTAGTCCCACATCTTGTATAGGATTTCTTCTCTTCTTCTCCCTCCTATATATTTGTATTCTCTCATTGTATTTTGATACACAAGCAATACATACAAGTTTTTGAGCTCTTTCAACATGGTATCAGAAGGAGCGATCCCGCTGTGCGGTCTCTGAATTTCTAACCGCAACCATCTCTGCAGTTTTTCTATCCGGGCGGTCTCTCCTTTGTTAGCGGTCTCTTCTCCTCTCTAACAGCACCCCTTGCGGTTAAGTTGTTTTCTATCCGCCATTCTCTCTGACTGTCATAGCCGCCTGGCTGTTGCGGACTGCTCCTTTTCTAACCGCTCTCTCTCCCCTCTGTGGTTCCACCTTCCTCCTCTCCGGGCTTCTTATAGCCTTGTCTCTATCCCGTGGTGTCCACGGGCTCATGCCTTCTCGCCGAGGACTGCTTCAGGTTGCCGCGAACTGTCCTTCTCGCTGCGGTCTGCTTCAGGTCGCCGCGACCTATTTTCCCCCGCTCTCTCTTCCCGCTGCGGGGTTTTTTTTTCCTTGCTCGTTGTGGGCTGTTTTAATCCGCCGCGGATAGCCTACCCGTCGCGGATTCTCTTCATGTGCTCGTTGAGATCTGCCTCAGAGCCGCAGATTGCCTTTCTGCCTAGCTCTTCTCTCTTGCGACCTACTGGTCAGCCCGCTGCAGACTGTTCCTAGCAGCTCGTCTCCCTTCTTCCTTGCGGCCTCCCTCTCCTTGGTCACTGCTCTTGTCGCTGTGACTGCCCGCTGTGTATTCTGGTCTAGCGCGGCCTTGTCGTGCAAGAGTTCCCGGCTTGCCTGCTAAGCGGTCTCTTCCCTAGTCGATGTGGCTTGTCTCCTGCTACCCGCAGCGGTCTCTTCCCTAGTCGATGTGACTTGCCTCCTGCTACTCGCTGCGACTTGCCTCATGCTGCGCGGTCTCTTCCCTAGTCGTTGCGGCTTGCCTCCCGCTTCTATGGGATCTTTCATTGACTCCACCGGCCAGGAGGCTACTCCGCCTGCAGACCGCCCGGCTTGTCCGGCTGACCGCCCAGCTTATCTGGCTGACATCCGCGATGAGCTGCGGATCACCACCATTTCCCTCTCTGGGAAGAAGAATTTTATCTCATGGGTTCACTCTGTTCGTCGGGTTCTTCAGGCCAAGGGCCTTTTGCCTCACCTCATTCAGGCTCCTCCTCCTACCGACGACTGGCTCAGAAATGATGGCTATGTTCAGACATGGCTCCTCAATTCCCTGGATGGCGAACCTTATCAGATGGCCATGTATCACAAAACGACCAAGGCTATGTGGGATGAGCTGCATTCCTTGTACTCGGGCAAAGACAGTCTCCAACATCTCTATGACATCCTCATTGATCTTCTGGCTCTTGACACTGGAGGGGCTACGGATATGACCTCCTTTGTCGCTCGCGTCAAGACACTTGCTGAGGCCTGGATCCAGCATCAGCCGTCTACTAATGATCATGCTACTCAGCGAGCTCAGAAGGAGGCCGTCTGCATTGCCATAATGATGGTTGGTGTTCTGCCTCACCTTCAGAGTATTCGAACTCAGGTTCTGGCTTCCTCCACCATACCGTCCTTGCTTGATGTGTGCTCCATGCTCCTCCGTATTTCACCTCCTTCGAATACTTCTGCGTATTCCCCCTCGGCCCTTCTTCAGCAGACCCATCCCCCCTTACTTCCCCCACCTACCTCTGCTCGTGGTGGACGTTCGGGATCTAGGGGTCGGGGGCGCGGTGGTCGGGGTCGGCCAAAGTGTTCCTACTACGAAAAGGACAGGCACTTTGAGGCAACCTGCTACAGGAAGACTGGTTATGCTCCTCGTCTGACGGCCTTTGTTGCTGCTGATACATCCTCTGCCGCCCCTCCTGACCTTGAGTTCGTTCGTCTCCAGCTCCAACAACTTCAAGGGCTGCTCAACCCTCCCTCTGCCTCCATCGCCTCCGTCTCCAACACAGGTACTGCTTGTTTATCCACCAGTCCGCGCTGGATCGTGGACTCGGGTTTCACTCATCACATTACCTCGCTACGACCACCCCAGTACTTGGATTCTCCTTATCTGAAATGTATCACCGAGGCAAATGGGGAGACAGTTCCAGTCTCTGGCTCAGCTGACCTTTCTCTCATCACATTGATCTCCCTTCGCTCGGCTCTTCATGTTCTGAGCTCCCCGTTCAATTAACTTTTTGTTGATCGCCTTACTAATGATTTAGATTCCTCTGTCATATTCACATCCTCTTCATTTTTCATCCAGGATCGGCGGACACGGACTACCATTGGTAAAGGCACACTGCGGAACGGGCTCTACCTTCTCGATGACTATCCCACCATCCCATCCCCTGTCTCCTCCAGTGAGTGGCATCGCCGTCTTGGGCATGCCCCTCTCCCGATCCTCCAGCGGGCTCTTCCTGATATCTCTCTTCACCCTTTTCAGTGCGAGTCTTGTATCTTCGGCAAGCAGCTGCGCTCTACTTTTCATGCACATTGTACCCGGAGCACTGCTCCTTTTGACTTCGTACGTTCAGATGTTTGGGGTCCTTTTAAAATTACTGGTGTTTCTGGTTATCGCTACTTTATTACGTTTATTGATGATTACTCTCGCACGACGTGGCTCTACTTATTTCGTGATCGCACCGAGTTTCCCCGTGTTTTTCGGGCCTTTGTCCTTGAAACCCGTACGCAATTCCACACCACCCTCAAAATATTGCGCACTGATAATGCTCGCGAATACACTAGCCACAGTTTTGCGGCTTTGTGCTCTGAATTCGGGATTATTCATCAAACATCATGTGTTTACACACCCCTGCAAAACGGCGTTGTCGAACGAAAGAACCGGCACTTACTTGATGTTGCCCGCTCCCTCATGCTTCAAATGCATGTTCTCAAACCTTATTGGAACTTTGTGGTCTCCACTGCGTGCTTCCTTATAAACTGTCTCCCTTCCTCCGTCCTCCACTATGCTACTCCGTTCAGCCTGCCGTTTCCCTCTACTCCGGTCTTCCCTCTCATGTCTCGCATTCTTGGTTTCACCTGCTACGTCCACCGACTGGGTCAGTCCTCCGACAAGTTGGATCCCCGGGAGACTAAACATATATTCGTCGACTATTCGCGTACGCAGAAAGGCTATGTGTGTTACTCTCCTGCTACCCGCAAGGTTTCCGTTTCTGCTGATGTTACCTTCCGGGAGGATCAGCCGTTCTTCTCTGCTCCTGTACCCACTCCTCTCACACCGACAACTCTCCCACCGCTCCTTCCACGACCTGTTATCCACGTTACTACACCTTTGCCACCAGTCCAACCTGCTACGGCTCTTGCGCCCTCCAGGCCGCCTGTTATCTGTGTCTACACTCGTCGCCCTTCCGGTTCCGTTGCCCCTCTGCAGTCGACCTCGACCTCGGCTACTCCACACCCTGCTGATCAGGTACCGGCCTCCACTGCTCATCCTCTGGCAAACTGTGTCTCCTTGCATCACCTTTCTCCCCACTTTCACGCATTTGCTACTTCTCTTTCCTCGGTTTCGGTCCCTAACTCTGTGCAGGAGGCTCTCCAACATCCTGGCTGGCGGACCGCCATGGAGGAGGAAATGGCTGCTCTCTGGGCCAACCAGACATGGACTCTCGTACCCCTTCCTCTGGTTCAGAAACCGGTTGGGTTTAAGTGGGTCTTTGTCATCAAACATGCTACTGATTGGACGATTGACCGTCTGAAAGCTCGTCTGCTAGCTCGTGGCTTCACCCAACAACAGGGGCTTGACTATGAAGAAACTTTTTCTTCGGTGGCCAAACTCAACACCGTTCGAGTCCTCATCTCTGTGGTTGTCCATCGCCAGTGGCTCTTACTCCAACTGAATATTAAAAATGTCTTTCTGAATGGCGATCTTCAGGAAATAGTTTATATGCAGCAACCTCCCGGGTTTGAGACCACGAGGGAGTCTCAGGTCTGTCGTCTTGTGAAGGACTTGTATGGTCTCAAACAATCCCCACGGGCGTGGTTTGACAAGTTCAGTAAGGCCCTTCAAGAGGTTGGTTTTACTCGGAGCTCGGGAGATTTCTCGTTGTTCACTCGACACCGAACAACGGGAACGGTTCTTCTGCTAGTTTACGTTGACAATATCATAATTACAAGAGACGACTCGAAAGGAATACAGGAGGTCAAACTACATTTAAGCTCCGTATTTCAAACAAAAGATCTGAGGCCCCTTCGTTACTTCTTGAGTCTTGAGGTTGCCAAACGGCAAGATGGTCTTGTCCTCTCTCAACGAAAGTACTGCCTCGACCTCCTTCATGATGCAGGTTATTCAGGTTGTAAGCTGATTGACACCCCAATGGATGTAAATCACAAGTTGTGCGCTCAGGCATCTGACTCATATCTCCTACTCCAGAATCCAGAATACTATCGTCGTCTCGTTGGAAAATTGATCTACCTCACGGTAACCAGACCAGATATTTCCTTCGTTGTTAGTATTGTCAGTCGGTATATGCATTCCCCTCAAAAATCTCATCTTCAGGCCGTTGAACGCATTCTCAGATACCTTAAAACGGCTCATGGTCAAGGACTGGTATACAAAACCTCATCTTCAGCTCCAACATTGGTGGCATATTCTGATACTGATTATGCTGGTTCCCTTGATGATCGACGGTCAACCAGTGGTTTTTGCACATATTTTGGGGGACATTTGATTACCTGGCGAAGCAAGAAACAAGCGGTCGTTGTTCGATCATCAGCTGAGGCAGAATACCGGGCAATGGCATCGGTGGTTTCAGAACTGACGTGGCTTGAAAGTCTCCTTACCAATATAGGTGTAAAGCTCTCTTACCCAGCTTCCCTCCTCTGTGACAGCCAAGCTACTATAAATATAGCCAAAAACCCGGTCTTCCACAAGAGAACAAAGCATATTGAAGACGACTATCACTTCATCCGGGAAAAGGTTCAAATGAAGAAGCTCGAACTGAAGCATGTTCCGGGGACTGAACAAGTTGCGGATGTCCTCACAAAGGCTCTTTCCAGTACCCTCTTCTATCAGTGCTTGTCAAAGCTTGGCGCATACGATTTGTACGCTCCAGCTTGCGGGGGAGTGTTAGAAAAGCCCATGTAAAGAGCTTATTATTGGGCCCTCTTTTTATTGTATTTCCTTCTTTTTTTTCTTAGTCTCACATCTTGTATAGGATTTCTTCTCTCCTTCTCCCTCCTATATATTTGTATTCTCTCATTGTATTTTGATACACAAGCAATACATACAAGTTTTTGAGCTCTTTCAACAAGAAGGAATAGAATAAATTCTGAGAAAACCTTTCAAAAAATGGTCTTCAAAAATCCCGTCAACCTCTTCAATTTTCTTCCAAATATTTCTTCAGGAATTCTATAGAGATATCTTTCCATGAGTATTCTTCTAACAACTCTATTGATTCGAATAGATTCCATAATTATAATCTTCAAATAATTCTAGAGCAAATCTTCCTTTTTGGATGAATGTCGACAATACGTCAAGTTCCAACTGAAGGCGCGTCAAATTCTGCTTTAGAATAAGTCTCTGTCGACATAACTGAGAATTTGACGTTACGTCGATTACTTATCGACGCTTGCGTCGACAGAACGTCAGATAATTTTTATTCGAAGTTGTGTCGAATACAATTCGACGCTTGTGACGACTATTGCTTTGGAGATGTGTCGACTTCACTTCAGAGAATGCGTCGAATCCCAATCGGAGTTACTTCGACTTCTAATCGACGTTGCGTCGACTTCTAGTCGACGCAATTTGACACGGCTGATTTTTCTTCTTGATTCCAGATTGCCTTCTCCTGCCTTTGATTGGACTGACTCCCTAGGACATCTAATGACCAAATTACCCTTACAATACATCATGGGTAAATATCCTAGGTTACAAAATCACTTAGAAATAATTTGTTAAGCTAAATCTAGGGTTTTTCCCATCATATTTTTTTTTGGAAAATTAAAAGGATTGTTAAACTAGTATGAACAGTCCTAGTCAAGTCTTGTTCTTATCTTGGCCACACAAATTCATTTGGTTGAGGGATAAAAAAAGTAATTTCATAGAAAAAAAATTTAACTGAATTTTTTTAATTGTTCGTTAAAATTCATCTTATTTGGCTAACATTAAGACTAAGGATTCCAATTGTCTTTTGAAAATTACATGGGATCAATAAGTTTTTTTATTATTATTCAAGGATATCAAATGCACCCTATCTTATAATGTAAGAAATTTACTTAAGAACATTTAAGAGAGAAGCAAGGCCACTCATCTAAAGAGAAGCCTTTTCTCCTCATCTTCCATTATCTCTTTCTTTTCATATAAATTGATGGAGAAAAAAAAGAAATTTAGAGAAGTAACAAGCTCATTCCGATAATGAAGACTCCACAACATTTAAATATCTCAACCACTCTATTACATAATCTTAAAAATGACATCTAGAAATCATAGTGTACCAGAGTCCTGTTTCGTCCTTGGTAAAAACCATAGGGGTGCAGTCAAAGCCCGCCCCAATGACCATTCTCTCAGAAACAAAAAGGACCTAGGGGAGTAAAATGAGGTTTAGTGCAAATATGAATATTACGAAAATAAAAGTATTGAAAGTTAAAGGTGCACAGAAAGAATGCTGACCCACATCACGTAGAGGCAGGTTGCGGTAAGCTACATTCTGTTGAAAAGGTGAATTGCAAACATCTTCTACAAAGTATATTGTTGAGTTGTGACCTAAACAACATTTCTTAAAAAGTTAAATTCAGAATCTGCATGAAAAATATGGAAATAAAAATGTATCATTAAGTAGAGATAGAAACTAATTAAACAGCATGGGATAACCACACAGAAATATGGTTTGTGGGAGGTCAAGTTTGTTATTAAGGCAGCAAAAGCATGAAATCTGAACCCCATGAAATCAGAAGATATTGAAATATGTTGAAGTAATATGCAAGTTATCACGGCCTCTCTAAAAGGCTAATAACAACTACAGAAAGACCATATAATATGCACAGGAAGTTCCACCTTCACCTTAAATGTCCAGAGAATATAAGAAAGCATTAAACACATGATTTACACATCTGTACTCTTTATAATATTACGACCAATAGTATAAATTAATGAATCTATGAGCCATAATTAAAAAGATAAATGCCTACCTCTAATATATCCATATACCACTTATTCCATTCTTCAAACAATAGTTAGTACTTAGCACTAACCAAGGCCGCATTGAATACCAACATACTGCTACAGTAAGCTCCATCAAAAATTTAGGCCTTCAAAAAACTTTTCATTTTTTATAAAACAATAATGACAGAGCTAACAATAATTCATGAATTACTTTATTTAACATACAACTTAAATTAATCCACTAAATATTTAGAGGTTCGATATACAAAATTTTCTAAAATATCAAAGAAACAACAAGCTTAGAAAATGATGCGACATCGGTTGAAATATCCCCCATCCAGTCTTTTGCATAAAATACACTCACGTGGATAAAGAAAGAGAGTTGTAACATGATAAAAGGAAGCCTACAGATATAGATAATCAATCTTCAAGGTTCAAGAGAGAATAGGAAAGAATATTGTTGCAAATGGCTACATCTGACTTTAAAACTTATATCTTTCATAATTTCAAAATAAAATATTGGCATGATAATATGACCCATGCCATTCGGTTACCACAGCAGGAATGTTTAAGGTTAAAAATATGATATAATGACACATTACATGAATAATATCCATGCACCATTTTCCTATAATGGATTCAAGTTTACCAATTAGTGATGCATTAATTGTGCTTAGAAATTCACGTCAACAGAAGGTGCGATGCAGGTTTAATTTGGCGCAGTGGTGACGGTCGTGAACACAGTGATCATGAACCGTCGTTCGTGAAAGCCCAACCTCGCCTAAAAAAATTCATGCATTTTATGCTCAAAACTAGTTTATTTTATTGGTAGCGGTCATAACCTGTCTTGTCAAACATACATTCTATGATAATGGCGTTTTTGACCAAAGACCAAACTCACCGGAGCAAATAAGCCGCGTCAAACGAAGCCGTAATGTTATAAGAATAAAAGAAAAACAATAGAAGGAAAGCTAACCTGCATAAGCCAAGATGTTACCACTTGGAGACCACTTCACACCGAATGACCAACTAGACGAGAGATCAAGTTGCACAATTTGCTGTTTCAATGAGACACAAACATGGAATAGGTGATCAGTATCAGTTGTAGTACTTCCACCAAAAAGATGAAATATAGTATGGCATAATTCACAAGATTTCCAATTTCATGTAAACATATGCAACTCATGGTCCCAATTTCACGTAAATGCATGCAATTCACGGTTATTGTTTCATGTATACACATCAATTCACGGTTCCAAAAAAAAATTAGGCAAAGAATCATAAAATTGGATACAACCAATAGATATGCAATTTAGGGGATTATTTGATGAGATCATTGAATGTATCCAACCTCTCCAAATTTTAGATCACGAGATGAGCTTGTTCCTGAATCCCTATTCATAAATTGGAGTCAGTTAGCAGCTAACAAATTATACTTGTCAAAGAAGGTACCAGCAATTTATGTACTTTGTATCAACGCCTTTGATGAATGTAGAGAAGACTCGACATTTCCCATCAGTAGAAGTTGTTGCAAGAAGTATCTGTGAGCAAAGTAATGAAAATTACTTTCACATACCATTTAAAATTTACAAAACATTTCAAAGTAGCATTAAATCGGGGCATTCAACTGGGAAGTGTGATGCATTGTGCCATAGATATGAGAGTAACAATGGTAGAATCAACGGATAAGAAAGTGAACAGGGCGAAATTGATGAGGATCGTGGATCGAGAACAAGCCAACACTTATCGGAGCCCACACGAGTCTAACAAGAGGCAGAGATAGAATCGTATAGAAGATCTGAGTTACACGAGTTCAAAATGAAGACCACATATTTTTATTTTATTTTTATTTTTATTTTTCAATTTCATGTAAAATTAGTGGTTTTACGTTTCCGACGATCTCGACCGTCCATGGTAGCCTCTTAGCCTATAAATAGGGGTCTAGGGGGCTTATTTCATTATCACATAATTTGGAGAGAATTTTCAGGCTCTCGCAGTCTTCCTTCCCACAATGCCGATTCTGTTGACCTTTGGCGTGGAAGCTAGGGTAACTACTTTTTCTAACCACCCCACTCACTGTTATTACCCGCCACTCAATAAATGCCACTTAACCGCCCAAAAAACCGATGCCAACCATTGTTCTATCTATGTTAACTGTTGCAACCATCAATTTTCCCATCCCAAATTCAGTAACCTTCTCCCCCTAAGCCACTAACCACCTCTTCCAGCACTCACTCCATTCCTTCCCACTCTCTGGAAAACCAGCCGAGAATCCCTTTATAGTTCAGAAGTCTTCCAATGCCCTTTGAAGGCCTGTCCAAGCTCTGAAGTCCAGAATAGCTGCCTGGAAATTCCCTCTCAGCCTTCCTGCACCAATGCCCCCAGCAAATTAACCAATCCACTTCACTCTAAACTCCATACAAACATCAAGTCGAAAGGTTATATGCATGCAATTCACATTCAATAGCAACTGTCAACCCTTTCTCTTTTCTTTTTCTTACTTACGCAATTTCGAAAAAGAGTCTAGTCTATGTGCTCCTCCACTTGATGTCACAACAACTACACTTCTTGAACAAATACCTCATCCTATCATCCTGCCTTTTCCCTTATCATTATCAAATACGTCTTGCTCTTCCCACTCTCATTTCTCCTTCCACTCCAGCTAACTCCATGACAGATTCCAAGCCATCCTCTCCTCTTCGAAAGGCTTCAATCACATTAGAGGTCTTAGATCAGGATGTTCTCATCGCTCTACGTAAGGGATATGGATGTGTACACAATATCTGATTATTAATGTGGTTTCGTATGCCAATCTCAATCGTTCTTGCAATAGGTTTGCCTTAGCATTATCTGCCATATATTACTGGAAAGCAGTCATGGAAGAGGAGATATTTATCTTAACATTACAGGATACTTATACCCTTCTTCCTACCCATGGGGTGGCGATATTGCTGGCCGTCAATGGGTATTCATCATCAAGTTTCTGTGTGACGGTATTGTGGATAGATATAAAGCTCATTTGGTTGCCAAGTGGTTCACCCAAACATATGGTGTTAATTTCTTTGAAACATTTTCTTCAATTGCTCGTATCAGCACTATCAGAGTATTCCTCTATTGTTAATCGGATCGGAAAATGTTCCAGCTGGATGACAAAATGGTCTTCTTATATGGACATCAACATGAAACAGTCTATATGTAGCAACCTTCTGATTATGTTGCTCAGAAGGAGTTTCAAGTATGCAAGTTGTAGAAGACCATATATCATATATGGTCTTAGATAAAATCTCAAAGCATGGTTTGACAAATTCATTCATGTCATTTTAACATTGGTTTTCTAGAAGTAATGCAGACTACTTTGTCTTCATACAGAAGACCAACAAGGAGCTTGTTATTCTTGTCGTATATGTGAATGACATTCCTCTCACCGAAGATAACTCAACTGGCATAAAAAGAACAAACAAACATCTTCAGACACATTTTGTAACCAAAGATATGAGTACTCCCAATATTTTTGGGGGATTGAAATTGCAAGACACAACGACATGGTCGTTTACCAACGAAAACTTTCCCCAGATATACTTGAAGAAATGAGTCTTTTTGACACGAAGCCTACCTAAAATTCATGTTTACAGGTACTAACAAACTTTGGGATGAGAGATCTTCAGCTCTCAAATATATTACTCTTCATGGGCGTATGGTCAATAAGCTCATCTATCTCATTATTCCCTTTCATTGTTGAAAAGGTCGGTCACTTTATGCAAACTCCAAGAGTGACATCTTGAAACTACATTTAAAGTGTTAGAATATATCAAAGGACTTTTGTTTAGAAGAAATAATCACTTGCGTATTGAAATTTATTCAGATGCAAGCTATGCAAATGATAAAAGAGACAAAATTCACTACAGGATACTGCACTTATGTAGAAGGAAATATTTTTCGCCCGAAGAATCAAGAAACAAGCAGTAGTGTCCAGGTTAAGCACAGAAGCTAAATACAGAAATATGACTCAAACTACTTCTAAGTTAAAGCGGATGATGATACTTACAAAAGATGTTGATGAACCTACAACTACCATCTACTGATGTTATGTGATAATATCAAAAAATAATGTGTTCCACAAAAAAACAAAGCATATAGAAGTAGATTACCACTTCATCTGAGAGGAAGTAATCAACATACGTTCAGGAAGTTGAGAATTAACAAAACCTGGGGGTTGCACTACGTATACTTCCTCTTTCAGATTCCCGTTAAGGAATGCTGACTTCACGTCCATTTGGTAGACAGTGAAGCCTTTGAGGGCAACATACGCAAGAAACAACCTTATCGCTTCGAGCCTGGCCAGTAGAGCAAAGGTCTGGTCGAAGTCGATCCCCTCTTCTTGTCGGTATCCTTGAGCAATGTAACGTCTGATATAGAGTTGGTCGACATATTTACTAAACTTATTTCATCTTTTTTCTAATAATTGTACCAAGCTGAAAATGATTGATATATATACTTCATTGTTTCAACGTGAGGGGAAATACTAAAGCCCAATTGTAAAATCTCATAGGACGGTACATTGTGAATTCTTAATCTCTCTTTATTTAGTCTCGCATCTCCTAATGGAGATTGTTCCATGTTACATTCTTTCTCAATTACTATACATAAAGAGGAGAATTTCAATGTAATAATTAGATTGAAATAATATTTGTAATATTTCAAATTCTCACACTCCCTTATATACACTCGTGGCATGCTTTAGAAGGAAGATAAATTATTTATTTAATACATTAATTGAATCCATTAAAATTGTGGTGGTCCCCAATGTGCTGATGTGAACTCAAACCTATGGTTGTAGTCTTGAAATAAAATAATTGCGAACTTTTAAAATAAATGCGGCGCGAGAGAATTTTGCGGGCTATTTTAACGACTAAAACGACCAAAGCGTCGCTCGCGAACGTAAGACTACCGTACGTGCATAATAACATTATGAAATCACGAAGCCATGGGCATAACATTCACGAGGGTGGCAACACGGATATGGAAATTAACGGAAATTAAGAGATACGGTTAGTAGGGCAAGCTCATAATAATCCACCATTCATTTAAAAATGTACGCATAACAAAACACTAATGTACGCGAGCGAGGGAGGTGGAGAGGTATATCACAGGTGAAGGAACAACAGTTGTGCACGAAATCGCCTCAAGCCCGGCTGTCGGGACTGCTAGGATTCCCCAGGATGGATGACTGGAGCAAACAAGAGTTCTAGAGCAAGGAGCACCCGTATGGAATCAAGGAGGGCGTCAGAGCTTTGTTGGTCAGAGAACTTGCCGGTGGGCACTGGAGTTGCCGAGAACGGGGCCGGATAAGCCGTCAGAGGCTGCAGGAGTAATCGACGGGGGCTTAGTGAGATTCTGGCGGTGGCTTCGTCGTCGGAGGAGGACCGGGAGAGGAAAACGAAGTAAGGTACGACGTCGGGCAGTGATCCCATCGGGAAAAAGAAAGTCGGAGGTGCCGACCTCTGGAGGAGGCTACGACGGGGAAGGCGGCGGCCGGTTCTAGAGGCAGGACTAGCACTGTGGGCCGAAAACATCAGGCGCAGGGCGACGCTAGATGCGAACCGAACAAATCAACAAAGATTGTCCAGTTCAATTCCAGTCATTGTTAACATTGGGGAGGGTTAGTTTATATAGGGAGGAATTAGGGTTTCTATGGCTATTGGCAAACATTCAGAAAATTTTATAATGGCGGATCAAAATATGGAGGCTTTGAAGACAATGTGGAGGGGATTCAAGGCGGGGCCAGTCGTAGGCATATGTGCCAATTAATAAAATGGTTCATTATTTCAAGCTTGCCCTAAACTAATCTATCGCCTAAATTACCGGACCTATATATTTAGGGTCTAGTTGGGGGGTCACACCAACGAGCCAAACAAAATTGCGCGAACATGCGCGATACAAAATAACACCACAACGCTCGTAACACGCGCAATACAATTCGATGCTACATAATAATCCAAAAATGCGCAAAAACGTGCGCTACAATAATAAAAGACACGTGCGATAAAAATAATAAAAACGAAGCGACGCGGGTTTGATCAATTCTCCCGGGGTTGAAAGAGCTCGACCCCGACAAGACTCGATGTAACCTGCAAGTAGGAAATCCAACTGTCCTGCTAATGTTACAAACTGTCCTGCTGATGCTGTCGTTGCGACCCAAAACCTGGAAGTAACCTCATCTCCAAAAACTCGCAATCTATTAGTCAAAATTTCATGCAAAATATTTAAATAAACGGTAATTATAAGAGCTTTCAGAGGATGACAGAGGTGGTGTGTGGAGCAAACGGCAGGCAGGAGGAGAAAGGGGAAACAAGTGGAGATAACCCGTGGAATCAGTAACTCAAAATGCAACATACACTCGCTTGGTAGACACCTACGATCGTCCGCTAGACCAGGATCAACCATTGTTTTGATTTCACCCGATGAAATCTCACTTGAGTCACAAAATTTTAAACAGATCTCAAATCTATCGATCAAGATCTTCCACAAAAAGCCATGGAAACGGGTGTCCCGATAAGGAGTATAAAATCTACAGGTCATCTCAACGCTCCTAGTACGACTTGACCTAAAATTTTCCGACAACATACGATAGTGATGTGGTTGCTCAACATAATCGCATACGACCAAAAGAACGTGATGGGGGCTAAACATGTGCTCATCGAAAACAAAGTCAATAACAGGTGGTGCTTCCAGAGCACCCGATATGAGTGATTCTCCAGCATCAGGCGCAGCTTCCTGGGGCAAGAGCTTAGGACAAAGTGTGGCGCTAAATAAAAGTGGAGTAGGGGCAACTCCGGAAGGTGAAGCAGGTGATGGTGGAATTCTCCCAGGTGTCATAGGAACAAGACCATTCTTCTGGGGGAGAAAAATAATTGTGTGCCCATGGTGGTCGGAGTGGGAGTTTCTCACACCATCATGAATGACGTGTTGGTGATACTGCCATGGTCATCCTAGAAGTATGCGGCAGACATCGATGGGGGCGATATCGCATAGTACCAAATCACGATAAACATCCCCGATAGAGAACTCGACCTGACAACGATGAGTAATGGGGATAGTCAAAGGACTACTAACCCCGGCTAGGTGGTACGGCTGCTCTAAGGGGAGCGTCACAAGTCCTAACTTCACCACCATATGCTGAGACACGTAGTTTTCCATACTGTCGTTATCGATAATAATAGAACAGAAATTCTCCTGAATGCGGGTTGTAGTGCGAAAAATTTCCTTTCTCCAAAGATCATGCTCAGTGGTCTCGCTAGAGGTAACCAAACTAGAGTTAAGAACACAGACTAGGTGCTCTGCTTGCTCGACCTTGATGACGCAATTAGCCTCGGGAAAGGGCTCGAGTTGGGGGTCACTAAGGAATACCCCATACTCAGGTTCACCCCCGGTGGTGGAATCAATCACTGCGACGAACTGGCGTCGCGGGCACTCAGAAGATTTGTGCCCAGGCTCCATACACTTGAAGCACCGAAACACTCCAGTGTGGGGTTGGACTCCCACGGTCTCCTTAACCCAGGTGGGGTCAGGGTGAAGAGTCGGTGTCCCAGTAATGGCAAGCGGGGGAGAGGAATCAGAAATACCAGATGTGGATGCGGTGGTGGTACTCGAAGCAGGTCTATCAGTAGACCTAGGCCCATCAGTAGACCTAGGTCCATCAGTAGACCTTTGACCATATGTCCTCTCTGGAGAGTCTCCACTCGTCGTACTCGGCTGGAGATCTCTCCCAGGTCCCGGAAATCATGAAGCTCTAACTGGTCTCGTATCGCATACCATAGCTCATTCAGATAACGGACCACAACCATGTGGTCTTCCTCCTTCAGATCTAAGTGTGACTGGAAGACAAGGAACTCGTTCGTGTACTCGTCGATGGTTTACTTGTCTTGTCGTAGGTTGTGATACCTACGATACAAGGTTTGCATGAAGTCAGCGGGGACGTACCTCCTCTTGAGTTGAGCTTTGAACTTAACCCAGGTGGTGATAAGTGGTTGTCCCATAGTGTATCGCATTCGCTCGACCTGCCCCCACCAAGTGAATGTGGGGCCCTTTAGCTTAAATGTAGCATACTCCACCTGCTGGTGGGCAGGTGTGCGCTTCCAGCTGAGGAATCACTCAAGTCGGTTGCACCAGTCAAGACACACCTCAGGCTCTAGTGTGCCCTCAAAATCCCCAACATCTAGCTTAATACCCGCATTCTATCGAGGTGGATTCCAATTATCTTGATTGGCTAGTTGGGATTCTGGTGGTGGAGGTGGTGGAGGTCGTGCAGGAGGAGTAGGGAGTTGTGCATGAGGACCCCCTGAGTGATAATATGCTTCCAAGTTGTTGACCGAGGTGAGTAACCCTAACATGACTTGGTTCAAATCTCTCACGATGACGAAGAGTGCGGCGACAGTGGCTATGAGCTCGTCCATACGTTTACCCATGTCTCTTAAACTTCCCTCTATGTGTCCGTGATGTAGGCTAAGGGGTTTTATGTGGTGATTTAATATGATGTTTGAGTTACTTTGGAGATTCTATGTTCTTTTACGTTAAATACTTGAGTTATACAAAAGTTGGCCGTAAACAAATAGTAAGACGGAAATGCAATCGTCAATGATTGATGTCGTGTGATGAGTTGCTAACCGATAATGTCTAATCTTACAACCATGTAGAAGAATAATACTAAGGCTTTGAAAGAGAAATACCGTAACCAAACTACTTTTGTATTTTAGTTGAGGGATAACTCGAGCTAGTACCGATCGGGCAGTCCTTCGCCGGGTTGTTGCCTACTCCTTCCTTGAAAGTCCTTCTTCAAGGGTCGTACACTCTCACTCTTAGTAGTCCTTCACTCAGAGGAAAAAGTACAAAGAAGAACAATGTAGCAATAGCTAACAATTGTAATTTTCATTCATTCAAAGGATGATTACAACAAGAGCACTCATGCCTATTTATAGATCTTAAGAGCCATGAAAGGTGAGGAGGGAATGAATTTGGAGTCCATGTATTGGGTTGGAGGTTGGGCCATCATTATGGTGGTCTTTAGTCACATGTTGAATGATGATGAAAATAAGGTAGCTTATGTGTGAAAGGAGAGAACATTGTGGTGACTATTAATGGCATGAAGAAAATAAAGTGGTTTATGTGTGAAAAGGGGGTGGTTTATGGTGGCTAATAATGACATGTAGGAAATAAAGTGATTTATGTGTTAAAAGGGGATGGTTTTTGGTGGCCCTTCATGACTTAAGGAAATTTAAGTGGTTTATGTGTGAAAAGAGGGTGGTTTATGGTGTTCATCATGATATAAAGAAAAAAAAATGTGATTTATATGTGAAAAGGGGGTGGTTTAACATGTGGCTAAGTTATGTTGGGTTTGGATGGTATTGGGTTTGGATGGTATTGGGTTTGGCTTGTTCAAGATCTATAATTAATCCTACAATATGAAAAGGCCATATTACATAAGTAATAGCCCAAAATACATAAGGCTTAAAATGCTAGTGAGCTCATAAGTATGCTCAAAATAAAATACAAAATAGAAATACAGATTTTATTTGAAGATTCATTGACATCATGCGTGTCGACGTCAACTTTTCTACCGTCTTGATTTAACTTGTCATGCATCAACTCCCCCAGGCTTTAAAGAAATTGACTCTGCCGAATGTGAGTTTAGGTAAGTTTGTAGGAGCTCTGAATCCAACTGTTGTAGCTCTTCAATGGTAATCCATGAATCATCAATTTGGGATAGACCTTTCCAACGAACAAGAAAGCGTTGAGTAACACCATCAACTGAACATATCACTTGCTCATCAAGTATTTGCACTGGCCGATGAGACCTCAGACGTCTCGAGGAAGGGGCTGGCAGTTGTCTACCAGCTAGTTGCTGCATGTTAGTACTAATAGGAGTATCCGCATCGAAACCATAATACTTAGTTAGATCGGCAATATTAAATACTGATGAATAACCAACATCTATAGGTATATCTAATTCAAAAGCATTATTATTAATCTTCTTAATGATCTTGTATGGACCAGCTCTTTTATTGGTTAGCTTCTTACGAGTGCCTGAGGGCATTCTTTCTGGTCTCACCTTCACAAGCACCATGTCTCCGACTGCGAATTCAACGGGGTGCCTGTGTTGATCAGCAGCTTTCTTATAGCTTTCATATTTTAACGTAAGTTTTTGTCGAATCTCCTTATGTAACTCATGTATGTGTTCGGCAAATGATGATGCAAATGTTAATGTCTTATAAGTAGAAGGTAAATCAATGAGATCAATGGGCTTTCTTGGGTCATATCCTGTAATAATTTGAAAATGTGACATACCCGTGGATCTATTAACAGAACTATTATAAGCAAACTCAGCGATATGTAGAACTAAATCCCAAGTAGCAGAATGTTCAGCGACTAAGCTCCTAAGAAGGTCTCCAAGGCTGCGGTTCACAACTTCTGTTTGACAGTCAGTCTGGGGGTGGTATGCAGTAGAAAAGGCTAACTTAGTTCCTAATTTCTTCCATAGGGTTTTCCAAAAATAGCTAACAAAGCGCACATCCCTATCAGATACAATAGTTTTTGGTAATCCATGTAGACGGACTACTTCCTTCATGAAAAGTGTGGCAATATGTAAGGCATCAGATGTTTTATGACATGGAATAAAATGGGTCATTTTGGAGAACCTATCAATGACAACGAATATGGAATCATAGCGATGTGTTGTGTGTGGCAATCCTAACACAAAGTCCATACTAATGTCCTCCCAAGGTCTATATGGTATGGGTAAGGGGTATATAAGCCAGCCATGGGCCTCCCTCGCTTTGCCAATTGATAAATACGACACCGCCCAACAATACGAGCCACGTCACGCTTAAGGCTAGGCCAAAAGAATCTATCCTCGACGATAGCAATGGTCTTATCTCTGCCAAAATGTCCAGCACCTCCTCCTGCATGCATTTCCTCAATGAGGAAGTCACGAAGTGAAGAATCAGGAATACAAAGATGTGTTCCTCGAAATAAGTAGCCATCTCTTATTTGGTACTCAGTCTGAGGACTCTGGGACTCGGCATCAAATGATGCATAAATATGACAAAAAACCTTGCAATTAATGTAATCATTCTTCATATTATCAAACTCGGTGACTGTAGTGCTCATGACCCTCATAGTAGTACATAGTCGACTTAGCGCATCTGCCACTTTGTTCTTAGCACCAGATGTATGCTTAAGGACAAATGTGTACTCTTGTAAAAATCGAATCCACTTGGTTTGTCGGGAGCTAAGCTTCTTTTGAGAGTTTATATATTTTAGAGCTTCATGGTCAGAATACAACACATTCTTTAAAAAGAAGATAATGTCTCCAATGACGAAGTGATTGAATAATAGCATAAAATTCTTTATCATAGGTTGAATACTTTTGTCGAGCCATATTTAATTTTTCGCTAAAGAATGCAATAGGATGACCTTCTTGCTTTAGGACGCCACCAATGCCAACTCCCGAAGCATCACAGGACACTTCAAAAACCTTAGTAAAATCTGGGAGCCTCAAAACAGGGGGAGTTGATAAGCAATTCTTAATCTCTAAGAAGGCCTTAGAGGCTGCAGTAGTCCATCTAAACTCACCCTTTTGGAGACATTGAGTGATAGGTGTCATTATAGTGCTGAATCCTCGAATAAATCGACGATAGAAGGTTGCTAATCCATGAAAACTGCGAACTTCATGAATAGATGATGGTACTGGCCACTCTTGAATGGCTCTTATCTTTTCAGGGTCTGCAGAGACACCTTCACTTGACACAACAAAGCCTAAAAATATAATCGAGAGGGTCATAAATGAACATTTTTTTAAGTGCACATAAAGTTATTTTGTCGTAGAATCTCAAATACTTGTCGAAGATGTGAAAGGTGATCATCCCTGGATTTGCTAAAAATTAAGATGTCGTCAAAATATACGACAAGAAATTTCCCAATATGTGGTTGAAGAATATTGGTCATGAATCGCATAAATGTGCTTGAGGCATTAGTTAACCCGAATGGCATGACTAACCAATCAAATAACCCTTCTTTTGTCTTAAAGGCAGTCTTCCACTCATCACCTTCTCGCATGCGGATCTGGTGGTATCCGCTTCGAAGATCAATCTTTGAGAAGGTGGTTGCTCCTGACATCATATCTAACATATCATCAAGTCTTGGTATTGGAAATCTATATTTAACTGTAATTTTATTTATCATACGACTGTCAATGCACATGCGCCATGTTCCATCCTTCTTAGGGGTAAGAAGGGCAGGAATTGCACAAGGAGACATATTATCCCTAAAGAAGCCTCGACTCAAGAGGTCATCAACCTGGCGTTTGAGCTCAGCATGCTCAGTAGGACTCATCCGATAATGGGGTAGGTTTGGGAGCGTAGATCCAGGAACGAGGTCCATTGCATGTTGGATACTTCTTAATGGTGGTGGTTCAGCTGGTAACTCTTCTGGACAAACATCCTTGAATTCTTGTAGGAGGTCACTTACCACAGATGTTAATGTGTTTATAAGTACCATACTGGGTGAATTTAAGATAACTAGAGCAAACATAAGAGGGTGGTCTATTTCCTTTTTGAAATCATGTCTATTAATGATATGAAGTGACTTATGTTCAATTGGGGCCGATGAAGTCACTGGTTGTTTTGGTGCATCTTCTTTAGATTTAACAGGTTTTAGGATTACACGCTTACCTCCAAAAACAAATGTATATGTGTTTGATCTGCCATGATGTGTCACATCCAAATCGTATAACCATGGTCGTCCTAAAAGTATATGTGCAACATCCATGGGGATTACATCACACCATATCTTATCACTATATCAACCTAACTGTATTGGCACCAAACAACGTTGAGAGACAGATATGGATGTTGTATCTATCCATGCAACTTTGTATGGTCTAAGGTGAGGTTCAGTAGTAAGATTTAGTCTAATAAGAGCTATACTTGAGACAACATTCATGCAACTTCCACTATCAATAATAATTTTGCATGTCTTCTCTCCTATTTTAGTAATTGTAGTAAATATTGTTGTGCGCTTCCAATCTTCATCAGTCTGTGGTGTTGTAAGCATACACCGCACAACTGCTAACTGATTAGAATTAAGTGCTTCGTCAGATTCTCCGTCTTCTTCTAATAGCTCTACTTCACTATCTTCTAAGTCTTGTGATGATTGAAGGGGTTCAAATCCTATATGAAGGTTACGCGGACACTGAGATGCATAATGCCCAATTTGTTTGCAACTAAAGCATGTGATATTTGTGACTTTGGGATAAGTATTTCCGTTAGTTGACTTTGAGCCAAATGTCCCTGCAACGGTCTTTCCTTTAGGATCGGGGAGTGATGTAGAAATAGTTGATGTGGGCATGGATGGTGCCACCCTTGGTGTTTGGTTACGTTGAGTGGAGGCATGAAATTTATGTTGTTGTTGGGTCTTGAGGTAAAACTCAATTTGAATTGCCATGTGAGAAGCTTCCTCTAAAGTGTTCACATCTCTAATGGTCATTTCGACCTTAACATCTGGTCGTAACCCAGCCTTAAATCGAGCAATGGATGTCTTAGGAGTTTCTAATATGTCACATCTAAGCATTAGATCATCAAATCGAGTTGAATACTCAGCCACTGTTAAGTTTCCTTGATTAAGATCATGTAATTCTGAGAAAAGTTGATCATTATATGACCCGGGAAAGTATTTTTCAGATAAAAGTGCTTTCATCTCCATCCAACTACCTACCTCCCGATTTTTACGCTCCTCCTTTCTCTCCACAGTTGTCCAGTAAGTTCGAGCGGGTCCTTTTAACATTAACCTAGCAACCTGACTTGAGAGTTTGGTCGAATATTAATCCAATCAAATATTGTTCAATATCAGTGAGCCAATCAGAAAAAACTCTAGAATCTAAGTTTCCATCAAAGGTTGGAGCTTCGATTTTAGCTCTACGGGTAAGGTCGTCATCAATATTTCTTTCTAGATTCCTTGAAATAACATGATTATGGTCAAACCTTTGGTCATCTTGATGGTAAGGAGGCCTTATAAATCTTCTTGGTTCTTGATCAAGATGATCATCTAACTCAAAATCAGAAAAATGATTTCCTATGAGTTCAGGATTTTGAATGTTAGGCCTTTGTTTAGGCTTATCTTAATCAATCGGGTGTTTGGGTGTCTTAGTGGGAGTGTGTCCACTATTATTTTCAAGCGTCTCTACTCGATCCACCAAAATTTGGTTGGAAGTTTCCATTCTTCCTAACCTCTCTATTATGTTTTGTAACATGTCTTCGATGATTGTAGATGTATTTATAGCATATTGTGCACCACTGCGAGTAGACATTGATGAAAACTTTATAGGGCGAAAAATATTAACTATGATAAAGCCACAAACCTTAATTTCTAGATGACTATGGGTTCTATATTAGAGCTTACTTTCTTCTAGAAAGTTATAAAGGACATCAAAACAAAGAGATGAAAATTTATTTCATAATTTTTGGAGAAGTATTCTAGGAGTTATGATTTTTTTAATAAAATAGACAGCAAGCTGAATTTCAGAATTCAGCAATGCATGATTTAGAAGAAACAACGAGATTTATATCTAATCTTTGTGTTTCTTGCTCAAATTTTGGTTATTTTTAGGGAATACACTAAAGTTATGATCTGCAGTGTTTCAATAGTTTTTGAGATTTTTTTAAAAGAGTTTTCACATATAAAGTTAAGCTAACAATGTTTGCGTGAATGCAGAAAAATAAAGATAAAACATGTCAATGATTAGAAAAAAAAATTTTAATATACCAAATTTTAATTGAGCTTCAAACTTTTGTGAGATATTTAAAAAGATTAAAATAGCTTACTTTTAAAATTTTAGCACAAAATACTTCGATTTACTATTTTTAAAAAAAATTATATATAATCATGCACGAGGCAACAAAAAGTTCTTTTTTTGGATATTCCCTAGACAAGAGTTAGGGAAACCTCCCTCTGATACCAATTTGATGTAGGCTAAGGGGTTTTATGTGGTGATTTAATATGATGTTTGAGTTACTTTGAAGATTCGATGTTCTTTTACGTTAAATACTTGAGTTATACGAAAGTTGGCCGTAAACAAATAGCAAGACGGAAATGCGATCATCAACGATTGATGTTGTGTGATGAGTTGCTAACCGATAATGTCTAATTTTACAACCATGTAGAAGAATAATACTAAGGCTTTGAAAGAGAAATACCGTAACCAAAACTCGAGCTAGTACCGATCGGGCAGTCCTTCGCCGGGTCGTTGCCTACTCCTTCCTTGAAAATCCTTCTTCAAGGGCCGTACACTCTCACTCTTAGTAGTCTTTCACTCAGAGGAAAAAGTACAAAGAAGAAAAATGTAGCAATAGCTAACAATTGCAATTTTCATTCATTCAAAGGATAATTACAACAAGAGCATTCATGCCTATTTATAGATCTTAAGAGCCATGAAAGGCGAGGAGGGAATGAATTTGGAGTCCATGTATTTGGTTGGAAGTTGGGCCATCATTATGGTGGTTTTTAGTCACATGTTGAATGATGATGAAAATAAGGTAGCTTATGTGTGAAAGGAGAGAATTTTGTGGTGGTTATTAATGGCATGAAGAAAATAAAGTGATTTATGTGTGAAAAGGGGGTGGTTTATGGTGGCTAATAATGACATGTAGGAAATAAAGTGATTTATGTGTGAAAAGGGGGTGGTTTTTGGTGGCCCTTCATGACTTGAGGAAATTTAAGTGGTTTATGTGTGAAAAGATGGTGGTTTATGGTGGTCATCATGATATAAAGAAAAAAAAGGTGGTTTATATGTGAAAAGGGGGTGGTTTAACATGTGGGCTATTACATAAGTAATAGCCCAAAATACATAAGGCTTAAAATGCGAGTGAGCTCATAAGTATGCTCAAAATAAAATACATAATAGAAATACAGATTTTATTTGAAGATTCATTGACATCATGTGTGTCGACGTCAACTTTTCTACCGTCTTGATTTAACTTGTCATGCATCAGTCCGACTCTCAAATCCATGGATAATTTTGAAAACTCTTAAACTTAAACTTTTGGGGAAACGACCGCTGCTCGGCTATCCCGTGATAGGAGTGAGATATCCCAGCAGCCACACCAAACTGATGTGAACTAAAACCTAGGGTTGTAGTCTTGAAATAAAATAATTGCAAACTTTTAAAATAAATGTGATGCGAGAGAATTTCGTGGGCTATTTTAACGACAAAACGACCTAAGCGCCGCTCGCGAACGTAAGACTACCGCACGTGCATAATAACGTTATGAAATCACAAATCAACAGGCATAACATTCACGAGGGTGGCACCACAAATATGGAAATTAACGGAAATTAAGAGATACGATTAGTATGGAAAGCTCATAATAATCAACCATTCATTTAAAAATATGGGCATAACAAAATACTAATGTACGCGAGCGAGGTAGGTGGAGAGGCATACCACAGGTGAAGGAACAACAGTTGTGTACGAAATCGCCTCAAGCCCGGCTGTCGGGACTGCCAGGAATCCCCGGGATGGATGACTGGAGCAAACAGGAGTTCTGGCGCAGAGAGCACCCGTCTGGAATCGAGGAGGGCATCGGAGCTTTGCTGGGGAGAGAAACTCGTCGGAGGGCACTGGAGTTGTCGGGAACGGGGCCGGAGAAGCCGTCAGAGGCTGCAGGAGTAATCGGCGGGGGCTTGGTGAGATTCTGGCGGTGGCTTCCTTGGAGGAGGACCAAGAGGGGAAAACGAAGGGAGGTGCGGTGTCGGGCAGTGATCCCGTCGGGAAAAAGAAAGACGGAGGTGTTGGCCTCTGGAGGAGGCTACTACAGGGAAGGCGGCGGCCGGTTCTAGAGGCGGGACTAGCAGCGTGGACCGGAAACGTCGGGCGCAGGGCGGCGGTGGATGCAAACCAAATAAATCAGCAAAGATTGTTCAGTTCAATTCCAGCCGTTGTTAACATTGGGGAGGGTTAGTTTATATAGGGAGGAATTAGGGGTGCTATGGCTATTGGCAAACATTCAGGATATTTTATAATGGCAAATCAAAATTCAAAATATGGAGGCTTTGAAGACAATGTGGAGGGGCTTCATGGCGGGGCCAGCCGTAGGCATATGTGCCAATTAATAAAATGGTTAATTATTTCGAGCTTGCCCTAAACTAATCTATCGCCTAAATTACCGGACCTATATATTTAGGGTCTCATTCGCCGATCACACCAACGAGCCAAACAAAATTGCGCGAACAACATGCGCGATACAAAATAACACCACAGCGCTCATAACACACGCAATACAACTCAACAAAGTGTGGTGCAATACTAAAAGACATGTGCGATAAAAACATTAAAAACGAAGCGATGCAGGTTGCATCATGTGCTAAGGTGTTGTCTTTGATTGTAGGGTGATCAGTAAATAGTGTATACATAACAGATACTTCCTGGGAGTAAATAATCATATGAGCCAAAACTCTTCTTGTTTTGAGAAAGGCATATTGCAGTAATAGAAAATAATTGTTGCTGCCCTTTCTTATCCCCAAATTTTATCTTCATCTTCTTGAAAGATGAGCTTTACCATCTTGAAAGCAACAACCACCCAAGAGACTACCATGAAAGGTCATTTTAGCAAGATCAATGTCTTCATCGTTCAATACCTCCAAAATGTGACTCAAAACACTTTTGTATTGGTCATCCACCATTCAGCTTGCTTAAAACTATGTTACCCTGGCATTTAAAAATGTTGATGTTTCCATCATAGTTACATGTCGTGGCATCTACTTTTTTCTGTATTTGTATCCAACTCATTCTTTTATTAAATTAATGTGCCAAATAACTTATACGATGTTATATCCGACCATCATTTAAAATATTTTAAATAATATATGATAATAGATCAGGCACTAGCTAAAATATATGAAAGCATCCATCTCTTAAAGTAGACATGGATCCGGAACGTCAAAGTATCTAAGCTCTTACGTCAACTATGCTGGATGCATTTTGTAAAAGTAACTTGCATCATTTAGTAATTAAATCTTAAAAGATCACATAGGCGATTTCCACGCAGTATTTGTTTCCCTGCAAGCACAAGACATGCATCTCATTTTTATTCTAATTTTGGTATGGCTAGGTAGGGTTAGGTTTAGGTTCAGAATATTCTGTGCCAAGTACAATATGCTTTGGAACACATAGAACTCAATATACCAAGAGTGATAGGGATCAGCTGCAGCCTGCAGGATCGACAGTGGAGATCGAGCCATCTCTTGGAGGAACCTGCATTTGTGTACCACGAGCCCATCCGGAGCGCCGTTTTGCTATTTCTATGTATTTTTTTTTAACTTTATTTAGTGCTATTAGGACACGGACAGTAACAACCAATCATAGTAGTTCAGGTCAGATGCTGAAGCCCCCTTTTTCATTATAAATAGGGTTGGTGGCTGCCATTACGAGGTATTATTAATCTTGCGAAAATCCAGAGATGACAATCACATCGTGATGTGACGCCACGAGACCCCGGAATGCCACGTACGGTTTGTATTTTTTTTCCAACGATTTCACCTTTCATAGCCCCACTCCCACACGATCTCTTCACTGCAATCACTAAACCGCCCATTCTTCTCGCTCCAGCGCCGCACATCCCACAAATCAACCCCGTCGATCATCTTTCCCCCATTGAAACAGCAGATCACCTCCAAATCAAGTCGTGGACTGCTTCCTTCTCCCTCTCTTGTCGCACGATACATCCCTTCCCGTAACAGCAATCACACGCCACCGACGATCCTTCGCATGCCTCCTTCTCCCTTCCCTATCGCGCGATACGACACTCCACCACAGTTTTGCCGCAAACCGCACAATCCCAATCTCCGTCTCCAGCCTCCAGACGCTCCTCCGTCGCAACCCTACAGCTAAATCGCCGCTTCTTTTCTGCTTCCCGCATCCGGTCGCTCAATGACCATCACCACCTTCTTATCTCGGCGGATTGAAGCCACCCTATAGCCACCACAAACCACCTCCCATCCCCCCTCCTCCAGCCACTATTTTCCTGCATCCATCCCTCCCCACTCCATGTTACATGTCGCCAAAGTCATCTCCGACTCGCTACAACCGGCGGCCATCACCTCCCACTACCGGGTTCCTTTGCTTGTGAGTATTTTTGCAATGTATTTTTTCTTCTTTATTGAATATTGGATGAATATTGCATAGTTGTTTGGAAATATTATCTTGTTTGTGCAAGTGTTTTCATTTCATATTATCCTATAAATTCATTTGTGAAAGGTGTACTTGAAAGCATTTTGTGCATAGGATAACTTGTCTTGTGCTTAACTGAAAATCGATGTAAATGTCGTGTAGATTTGTTAAACTTATTTAATCTTATTGCTAAACTTGAAAGCCCATGTTTGACCCGAACCTCATCGACGAGAGAACAACAAATTCTGTAATAACACATGTAGATTTCCAACAACTGATGTTAGATCGAGTCAATAAAATGAATGCCCAATTCGATGATCTACGCGCTCGTATAGATATCCTTGAGGATCATAGGGAGCAAACCACTCCTTAAAGGAGTAAGGACCCAACCATTCCACCTAACGATGATTTAGAGAAAGAACGAGACCGTCCTCCCGCCTCAATATTGACGTGTGAGGAATCAACCAACTAAAGAGCCCTCCTACCTATGAGACCCCTTGATCACATTCAAGACCGTCAACTTGGACCTGCCCTAGATAGGCATTTTCGTCCTTAGGAAGACTATCTACCTTAGTACCCAATCGCTCGTGATCGAGTCCAGGGCCGTTTTTACTATCTACCTTGTTAACGCACGAAATGCGTCCTCCAGTTAACGGGTTGTTCGATCTCACAAGCTAGAAGAATAAGTGTACAACCCCATATTCGCTGGGGAGGCCCGGGAGGACTAAGACTTCAGTGGTCAGGGTTGGGCCAGTCCTGGGTTAGCCCTAGGGCGGACCGGCAGAGTTCTCGCCCTTAAGGTGCTCCCGCCTACTGGTAGGCGAGATCGTTCGCGCCAGGACTCAGGTCTTCACGTCCAACGGCAATGACGTCAAAACCACCGAGGGCGAGAACCCTCTTGGCGGGAGGTCTCGCCAAGGTGAGCTCAGCTAAGGCTCAGCGAGAGCCTTCTCGCCCGGGGTTCTCGCCAAAGCAGGTCCATGTGGTGGGGCCTGGCGCCCAGAAAAAAGGATCATTTTGTTATTTTATTATTATTTCATTATCCTCGGGTTAAATTACCTATATACCCCTGGGATGACAGCGGGATTTGGCTATTGACAGACTCATCAGAGGTATTTCAGTATTTTCAGGTCAGGAGAAGGCTATAAAAAGACCCATAGGGACTCTTTGGAAGGAAGGGTTTCATTTTATTCTCTAACTCCAGTGCTTTCGGAAGAGCTCCCAGTCCAGCTATTGGTTTTGGAGGGGAAGCTCTCAGAGATCTTCCGGGTGTGAGGTGCGACCTCCCAGATGAGGCTTTGGGTCAGTCTTAAGACCTTAGCAGCTAGTCAAGGGTCGAGATTTGAGAGAAGTAGGCGTCGGCTGCGCTTTGGTTTGTGAACATTCGTTGAGGTCAATTTTGGCTTCAACAGTTCTGGTGCGGTGAGCGTGGAAGCGGTCGGTGCAAGAAAATCTTGAGTTGAGTCCCATGGCAGGAGGTGAAGGTGAAGGATCTGGCGCAGGAGAATCCCCCACCCAGGGAGAAGAGGCGACAAGAAAGATGTTAGAGGATTTCAGGCGAGAGGTCATGCAGACGATCAGCTTGGCCTTCTCGGCGAGAAATGAGTGGGAGACGCCGCAGGCTCCTGTGGAGGCGGTTCCGCTGTTAGGCGAGAACGCCCCAGGGCAGCGCCCCGGGAAGGAAGTCCCGGTGGAGGCGGGCGAGAGGGATGTGGCTGCGCGGGAGCTTTTTCCAGGCCAGCGTCCCGGAAAGGAGGTTCCGGTGGATCTGGGCGAGAGGGAGGCGGAAGTGCGGGAGCTCTTCCCCGGGCACGGTCTCGCGGATCGGTCTAGCCAGCCGAGGTCGCGGGACGGGCCCTCTCGCCAGGCTGGGGGCGAGACCCCTTTTAGTGAGCTCATCTTCTCGGCTCCAGTGCCGGAGGGGTTCAGGGAGCCGGATATGACCTACTACACCGGGAAGGATGACCCGGTTCAGCACGTGCAATGGTTTGAGGATGTGGTGTCGATAAGGTAGATGTCGGATGCCTTCAAGTGTAGGCTTTTCGCCATCACTCTGAAAGAGAAGGCCAGGGACTGGTTCCACCAGTTGCCGGCGAGCTCGATTTACAGTTTTGAGGATCTGCGCAGGGGTTTTCTGTTGAGGTTCTCGACTTCGAAGAAGCGGAAGAAGGAGGCTAAGTGCCTGTTTGCAGTGAGGCAGAAGCCGGAGGAGACGTTGGGTCATTATGTTGACCGGTTCCAAGAGGAGATTCGCCTGGTCCAGGAGGTCCCGGGGTATGCACTGATGCTTGCCTTCACCCTGGGGCTGAGGCCGGGGTTTTTTAGCATGGAGTTGAAGAGAGTGCCCCCTCTATCTTTAGAGGAGCTCATGGAGAGGGCGGCAAAGGAGATAGACTTCGAGAGGGCGAACCCTGCGTTTGCGAGGAAGCTGGCCAGGTTGGCGGAGGATGATGTGAAGGAGCCGACAGCAGGGAGGCAGAGGGAAGTGAGAGAGCAGAGGGAACCAAGGGAAGATAGGAGGAGAGAAGAACCCCGAGGGCAGGGGCAGCAGCATGGGCTGGCCAGGGAGCTGAACAACCGATTGGGTTGGAGGCCTCAGGAAGGTCGCCCCCAGGGCCAAGGGGATTTTCAAGGAAGAGACAACTTCCGGGAGCCGAGAAGACTCGAGCAGGGAGGATGGAGGCAGGGACCGAGGGGTCACTTCCCACCACCGCAGGAAGCCATGGAGGTGGGGAGAGGAAGAGGAAGAAGAATTCGAGGAGCAGGGAGAAGGGGAGGAGGAGAAGGAAGAGGGGGCAGGGTGGCGTTGCCCTATTGTGACTTCCATCAGGAGGAAGGTCACGCAACGGCCACCTGCCCAGAGTTTCTGGAGATGAGGGAGGCCAGAGGAGCGGGAAGGCAAGATCCGCCTACAAGGATCGTCGAGGTACAACACGGAGAGGCTGAGGATAGATGTGAAGATAGGGTCGATGTGGGGACCCGAGGGGGGATCGGAGTGATCCATGGGGGAGTGGGGATCGAGGCAACCCGCAAGGGGAGCCTTCAAACCATGTTCCGCAGAGGGGTCTCCTCGACCTCCCTAGCCCCCCCCCCCCCAGAAGAAAAAATCACCTTCTCATCCGCGGATATGCCAGACTACGAAGACCCGTTCTGCGACGCACTAGTGATTCAGACAGCGGTGGAGAACTTCACAGTCTCCCGGATACTGGTGGATAACGGGAGCTCCGTGAATGTGATCTTCAAGAAGACCTTCGATGAGATGAGGGTGGAAGGAAAAAGGGTCCTGGCTTCTAACGGACCGCTTTTTGGTTTTTCTGGAGAGAGCAAGAAGGTAGAAGGGGGAGTGGGCCTGCATGTGAAGCTTGGGGGCGTCTCACGGAACTGTAGGTTCGTGATCGTAGAAGCCCCAAGTAGCTACAACGCCATCTTTGGGCGTCCTCTCATCAGCGCCTTTCGTTGTGTCCCCTCTTCATTTCATCAATGCCTCAAGTTCAACAACGGAGGGGTGCAGGTTAGGATCAGGGGGGATCCGAAGGTGGCGAGGCAGTGCTATGTGACAGCGGTAAACACCGTGTCGTGGATGGCTGAGGCGGAGGAGCTGGAAAAAGAGATGGCTGGGCAGGAAGGAAGTGTCGAGGAGGAGACGGGCTTGGAGGAGGCGTTAGAAGTAGCAGGGGGGCAGGTGGTAGAAGTGGAGGAGGCGAGCCCGCAGGAGGCGGAGGACTTGATGATGGAGGAGGTAGTAGAGTTAGAGGAGATGAGCCTGGGAGAGGCAAGGGAAGGAGAGCAGGGGCAAGGAGAAGGCCTGTTGGAGGCGATGGGGATTGATGAGGTCGGAGGAGAAGAGGTTGAGCAGGAGGAAGCAAGGGCAAGATGGGAGCGGTCGAGGCTGGAGCCGCGCCGAGGAAGTGGAAGAGATGGAGGTACTCACCAGAGCGGGGCAAGTACAGAAGGTGCGAGTCAGCGGAGGCTTAAGCCTTGAGGACCAGGGACGGATGCTAGCCTGCATCCAGAGCAACATCGACGTCTTCGCTTGGAGCGCGGCAGACATGCCGGGCATCGATGCGGGACGTAGCTTGTCATCGCGTGAACCTGGACCCGAGGACTCGCCCCGTACGCCAGAAGATGAGGGCCATCGCCACCAAGCTGGAGGCCCATCCGAGAGGAGGTCAGGAAGCTTCTGGAGGCAGGCTTCATCTCGGAGATCCAGTATCCAGGCTGGATCTCCAATGTGGTAATGGTAAAGAAAGGGGGAGGAAGTGACGTATGTGTATCGATTTTTCCCTGTTAAATAAATCATGTCCTAAGGATTGCTATCCCCTGCCTCGAATCGACGCGCTGGTTGATTCAGCCGTTGGTTTTTTCTGTTATGAGTTTTTTGGATGCTTTTTCAGGTACCACCAGATCCGGATGCACCCTCCCGATGTCAAGGATGTCTCCTTCATCACGAGGGAGGGATGCTTCAGCTATAAGATGATGCCCTTTGGGTTGAAAAAACGCAGGGGCAACATACCAACGCATGATGGACCGAGTCTTTCGAGACCAAAGGGGGAAGAATCTAGAGGTCTACGTCGATGATCTATTGGTCAAAAGCAAATGCGTGGATTCCCATTTGCGGGACTTGGAAGAAACGTTTGCCACCCTGCGGAGGTTCAAGGTGAGATTGAACCCCTTGAAGTGTGTCTTCGGGGCCAGTCGGGGAAGTTTCTCGGACACCTCTTGACTCCTGCCGGCAGGGGTAGAACCTACCCGACAAGGTGAAGGCTATATTGGACTTGGAGTCACCTCGCAACGCAAAGGAGGTCCAGCGCCTGACGGGCAAGTTGGCCGGGCTAAGCAGGTTCCTCTCTCGGTCCGGGGATAGGTGCTCTTTTTTCTTCAAAGTGCTCCGCGGTAATCAGGTGTTCGAATGGACGGTCGAATGCGAAGAGGCTTTCCAGGGGCTGAAGAGGCAACTCTCCCAGGCTCCGCTGCTCCAAAGCCCCAAGGAAGGGGAAGACCTGGCCTTGTATCTCGGGGTGGGGATGGAAGCTGTGAGCTCCGTCTTGGTTAGGAAAGAGGGGAAGAAGCAGCTATCCGTCTATTATGTAATCCGAATCCTGAAAAAGGCGGAGCTCCGCTACCCCATCCTGGAGAAGCTGGCTTATGCCTTGGTCGTTTCGGCAAGGAAGCTTCGTCCATACTTTCAAGCGCACTCGATTAGGGTGGTCACCGACCATCCTCTTCGCGAGATCTTCGAGGGGGTAGAGCATTCGGGAAGGCAGACAAAGTGGTCTATCGAACTGAGCGAGTTCGACATCTCGTTCGTCCCGAGACTCTCCATCAAAGCTCAGAGCCTGGCGGACTTCCTGGCAGACTATGTTACTGAAGCTGAGAGTAAGGAGCCAAAGCCCTACGAAGCATGGAAGATGATGGTCGATGGGGCCTCGGAAGGCACTCCCTGAGAGGGGGTGTGGTGTTGATAAGTCCTCAAGGGGTTACCATAGAACAGACAGGAGCTTGTCCACTCTCCCTGTTACCAATAATCAGGCGGAGTATGAGGCTGTGATAGCCGGCCTTCGATTGGCAAGGGAGTTGGAGATCCGGGAAGTGGAGACCTTCACGGACTCGATGGTGGTAGCGTCGCAGATCAGAGGGGAGTTTGAGGCTCGGGAGCCTACCCTCGTGAAGTATCTATCCAAGGTAAGGGCAATCATCGGAGGGTTCCGTTCCTTCTCTATTCAACACATTCCCAGGGAGGAAAGCGCAGCAGCTGATCGGTTGGCGAAGTTTGGGCCTCGGGGAGGAGGAACCATATCTGAACTTTTCCGACCAGCGATTGAAGAGGGGGAGTTGATGGAGGTGGGTCGGCGATCCTCATGGGTGGACCCATTGGTGACCTTCCTTACCACGGGCGAGCTGTCAGAGGGGGTTAAGGAGGCGAAAAGCTTTAGGCGAAAGGCAGCCCACTACCTGATGTTGGAAGGGGGCTTGCACCGAAAGATGTTATCGGGGCTCCTCGCGAGATGTGTGACCGAGGAGGAGGTCCCGAGAATCCTGGAGGAGGTGCATTCGGGAGAGTGCGGCAGTCATTCGGGAGGAAGAACGTTGGAGGCAAGGGTGATAAGGCAAGGATACTTCTGGCAGACCTTGCGGAAGGATACAGTCGAGTTTGCAAAGAGATGTGTGAAATGTCAAGTACACGCCCCCCTCCAGCTCTTACCCGCACAAAGGCTTCGAAGTATCATGGCCCCATGGCCCTTCGCCATTTGGGGAATGGATCTAGTTGGACCCTTTCCTCCAGCCAGCGGGCAGGAGGAGGTTCCTCCTAGTCATGATCGACTACTTCTCAAAGTGGCTGGAAATCAAAGCCCTAGCTAAGGTTACCTCCCAGGTCATCAGGAACTTCGTTTGGGGGAAATCATATGCAGGCATGGGCTACCCCAAGCGATAGTGACGGATAACGGTCCTCAGTTTGCCAGTGAAGAGTTCATCAGCTTCTGCGCCCAACTGGGGATTGACCTCAGGTTTGCCTCTGTCCATCACCCCCGGAGCAACGGCCAGGTGGAAGCGGCGAACAAGATCATTGTGAACTTGCTCAAGAAGAAGGTGGAGAACCTGAATGACAACTGGGTGGAGCAACTCCCTTCCGTCCTGTGGGCCTTGCAAACAACTCCGAACACGGCCACAGGGGAGACCCCCTTCAAGCTCTCTCATGGGTGTGAGGCGGTCCTCCGTGGAATTCGAGGTTCGGTCTCCACGGGTCGCGACCGCGGGTGAGGGAAGCGAAGCTTGGAGGTTGGAGAACGAGGAGGGATTGCGCCTCTCGTTGGATATGGTGGAAGAACTACGGGATGTTGCTGCCATCAGACAAGAAGAGATAAAAAGGCGAATGGCCAGGTACTTCGATAAACACATTAGGGTTAAGCAATTCGCCGAGGGGGGCCTAGTGCTAAAAAAGTTCGACGCAGCAGGAAGGTCGGCCCCTGTGGGCAAGTTCAACCCCAGCTGGGAAGGGCCTTACATAGTAGAGAAGGCTCTGGCTAATGGTGGTTACTACCTCCAGGATGTGGAGGAAAGGACCTTGAGCCACACCTGGAACGGTGATGACTTAAAACGTTTCTACCCTTAAAGGGAGAGAAGGATTGTAATATGGTGAATAAATATTATCATTTCAAAGTAGTCTTTTCAGAATGTTGATTCTCTAAGAAATGATATCATAAGAATAGTTCTTTTCTACCCTAAAATGCTTTTGCTTTAATCGACTATGTCTCCCCATCTTGATGATAGAATAGGCCTAGTTGAAGGAATCTTCATCAACACCCCGAGCTCGGCTCGGCCCCAGGTAGACCCGCTGCGCAGGCTCTCATCTAGCTGGCAGGTCCGAAGGCTCGCCTGTGGGGGGAGAGGTTTGGCTTGATCTTCATCAACACCCCGAGCTCGGCTCGGCCCCAGGTAGACCCGCTGCGCAGGCTCTCATCTAGCTGGCAGGTCCGAATGCTCGCCTGTGGGGAGAGGTTTGGCTTGATCTTCATCAACACCCCGAGCTCGGCTCGGCCCCAGGTAGACCCGCTGCGCAGGCTCTCATCTAGCTAGCTCCGAAGGGCAGGTCCGAAGGGCTGCGCAGGCTCTCATCTAGCTGGCACCGCCTGCGCAGAGCTCGGCTCATGCGCAGGCTCTCATCTAGTTGGCTCGGCCCCAGGTAGCTCGGCCCCAGGTAGACCCGCTGCGCAGGCTCTCATCTAGTTGGCAGGTCCGAAGGCTGTGGGGAAGAGGTTTGGCTTGATCTTCATCAACACCCCGAGCTCGGCTCGAAGACCGGCTGCGCAGGCTCTCATCTAGCTTCCGAAGGCTCGCCTGTGGGGAAGAGGTTTGGCTTGATCTTCATCAACACCCCGAGCTCGGCTCGGCCCCATCTTGCGCAACACCAGGCCCGAAGCTCTGTGGGGGAGAGGTTTGGGCTCTTCATCAGGCTCTCACACAGGTCCGATGCTCGGCTCAGGCTCGGCCCCAGGTAGACCCGCTGCGCAGACCCGCCTGTGTGGGGGAGAGGCTCTCATCTACCGCCTGAAGGCTCTGTGGGGAAGAGGTTTCATCATAGCTCGGCTCAGCCCCTGGCAGGTCCAGGCTCTAGTTGGCAGGTCCGAAGAGGTTTGGCTTGATCTTCATCAACACCCCGAGCTCGGCTCAGGTAGGCTGCGCGCTCTCATCTAGCTGGCCCAGGCTCGGTAGGTTTGGCTTGACCCGCCCCTAGACCCGCAGGCAGGTCCGAAGGCTCGCCTGTGGGGGAGAGGTTTGGCTTGATCTTCATCGATCGGCCCTAGAGCTGGCAGGGCTCCGAAGGCTCGCCTGTGGGGGAGAGGTTTGGCTTGATCTTCATCAACACCCCGACCCCGAGCTGCGCGCTCTCATCTAGCTCTGAAGGCCGCCTGTGGGGGAGAGCTTGTCAACAGACCCAGGTAGCTGCGCAGGCTCTCATCTAGCTGGCAGGCCCGAAGGCTCGCCTGTGGGGGAGAGGTCATTCGGCTCGGCCCCAGGTGATGCGCAGGCTCTCATCAACACCCCGAGCTCGGCTCGGCCCCAGGTAGACTCGCTGCGCAGTCTCTCATCATAGCGAGCAGGTCGGGCCGCCTGTGGGGGAGAGCTTGTCAACACCCCGCAGCTCGGCTCTCATCTCGGCCCCAGGTAGACCCGCAGGTGCGCGAAGGCTCTCATCTCGCCAGGTCCGAAGGCTCGCCAGGTTTGGCTTGCTTCATCAACACCCCGAGCTCGGCTCGGCCCCTAGCTGCGCAGGCTGGCAGGTCCGAAGGCTCGCCTGTGGGGGAGAGCTGGCGAGGTCGGCCCCAGGTAGACCCGCTGCGCAGGCAGGTCCGAAGGCGCCTGTGTGGGAGAGGTTTGGCTTGATCTTCATCAACACCCCGAGCTTCGGCCCTAGACCCGCTGCTCTCATCTATGGCTCCGAAGGCTCTGTGGGGGAGATGGCATCTTCACAACCCCGAGCTCGGCTCGGCCCCAGGTAGACCCCGCTGCGCAAGCTCTCATCTAGCTGGCAGGTCCGAAGGCTCGCCTGTGGGGGAGAGGTTTGGCTTGATCTTCATCAACACCCCGAGCTCGGCTCGGCCCCAGGTAGACCCGCTGCGCAGGCTCTCATCTAGCTGGCAGGTCCGAAGGCTCGCCTGTGGGGGAGAGGTTTGGCTTGATCTTCATCAACACCCCGAGCTCGGCTCGGCCCCAGGTAGACCCGCTGCGCAGGCTCTCATCTAGCTGGCAGGTCCGAAGGCTCGCCTGTGGGGAAGAGGTTTGGCTTGATCTTCATCAACACCCCGAGCTCGGCTCGGCCCCAGGTAGACCCGCTGCGCAGGCTCTCATCTAGCTGGCAGGTCCGAAGGCTCGCCTGTGGGGGAGAGGTTTGGCTTGATCTTCATCAACACCCCGAGCTCGGCTCGGCCCAGGTAGACCCGCTGCGCAGGCTCTCATCTAGCTGGCAGGTCCGAAGGCTCGCCTGTGGGGGAGAGGTTTGGCTTGATCTTCATCAACACCCCGAGCTCGACTCGGCCTCAGGCAGGCCCACTGCGCAAGCTCTCATCCAGCTGGCCGGTCCAAAGGTTCGCCTGTGGGGGATAGGTTGAGTCTTTGGCTTGTGGTCCTTGGTTCTTGATTTATGGTTGCCCAGTGTTACAACAAGCCCGGCTCAGCCTCCGGTAGACCCGCTGCGCAGGCTCCCATCAAGCCGGCAGGCCCGAAGGCTCGCCGATGGAGCATAGATCCAGTTTGTGGGAAGGAATCTTGTCATGACCCTGGCCTAGATCAGAGATAAAGCCCTAAAGGTCTCGGCCAGTAGAGGTCTCGGCCAGTTAGGCTCTCGGCCAATAGGGGTCTCGGTCAAAAGGTCTCGGCTGGGGGGGATCTCGTTGAAGAAGGCCCCCGGCAGACCTGGGCAGGACGACCTAATCGATGGCGCAAAGCTCCCGCCTAATCAATCTCTAAGGAAGGTGACCCTAAGGAGACTAAGGGTCTCGGCGGAAGCTCGCGCGGTAGCCACTTGGCCGACTAACCTATTCGTTCAAACAAACACCGGCAGTGAAAAATGAAACATTACATTATATTTAATTGTTACAGGGGTTTGGAGCTTCTCGCTCATTACAAAAGAATATAACAAAAAAAGAAAAGGCATTTCAAGGGGACGCGCTGTAATCCCCGCTGGTGCTCTCGCCCGAATCCTCGCCGGAGTCCTCGCACGAGCTCGCCCCAGACGTCTCGCCGGCAGCGGAGGAAGACTTCGGGATATCCGAAGGAGGAGAGTCGGGCGCGCCAGGAGGCTTCAGGATTGGATCGAATAGCCAGGGGAGGAGTTGGCGAGCGTCGATGGTTACGCCGTCCTCCCGAAGCAGCTTCGCGTCTCGCAGCGTCTCGACCGTCAGCCTGACGGTAGCCTGAGCGTTCGCCTGCAGCAGCTTGTCGATGTCGTACACCGAGAAGTGACGACTCTTTAGTCTTTCATCAAGCGTCGGAGGCGGGCCTTTCGCCGCTTCCGCACGCCGGAGTTGGTCCCGCAGCAGGACGTTCTCGCAGCGTACGTCAGCCAACTCCGCGCGGAGCGCCATGGCTTGGGCGGAATCCTGTGGAGAAGAGATCAGCTCAGCAAATACTGCGCAAACGTGACTTCGAGAAGCAAGAGCAAGGGTCCAGGAAGATCTCGTTTACCTCGGCTGCGGGACGTAGGGACAGCGCCTGTTGAGCATTCGCCAACTCCTGCCGAGCACTCGCGAGCTCTGTCTCCGAAGAGCGTGCCCTGGCCACCGCCTCTTCCCTCGTCTTGTACATGTCGGCGAAGTTCCTGTCGATGCTGAGGCTTCGACGCGCGCACATGTGCGCAAGTTCGAACCCGCGCAGCAGGGCCCGGGTAGAGTCGAAAGCCAGGAGCCGGGTGGGCATCTGGTCGAAGGCACTGGCACCCTCTCGGCTATAGAGGCCATAGCCTAGCGAGAAGGCCTCGCCGGTAACCTCATCTCGCTCCAACCAGCTGGGGAGGAGCGTTGAAACCGCAATCCTGTTGGATTCGGGATCCCACTGGAGCAGAGGCTTCCCTTCCGCATCGACGTGCTTCACGCCGAAACCATAATTTCTGTGCCCTTTCGGCACTTCCTTGGGCGGGGTCCGGGCGGAGGTCTCGGCGACGACTCCCTCTCCTCCAGCCACGTCTGCGGCCGGAGGGTTCTCGGCAGTAACCTCGGAACGTCTCCTGGCGGCAGCACCCGTCTCGCTGGCCATCTGGAGCAGCCCTTCGAAGGACTTGCCCGAGGCGGGATGTCGGGGCGGGCGAGACAGCCAAGCCCTTGCCCTTATCCGCGGCGGATGGCTTTGGCCTCTCAGCAGCGGTCGCGGGGGCGGGAGCGGTGCCTTTCCGCTTCTAAGCTTCGGGCGCCAAAGGCTGAACGAGCTCTTCCCGGCAGGCGCGAGCGCTGGCCTCCGCGAGAGCGAGAGAGCCTCTCGCAGCCCGATCCTCGACACCCGGGGCCGCAGCGAAAGGATGGCGTAGAGGGACCTCCCGCTCTCCTGCAAAGTTAGCGTTATTCAACACAGGAAGATCCTAACAGAAGATCAAATCTAGGGCGATACCATACCTTCGCCCGGGTGGACGGGAGGAAGGGAGTCGACGTCTCGCCGGAGGAAGAGAACGTCAAACTCTTTTGTTCCGAAGAACTCCAGGAGTGCGCTCTCGCGCGACCCCAGAGTGGGCGGTTTGTAAGCAGCATTCTCGTACTGAACAGGGCGGAGCGGGACGTTGCCAAAGTCCCCGGTGATGTAGACAAACTTCTCGCCCCAATGGTGGTGTTTATTGGCGAGACCGGTGGTCTTGAGCAGCTGCCCGGAAAAGAAGACCACCCCGCCTTTGGCGCGGAAGTTGAATAGCTTGCGGAAGATCGGCAGACTAAACTCGATCATCTCGGATCGCATGTAGCATATGAATGCCACAAGGATCGCGACGGAGTTCGGGTTCAGCTGGGCGGGAACCACCCCGTAGTAGCGGAGAGCTTGCCGAATCTCCGGCCAGAGGGGAAGGCGGAAGCCCACCTCGAAATGTTCGAGGGGGATGGCGACTCTCCCGCCTCCGGGGTATTCACCTTGTCGTGATTACCCGGGTTCCGCGCCGAGAAGCCAGCGGGAATAAAGCGGTCGACGATCAAGTTGTAACTCGTCCAAGGTGAGCGTGCAGGAGGGGAAGAGGTGCTTGCGGAACGCTTCCGCGCAATGAGCGCGACCCTCGTTCTCGCCCGGCATTTTGGGTTTAAGGTAATAAGAGCGAGAACAATAGAGAGGTAGAAGCGGAAGCAAGAAGGCGAGAGCAATGAAAGGAAGTGGAGGTTCCGGATCAGAGAAGTAAATGCGGTTGGTAGATTTCTCTATTTATAGGGAACCATGGTCGTTACGGCTCCGTCCGGTAGAGAGAGAAAGTGACGGCAGAGTACAGCTGTCACGATCTGGGTCGGCGACGCCTCGGTTTTCCCCCTCGGGATGACAGCAGTCGACGATCGTCTCTAGTTTCGGCGCAAGCCTCTTAATTTTGGCGCAAGCATCCTAATTCCAACACATTCTTAAAATTCGCAGTACAATGAAAGAAGAGACGGATAGTAACTTGCTATCGCTGCCGAGAGCTGAATAAAGTTAATAACAGTTATTACAAAGGCATAAAGGTACATGGCGGAAGGGAAGGCTAAAAAGGGAGAAGGGGCGAGACCTAGAGAACTAATACGGTTCCCAGCACCATCGCCCCGCTCCCGCCGCCTAGTTCTCGGAGGCACCCCGGGTTGAAGTAAGAGGACAGGGTGGTGCACCCTAGGTTGATCCGCCTGGCATGATCCCGGATCTGCGCGATGCATCTCCCTGGCGCAGACTCGGCAGTAGGCCCTCCCGGTCGATCAGTCTCGCCCAAGAAGAAATCCTGCTCCAGGGCCTCCAGCCTTTGTTCCACGGATTCGCGGAACGCTTTCGCCGCGGCAGCATGGGCGCGGTCTCGCCGGATGAGCTTGGCCAAAATGGCCGAGATCTTCCTCCTCCGCTCCTTCGCATTCTCGGCGCCGTTCAAGGTTTCCTCTATCTCGCCAGGCGAAGGAGGAAGGGAATCATCTTCTTCTTCTTCTTCTCTCTCCTCGTTGGCTCCCGACCGAGAGCTGGGATCCCCTGCGAAAAGTGCGCCCAAGGTTTTGATTAAGGCATAACGATCAGCCGACAAGAATGTCTCGTATACCTGCAGTCTGGCGAGAGCCATTGACTGGCGTCGGGTGAGAAGGCCCGACCCCTCCGTCAGTTCCATAAAGGAGGTGGAGAGGCTTGCCTCGCCCTGGGCGGAAGGGTTTGCGCACAATGGTCCCAGCCTGGCCGGAAGCATGGAGAGAGTTGTCCTCCCTCAAGGGATGATCGGCATCCTTAGTAGTGGAAGGTTCAAAGGCCACCCCTCCCGCCTGCAGGGCGGGATTTGCCGCAGAAGGAAGCAGCTCGCCGGTTCTCGCTTCATCTTCCGGGTGACAAGACCCGGGACGGCGGAAGCTGGTTCTGCGAGAAGATAGTTCAGAAAAGGAAAGGTACGGTTGAAGTATTAAAAAGTGGCGGAAATCGTACCTATCACCGGGTCTCGGCTGGAGGAATTGTCTCTGAGATCCTCGTTCGATCCTCAGGAGGGAGGGCTGACGAATCTGGGGGAATCGGGGAAGACCCGGCGACGTCGGTTGGAGCGGATTCCTGCGAAAGGTCACGTTAACTATCGGGCTTGTAGCGTAATCACCTCGGTAAGCATGGTCGGGAGGCATACCTTTTGAGGGGAGGGGTCCCCCGCAGGAATGGGAGTAGGAGAAGGTGAATCCCTGTTTCTCGCGAGGGCAAGGTCTCGCCGGGACCCACCTTCGCTTTCCTTCTTCCCCTTTTTTCTTCTTCGGCTCAGAGGGGCCGGTGTCTGAAGATTTCCTCGATAGCCAAGGCGCTACCGCAGCACTATTTGCTAAGGGCTCGCGCTTGAGCCGCGAGTAACCAATCTTGAAGGTCCTGCGGGAGTGGCTTGCCAGCACGCTTAGCAGACATCTTGGTATCGCGCATAGAATCCCGGGCGAGAGCTCAGTGAAGAAACAGCAGTTCGGAGGGCAAGACTTATGGTCATCCGTCGGCGTGTATTTATAGCCGCAGTAGGGCCCGCCAAAAGATTCTCTTGGCTGACGGGCACGTGTCCAGCGAATATTTTGGGGTTGGACTTGTCTTGTCGAGCGCAGGGCTAGCTCGAAAAGAGCGGGGATTGTGTACAACCCCATATTCGCTGGGGAGGCCCGGGAGGACTAAGACTTCAGTGGTCAGGGTTGGGCCAGTCCCGGGTTAGCCCTAGGGCGGACCGGCAGAGTTCTCGCCCTTAAGGTGCTCCCGCCTACTGGTAGGCGAGATCGTTCGCGCCAGGACTCAGGTCTTCACGTCCAACGGCAATGACGTCAAAAAACACCGAGGGCGAGAACCCTCTTGGCGGGAGGTCTCGTCAAGGTGAGCTCAGCTAAGGCTCAGCGAGAGCCTTCTCGCCCGGGGTTCTCGCCAAAGCAGGTCCATATGGTGGGGCCTGGCTCCCAGAAAAAAGGATCATTTTGTTATTTTATTATTATTTCATTATCCTCGGGTTAAATTACCTATATACCCCTGGGATGACAGCGGGATTTGGCTATTGACAGACTCATCAGGGGTATTTCAGTATTTTCAGGTCAGGAGAAGGCTATAAAAAGACCCATATGGACTCTTTGGAATGAAGGGCTTCATTTTATTCTCTAACTCCAGTGCTTTCTGAAGAGCTCCCAGTCCAGCTATTGGTTTTGGAGGGGAAGCTCTCAGAGATCTTCCGGGTGTGAGGTGGGACCTCCCAGCTGAGGCTTTGGGTCAGTCTTAAGACCTTAGCAGCTAGTCAAGGGTCGAGATTTGAGAGAAGTAGGCGTCGGCTGCGCTTTGGTTTGTGAACATTCGTTGAGGTCAATTTTGGCTTCAACAATAAGAGGGTTGCGGGGAATAGAGGCGAGGTCTGAAGCAAGGGAGAAGGTTGCTTGATCAGAGGAGAAGGCTTGTTCGAGCAGAGGAGAAGCTTGCTCGAGCAAGAAAGAAGCTTGCTCGGGCAGAGAAGAAGCTTGCTCGAGCAAGGAAGGAGCTTGATCAGGAGCTGTCGAGCAGACGTTACTTTGGCGCGTTGACGCTCTGATGGTTAGACCGAGAGGTTGAGGGAGAGAGAGGGTTAGAGGACGGGGCCCGCTTGCAGCGGCAACAGCACATGACTTCGCGTCCGCCGCGGCTTGAATGCCACTAATGCGGCGTAAGGCTTTTCCTTTAATCAAGAAGTAAGGTTACAACACGCTATTAAACCATTACATGTAAAAGCAGTAAATGGTACAAGGGGAAGCTGGCGGCTGAGAAAAGAGGTGCCAGAGACTAAGTAAAAGAAACTGGGTGGATTGGGCGGACTGGAAATCTGAGTCCGCGGGGTTTGCTGGCAGAACTGTGGAAAGCTGGGCGGACTGGAAATCTGAGTCCGCAGGGTTTGCTGGCAGTGGCAGTTCTCCTCCAGGTGTCCCTAAATGAGAGGTCTCGGGGCCTATTTATAGGCCCGAGGGGAATCTTCTTGAAGGGGGGGCCAGTGACGTCATCATGGAGGACTGGGCGGACTCGGAGCAGGTCGTCGATGACCTCGGCGGACTGGCGTTTTGAGTCCGCAGGTTGTCTGGAGACCTGAGCAGAGGCGGCGCGGCCTGAGGAGCAGGTCGTCGATGACCTCGGTGGACTGGCGTTTTGAGTCCGCAGGTCGTCGGGAAACCTGAGCAGAGGAGGCGGCGCGGCCTGAGAAGCAGGTCGTCGATGACCTCGGCGGACTGACATTTTGAGTCTGCAGGTCGTCAGGAGAGCTGAGCAGAGGAGGGCGCGGCCTGAGGAGCAGGCCGCGCCTGGGGCAACGAAAGGGATGGCGGCCTGGAGCAGGCCGCCCAAGGCGGGCGGCGGCCTGGAGCAGGCCGCCCAAGGCGGCGGCGGACTGGGGTAGGCCGCCACCCACCACACAGCCGGCCTGGGCAGGCCGCCCACCTCACGGGCGGCCTGGAGCAGGCCGCCCCAAGGCGGCGGGTCGTCCTGGGCAGGCCGTCATCCTCACGAGCGGCCTGGAGCAGGCCGCCCCAAGGCGGCGGCGGCCTGGGAAGGCCTCCCACCCCACGGGCGGCCTGGAGCAGGCCGCCCACTGAGGTTGGCGACCTGAGGAGCAGGCCGCCCTCCTAGGGCGGACGGGCACCTGAGCTGGAGGGGCTCTCCGAGCCTGCGACGGTTGCGCTGGTCGAGGGTCGACACTGGCGGAACGTTCCAGCGGACTGATGCAGGTCGCCTCCTGCAAGGAAGAATGTAGCGCAGTTAGCTGGCCAAACCGCATGTCCTGCGAGGGTGAGCTATAGACGCAGCCCGTCGTCCCGCAGGGCACGCGGTGGCCATGTGACTGGGGCGGTTAGACTGGGGAGACCGTCCTAGCCGCACGGCCTGCGGGGATAGGAGACCCTATCCGCCTGACCCCAAAAAAAAGGAGGGCTGAGGCAGGTCGCGACCCTTGGGGGGAAATCCTGAGCGGGCCGCGATTTGCGAGCCCAAGACCTTGGGGAGGGATCGCCGATTTGGGGGTTAACATAATCTCCGCACTTTTTCAAGTTCCGAGGTGAACTTCGAAAAAGTAGGTGACCCACGAAAATTGTGATCCTTCCCTCGAGAAAAAAGGAAAAAGAGAGGTGGAACCTGATGTCTCTCCTCCGAGAAAAATTTGCTAATGTCTGTCTTTCCCCTGCGAAGGTGAAAAGTCGAAGTAGGCGAAAATAGGTACACCTTACGCGTACCTGGGTTGCCTTTGCAAAGCGAAGAAGACGTGAATGTCTCCTAGTGGGTTCTGCAAAACAGCAATGAGATGAAAGCATAGGAAAATGACAACTTGCAAGTACCTGAACGGAACTTGCCAATATCTGCTAAACTCTGCAAAGGAAGAGTGAGCAAGCAGATATGAAGTAGAAAACTATGCTGCAAGTACCTGGATAGGACTTACAAATATCTGCTAGGTTCTGCAAAGGAAGAGTGAGTAAGCAGATATGAAATATGAACTAGGTCACAAGTACCTGGATGGGACTTGCAAAAATTTGCTAGGCTCTGCAAAAGTAGACTGAGTAGAACATATATAAGTAATAGAAACTAAGCTACAAATATCTGAATAGGACTTGCAAATATTTGTTAAGTTCTGTAAAAGAAGAGTGAACAAGCAGATATGAAAGAAAAATAAATCGCAAGTATCTGGAGAGAACCTGCGAATGTTGCCTTTTGATACGATAAGATATAATAGAAGAGGTATCCGACAAGCTCTGCTATCAACTGAATTGAGATCAGAATGAGATAATGATCGTCTTGCGTGATCAGATATAATGTTAACATGAAACCCAGATCAGCAAGATGAAACCATCCTAATTTAGACTTGCAACAGCTTGATTTGCCGAGCAAGGAGAACCAGGTACTTTGACTAAATGATTTGTGTCATTAGCATCTGACAAGAGAGCTTGTTGATAACCATCTGATAGAACTCTATACAGGCAGCGCATATAAAATAATCATTAGCCCAAAGGATACTGCCGATCCTTAGGATAGGTCGAATTTAACCTGTTAACCTGTAAAAAGACAGAAAGGCATTGGAGGGCTACACCTCGATGACGTTCAAAAAAGACTGGATGTTGCCACAGGTGTTCCCCGTGGGCGTTATGCATCGTTTGCCTTTAAAAGAAATCATCCAGAGGCTAGTCCTACCCAAAGCTGGCTGGCCGCGCTCCCTTAGAAGGGCACGAAAGACACAAGCACGGAAATTCCTGAGAAGGAATCGACGGATACACTGATCTCATGCCTCGGGTTACAAATATCGCTGATCAATTAGACTAGTTGCGCCAAGTGGCCTATTGCTTGTCTGCGAATTGAACAACGGAGTTGTGGGCCCCGCAAAGGCACGGATTGAGAGTACTAAAGAGTGTTCGGACGTCACAATTATGAGATGATCGAAGAGACAAGGCTACACTTGATCGCCATTGCTTGTCACGCAAAGATCATCGTAACTGTAACGTATCCTTTAGCGAAGCACAGCAGAGCTAACACATGAGTCCTCCCTGGAATCGCGCTCTGTGTTAGATGTCGTCCAGGATCCGAAGTCTCGTCATCCTCCGCACGAGAGTTGAACGGCCCCCACTGCGCATATGCGAAAACTCCCCGCGATATGTGGTCGTTGTGGTCTTATGCCAGAGAACAATCTCGAGGGGGCCTTGAGCAAGATTTGGCGATATCTCAGTGGTTCAGTGATCTCTTTGGCAAAGAGAAAAATATGGAGGAGAAGCATTACAAAAAGGGAACTGTGTCAGTATGAGATCTCTGACGTAAGCTTTATTGAATGAAAATTAAAGAACACTTAGAAGTGTTTTAGAGAAAAAAATGTTTGAAGAGTAAAGTAAAAACTGGTCATGATTGTGAAGGGCTTTGAGGAGCTGCGATTGGTCATAACTGTTGACGCAAGAAATGTGTCCCCTTTGCTTTAGAATAGTCTTCCAAGAGGACCTTCGTCAATGACATCAATGCACTCATATTGATCATTGATAGGCCCCAGACGGCCTACATCCGTTATCTCCACACAATTCATCTGAACTTCAGCTACCTCCTTGCCCTTGGAGGTGGAAGGCTTTGAAGCATCAACTTTCTTGACCAGGTCGTTGATCTTGCCCTCGGCAAGCAATTTTTCAACTAACCGCCGTAGGGCCTTGCATTCTTCAGTTAAATGACCTTTCTCTCGGTGGAATTCACGGAACGGATCTGAATCTCTTGATCTTTGATTTGCCGATTGGTAAGGCCTTTTTGAATTTGCTATATCCTTCATGATCTGGCAGACTTCTAGCATGGCCTCATCGAGTCCAGAGTGTGATAAGTCATTATCTTGTGACTGATGCACCGAAGCTGTTTGCAGAGGTGGGGCTGATAGCGGTTGCAATCGCTCGTGGGCACGATCCTGACCTGGGAAGGAGTGTTGATGATGATGTTGGAACTTCTTTATTTTCCTAGAGTGAGATGGAAAATCTTTCCGAGGAGACCTCGGAGGCTGCTTGTAAGGTTGATTTCTCTCTGCTACAAGCCTGGAGACAAAGTTGGGGTTGCTCTTCTCACCACGGATGTATGAGTTAGCCAAACCAATCAGCTCTTGATAAGTCCTTGGCGCTCGGACGTTAGCCTCGAACTTGAGTGGTCCTTTACGCAGACCGTGAATAAGAGTCACTCGATACATTTCCTGATCGACGATCTAAATGTCTAAGATCTCCCTCTGAAAACGATCCACAAAATTAGACCAAGTCTCGGTCTCTCGCTGCTTGATCTCAAAGAGGGCTTCTGGGCCGCCCTTCCTCTTTGTTGAAGTAGAAAATCTGAGAAGAAACCCTCTTCGCAAATCAGCGAAGGAAGAGATGGACTGAGCGCGAAGTCCATAGAACCAATCCCTAACTTGACCATCAAAGGTCGTCACAAGGAGTTTGCATTTGGTTGCATCTGAGAGAGTCTTGAGAGCAACGGCAGATTCAAAAGCTTGAAGATGCTTGACTGGATCAGTTTCCCCAGTGTAAATGGGCAACCGCGGCTCTCTGAAGTTAGCTGGAGTCGGTTCATACCGAACATTCTCTGTAAACGGTGACTGTTCTTCTTATTCTCCTACAGCATAAGGAAAAAAGGGAACACAAGTTGCAGCTGCGCAAGGAGCTGGTGGGTAGGAGGGAAAAGTCGCTGCGGAAGGAGCAAAGGCAGGAGTTGATGAGTAGGGGTAACTTCCCTGAAAGTTTAGAAATCTCGTTGGACTTCCTTGGGCAGCTTCTCGGAAGAAGTTTTGACGAGCTGTGAATTCCTCATTCTGAGACCGCAAAGGGGTTGCAGGCCCTTGCGGAAAGGTTGGAGTGTAAAGAGGAGGATAGGTCGGTGGATAAACTTGAGGAGTCTCGAATGCTGGTGCTGGATTGATTGGAGGAGTTGGTGTTGTTGAAGATTGTGCTTCCAATCGTTGGGTGATAGCAGCTAGGGTACGGTTGATCGCTTGAAACTGTTGTGCAGTTTCTCTGCGAGATTGCTCTAAGGCCTCCCAAAGAGAATCATCACTGGGACTTGGAGCAAGGCTCTCGGCTGGTTGATGGTCTGTCATGAGTAACCGCTGATTTCACTGTCTGATCGAGATCTGAAGGTCGTGTGTTAACTGTTGACGCACGAAATGCGTCCTCCAGTTAACGGGTTGTTCGATCTCACAAACTAGAAGAATAAGAGGGTTGCGGGGAATAGAGGCGAGGTCTGAAGCAAGGGAGAAGCTTGCTTGATCAGAGGAGAAGGCTTGCTCGAGCAGAGGAGAAATTTGCTTGAGCAAGGAAGAAGCTTGCTCGGGCAGAGAAGAAGCTTGCTCGAGCAAGGAAGGAGCTTGATCAGGAGCTGTCGAGTAGACGTTACTTTGGCGGTTGAGCTCTGATGGTTAGACCGAGAGAGGGGAAGAAGAGATGGGACCGTTTGCAGCGGCAACAGCAGACTTCGCCCGCCGCGGCTTGAATGCCACTCTTGCGGCGGGCTTTTCCTTTAATCAAGAAGTAAGGTTACAACACGCTATTACACCATTACATGTAAAAGCAGTAAATGGTACAAGGGGAAGCTGGCGGCTGAGAAAAAGATGTGTCAGAGACTAAGTAAAAGAAACTGTGCGGACTGGGCGGACTGGAAATCTGAGTCTGCAGGGTTTGCTGGCAGAATTGTGGAAAGCTAGGCGGACTGCAATCTGAGTCCGCAGGGTTTGCTGGCAGAACTGTGGAAAGCTGGGCGGACTGGAAATCTGAGACCGCAGGGTTTGCTGGCAGTGGAAGTTCTCCTCCGGGTGTCCCTAAATGAGAGGTCTCGGGGCCTATTTATAGGCCCGAGGGGAATCTTCTTGAAGCGGGGCCCAGTGACGTCATCATGGAGGACTGGGCGGACTCGGAGCAGGTCGTCGATGACCTCGACGGACTGGCGTTTTGAGTCCGCAGGTCGTCGGGAGACCTGAGCAGAGGCGGCGCGGCCTGAGGAGCAGGTCGTCGATGACCTCGACGGACTCGGCGGACTGACGTTTTGAGTTCGCAGGTCGTCGGGAAACCTGAGCAGAGGAGGCGGCGCGGCCTGAGAAGCAGGTCGTCAATGACCTCGGCGGACTGGCGTTTTGAGTCCGCAGGTCGTCGGGAGACCTGAGCAGAGGAGGCGGCGCGGCCTGAGGAGCAGGTCGTCGATGACCTCGGCGGACTCGGCGGACTGACGTTTTGAGTTCGCAGGTCGACGGGAGAGCTGAGCAGAGGAGGCGCGGCCTGAGGAGCAAGCCGCGCCTGGGGCAACAGAAGGGGCGGCAGCCTGGAGCAGGCCGCCCAAGGCGGCGGCGGACTGGGGCAGGCCGCCGACCACACGGGCGGCCTGGGGCAGGCCGCCCACCTCACGGGCGGCCTGGAGAAGGCCGCCCCAAGGCGGCGGCGGCCTGGGCAAGCCGCCCACCTCACGGGCGGCCTGGAGCAGGCCGCCCCAAGGCGGCGGCGGCCTGGGCAGGCCGCCCACCTCACGGGCGGCCTGGAGCAGGCCGCCCCAAGGCGGCGGCGGCCTGGGCAGGCCGCCCACCTCACGGGCGGCCTGGAGCAGGCCGCCCCAAGGCGGCGGCGGCCTGGGCAGGCCGCCCACCTCACGGGCGGCATGGAGCAGGCCGCCCCAAGGCGGCGGCGGCTTGGGCAGGCCACCCACCTCACGGGCGGCCTGGAGCAGGCCGCCCCAAGGAGGCGGCGGCCTGGGCAGGCCGCACACCTCACGGGCGGCCTGGAGCAGGCCGCCCCAAGGCGGCGGCGGCCTGGGCAGGCTGCCCACCCCACGGGCGGCCTGGAGCAGGCCGCCCACTGAGGTTGGCGACCTGAGGAGCAGGTCGCCCTCCTAGGGCTGACGGGCACCTGAGCTGGAGGGGCTCTCCGAGCCTGCGACGGTTGCGCTGGTCGAGGGTCGACACTGGCGGAACGTTCCAGCAGACTGATGCAGGTCGCCTCCTGCAAGGAAGAATGATGCGCGGTTAGCTGGCCAAACCGCATGTCCTGCGAGGGTGAGCTATGGACGCAGCCCGTCGTCCCGCAGGGCACGCGGTGGCCATGCGACTGGGGCGGTTAGACTGGGGAGACCGTCCTAGCCGCACGGCCTGAGCGGATAGAAGACCCTATCCGCCTGACCCCAAAAAAAAGGAGGGCTGAGGCAGGTCGCGACCCTTGGTGGGAAACCCTGAGCGGGCCGCGATTTGCGAGCCCGAGACCTTGGGGAGGGATCGCCGATTTGGGGGTTAACATACCTCAGCACCCAATCGCGGGGCGATTACTATGGAGGTTATCCTGAGCTGTGTAGAGCACCAAATACGGAGGATGACATCACTCACCATATATGCATTGACGATCCTAACTTCGACGGTAACCTGAATCTGAAGGCCTTTAGTGATATCCCTGAGAGGTGGACCGATATTTCAAGTGGTACGAATACACGATAGGACTGACGAGCGACGCGCTAGAATTGCGAGGATGAACCTTATTGGCTCAGCAAAGATTTTTTGGACCCTCCTAGAGAGGTCGCTCCATCGAGATGGATACCACCCTATCATTTACAAGGTCACCTCTGGCCACTAGCACTCATGCAGAACCCTCTTGCGTTCCCGTGGACACAAAGGGAAATGCAGTCACCATCGACCCTCTCGTGGCCACCCGGCCAGGGAATGTTCAGTGTTATCATTGCTATGGCATGGACCATATGGCATCTCAGTTCCCCACAAGAAATTTGTTAGTTGAAGAAGGTGAGCCCAGTGCTGATGTTGAGGGGGTCGTTGATGAGGAGATTGTTGCCACCGTCGAGGACGTTTGGGAGAGCGATGTCGAGCGCTCTCTAGTGGTCAGCATTATACGACGTTTTCTTTACACCCTGCATACCAATGAGGATTGGCGTCGTGCGATAATCTTTTATACTTTCTTTCGCAGCATAGGTAGTTCCTGTAAGCTGGTCATTAATAGCAGGAGTTGCGTGAACATTATGGCCCTTAGGGATTTAGAATGGGTGCAAGTGATTTATGAGCCTCATCCCCATCCATATAGAGTGATTTGGGTCGATAAGACATCCAAATAGGTCACCAGAGGTTCCTGGTTCAAAATTCTCTTACCTCAATCAAGGACCGTGTTTGGTGTGACGTCATCCCTTGGATGTCGTCCACATTCTGCTAGGGAGACCTTGGCTCTTCAATTGTGATGTCATGTGCTTCGATCGCTCGAACACGTGTGTATTCTACCATAAGGGTCGTAAGATTACTTTGACATCAACCCAACCCAAGGAGAAATCCAAGGTGAAGGTTACACCCTCCACTAGCGCAAATTCATCCGGGTCGTTGCACATTCTACTCGCCGTGAGTTTATGAGAGAGTGTTGACGCCGACATATTTACGTATTGGCCGCCACTATGGCTCCTGAGGGCCCTGCGGAGATTCCTGAGTCACCCCCAAATGTATGGCATTTTCTTGATGAGTATGTTGATATTATGATGGATAATTTGCCTTAGTTAACGTCATTGTGTAACATGCAGCATGGCATAGATTTGACACCGAGAGTTACACTCCCGAACCTACCACATTACAGGATGAACTCGGACGAGCATGCTGAGCTCAAGAGGCAAGTTGACAAGTTGCTGAGGAAACTGTTCATACGTAAGAGCCTGAGCCCCTGCGCATTTCCTACAATTCTCACCCCGAAGAAGGACGGGAGCTAGCATATGTGTATCAATAGTAGAGCTATCAATAAAAAATACTATTAAGTATCATTTCCTTATTCCCAAGTTGCACGACTTGCTTGACATGATGGTTTGTGACGAGGTATATTCTCGAAAATCAATCTTCGCAGTGGCTACCATCAGATTGGTTCGTGAGGGAGAAGAATGGAAGACGGATTTTAACACCAAAAATAATCTTTATGAATGGTTGGCTATACCTTTTGGGTTTTCCAACGCCCCCAACACTTTCATGCGGGTCATGACCCGGATTCTGCGGCCCAACATGGGTAAATTTTTGATCGTCTATTTTGATTTACAACCACTCTCCCGTCGACCACCTGAGGCTCCTATTTTAGATTCTCCGTAAGGACAAGAAGTGTTCCTTCCTGATTGATTTTGTGCACTTTCTCAGGTTTATCATATCAGCGACGGCGTATCTGTTGACCCAGACAAGGTCCGTTCCATTCATGAGTGGCATGTTACTTGCTTCCACCATCACTGAGACTCTTAGCTTTCACAGACTAGCCATCTTCTATCGAAGGTTTATCTGGGACTCCACCATCATGACCTCCTTCACGAGATGCCCGCGGAAGGGAGATTTCTAGCGAATATCAACTTCCATTCGGGCTTTTGAAGAGATTAAGGAGACGTTGATGATTGCTCCCGTTCTGAGATGGTATGATTTCTCTAAGGTGTTTGAGGTGGCTTGCGACGCATCTGGCGGCGGCATTGTCAAAGTACTGAGCCAGGAGGGTAACCCAATTCTCACTTTATTGAGAAATTGAATGAGGCCCGACAAATGTACTCCAACTACAATAGAGAGTTTTACGCAGTAATGCAGTCACTTCGATATTGGAGACACTATCTCCTCCTGTGGGAGTTTGTCCAATACTCTGGCCATAAGGCCCTACGATATCTTAACTCACAACGAAAATTGGTTCATAGACATGTCAAGTGGGTTGAATACTTGCAGGATTTTCACTACGTTTTCAAAAACTACGTCGGTGTTGAAAACAAATCTATTGACGCCCTTAGTCATCGTATCACCATACTCCACATGTTTAGAACTAATACGACTAGTTTTGATCAACTGCATATGGATTACCCCACTTGCACTGACTTTAATGAAATTTATTTTGGATTCTTAAGGAATCCCCCCTGAACCCACGGAGGGGTTTGATATCGTCGAGGGCTATTTATATCGCGGGTCTCGTCTCTGTATTTCCTAGACCTCCTTCTGAGACCTTTTGATCTGGGATGCATGCATATGGGTGGTGTCGTTGGCTACTTCGATAAAGACAAGACGATTATTTTGGTTGAGGATCGTTTTTATTGGCCGGCCTTGAAGAAAGATGTAACATGTGTCATACGTCATTGCGGCACCTGCCTGACTGTGAAGAGTTCAAAACAAAACAATGGACATTATACCCCCCCCCCCTCGATTCCACACAAGCCTTGGGTTGATATCAGCGAAGATTTTGTACTAGGTCTTCCTAGTAATTTGAGGAAACATGATTCCATTTTCGTAGTGGTAGACCAATTTTTGAAGATGGCTCATTTTATTGATTGTCATAGAACCACAGAAGCGGCCCACATGGCGGATCTCTTCATAAAAGACATTTTTCGGTGACACGGATTACCAATTCCATAGTATTATCATTGTCTGACCCTGATGTGCGATTCCTGAGTTATTTTTGCAGGATGTTATGGCATAAGACGGGTACGAACCTGAAAATTTCAACGGCTTATTATCTACAGACTGACAGACAAACTGAGGTTATGAATAAAAGTTTAGGGAATTTGTTACGGTGTCTAATTGGTGAGCATCCGTCGATTTGCGATTTTGGGTTGCTCGTAGCTAAGTTTGCGTACAATAGCTTTGTCATAAGCCAATTGGCATTAGTCCATTTTCTATGGTTTTAAGATATGAGTCTAGGAAGCCTATTGACCTCGCCCAAGTTCCGTTAGATCCGCGTCCTAGTAAGTTCTCTGAGTATATCATCCATCACATACATGAAATGTATGAATTGATCCAGAAGAAGACTGTTAGCAGTAATGAATTATATAAGGCACGCGCAGAAGAGTGCAGGCGTGAGCAACATTTTTAGGTGAGCGAGCATATCATAGTACGAATTAACATGGAGAGACTCCTAAAAGGAGCCTTTAAAAACTACAACTTAAACGAATGGGTCCTTACATGATTATCAAGAAAATTGGAACAAATGTCTACGAGATCGACCTCCTGGAATATATGGTTATTCATTATATAATTAATACGGAAGATTTGACACATTACTTTGAGCCTCTCGAGCATAGAGACCCCTACCTTGAGCCAACTCCTACATCCCCCCAGTTACAGTCAAATCCTTGCCTCATCCACCTAGGACGAGCACCTATGGACTTGCCCACACCCCTATAATTCCACAGGTTCTGGATCCACCAGCAAGAAAGGTGAGAGCTAAGTATTACTGACATTGTGGCGCACGAGTGCACCTCCACACGGTCTATCTTTATGTTACTTGGTGCATTGGAGTGGAAGACCCACCTTTGACGACACTTGGATATCATCGACAGAGCTTGATAGACTTGCCTCCGATCTTCGACGTCAGTACGATCATCTCCATTCATCGGAGATGAATGTTTTTCAGTTGGGGGAGTTGATGGGGATCAGTCACAGGATCGATAGTGGAGATCGGACTACCACTCAGCAGGGACCGCATTTGTGTACTCGTGTGTGAGACATTAATTGGATCGGTGATCCGAAACTAAGAGCAAGCCCGGAGCACCGTTTTACTGTTTCTATGTTTTTTGGGACTTTATTTAGGTTGCGTTTGGCGCGGCTTATTGCAACTTATTTGCTTCGGTGAGGTTGGACAAAAATGTCATTGTCATACCAAAATCTTATGCCCCAAACTAGTTTCTTTTTTTGATAACGATAGTAACATTTGTCATACCAAACCTACGATGACGGTTTTGTCCAACCTCACCGGAGCAAATAAGTTGCGATAAGCCGCGCCAAACGCAGTCTTAGTGTTACTAGGACACTCGGCATTGCAGCCAATCATGCTTCCATTATAGGGGTATTGCTAGCCTTAAGAAAATCCAGAGCAGACAATCATATCGTGGTACGTCATCGCGAAATCCCGAGGTGCAACATCCGAGTTTGTATTTTTATTTCCGCCTTTTCTCCTTTCACAGCCCCGCTCCTGCACAATCCCATCATTGCAAACGCTAAACCGCATGTTCTTATTACCCCAATGTTGTACATACCACAAACCAACACCATTAATCATCTTCCCCACCGAAACTGCAAATCACCTCTAGATCAAGTCGTGGACCGCTTCCTTCTCTTGTTCTTGCCGCGTTATACAATATCCCTCCCGCAACAGCAACCACATGCTAGCGACAATCCCTCGCCGGCCTTCTTCTCCCATTACTGTCGAGTGATACGACACTCCACCGTAGTTCTGCCTCAAGCCGCACAATTCCTGCAACCACCACAAACCATCGCCCCTTCCTCCTCCATTGACCATTGTTTTCCTGCATCCAGACCTACCCATTCCCTATTACATGCCGCCAAATCCATCTCTGACTCGCTACAACCGCCCGCTATCATCTCCCACTACTGGGTTCCTTTGCTTGTGAGTATTTTTTGAATTGTGTTTCTTTTTCTTTCTTGAATATTGGATGAATATTGCATAGTAGTTTGGGAATATTGACTTGTTTGTGTAAGTGTTTTCATTTTCATATTACCTTATAAATTCATTTGTAAAAGTTGTAGTTGAAAACAATTTGTGCGGAGGAAAACTTGTCTTCATTGCCTAATTAAAAATCATTGTGAATGTCGTGTTGATTTGCTAAACTTATTTAATATAACTGCTAGAACTAATTCCGGAATGAATCAAGTCATACACCTATCATATAGATTGGGTGTATTCGAGTCAACCCAACATAAGTGCATTAGTGTTCGTTCACCTGCACGGCCTACCTTGCGTCAAAGAATTAGCGAACATATACTAAACAGGTATAGCTACAAGCACAAATGTTGCAAATATCTTTCAAGGATCTCAATATCTCCAGATGCAGTACGGCTCTAGTCACAAAGAAACAAATGTAACATCAACAATAAACAATGAGCATGCGGTAATTTCATAATGCAAATTGCAATGCACCTTTTGTAGAACAATTTGGCACTTTCACTACAATAAAAAAATCTGAAAATGATAATTATGGTGGCAGATGGAATATCTAAAAAAGAGGTACCCACATTGTCCGGGTGCCAAGCAACACCGGTTACAGAAGAATCGTGTCTTTTCCTTATAAGCTTACTGACCCACCTGGAAAGAAAATATTATCATATATCAACTTTAAAATGCACTAGTACAAAGTATCAAAAGTTGATGGCAGATAACAAACAATGCATTCCAGAAGAAGACATGCATCAAGACTTTAGATGTAATTTAGAGAGGCAGATAAAACATTACCGACTATAAATGGTTCAGACAATGATTGGAAAAATAGCTCAATATCAGAAAAAGGTACGTATAAGGGGAGATAAACCCTCCATATCAAGAAATCAGAGAATGATGAAAGCATGGGAGCTGCAAGTACTGAAGAAATGCTAATAAAAGTAGAGCTAGATGGTCCCAAGCATGTAAAACAGGGAGGCAAAGAAGCACCAATAGAAGTAGAGAATCCGAATTTGAGTGAAGAGTACACCTGATTAGGTGTAGACCCTGTGAACATATGGCTGTGATTAGGATTATGTTATCTAGTGGGAATTTTGGGGGAAGTATGGGAGGAAGTTGAGCTAAGCCGGCTCGTGAGCTCGATGAACAGGCTCGAAAAAATTCAACCATGAGTCCGTCGAGCTCGATTGCGAGCCGAGCTTGAGCTCATATGACCTTGTTCATAAGCTCGTGAGCTTATTTTTGTAAAAGATTTTTTTTTAATTTGTAATATATATATTTATTACATCTCATGAGCAGAAAAGCTCGCGAGCTCACAAGACAAGCTTGAGCTTCATATATAGGTCTTGAGTTCGAGCCTGCATATGTGAGCTCGTCGAGCTCAAGCTTAAATTTTGCAGAGCACAACTCCAGCTCAACTCGCTAGCTCCCTACTAGAAAGAGAACTGAGAAGATAGAACCAAGAGACATTATTGGCCCGCCCTAAGCTCATTTTTCGTTCATCCAAGATAAATTTGAATACAAGATGGCTAGTGTATCCAAGCACACCCGAGGGCATTACAGTAAGATAACTGAAATCAAAATATGTGGGAATATAAATACTGAAACAACATATAAAAGATGTTTCCTAAGCATCTCGCTCTCAAGTATTGTCCGCTTGGAACAGACGCCAAGTACTCGTTGCAAACTCTTTATCTCGTGTGTCGGCATTGATTCTCGTCCTCTGTATCAATAATCCCTACAATAAAATTTGTCTTATCCCTAAGGCTAAGTGATAGCGCGTCACGCCCGACACGAATCTCTTCCCTCAGGAGGCGGTGAACCGCTACACATTCGGGCAATCCGAGTCCACGGTTGCACCCGGATGGTTGTCCCGAGTCATTTTGATGTATTATTTTATATGTTTTGAGTTGTATTTGACACTAGACCGAACCAGATCATATGAGTCGTCCAATTAAGGTGCTCTAAGTTGTTTTGAGTTTAAATAGTGCAGGCACCGGTTAGTGGGTACATCAAAGGTTGGACTGCATATTTGCAACTGTCGTTCTATGTTCTCTGGTGTGACGCTGGAAGAACTCCCCCTTGGTGCAACTCCAAGGTAAGCCCCTGTCTCCTTCCTCTTCCCCTACCAGTCTGTCGCCTCCCTTTAATCGCAGCCACTCCCTCTCCCACTTGCATCCCCTCCCATCATTCACTCCACCAAAATCAACCCAGGCCACGCCGCCTAGACATCTCCCACCTGTTGTTATCATCCAGCCCATTGGATCCCTTCCGGAAACCCATTTCCCACCCTGTCCAGTCATCACCACCGCCTAGAACTCCTCCCCAAGCCTCTGCTTCCATCCTTGTGCCCACTCCTGGTTTCCCCGCCGGCTGTTGGGAGTTCTCAACCACCAGAACCCGCCATCCACCACTCCCGCAGTCCAATACCGAGCCGATCACCACTCCCACAGTCCATTACCGAGTCGAATCAGTACCCGGTCGTTGAATACATCCATCCACCTTACCACCCAATCCTACCCAAGCCCACAAGTCCAAATTTCCCTCTTCTGACGCCTCCAGCTTTGCATCCACCATAGATGTCCGCATTCAACTGTCAGTTACCGCCGCCTGAACGCATAAGTTGGAGTTGGAGTTTTATTTTCTATTGTTGTGTACTTGACACCATACCTGTGGTGAATTTCATTGTTATTTGCTATTAGTACGGACTTCGTATGATTTGCATAGCTTATTCAGCAATCAGCACGCACTTAAAATATTTGTGTCTCGGTCGTTTCGCGAACAAAGCTTGTTCCTCTTTAATTAAAACTTGTGATTGTTTGTGCCTTTGTAAGCTTTTATATTAATTAATTACTGTTGCTAATTTTTATGCGAACCTTTCCTTGCATTTATGTCATATCACATTGCATATAGGCTCGCATCTAGTGTGTTCATCTCGAGTCAACTTGCCACTGCATCATTAAGACTATAGGTGGACTTGCAGGCGAAGGAAATCAAGCGGAGCCCAAGATTGTCACAGAAACCACTGAAAGTAGTCGTTGAACTGGGGCGAGATGATGACGGTGGCGACTACGGGGAACTGCCTCTCCCCCCCACCCATGAATGTTTGTAGTTTCCCTTCCACACGGACAAGTCATGATGCAAGAATATTGTTGGATAGGATCGATAGTGGGATAATAGTTGAAGAAGGGGGTGTGCATAATCCTGTCGATCGTTGTAACCAGGTTGTTTGAGGGCGTCGATCCCGATGATCGGTCTCCTGCATAGGTCCGAGTTAAAAGTTTGGTTGTGGATGGACGAAAATAGGCGGATGACAGATCAGCGTCATCCAGAACGCAAGGGGCTTGCTGCGTTGAGAAACTAGTCAATATGGAGTCTTCGATCAAGAAACAGCGGGCGGAATATCGAGCAAACTCACTTGATCTCAAATATGGTGGCAAAGATGGGACAGAAAACGGCCAAGTCGGGCCAATGCTACCTATTGGGCATTTCTAGGGTTTCATATCAAGAAGAGAGGGAAGAAGATAGAACCAAGAGATATTCTTAACCAGCCCTAGACTCCAATTTTTCATGCATCCAATATCAAATTCAAATACAACATGGCTAGAGTATTTAAGCCCACTCGGGGGGCATTAGAGTAATATAACTGAAATCAAAATGTGGGAATATAAATGCTGAAAAAAGAGATAGCTAGCTGATGTCACTTAAGCATCGTCGTTCGCAGATGATGTTCAGCCCCCTTTATCTTGCGCCGACACCGATACCCGTCCACCGTAACATGTTACCTCCAAAAAGTAGCCTCTCGTGGATATGATGGTAAAGGATGATTATAAAATCTCATCCTGACATCATATACTGGAGTTTGGACAAGTAAGATATCAAGTATTGCAGGTTTAAAAACTTTCTAAGAAGAGAAACTAGACAAAAAATGGCTTACAGGTAAAATTCCTAAGTACAGGTTCTAGAATATTGCAAACAAACCAGGGTAAAGAACTCAGATATAGTTCAATTGCAGCAGATAAACTTGTAAACTAACTATAGACTGTTAACAATTAATTATGCAGAAAGTTTTGAATGTACAAAGGCAAAATCTACAAAACTGTGCGTCCATAAAAGATTATATGAACAAAAGGAAATAAAGATAATTTTGTCAGTAAACTTGAACCTAATCTACTCATAAAATATTTGAAGCTTTAAACTTTGAGCCGTGTTCATAGCTTAACATTAGGTTGCCAAGAATTTGGTTATATGCACTTACAATTCATTAATAGAATAGAATATTCATGTTCAGTAAACCTTCTACATAAATAATAAGATTTTCGTACTTTTCCCCTTAAATAATTAATATTTTTACTTCAGAAATTCAAGGTAACGTGCTAAAATATAGAGATTAAGGCTCCGTTTGGGAGGACTTATTTTCACCGGTCAAGCGGTTGCGACCGCATGAATCGGACCTTAATTAAGTCCCGATTCATGCGGTTGCAACCGCTTGACCGGTGAAAATAAGTCCCCCCAAACGGAGCCTAAATCAAATGCTACAAGCCAGCTATTTAATAAATTGGCAGTTAAATATACTGAACATTAGATGCATGCCTAGATGAAAGCAATACTCGAATAGGAAAGACTCACCAGTTGTTCTCAGGCTCATAATAGCAAATGCAAACAATTTTAGCTCCACTTCCAACAGCAAACTTGTTTTCTGAAAATTTGAAATCTTAGTGATGCAGAAGAGAGAACATGTTGTACAATAGAAATGACAATAGAGGATACTTTATTCCTCCACATAGGGAAAAATATATAGGAAATACAACTGACACACAAACTGAACCCACGGTGTGGGACTAAACCTCAAACATATTAAAGGACTTAAATATTACGATAAAACTAATAACTCTAACACCCACCCTCAAGCTGAATGGGGGTCCTTCAGCTTGGACACATCAAAAAACGGCAACGGAGGTAGGCGATACAGGACAAACATCAGACGAGCCACCAAAGGAAATCCATACCGGGGAATCAAGTCAGGGACATAGCCACACAAGACGTAGACCCACAGACGATGCAGGTCCCACACACGACATGAAATTACTGGAAAGAAATCAACAGACAGGTTATCGGGGGTACTCCCATACGATACAACCCGCTGGATAGAAAGTTCAACCAACATCACTTACACAGACAACATGCGAAAGGGAACAACGATGTGGAGTCAATCAGCAAACCGGGCAATCGGGGATAATCTGTTGGGGATAATTCGCCGGGGATAATCTGTCATGGATAATCCGCACAAAAAACGGTCCCTCACGACACGACAGGGTCACGCGTGACACTACCCGATGAGACTAGAACAACAACATCAGTCGTGTCCTCAACACAACCAATCGAAAAAAAACATGGGGAGACGCATAACAACATATGACATACGCCCAGAGACCGTGTGGAAAGAAGGTGAAAGGTCGAGAAAAATCATCCGAGTCTCCCTCATCCCAAACATCCGAGTCGCCCTCATCCCAAACACTCCCCCTCAAGTGAAACACACGTGCATATAGGTAAACCGAGACCATACTAAACAAATACAAACAACAATCAAACAAGGGCAATGAAAGACACATAAAAAAGACTAAAAATGACCATGAAATTTTATCATCTGCAAGAGATCATCGCCCCGAAAGAGGTAGCAGCAGCTGGAATTGAGATAAATATGACATGCAGTGGCTGAATATGGAGCAGCCAGCAAAGGATTTGTCATGACTGGAAGGGAACCCATCCACGAAGTTGCAGTCGAGCATAAAGACGACAGGAACACATGTTGCCCGGATTTGAAGTGATCGGAAGACGATCCATGTGATCAGGAGCAAGGGACGATGACGGAAAAACGTCCACAGTGAGGAGCAAGCGGGAATGTGAAACAGACTGATGGGATCAACTCCAGGCGGGACAAGCGGAATCAGTTTCAGGCGGGATCTGCGACGAGAAGCATAGGCAGCGGCAACGGGATCAGCAAGATCGAGGATGATGAGCAACAGCGGGGACTTCAGCACCCCAGGACCAGTTGTTGATGTCGGATCAGCGGAACAGCAGCTCGATCGACGAAGCAATGGCTGGAAGAGACGAGAAAGGCGTCGATGGAAGAAGTCGATCGGACGATGCAAGGATCAACGAAGGAGCGCGGTGGATGTCACGGGAGAGCCGTCGAAGTAGTAGCAATCCTCACGCGTAACCGGGCGATCTGTCGCCCTAGGAGCGCAGGAAACAAAATAGATCGGGAGGAATCCATGTCTTTGATGCTGTAAAGAGAGGCCTCAAACCTTGTATATACTTCTTGAATCAATAGTTACAAGTATGAATACATTTATATAAAAAAAGAGGAATGAGAGAAATCCCAATCCAAGATGTGGGATAATACAAAGAAAGAGAAAAGAGAGAAAAATGGGCTCCTAGATGGGCCCTTAATTAGGCTTTTCTAACACTCCCCCGCAAGCTGGAGCGTACAAATTGTAGGCACCAAGCTTGGATAAAAACTGTTAGTATAGCGGCCGGGAGAGAGCTTTAGTCAGGATGTCAACAACTTGGTTTGTAGCAGGAACATGCTCCAAATCTATCTTCTTTGACTGTACCTTTTCCCGGATAAAGTGACAGTCAACTTCAATATGCTTTGTGCGTTCGTGAAAGACCGGATTCTTGGCAATATGTATTGTTGCTTGACTGTCACAAAATAGGGTCGTCGGTGATGAGAGACGAACACCCAAGTCTCCCAGAAGGCTCTCAAGCAAGGTTAACTCGGAAACAACAGCAGTCATAGCCCGGTACTCGTCTTCAGCAGAAGAGCGAGCAACTACAGTCTGTTTCTTGCTACGCCAGGTTATGAGATGTCCACCGAAGTAGGTACAAAAACCAGTTGTGGAACGTCTATCATCAATGGATCCTGCATAGTCAGAGTACGCGACAAGAGATAGAGATGTGGATGGCTTGTACATAAGCCCTTGTCCTAGAGCGATCTTGAGATATCGAAGAATGCGCTCGACAGCTTGAAGATGAGATGTCCGAGGAGCATGCATAAAACGACTCACGACTCCCACGACAAAAGAGATGTCTGGTCGAGTAACCGTAAGATAGATCAGCTTCCCAACCAAGCGTCTATAGTATTCTGGATTTGTAAGCAGCTTGTCAGAGTCAGAGTTGTGGGTCGAGAGCTTGTAATTGGCGTCCATAGGAGTATCCGCAAGTTTGCATCCATAATAGCTGGCATCATGAAGAAGGTCCATACAATACTTCCTTTGGGATAACACAAGACCATCAGGACGTCGTGCAACCTCAAGCCCAAGAAAATACTGAAGGTTGCCAAGATCTTTGGTCTGAAAGGCGGAGTTTAACTGTTGCTTGATATGTTGCACCCTTGTAGTATCGTCGCCAGTAATGAGGATATCGTCAACATAGACAAGTAGGATCACAGTTCCAGTTGACCAGTGTCGGGTGAAGAGAAAAAAGTCAGCCGAGCTCCGAATGAAGCCAATATCACAGACAACCTTGCTGAATTTTTAAAACCAAGCGCGCGGGGACTGTTTGAGACCATAAATAGATTTCCGAAGATGAAGGACCCGAGACTCCCCCGTGGTCTCAAATCCGGGAGGTTGATGCATATAAACAGTCTCCTGCAGATCGCCGTTGAGGAAGGCGTTCTTAATATTCAGCTGATAAAGAGGCCAATGACGATGAACAGCCAAGGAGAGAAGAATGCGGACCGTGTTCAATTTGGCAACCGGAGAGAAGGTTTCCTCATAATAAAGGTCATGTTGTCGAGTAAAACCCCGGGCCACGAGGCGGGCCCTTAGACGGTCAACGGTGCCATCCGCCGCATGTTTAATAACAAAGACCCACTTGCAGCTAACACAGGGTTGGCCTGCAGGAAGAGAAACCAGATCCCAAGTCTGGTTAGCCCAGAGAGCCCGCATTTCATCGTCCATGGCCGCCCGCCATCCCGGGTGTTGAAGCGCCTCCTGCACAGTGTTAGGAGTAGAAATAGAGGAAAAAGAGGTGGCAAAGGCGTAGAGAGGTGAAGTCAGCCGATGGAGAGAAACGCAGTTGGCCAAGGGATGAGCTGTAGAGGCGGGAGTTGGATCTGCCGTTGTCGGGGTGTCGCTGGGAGCAGGGAGCTGGTGCAGGGAACCATCCTTGAAGCGACGACGAGTGTAGACACGGAGAAGGGGCAGAGGAACTTTGTTGGCAGGGAGAGAGGAGGAAGGAGATGGCATAGAAGAGGGCGTGACAGGTACGGCAGGCCGAGGAAGATGAGGAGAGTAAGACGGGGTGGGAGAAGGTAAGTGGAAGGGTTGGTCTTCGCAGAAGGTGACATCCGCCGAGACGACCAGCTTGCCATCAGAAGGAGAGTAGCAAACATACCCTTTTTTGAGTACGGGAGTAACCAACAAACATATATTTGGCCGCCCGATGAGCAAGTTTGTCGGAAAGGGGGCTAAGAAGATGAACATAACAAACACACCCGAAGACCCGTGGGGTGAGAGAGGTGGGGTTGGTGGAAGGATAGAGGAGTTGGATAGGTGAGGCAAAGTCAAGAACAGACGAGGGTAGGCGTTGATGAGATGACAGACTATGGAGACGGCAAAATTCCAATATTCGATCGGAACCTGCATTTGAAACATGAGGGACCGAGCAACATCGAGAAGATGGTGATTCTTCCGTTCGGCCACCCCGTTTTGCTGAGGGGTATACGCACACGAAGTTTGATGGATGACGCCAAATTCGGTGCAGAGATTGGAGATGGTGCGACCAGTATACTCGCGAGCATTATCAGTGCGGATGACTTTGAAAAGCACGAAACACAAAGGTAAGTTCAGTACGATCATGCAGTAAATATAGCCACGTAATACGCGAGTAATCATCAATAAAGGTGACAAAATAGCGAAATCCAAAGATACTGGGGACTTTATAAGGACCACATACATCAGAATGAACTAAAGATAAAGAAGTACTACTTCTGGTAAAGGCAGGGGGAAAGAAGAACGATGTTGTTTGCCGTAGATACAAGATTCACAAGAGAAGTCCCGTAAAGGAACATCGGAAAGAGCCCGCTTGAGAATCGAAAGGGGAGCATGCCCAAGGCGGCGATGTCAATCGACAGTGGAGACGGCGGAGAGAAGAGTGGGTGGGATATTCAAGATGTACAGCCCATTCAACAACTGCCCCTTACCAATGATACTCCGGGTGCGGCGATCCTGCATAAGAAAAGAAGAAGGAGAAAAGGTTGTGCGTCAGGCCCTTACAGAAAATAAATTGAAAGGAGACCCTGGAACGTGAAGAACCGAGGAAAGAGAAAGGGTTGGGGTAAGCTGGAGAGCAGCGGTGCCAGAGACCGATAGGGTGTCACCATTGGCCACAGTGATACATGGAGGATGAGCCGTCTGGAGACACTGGGGGGCTTCTGGAAAGTAATATAGTGAGTAGCGTCGGAATCGACGATCCAGCGGGGGCTATGAGAGAGACAGGTTATACCTTCCGCAGAGAAAGACGCAACCGAGCCGGAGGAGCGGCCGAGGGCACCCTGTAGTTGGTGGAGTTGGGTGCGGAGCATATCTATATCTTGGCGGGTAGTAAACGCCGGATCCTGGGAAAAAGCCCCAGTGGGAGCAGGAGCAACAGAGGAAGTAGCAGCAAGGTGGGGAGGTAAACCATACTTGTGGTAACAGGTAGCCTCAAGATGACCATCTCGGCCACAATATGTGCATTTCATAGAAGAACGACCACCACGTCCTCGTCCCCGAGACGGAGATCGGCCCCCTCGGGTGGAAGATCCACGAGCAGGAGGAGAGGTCGGAAGGAGAGGCTGTTGAAGAAGAGCCGGTGCAAATCCGGGAGGAGCCTCAGTAGGAGGCGTAACTTTAAGCAGCATGGAGCAGACATCAGACAATGAAGGAGTCATCGTGGAAGAGAGGATCTGGGCTCGAACACTATGCAGGTGGGGAGGAACACGGGACATCATCATCGCGATGGTGACAGCCTCTTTTTGGGCCCGTTGGGTAGCTAGATCAGTAGTTGGAGGCTGATGTTGAATCCAAGCCTCGGTCAGGGTCTTGGCCTAGGCAACGAAAGAGATCATATCGCTGGGAGCACCAGGAGCAAGGTTCTGAAGGTCGGAGAGAATATCATATAAGTGCTGAAGATAGTTGTGCCCAGAGTAAACGGAGTGGAGCTCCTCCCACATGGCCTTGGCAGTGTCATGATACATGGTCATCCTGTACGGATCAGTGTCCATAGAGTTGAGGAGTCAGGACTGGACCCGACCATCATTGTGAAGCCAGTCATCTGAGAACGCCTCGGGGGGAACTCAGGCAAGTGGTGAAGAAGGCCCTTGGTTTGCAGAACACGACGAACAGAGTGTACCCATTCGACGAAATTCCGTTTTCCAGTCAAAGAAATGGTAGTAATCCGTAGCTCATCACAGAGTTCGGAAGCCATAGCAGCTGCACGAGCTGGCGGAGCAGAATTAGCAGCGGATGCAACGGAAGCAAGGCGGCTAGCAAAATAGGTCGGGCGGCTAGCAAAATAGGTCGGGCGGCTAGCAAGAGAAGTCGGGCGGCTAGCAAGAGAAGCCATGCAGCTTGGCAGAGAAGGTCGGGCGGCTAGAAAAGGAAGTCGGGCAGTTAGAAGGAGAAGACCGAGCAGCACGGAAGGAAGAGTCCGAAGAGAGAGAGAGAGAGGTCGGCAGAGGAAGTAGTCGCACGGTCTCGACGGACACACCAGCGACAAGGAAAGTCGCGACCAGGATGCGGCTAAGGGAAGAGGAGGAAATAAGTCGGCAGCGGAGAGAACAGAGAAGGAAGGAAACTGCACGGTCACGGTGAAGCACACCAGCGACCAGAGAGGTCGCAACCAAAGATGTGGAACCCGAAGAGAGAGAAACAAGGTTGTGATGACCACCAAGGGCAGACCACGCAAACCGCGGTGAGGGACAAGCCGGGCGGAGAAGAACACCGCGAGAAGGAAGGTCGCGGTTAGGAGAACAGGTCGCGCAAACCGCGACGAACTGTCCAAAAAACGGGGCCCACTGGGGGCGCCTATAAAAAGAGAGGGGAAGGGAGGGAGGAAGGAAATAGTGGAGCCACGTACGGGAAGGCGGGTAGGAAAAAGAGACTGCGGAGAGGTCGCGAATAGGACCGGAGACCGCCAGAGAAGAGCTCGGGCGGTTAGGAAGAGGGAGACCGCGAGAAGCCGCGAACAGACCGCGAGAACCCGCGAACAGAACACCGTAAACCCAAGGAGGAGACGGGTGCCTTTGATACCATGTAAAGAGAGGCCTCAAACCTTGTATATACTTCTTGAATCAATAGTTACAAGTATGAATACATTTATATAGGAAAAGAGGAAGGAGAGAAATCCCAATCCAAGATGTGGGACAATACAAAGAGAGAGAAAAGAGAGAAAACGGGCTCCTAGATGGGCCTTTAATTAGGCTTTTCTAACAGATACCATGTTGTAAAATAGAAATGACAATAGAGGAAACTTCATTCTTCCACAGGGGCAAATATATAGGAAATACAACTGACACACAAACTGAACCCACAGTGTGGGACTAAACCTCAAACATACTAATGGACTTAAATATTACGATATAACTAATAACTCCAACAGAACATTTCTTATACTTTGACTTAAACCTCAAACATAAAGCACACCAGATTCAAACTTAATATTGATTAATTAATTAACACTAAAAATTAAACAATATTAATTAACACTAATAATTAATTAGTATTAAATTAATTAACTAATTGATAATATTACTACTTATTTAATTAGGAAAACAATCATGACACAGCCCAAATTCATCGAGAATAGGTCCAACAGATGCCTCCGTAACAGTACAACGGAAATCACCAAATAATTAGGCTAGTAATAAAGATAAAATACACACCCTATTCAAACTTTTTTTCAATTCAGCTCATGCATGCGCCAAAATAATAGTAACTTAAATTAAGTATATTCATATCATGTGATTTATGTTATGGGACGCCCATTTGGGCCGGGTCTTGAACCTTTCACCCCGATCGAGCCATACAACATGGTCGCGAGCCATACAACATGGTCGCGGCCCATACATCCCAACCAGCTCTCCACATGGGATACAATCAATGCGGTAGGTTATTGAGGTCGAGGCTTGTTCCCCAGACCTCTTTGAAGAGAGTCCTCATCTTGATGAAGGGAGTGTTGGGGCACGCTATGCATTTGCGATGGATTTGGAGGTGGGAGAAGGGGCGTTTGCGATGGATTTGGAGGCTATCAACAGCTTTCCCGTAAGGAAGGAGATATTGATTCGGTAGTTGCTTTGGAAGTGGCGTGCGGTTAGGGTTGGGTGAGTGGGGAATCAGAGGAATAAGTGAGGTCTCACAGGAAATAAAGGGAAAACGAAAATAACCGGGACGTCACACCCCGGGGTTTCACGGAGTCGCATCACAAGTTGATTGCAGATTCTGGAATCGCTCACAAAATACACAATTCCCGAAACTGAAAGTCACCGCCCCAATTTATAACGAGAAGGGCAGTTGGGAACCCGGCGTGAAAACTATAATTGGTCGTTATGTTTGGTGTTCTAAAACACTAAATACAAGTCCCAAACAAAAAAAACAAGATACATAGAAATAGTAAAACAACGCTCCGGACGTGCTCGTGGTCTCGGATCGTCGATCCGACTACAGCGCAAGTACATAACTGTGGGCCCCATTGAATAGTAGCATGTAGTCCAACATCGATCCCCATTTTGTTCACCAAAGTAATCAACAATAAGTAGCAAAACTTCATATAAGAACTTACACAAGTAATGGGCGTCCAGTGAAATGATAGAGTGCTGGATTCAGGGGCTGGACAGCAAATCAGCAACGAGAATGTTCTGATTTCAGAGTGCCAGGGAGGTTAAAAGGGTGGTTGGTGGTCAGTGGGGATTGGGCATCATTCTGGTAACTGTAGGCAGAGTTTGGGAGGGGCCAATTGTAATCAAGATGTCTGAGATCGAGAATTAGGGATGCTGGATGGGCTAGCAATGACTGGAGGACGTGGATGCTGGGTGAAATGAGGCTTTGTGGGCTGAGTGAAAGGCTTGCAGAAGGAGGAGGGGCAGGAATGCTGATATAAAGTTGATGGTAAGGAAATTGATGTAAACTCGGCTAGGATTTTAAAAATTAATTTTTCACTCCAAATACTAAAGGTTTTGAACATTAAATATTTTACTCAAAGTATGAAAAAAAACTGGATTTATTCTTGAGCGGTGAGCCGAGTTGGCCAAATCAAGTTTTTTGCGTGCGAAATTACACTCTTCACAATGAACATTAATAAACTCGTTGAATCTCGTTAGAGTCGGATCTCTTGAGCGCTTACGAATTGAATATTTTGCGAGACTTATACAATCACAAGCAGACGCACATCAACAACTTATGAATAACGGTAATAGGAATGATTCGAACGCTTGAGGCAAGCTTAGCAATATTTAATTGAGATGTACAAAACTAATTTGATATTTTGAAAACACGGATCGAGTGAATGTTACCCAAGCTAGAAGTGGCCCTTCCAAATCCTGCGGTAAAAGGATAAGGCTTGCGGTAGTTCAATAATGGGCCGGAAAAGTTGTTGTAGTCGACGACTAAAATAACATAGGTGGGGCTCCGTCCAACTCGCGAAGAGACAGAGTTGAACAGAATGACGCGTTCTTGTCGGCGCCAAACAGCGGAGAAGCCTTCGGTAGGGCTCACCCGGGCTGTGGGCGTAGTCGGCGGAGATGATCGGGAGGGAAAGGCTGTCCGCCGACGTTGTAGGTGTGGAGTTCGGGCGTCGTCGGTGGCTGTACCGGCCGGGGTTGGAAGATACGTTGCAGGGCCGGCTGTCGGAGGAAAACGAGTAGATTCGTTTTCCTCTAATTCTCCGGTCATGCTTCATCTGTTGCGGCCCCATTTTATAGGGCTTTTAAACTTCCTTGCCAAGTCTGCTTCCTGATTTAAATTTTGATTTTAACAGGAAATCTGGTCAATCTTTATTTGGGCAGAGATTCCAATTATCTCTTCATAGCTTCTTTCCAAATAATAATTTACCTTAATTTGATTTTCTCTTAATTAAATTTATACGTTCAATTTAAATAAACTAAGCTTTCCCCTTACGTCCTAACTATCGAAATTACCGGACCTGTTTATTAAGGGTCTCACCGTTCGGTCACATCGATGAGCCGAGACTAATAACGGTTGCAAGAGAGGAAATGCATGAAATAAGTAGTTGCAAAGAAAACGAACGAAAATAACAACTGCATGAAAAAAATAGAGGTGTGTGATGGCGTCACGCATCTTCGGGTACGGCGAGGGTTGCATCAAAGAATCAATAGAATCGGGGTCGTGAGATAACCACGAGAGCCTGGAAATCTGTCTAAATTCTGCGATCTCTGAAAATCAGCCTCTAGATCACTATTTATAAACTTAGCACGACGGATGGCCAAGATTGTCCAGAACATAATCCACTAGTTTACATGAAATAAAAATACAAAAAAACATAAAAATGTCATCGTCATTTTGAATGCAACTACCGGCTCGACATATCTATACAACGATCATATCTCAAACTCCTGCATATAAACTTGTATAGACTCCGATAAGTATCAATCCACACTCAATCTGTGATCCCATTACATAGCCTCTAGATCTCTATGTCATTCAAGCTCAAAATCCATCAACTGCATGTAGAAGGAATCCCTCCCACCCTCGTTGAAGCTCAGTAACAACAATCGGCTTGTCAATCCAGCCGAGCACTCACTCCTTCCTGAATAATCACTCCAATCAAAGCATCAGTTGGTTGATCCCTTCCAAGTCACGGTCCCTTCTATTCAATGGCACTTGATCGACCTCAAAAGTATGATTCTTCTTGTGCACCTTTGTTCAATCGACGTGAGTGCCTAATTTTTTGTTCCAATCATTGATGCCTTAGTCACACAACCTTTTAACATTCTCTATCAAGATCAACGCCTGACCATATCCCAAGAAGAATCCCTAATACGCTTATGTTGCAGCAGATGACATTCCTCAATGTCGCAGTGATGTCATCTCCTCTAGCTACAATTACCATGCCTTCTTCCATTTCGCACTAAAATAATCTTGATGCAGACTGGCACATCACCATAGAACTTGCACTAGTTGCACTGCCTCACACAACATTGGGCACTTTACTCCACCTATCCCATTTTTGTCTGCATAACTTTACTGTAATTTTAGTCCGCAACGAGCCACCATGGGTGATTCCATCGGCATACAATTGCAGTGTGCACAATTAATAGAGCTTTAGAAAAATATGGGGAACAATTCAAAGCTGCCAAGGTGTCGGCGACGTCAAGCATTCAAAGCAAACCAGATGCACATGTGAACTGGCATCGACAAGGGTATTCAACTGCCCCTTGCGATCTTGCGCAAGAAAGTCATGATCAATAAACAAAATAGCATAGTTGAGTACCGCGCGACTCACATTCTCCTCGATAAATGCGTTCTGGAGATCCCTACCTTGTAACCATCATTTGTCACTATTGTCATGCAGCATGCCCCTCTCATGCCACCAATCCATATTGCCTCCATTCAGCTGATCCTTTTAGGACTACCGGTCCCGTTCATCGAGCTATGTCTCAGCCTTTAATTTTGCACTACATCCACCGGTCTTCATTCTCATTGTTCCCAACTTTGCACAAGCGGCAAGTAGCCAACAATAGTTGTCTCTCATACCGTACTAGGTCGAAGATATTGTACATGTTTTGTGGAGACTAATCGTCGTCAAGGCATTACTTGATTACTACAATGAACTCCTCTACGAGAAATTAAAGATGAAGACATGGAATTACCTTGTTGACCCACTAAATTGTCATTTTTGGTATTTTCTTAAGGATCCAATTGTTAAAACTCATAATGTCCTTTGTAAGTCTATTAAGAGGCTTTGGAGCTATGGTAATTGTAAGCAAGAAGTTAACTCATATCCGCATTTAAAACCCTAGGTAAAAAGTATTTTGGCAGCTCTTCATCGAGCTCCCTACCTCCAACAGCTGGGACAAAACTATGTTACTCCCGCTATGATTTAGGTTCATAAAAGCACTTCAATGAGTGGAATTGAGCTCCCTACCTCCAGCAACCATGAGCTTCATTATCCCCGCTATGCTTTAGATTCGTAAAAGTACTTCAACAAGTGAAAACAAAAACGACATGTAAAGTAATAAATGAGGAAGTACCTGCAAGCAATTGGAACGGCATGACAAGGATGAAGCCTTCGTTGTGCAAAGTTGGTGGGGTGGGATCAAAAATTGCATGTTGCAATCAGATGAGGAATGGGAAGTGTTGGAAGAGCTCAAAAGCTTGTATGTATTACCTGAGTATGTAGATACAAGGAGAGAATACAAATATATAGGGAGAAGAAGAGAGGAGAAAATCCTATACAAGATGTGGGACTAAAGGAGGAGAGAAGATAAAAACAATAAATGGGTCCAATAATGGGCCCTTTACATGGGCTATTTTAACACTCCCCCGCAAGCTGGAGCGTACAAATCGTATGCACCAAGCTTGGACAAGCATTGATAGAAGAGTGTCTTGGAGAGAGCCTTCGTGAAGACATCCGCAACTTGTTCTGATCCTGGGACATGGCTTAGGTCAATCTTCTTCATTTGAACCTTTTCCCGGATGAAGTGACAATCGACCTCAATATGCTTCGTTCTTTCGTGAAAGACCGGGTTCTTTGTGATGTGTATGGCTGCTTGACTGTCACAAAGGAGACGAGCCGGTGATGGTAATTTTACACTCAGATCAGTTAGAAGACTTTCAAGCCATGTCCATTCTGATACAACAGATGTCATTGCCCGGTACTCTGCCTCGGCTAACGATCGAGCAACGACCGCTTGTTTCTTACTCCGCCAAGTAACAAGATGTCCTCCAAGGTAAGTGCAAAAACCACTCGTAGATCGCCGGTCATCGAGAGAACCAGCGTAATCAGCATCTGAATATGCCACCAGTGTTGGAGCAGAAGAGGAGGTCCTGTAGACAAGTCCCTGGCCAGGAGCGTTTTTCAGATACCTGAAAATTCATTCTACTGCTTGAAGATGAGATTTTCGAGGAGAGTGCATGTATCTGCTGACAAGACCAACAGCAAAGGAAATATCCGGTCTGGTAACTGTGAGATATATCAGTTTTCCAACAAGACGTCGATAGTATTCAGGGTTCTGGAGAAGGTGATCGGAGTCAGATGCCTGGGCACACAGTTTGTGGTTCACATCCATAGGAGTATCACTTGGCTTGCATCCGGATTGACTCGCATCATGAAGAAGGTCAAGAAAGTATTTCCGTTGAGAGAGAGTGAGCTCATCCGTCCTTCTGGCAATTTCAAGACCCAAAAAATAGCGAAGAGATCCCAAATCCTTTGTCTGAAAAACTGAGTTTAGATGGATTTTGACGGCCTGTATCCCTTGAGAGTCATCTCCAGTAATGATAATATCGTCGACATATACTAACAGAATAACCGTTCCTGTTGGTCGGTGACGAGTAAAGAGCGAAAAATCGGCCGAGCTCCGAGTGAAGCCAATTTCACGGAGGACCTTGCTGAATTTTTCAAACCATGCCCGTGGAGATTGTTTGAGACCATATAGAGCCTTTTTAAGATGGCAGACCTGAGACTCCCCCGTGGTCTCAAACCCGGGTGGTTGTTGCATGTAGACAGTTTCCTGGAGATCCCCGTTCAAAAACGCATTCTTGATATCTAGCTGAAGGAGAGGCCACCGACGATGAACAGCAACAGAGATGAGGACGCGAACACTATTAAGTTTCGCTACCGGAGAGAACGTTTCTTCATAATCTAGCCCCTCCTGTTGAGTGAAACCTCTAGCCACAAGACGGGCTTTTAGGCGGTCAATTGTCCCATCCGCAGCATGTTTGATAACAAACACCCACTTGCACCCAACTGGTTTCTGGCCCGGGAGAAGGGGAACAACCGACCAAGTCTGGTTAGACCAGAGAGCAGACATTTCTTCCTCCATGGCTGCTCGCCATCCTGGATGTGTAAGCGCCTCCTGCACAGAATTAGGAATAGCAACCGAAGAGAGAGAAGTAGCCAAAGTGTGTAAATGGGGAGAGAGACGATGAAGAGAAACGTAGTTTGCCATTGGATGAGCAGTGGAAGGGAATACCTGATCATGTGGGCGCAGAGTATCCATAGTAAGGACCGACGACAGAGGGGCAACGGAAGGGGTAGAGCGAAGCGTGTAGATGCGAATAACTGGTGGTTTGGAGGGAACGACAGTCGGTTCAGAGGGAACGACAGTCGGAGGAGTGGTGGCGGGAATGACGGGGCGTGGGAGGGCTGGAGGAGAAGGTATGGGTGGGAGATGGTCGGCTGAAGGAGCAGGAAAGAATGGTTGATCTTCGCGGAAAGTGACATCAGCAGAAACGAAGATCTTGCGGGTAGTAGGAGAATAACATACATACTCCTTTTGGGTGCGTGAATAACCAACAAATATATGCTTGGCCGCCCGAGGATCAAGCTTATCCGAGGAAGGCCCCAAACGGTGGACGTAGCATAGGGTACCGAATACACGAGGTGGGAGAGGAAAGGCCGGAGTTGAGGGAAAGAGGATGCTAAACGGAGTAGCATAGTTGAGAATAGAGGAAGGGAGGCGGTTAATGAGAAAGCAGACGGTTGAGACCGCAAAATTCCAATATGGTTTAGGGACATGCATTTGAAACATGAGGGAACGGGCAACATCGAGTAAGTGGCGATTCTTGCGTTCGGCAACACCGTTTTGTTGCGGTGTGTAAGCGCAGGAAGTTTGATGTAGAACGCCAAACTCAGAACATAAAGCAGTAAATTCGTGACTAGTGTACTCACGGGCATTGTCAGTCCGTAGAACTTTGATGGTCGTGTGGAATTGTGTACGAGTTTCGAGGACAAATGCCCGAAAGACACGGGGAAGCTCGGAGCGGTCACGAAGTAAGTACAGCCAGGTAGTGCGAGAGTGATCATCAATAAATGTTATAAAATATCGGAAACCAGAAATACTAGTAATTTTAAATGGTCCCCAAACATCTGAATGCACTAAATCAAAAGGAGCAGCACTCCGAGTACAATGGGAAGAAAAAGATGAACGAGTCTGCTTTCCGAGGATACATGAGTCACACTGAAAGGGGGTAAAAGAAACATCCGGGAGAGCCCGCTTGAGGATCGGTAGAGGAGCATGCCCAAGTCGACGATGTCAATCAGTGGAAGAGACGGATGAGAGGATGGTGGGAGAATCGTCGAGAAGGTAGAGCCCATTCCGCAGCCGGCCTTTACCAATGGTAGTCTGCATCCATCGATCCTGTATAACAAAAGAAGAGGAAGTGAATATAACAGAACAGTCCAGATCATTAGTAAGTCGTCCAACAGAAAGTAAATTGAACGGGAAACTCGGGACGTGAAGAGCCGAGCGAAGGGAGATGGAGGAGGTGAGAGGAAGATCTGCCGAGCCGGAGACGGGGACAGTGGCCCCATTAGCCACAGTAATAGACTGTGGATACGAAGAAGTCAGGTACTGGGCAGGTTGATGTGGAGTAATGTGATGAGTAGCGCCAGAGTCCACAATCCAACCCAAGCCAGTGGAAAGACAAGCGGTACCTGTGTTAGAGACGGAGGCAACAGAGGCAGATGGTGGGTTGAGCAATCCCTGGAGGTGCTGGAGCTGAAGGCGGACACTGTCAAGATCAGGAGGACCAGCATCAGTAGCAACAGAGGCCGTCGGGCGCGAAGGATAGCCAACTTTCTTGTAACAAGTGGCCTCGAGATGACCATCTTTCCCGCAAAAGGAACACTTCGGCCGACCCCGACCACCGCGACCACGGCCGCAGGATCCCGAACGACCCCCCCGAGTAGAAGGAGGAGGGAATGGTAGAAGTGGAGGAGCCTGTTGAAGAAGGGCCGGAGGAGCCGTAGTATCTGGAGGAGGTGGAACACGGAGAAGCATGGAACACACATCAGAGAATGATGGTGTGGTAGAGGAAGCCAGGACCTGAGCACGAACGCTCTGAAGGTGAGGGGGAAGACGAGCCATGAGGATGGCAGTACAAGCAGCTTCCTTCTGAGCACGTTGAGCAACAGCATCATTGGTGAACGGCTGATGCTGGATCCATGCTTCGGCAAGAGTCTTTGCGCGAGCAACAAAGGATGTCATATCTGAAGCCCCTCCAGCGTCGAGAGAGAAAAGGTCAGTGAGGATGTCGTAGAGATGCTGGAGGCTGTCCCGTCCAGAATATAAGGAGTGTAGCTCAGTCCACATATCTTTGGCAGTCTCATGATACATAGCCATTTGATATGGCTCACCATCTAAAGAGTTCAAGATTCAGGTCTGAACTCGGCCATCATTGCGGAGCCAGTCATCGGTAGGAGGGGTGGGAGGAGCCTGAGTAAGGTGAGGAAGAAGGCCCTTAGCCTGAAGAACCCGTCTAACTGAATGTACCCAGGGGACGAAGTTCTTCTTTCCAGAGAGAGAGATGGTAGTGATGCGCAACTCATCACGGACTTCTGGAGTGGTAGCCGGGCGGTCAGTCGGACAAGCCGGGCGGTCAGCAGGCGGGCTGGCCGTCGAGCCAGAGGAGTTGCCGGAAGAGCCCATACGGACAGACTGCAGGGACAGACGGCTGAGGTCGCTGCGAGAAGGGCAGGAGGCCGCTGCGAGAAGAAAGCGAGGCCGCGGCGAGTAGAGGACAGACCGCCTGCGAGAAGAGACGGAGGCCGCCGCGAGAAGGACTGAGGAAGACCACGACCAGAATGCGGATAGGCAGCAGTCCGCACGGTCAAGCCGGACACCAGCGAGTAGTCAGTTCGCGACCAGAGGGCAGAAACAGAAGAGAGACCGCCCCGGTCAAGGTGAATCCAGCAGCGGTCAGCTCGCGGAAGGAAACCGCGAGGTCGCAAGCGAGAAGAAGGAAGCGGAGAGAGGCGGATAAGAACAGCCCGCAAGAGAGAACCCGCAGCGGATAGAGAGGAGCTCACAGCGGATAGAGAAGAGCTCGCAGCAAGGAGAGGAGCTCGCAGCGGATAGAGAAGAGCTCGCAGCAAGGAGAGGAGCTCGCAGCGGATAGACGAGAAACCGCAGCGGATAGAGAAGAATTGGGTCCCACGAACTAGAGAGAATGGTGGCTATAAAAAGCCTGAAGAGGGTTGAACCACGGAGAGGGAGAGGGGAAGAGGAAAGCAAAGAGCTAACCGCAGAACCCGCGGGTAGGAGCCCGCGGATAGGAGATCGCAGCGGATAGGCGCACAATCCGCAGGAGAAGCGAAGAGGGGCGGAGGGAGTGGCGGGTTGGGCGGCCTGGGCGGTTAAAAACGGTGAGACCGCACAGGAGATACCGCTCCCTCTGATACCATGTTGGAAGAGCTCAAAAGCTTGTATGTATTACCTGAGTATGTAAATACAAGGAGAGAATACAAATATATAGGGAGAAGAAGAAAGGAGAAAATCCTATACAAGATGTGGGACTAAAGGAGGAGAGAAGATAAAAACAATAAATGGGCCCAATAATGGGCCCTTTACATGGGCTATTTTAACAGGAAGCAACGAGCATCATTGTAAAATATAGCTCATGGCATGCTCATGGGTGTGAATGAGGATGAGGAAGCGTTGCACTTGAGACCTTTCAAACTGCTGAGGGATTTTGATCACACATGATTAGTTGCAGTGTGTCTTTGTTGGGGGCACATGGCTCCGAGTAATTAGATATGGGAAGTGGATTTGGAGGATTTTTTAAATATAAGCAAGTTGTAGGATATTCCCTCAAATTACAAAATAATACATGGTGCAATAACAAAGAAATACAATTTGTGTTGAAAGTGGATGTACTGTGAACAAGAACCCTAGAGGGAAAGAGAAAAGGAGATTGAGAAGTTGGGAAAAATGAATTCCTATATGGAAGAGAGGCACAAGGTAATAAGAAAGAGATCGTGAGAGAGAGAAAGAGAATTTATAGGAATGCACAAGCATATTTTCATTTAATCACTGAACAAGTAATATAGTCCTATTTCAAGAAATGGAAATCCTAAAGAGTAATTAAAAGAAAAAAAATAAACTTAGAAAAACTAAAAATATATAAATATTTCATTTAATTGAAATAACAACTAATAAAGCAGAACATAATGATCACGATGAGCATGAAAAATCGCATCCTAACATAAGGTCTCAATCACTACCTCAACTAGGAACAATAGCCGATTTCATTGATTGTCATATAAAATACATAGAAAGTACAACAACCATAAAAGGAAATGTTGCTGTTATTTAACCAATACCTTTAGGACTCCACTGAACACAAAGTGCAGCTCGATTTAATCTAAGAATGACCAAGGTAGGCATCCACTCAGATCCTTCTTGATTCCAAACATATCTGGAAATATATTTGTAACAATGTCAAGCCTTTAACTTTGTTTCAATAGATGAATGCTTAATTTCCATAAAGCATAAATAATGTAAATATAAATTTCAATTTTGCTGGTCAATACTCACGAATTTCTGTCATGAGATGCAGTTACAATTTTGTTGGATGTCAAACCCCAATCTATTCCAGATACAATTTGATCGTGCTGTAAGAAAAATATGTAGAAGAAAACGTAAGAGATAAATTAGATAAAAGATAAATCACAAATTTAATAATTACCAAAAGTACTTACATTAGAAAAAACTTATTAAATATACCTTGTAGAGAACATGAGCCCTATCCCACTTGTCTGTAGTAAATTTATAGATGTGAACTTCAGTATTGTTCGGACACAAAGCAATCACTGTAAGGAATGTGTGTCATCAGCTACTTGAACGGAAGGCATAATTAATACAATAGAATGGAAAATCATTCCCCTCTATTGCAATACAGATTTAAAATCATATTTATTAATTTTACAAGAAGAACATGTCCTTTTACTGGAGCAGTGGCCTTCATATTTCAAATAAACTTCTTTTTGATTGTCCTTTAAATGACTCAAAATAAAATATGGAGAATTAAACCAGTAGTGAAAAATTATAGAATGTTCGGACACCACTCATAGAAAGATAAGATGACTGAAGTTAGGCTAAAATGCCTCATAAAGTAGAATAAAATTGATTATGAAAATGAGAGTTGAAAATAGTCAGATGGTTTATCCTGAAGAAAAAATCTCAAATCAAAGTTATACTGCATGGATGACAGTCGGACAACATAAATGACCAGATTTGCAGACAGACAATTGAAACTCAAGAAGATTGGGAGGATTCTCGCCATGATGATATCTTAATATAAAGCAAAATCCATTGATTGGCAGTGGAAAATGATGCGCAGGCCCCTTTCCTAATGTGTATAATTGATGTAATCATCTGACTAAGAAAACTTTCCATTGTTATTGACTCGGATAAATTAATATTTAAGTTGCTACTAAATCAAAGAACTGTCATTAGCTATCAATCAGTACCTTTGAATTTTTTTTATTCTTCACTTTCAGCAATTAGACCAGCGACGCTCTACGGTTCTGAGTGTTGGCAGCGAATTGTATAGCAAAAAATGGGAGTTGCAAAGATGTGAATGCTTAGGTGGATGTGTGGACACACAAGACCGGATAAAATCAGGAATGAATATATTAGGGATAAGATAGGAGTGGAACCAATTGTAGAGAAGATGCGAGAAGCACAATTAAGATGATTCGTACACGTACAAAGGAGACCATTAGAGGTACATGTTAGGCGTTGTGAGAGTTTAGCTACTAGGCATGTTAAACGGTGGAGGGGTCGACCAAAAAATTTTGGAATGAAACTATAAGTACATGATGTACTTAAGCACTAGTGAGATAATGACAAAAGATTGGGCGCAATGGCGACAAATGATCCATTTGGCCGACCCAGCTATGGTGGGATAAAGGCTTGAGTGTTGTTGTTCACTTTTAGCTCATGTACAATGGATTGGATTTGATATAAATGCAGAGAGAATTGTTATTTTAATATTTAATTGTAATTTCTGGTAGAATGGATGATTACGTCTTTTAAATATTCTATTCCAACTTCCATTATTAATTAAATCAGCATGTATTCAAATTTCAAAAGATTTAAAAATGACTAGAACCAACTGCCTGCCCATTTTTAAGCATTATACAGGTTTTCTATATAATATTGCTCTATTTAACAGTCAATACAAAATTGATAAGGTTACCCTGCAATGACAGATCATCTAGTGAGCTGATCTAACCATCACAATTTGAAGTCACTGTTTTCAAACAACCAAATTCAACCCATTAATGGTAACCCTTTTTTACTTTCTAATCATTACACCTTAAATATATTTATATTACTTTTTAGTATTGTAGAAAAGTGGTTCAATCCTTGTCTATCCTTCTTGAATACAAAAATACAAGTATGAGTACAAATATATAGGAGAGAGGAGAGGAAGACTCAGCTATACAAACAATATGGGACTAAACACTAAATCCTACATGGGTCATATTAATGGGCCAATACATCATTTTTCCTAGTGTTCTACGACACTCCCCCGCAAGCTGGAGAATACAAGTCATAGGCACCAAGCATGGATAAGAACTGATGGTACATTTGTCGTGGTAATGCCTTAGTGAGTGTCGGCAACTTGCCCAAACGCAGGAACATGCTCCAGCTCTAACTTCGTTAATTGAACCTTTTCACGAACGAAATGACAGTCATCTTCAATGTGTTTGGTCCGCTCATGAAACACAGGATTCTTCGCAATACGAATTGCAGTCTGACTATCGCAAAACAAGGTTGTTGGTGAGGATAAAGTGACCCCCAAATCACCAAGTAGACCCTCAAGCCAGGTGAGTTCAGATACAACGGCTGTCAGTGCACGATAGTCAGCTTCAGCAGAAGAGCGAGCAATCACAGACTGCTTCTTGCTACGCCAAGTGACAAGATTCCCCCCAAAGTAGGTACAGAAACCTGTAATGGAACGGCGATCCTCCAGGGAGCCCGTATAGTCCGCATCTGAGTATGCAACAAGAGATAGAGAGGAGAATGGCTTATATACTAATCCTTGTCCAGGAGCTCCCTGGATGATCGCTGACCACTCCAACAGCCTATGAAGCACCGACACTTCAAAATGCCCACCGTGTCAGTGTCGGAGAGTCCGACACTCGTCCGACTCTCCGACACTCTCCGACACTCGAGTCGGAAATCCGACACTCGAGTCGGAAATTCGACACGCTGGCTCATGCAGAACTCGCGTGTCTCGCTCAATTGGACACGCGTGTCCTGCTCAATCGGACACACGTGTCCATAAGTTAGCTACTCATGGTGAAACGGGTGGCAATTTGTCTTGGAAGTGTCTTTACCCATTTCTAGCATTTCAAGTAGTGAAAGTGGATCTACTAGTGGCGTAGATATTTTCTCTAGAAAAAGGAAGATTGAAAGAGGAAAAAAAAGTTTGCATGTAAATCCATTATTTTTACTGATGATATATAATGGTAATGTGTTAATGTTCTATCATTTTTTGATCATTTGTTAAGTTTTGCATTTGAATATTTGATGAGTAATATTTAAACATGACTTAATTTATTTAAATATTTGTTAATTGTTATTTTTTATTTTTTGTTAAATGTTTTAGGATTTTCATAATTATAAAAAATAAATATTTAATATATGTGTCTCAGCGTGTCGGAATATGATATTTTTTAAGTATTGACAAGTCGCGTGTCGTGTCGTGTCGTATCGTGTGTCCCGTGTCGGTGTCGGTGCAACATAGCCAACAGCAAACAAAATATAAGGTCTTGTAACGATTAGGTATATCGGTTTTCCCACAAGACGTCGATAATACTCAGGGTTTGTAGTAGAGAATCAGCGTCAGACCCATGAGCACATAACTTATGGTTGGCATCCATCGGATTTTCCACAGGTTTACACCCAGAGAAGCCAGCATCGTGGAGGAGATCAAGACAATACTTCCGTTGTGACGGAACAAGACCATCAGACCGTCTTGCAACCTCAAGTTCAAGAAAGTACCTCAGAGCCCTCAGATCTTTTGTTTGAAAAACGGAGTTCAAGTGTTGCTTGATTTCTTGTATCCTTGTGGTGTCATTACCAGTAATCAAGATATCATCCACATAAATCAGAAGAGTGACAGTCCCAGTTGATTGATGACGAGTGAAGAGAGAGAAGTCAGCCGAGCTCCGCTTGAATCCAACATCGCGAACGGCCTTACTAAATTTTTCAAACCAAGCCCTAGGGGATTGTTTGAGACCATAAATAGATTTCTGAAGATGACATACACGAGACTCCCTCGTGGTCTCAAACCCGGAAGGTTGATGCATGTAGACCGTTTCTTGAAGATCGTCATTCAAAAAAGCATTTTTAATATCCAGCTGGTGGAGAGGCCAGTGACGATGCACAGGCAAGGAGATCAGTACCCGAACAGAGTTCAACTTGGCAACAGGAGAAAAGGTTTCATCATAATCAAGTTCATGTTGTTGAGTAAATCCCCGAGGCACAAGACAGACTTTCAGTCGGTCGACAGTCCCATCCGGAGCATGTTTTATAGCAAACACCCACTTGCAACTGACACACGAATGTCCGGGAGGAAGAGGAACAAGATTCCAAGTCTGGTTAGACCAAAGAGCAGTCATTTCCTCGTCCATGGTTGCACGCCACCCTAGATATAGAAGAGCTTCCTGCACTGAGTTAGGGATAGAAATGGAGGAGAGGGAGAGAGCAAACTTGAGTAGAGGTGGAGAGAGGCGATGCATAGAAACATAATTGGTCATAGCGTGAGCGGTAAATGCTGATGTTGGATCGTCCGTCCGCGGGATAGCACTGGTGAAGGAAGACTGTTGTAGAGCTCCAGAGACCGGGGTACGACCAGTATAGACACGAATAAGAGGTGGAGCAGGTTCCAGAAGAGGAGTGGGAAGAAGAGGTGGTAGAGAAGACGTGACAGGCACAGTCAGACGAGGAATGGAAGGGGAGAAAGGAGGAGAGGTGGCAAATGATGAGTTGTAGAATGGTTGAGCCTCCTGAAAGGTGACATTGGCAGAGACAACTTTGTCAGTAGTCGGAGAATAACACACATAGCCTTTCTGGGTCCGAGAGTACCCGAGAAACATACATTTGCTGGCCCGAGGAGCAAACTTATCTATAATCGGACCAAGATTGTGAACATAACATGTACAGCCAAATACACGAGGCGTGAGAGTAAACGGGAATTGGGATGGAAAGAAAAGACTAAACGGAGTAGCATAGTCGAGCATCAGTGCCCGTAACTACTTCAGCTCACATGTAGACAAAGTTATGCTTCTATATTCAGCTTCAGCACTTGACCTGAAGATTACAGATTATTTCTTGCTCTTCCAGCTGACCAGATTTCCTCCAACAAAAGTGCAAAAACCAGACGTAGATTTTCTATCATCTTTGTCATCTGCATAACTGGCATCAAAATAGGCTTCAATCCTTAAATGATTATTCTTCTAAAACAAGTCTCTTTCCCGGAGACCCTTTCACATATTCCAAGATTTTTAGAACTGATTGAAGATGACATTCTTTGTGAGCTTGCATAAACTGTCTCATAATTCTTACTGCATAACAAATATTTGGCTTTAAGACTGTCAGATAAATGAGTTTTCTCACAAACCGTCTGTACCTGGAGACATCTGCAAGGAGAGGGGAGTCCTCACTCCAACACTTATCATCACCAATAGTCATTGCACACTAAGCAGGTTTAGCCCCAAGAAGACTTATCTCTTTTAAAAGATCCAAGACATACTTTCGCTACGAGAGCACAATAGAACCACGTTTCCGGGAGACCTCAATTTCCAGGAAGTACTTGGGAGACCTCATATCTTTTTTAATAAAATGTTGAATAAGATGATTTTTGTTAGGTCAATCTTTTTCGTATCTTCTCTTGTAAGAAGAATATCATTAACATAAACAGCAAGAATAATTAGCCCTGTAAAAGTCTTGTGTATGAACAAAGAGTGATATACAGCACTTTGAGCAAACCCAATAATAGAGATAACTTTGCTGAACTTTTCAAACAAGGCCCGCGGGCTTTGCTTATGACCATAGATTGTCTTCCTCAACCTACACACTTGAGACTCCCCCTGAGCAACATACTCAGGAGGTTGCTCCATATAGACTATCTCCTGTAGATCTTCATAAAGAAAGACATTTTTGACATCCAACTGATACATCTCCCAGGTTCTGTTAACGTCCACAGAAAAGAGAACACGGATCGTCCTAATCCGAGCAACTGGAGAGAAGGTATCAAAGAAGTCCACACCATAGGTCTGAGTAAAACCTTTAGCAACAAGTCGGGTCTCATATCGATCAATGGTACCATCAGGAAGAAACTTGATCACAAAGACCCAACGACATCCAGCCACATCAGCTCCTGGAGGGGTAGGGCCAAGAAATCAAGTGCCCCGTTCAGTTAGAATTTTGATCTCTTCATTCATAGCGGCTTTCTAATGAGGAATAGCAAGAGCTTCTTGATAGGTAGCCGGAATGACATTAGCTGAGAGGGCGAGTGCAAAACTCTTGCAGGAAGGAGACAGTCGAGCATAAGAAACAACATCACGTATAGGATGTTGAGCGCATGTCTGAACTCCCTTCCGAAGAGCAATCGGAAGATCAAGTTCTGACTCGTCTGTAGTATCAGATCCATCCGTCAGAGAGACTGTTATCCCGGGAATTGGCAGCAGCGGCTCAAGGAGAGAAGCAGAATCAGGAGAAAGATAAGTAGAATCAGAGACTGGTGTAGGAGGAAGAGACACAGGGTCAGATAGAGGTGCAGAGATAATAGGTAGAGAAGAGGATTCATCAGAAGATGGGAGCGTAGAGATGCGAAAAAAATAAGGAACATCCTCAAAGAAAGTTGCATCCGAAAAAAAACATATTGTTTCCGGAGAAGAGCATCATAGCACTGATATTTTGTGTCGGACAGTAACCCAGAAAAACGCACTTAACTAAGTGAGCGGAGAGTTTGTCATGTCTAGGAGAAGGAGAGTGAACAAACATTGTGCATCCAAAGATACGTGGAGGTAAAGGAAACGGTGTTGCATCAGGATACAGAATAGAGAAAGGAGTCTTGTCGTTGAGAACCGAAGAAGGAACTCGGTTGATAAGATAACAAGAATGAAGAACGACATGACCCCAATATGATCGAGGAACACTCATTTGAGTGAGAAGAGTGCGAGTCACATCAAGGAGATGTCGGTTCTTGCGTTCAGTAACCTCATTCTATTGAGAGGTATAAAGACAACTAGTTGATGTATAATACCATAATGCGTACAAAAGACAGAAAATTGATGACTAAGGTACTCCATGACATTATCAGTGTGAAGCACTTTAATGAAAACATCAAACTGAGTACACACCTCATTATAGAACGCAGTGAAAACAGAAAAAATTTCAGAACGTTCTTTGAGCAAGTATATCTTGAAAAATCATCAATAAATGTAACAAAATACAGACTACCCCTACCAATAATTTTAGTAGAAACAGGACCTCAAATATCAGAATGAACAAGTTCAAAAGGACGAAAAGAACTGCGTACAAGTTTTGCCGGAAAAGTCGAACGGTGATGTTTGTCAGGTTGGCAAGCTTCACAGTTGAGAGAAGAATCTTCTCGAGATAGATCGGGTAGAAGCTTGTAAAGAATGCGAGGAAGAGGATGTCCAAGGCGAAGATGTCACTGTAAAAGAGAAAAAGAAGCAGAAAAGGCAGCCACATTGTCAAGGTAGAACAAGTCGCCGCTTTCAGTCTCAATAGCAATCGTCTCCTTGGAGTGAGGATTCTGAAAAGAACAAGTAAATGAGGTAAAAGTTGTCATGCAATTTAATTGCTTACACAGAGAAGGAATGAAAAGTAAGTTGCACGGAAATGTTGGGACGTAGAGAGTGTCCTCAAGGTGGAGAGACAGAGTAACATGCGTTGTTCCATATCCACATACAGGGGACAGAGAACCATCCGTAATAAAAACCGGAGGTAACCGGGTATGTTTGTCCAGACTTGTAAAAAGGCGAGGATTGTCCGTCATATAACTAGTAGTACCACAATCAATGAGTCACTTACCCGTAGTGGTCATACAAGCAGCACCCGAAGAGGTAGCAAGAGAAGTGGACTTCTTTGAGATAGTATGAGCGGTAGCAATTCGAAGATGAGGATGCTTGACCCAGCAGCGATCAACAAGGTGACCGGTCTTGCTACAGTGAGAGCAAAGAAATCTAGAGGAAGCACGTCCACTAGAATTGGAGATAAAGGGAACGGTAGAACCCGATTACGCTGATAGAATGGAGGAAGAAGCTGGAGTCCCCATCGGCTACCCGCGCGATCAGAGAGAAACCGAGCGAACAGAAAGAAACCGCGCGAACAGAGAGAAACCGCGCGATCAGAGAGCTATTCGCAGGAAGTGTGAAGAGCAAAGGGAGGGCGGCAAGAAACAGCAGAAAGGAGAAACCACCGCTGAAGAAGAGAAGAGCGTGGAAAAGAGAAGAAACAGCGGAAACGCGCGGTCAAGAAAAGAGAACTACAGTAAGAGAAGAGAAGAGCAGGTGGTTAAAAAAGTAGAGACCGTTTGCACTATTCTACGGCTGAGAAAGCAGAAAATGGAGCAAAGCACCGATTAGCTCTGATACCATGTGCAAAAAGAGCTAGATAACAGAACTTTATTGCTCCAAAAAGTTACAAAATACATGGGTATGTCCCCCTATTTATAGAAAAAGGGGGAGAGAAAGAGAAAACAAGTGAGAGAATATACAACGTCTATCACATGCGACTAGGCGGATAGATAAAATACTAGTCGCGCGGGCTGTGCGGATAAACAGGCTTAACTGCATGACTACGCAGATGGTAAAGGTAGCTCTGGTCTCTATCCGTCAAAGCCCAGCAAACAGCTCTAAGAGAAATAGTTGTGGTTAGACTGAATCTAAACGCCAGGCCGCACCAGTGATCATGCTTGAGAGTTGTCGATCTCCAACTGGCGATTAAAACTTTGACGATCATCATAGCACAGCTGTGGGAAGAATACAGAAGCTCCTGGAGCGGTTATACTAGTCCTAACCGTCTGACCGTCAATTGAATTGATCTCAGCAGACCGCACTGCAATAACACTGTTAGGACTACCGAATAGGCAGACCGCCAAACCTGTCCGCCTCTCCAGTTCGCCAGACCGGCAGGCCTATCTGCCAGTACTAGCCGCCAGACCGCTTATCCTGTCTGCCTAACCGCCTGGACTTCGCAGGTTCCGACAATTAGAAAAAAAAATACCAGTTTAAAAATTAGAAAAACAACAAAATGGGTGGCAACTGGCAAAAATATGACATGAAAATCGCCTCACTTTGAACAAAAAAATATACAACACATACGTAGCATCTGCACTTGTGAATTGTGATGGGACAAAGCCATGAGCTTTTCTTAAATGCCAACTAAAAATAATTGAAATTGGACAGGACCAATTTTCAAATCCTTAAGTTATGGTCAAGTTTACATTATTTATTTGTATATATATAATTATACTAAATGTAGTAGAAATAAGAATATTATTATACTTATTTGAGCATGAGGCAATTCAATCCTTCTCGTAGGGTTTTGTCGATCTCTCCTATGGGCATTCATGTTATTGAATTCTTATTGAATATGGCATTTTTATTCTTTTAGGTCATTGAGTATTCGCTCTTCCTCTCATCTCTAACTTGTGCATGCAAAGCTCTTCTTAGGTACATTATTTTAATTCTATACTATCTTCCTCCATCACTCGGCCATCAATTGGTGCGGAAAATCACTCCTTGGATTTCCACCGGTTAACACATTATAAATATGTCGGAGTGAGCAGTGTTGATCAAGCATGTTGTTGATTTTGTGATATAAAGGCTTAATTACAAAGGCTTGGCTTTTGAATTTATCATAATGCTTGCATATTAATGATGGGATGATGTAACTTGTAAGTGATGATATAAATGATAGGATGATGTAACTTGTAAGCAATGTTGCAGATGTCGGATGTCGGGGACACGTCGGTTTGGGTTTTCATGTCGGTTTTTTATATATCGGGGATATTTCATATATTGGATTTTAATATTTAATTAATTATATATGTAATTAAATGTTATTTTTTAATTTTTATACATATTACAGTACTACCTATTTTACAACCTATTGAACTTTTAAATATTAAAATCTATATGTAGCATTTAACATACAACACTTTAAAGATGAAAATTTGCAAAACTAGTGATTTTAAGATTAAAATTTCAAAAATCAAATTTCAAACATACCTCATTCTTCATGCTACAGCCGACAACAACTAAATGGGTCGGCAGCTAACATGCTACAGCCAACAACTAAATGGGTCGGCAGCCACCAGTAACAACCCACAAGGCAGCTAACATGCTACAGCCGACAGCTAGCACTACAAAAAATGAAATGTAGAGCGATAGAATGAGAGGGGGAGGTAGGGAGAAGAATGAACCAGCCGAGAGAGCACCAGCGAGCAGGGAGAGGAAAGGACCAGTGAGCTAGAGAGCACCAGGGAACCAGAAAACCAAAGAGCACCAGCGAGCAAGGAGAAGAAAGAACCAGAGAGATAAAGTGCCGACAGCGTGCGAGAGAGGGAGAGCACCAGCGAACTAGAGAGCACCAGATAACTAGAGAACCAGAGAGCACTAGCGAGCATGGAGAAGAAAGAACCAGAGAGATAGAGTGTCGACAGCGCGCGAGAGAGAGAGAGCACCAACGAGCTAGAGAGCACCGGAGAACCAGAGTACCAGAGAGCACCAGCGAGCAGGGAGAAGAAATAACCAGAGAGAGTGCAGGAGCGGGAGAGCTAGGGCAGGAGCGACGGGGAGAGCTAGGGCAGAGCGACGAAGAGAGCTAGGGCAGAGCGGGATGAAATGAAATGAGCGGGGTCGGGGGAGTTAAAACAGTAGCCCGACCCCGCTCATCTCATTTCATTAATAATAACAAATAAAACAATTTTTTAATAAAAAAATTTAACTTTAAAAAAACGCCCGATATGGGTGTTTTTTGGGGCCGACATGTCGATCCATTATTTTCAAAACGCCACACATAGAATTTGTGTCGGTTTTGTGTCGTTTTTGCTCCCAAACCTTCATGTCGGCCGATATCCACAACACTGCTTGTAAGTGATGATGTAAATAATAGGATGGTGTAAGCAATGATGAAAATAATAGGATGATGGAAACGATATCATAAGCATGTAAATAATCGAATATTAGCCTTGAATGGCTATAAAAAGAGAATGTGTCTTCAAAACCATTCAGTTCTGGAATAAAATCTTAAGTTCTGCTCATGCTTCGTGCATTCTATTCCACTCATCTTCTGTCTCTATGCTAAAACTGGTATCAAAGCCAAGATTCTGACATTGGTCATAAATTGCTTTAGCAAATTTTAAGGTAGAAATTTTGATTGGAGAGAGTTTCATCGTATGGAGAATCAAGATGATCACTCAATTAAAGTAACAAAGTGTCTACAAGGTTGTATACAAGCCAGGGTAATTGTTGAAAGAGATGGCAATGGATGTGAAGGAAGAGTTAGAGATGAATGCCCATAATACAATTCAACTCTCTCTCTCTCGTTGAGGAAGTGCTCCACGAAGTCGCTAAAGTGGAGATTACAGAAAAGCTATGGAAGAAGCTCGAGATGTTTTATTCCAAGAAGTATCTTACGAACCGGTTGTTTAAGACAACAGCTCTACATCTTCAAGATGAAAGAAGTAAGTCCATAAAAGCTCATTTAGACTAATTAAACCAAATAGTGATGAATTTGAAGAACAGTGATGCGGAGATCGATGAGGGGGATCAAGCAATGATCATTTTGTGCTCGCTAACTCCATTATTTGAGCAGTTCATGAACAACATTGTGTATAGACGAGACATATTTTATATAGAAGATGTGAAAGTGGGTCTGCACTCGAAGGAGTTGCGTAGAAAGGTGCATCAGATCGACCAGATGGACATAGTGATGGACAATTCGTGAAGGGGCAATCACATAAGTGAGATTGCAAGAATGACTTGAGAAATTCAAGATCAAAGTAGAAAAACTCTGAAGGAGATCAACGCAACAACTGAAAAAAGAATGAGAAATAGAAGAAAGATTGCCCCTACTCACAAAGAAATAGATGAAAAAATAAGATTTCTAGTTGACATTCAAGATTCTTGAGTACTTGATTCTCGTTGTTCTTATCATATAAATCACGGCTATTTTGCAAAATATCATTCCCTTGGTGAATATTATGTATTCATGGGCAATAATACTGTGTACAGAATTGTTGGGATTAAAATTCGGATTGTTATGCACGAGGGAGTCGAGAAAACTTTAACAAATGTCCAACATATTCTGGACTTGACAAAGAGTTGTCTTTAGTTTTGGATTTTTGGACACGATCAGGTATAAGACCGTAATCGATTGAGGTGCTGCAAAAATTATTCGTTGTTCGATGATTGTGATAAAAGGAAGAAGGATTAGCAATTTATACCTACTCCAAGAACACACTACTACTTGTATGTCTACATTTACATCTTCTAATTCGTATTTAGATTCAGTGAGAATGTGGCACTTATGTCTTGGAGACATGATTGAGTGAAATTTATAAATGATTAATAAAATAAAAATAACTGATGGTGCAAAATTTGAGAAATTAGAGCTTTATAAAGAGTGTATTGGGGAAACAGCATAGGTTGAAGTTCAAAATTGATGTGCATAACATGAAGAATTCTGGTCCTCTAGACGATATTCACATTGATGCCTAAGGCCAGCATCTTTTCCTTCTAACAGAGTAAGAAATTGTCTGTTTTATCGGCGAATTCTCAAAAAATTTATAGAGGATGATGTAAGAGGCAACACAAGCTTGTAAATAATAGAATATTGGCATTAAGTAGCTATAAAAAGAAAATCTGTCTTCATTTTGAAGGCAAATCTCGAATTCTTTTCTTGCTTCCTCTCTTATGTTTTTGTAATCTTGTTCAGTTCGTTCTCTTCTGCTCCTCTTCTCCACGCTAACACATACATGCAGGATCATGAGAAACATTAATCTAGTGGAATTACGCCCAACACTGAAGTGCAAGGATAACATGGTAAGAGAGGCATTTAATCTAAACAAACTCAATTTAGACAGAATTCGTAAAAACACTTCAAATCTAGTTCGTTCTAAGATCTTCGCCTACTATTGATTATGCTCCTTGAAGCAACTTTAGACCATCATCGTTACAACAAAAGATAACCATCTTCATAACATTGCGAAACAGCATTAATTTTTTACGAGATCAAACTCAAATTGTCAGCCTACTAAAAGCGATTGCACAGCACACTCTCATTCTGCACAGGCTCGCATAGAATTCGCCTTCATCCTTACGAGTTAAGAGTAAATCGGATATAAAACAGGAGTCAAACAGCAGGAACTCAAGACAGACTGAAATAAGAGATATCAGGAAGGTTACTCGTTCGATCTGGGCTCCATGCGTGGCAGGTGATGCACTGAGCGAACTGATGCACCTCCACAGCCGACATGCCTCCACCACTCGTCTGCGATTTCCCCTGCCCTCGAGCTGCAGGAGAAGAGGGCGGGTATTAAGATGGGGGTTAAACTGAAGCGCAGAGGATGGAGATGGATCGAAAAGGTGCAGAGGACCAGCCCTAGCCTCTGTACTCGAGGGAGGAAGAGCTTCGCGCTGGAACCCTTGGCTTATTCTCAAAGGCTGAGGCCAGTCAAAGGGGCGCCTACTCGCCGGGGAGACGGCCAAGATTGTAAGGCCGGTGTTGAGGGAGCTGAAGAAGTACTCATTTGTGAAAATAAGCCTCGATGCGGCGACCTTTATAAAGAAGCAATAAAGAGCGCATAAATATTTATATATTTATTAATTATTATTGTAATATATCGTTACCCCAAATCCGTCTACAGTGTCCTCTCCGCATCAAATTCAACTACTTGATGAGTCCTACTTTAGTTTCAAATTTGATTACATCGTACAAGTGTGCATCTCTATTACTTAGTGAAAATCAATTCTAGTTATTTGCACATTTTGTTCTCAGTAGACTTGTATGATTTAACTCTTAGGCTCCGTTCGTTTAATTGGAATTGGGGCTTTGGAATTGGCATTCAATTGCCAATTCCAATTGTGACTGTTCGGCGGCCATAATATTACTTTAGAATTGGCATAGAAGAAACACGGCTCCCTCAATTCTTACCTCACGAGGTCTTCATTCGTGATTCTCACCCCTACCAGTGCGTCCCCAACTCTCTCAAAAATATATCAACGCAAATTCTGTTGTTCGCCCAAGACCGAATTTTTTGCCAAAGAGAGAAATTTTTGACGGGGCACACATTTTTCTGACCGGGATCACATTTTTAGCCCGGGCGCGCATTTTTTGCCCGAGCCCGCATTTTTCGATCGGGAGCGTATTTTTTCGCCCGGGCGACCATTTTTTGCCCTGACGCGCATTTTTCGCATGGCCGCACATTTCTCGCCTAGGCAAAAATGCGCGCCCAGGCGCGCATTTTTTCCTGGACACGAATTTTTTTCCTGGAAACAAATTTTTCGCCCAAACACAAATTTTTCGCCCGGGCGTGATTTTTTCACCCAGACGCGGATTTTTCGCCCGAATGCAATTTTTTTGCCCGGGCGCGAATTTTTCGTCCGGATGCGATAGTATTCGCCCGCCCGCCCATTTTTCTCTCGGGCGCAATTTTTTCGCCCGAACGCTATTTTTTCGCCCGGACGCGAATTTTTCGCCCAGACGCCACTTTTTTGCCCGTACGCCAATTTTTTGTCCGGGCGCGCATTTTTCACCCAGGCGCGCATTTTTAGTCGGGCGCACTTTTTTAAGTGCCCAGGTGCACAATTTTCGCTCGGGCGCGAATTTTCTCCCGGGCGTGAATTTTTCGCACGGAAGCGAATTTTTCACCTGGGAGCGAATATTTCCGGGCGCAAATTTTTCGCCCAAGCACGAATTTTTTGCCCGGGCACGAATTTTATGCCCGAGCGTGAATTTTTAACCATGTCCAGAATTTTTCGCCCAAACGCACATTTTTCACCCGGGTGCGCATTTTTTGGCCGGCGAAAAATGCATGTCTTGGCAAAAAAATGCGCGGTCGGGAGAAAACTGCGCGCCCTGCGAAAAATGCGCTCTCGGGCAAAAAATGCGCGTCCGGGCGAAAAAAATATGCACTCGGGCAAAAAAAATGCGCGCCCGGGTAAAAAACGCTTGCTCGGACTGAAAAATTCTAATATTGAGCGGAACAGTGGAATTAATAATTCCAAATCCCGTGAAGAAATTCCTGCATTTAGCCGAACGACTGAATTGGAATTGATTTCAATTCCAATTCCTGCGGGAATTCCAGGAATTGGAATTGAAGTCAATTCCAATTCCTGCATTCCAATTCCTGCGAAACGAACGGAGCCTTAATGTACTTAAATTATGTGCACTTTCAATTGCACATCAATATGTTCATTTTTGCTTCGAAATGATAAAAGACAAGAAAATGGCAATTCAAGGATGTATCATGATTTTCTCAAAACAAGTTTCCAGCTTTTCTATTTTCAATAATGTAGTTTGAGCTCACATTCCTCAAACCAACTGACCTCTTCTCATCTGAATCAAAGTTTGATTCAAAAGAACAACGATGTAATAAGTCGGTGTCAGGATGAAAAAGGAGATTCAAGGTCACAGAAGCAACAACAAACACCCTAAATAATCTAACAGATGTTACTCTTATTTCTTTGGTCTCATATGTTGCACAGTTTATTTATGGGACTTCTTTTCTTGTACAAATAGGGTCATTTACATAGCCAAAGTATCAATTGAGTATTTTTTTCCTTTTTTCTCTACACTATCAATATTTATAAAGAGGTCAAGCAAGCTTCTCCCTTGCTCCATCAAGCCTCTCCACTATCCCCGCAACCTTCTTATTCACCTAGCTTGTGAGACCGAACAACCTGTTAACTAGGCGGTGTCGTTTTCTTGCATTAACTGTTAACACGCGACCTTCAGATCTCGAACAGACAGTGAAATCAGCGGTTACTAATGTCAGGTCACCCAGTCGGCGTCAACCCTACAAACCAACTCAACCGTCAAAGTAACCGTCTGCTCGACAGTTCCTGATCAAGCAAGCTTCTCCGCTGATCAAGCTAGCTTCTCCGCTGATCAAGCAAGCTTCTCCGTTGATCAAGCAAGCTTCTCCGCTGATCAAGCAAGCTTCTTTGTTGATCAAGCAAGCTTCTTCTCTGCTCAAGCAAACTTCTCTTCTGCTCAAGCAAGCTTCTACTCTGCTCTAGCAAGCTTCTCCCTTGCTCAAGCAAGCTTCTCCTCTGCTCAAGCAAGCTTCTCCCTTGCTCCATCAAGCCTCTCCACTATCCCTGCAACCCTCTTATTCACCTAGTTTGTGAGACCGAACAACCTGTTAACTAGGCGGTGGCGTTTTCTTGCATCAACAAGTGACATAGTAAGGTATGAAAAAACCAGTTATTGAGTATCATGTAATATACTCCAAGTATTGCAGTTACAAGTGATAATAACAAGAATAAACATAAATAAGGATGTATACATATATCAGATGAAGAAGAAAAATGCTAAAGAAGTTGAAAACTTTGGATGAGCGGCCTCATTTTTATATGATCTGTAGTCTGTATGAGTCTCAGGAGTGGGGTCATCATTCACATTTCCAGACTTTGTGTTTTTCAGTTGCGAGCCGTGTTCCACTCAGGAGGCTCTTCAGTTCAGTTCAAGGCGTCTTCGGGTTGCCATTTGGGCTCCAAAATCAGTTGTAACCTGCAAATCATATAAATAGAATACCAAATTTTAAAAAAAGAAAGCATGGATCTAAAAATCAGTACAAGTAAGAACTCAGGTGATAAAATAGAAAATCACAAGGCATAATTTCAGATGACAACTGTTGAAGCCGGAAAAATCTCAACCACAAAATTCGGATCAAGGCAGTCTGAGGTTACCGGTTCAACGATCGGGCTCGACAGCTAAAGGGCTAGGACGAAGAAGATGGGCAACAAAAAGAACCCCAGGCGCTGCGGTAGAGAGGTCCCACCACGTACCTGGATGCTTAGAAGAAGCTTCCCCTCCATAACCAAAAATGGTCAAGCGGGGTACGAGGTAGACTGGCTGACAGCTAAGTCATGGCGACTGAGATGGATAGTCGCTAGCTCGCGGCCTTGTCTCTCTGAATAAGGGATCCAAAGACTCAACTAGTGTTTAGGAAAATAAGTTCTCGAGATCTTTGCGAGATTCCAAAGTCCGTCTCCTCGTACCCCTGGGGTCCTATTTATAGGTCAATCCAAAGGGAGGAGGGGTCTTATTTATAGCCCCACCTCCGACGACTAGACGACTTCTTGGGGGAGCTCACTCAGCTGGGCGAGTAACTGGCCTAGTCACTTACCTGGCGAGTGTGTGAGGGGAGCTCGCTATACTCGTTCAGTCATTATATCGTCTTGCGCGTTGACTCCGACTTCTGTTTTGACTTGCTGATTTTTATTCTTGCTGACCTAGCTCTAGAGGGGTACACCCTCAACGAATATGGGTTGTACAACAACTTATAATTTTTGCAAACAAGTGTTTCATTGCCACATAGTAATAAGCTAAATACATATTTTCTTATATAAGTTAATTATGTATTTTTCTAGTTTTACTGGGAGGAGGAGTCTTTCTTACTTTTTAATGGGCCTGATCACGTTGGAAATTGTTTTTACAAAGGTCACTGGTGGGGAGCTACGCATAGGATAAGCATCGTGGTCCTTCATTCTAGTTTGTCTTTTGTTTCAGTTGCTTATTTTTAGTTCAGTTATCGTACTTGTATTTAAGATTATATTAGAATTACTTATCGGTTTTAATGTATCAGATAATGTTAAAGTTTTCAGTAAATGCAAATTGTTTGTCTCTTTTTCTTTACTAGTGGTTCTGTGAATCAGCATTAGAGGTATACGTGTTTATCCATTTTCAGTCTTTCTTACTTCTATTGTAAGCTTACTTTTAGTACTTTATTTAATCTTGTCTGTTATGTGCCAGTTTTAATATTGTTTGATATCAAAGCTAGGTTTAGAATCTCATGACTCAGAAAAGTTCACAGAGTTATGGGATTGTATCAGAATCCTTCCATCATTTGTAGAGTCATCAGACCTTGTCTAACTTTAACTACGCTTGTGTATGGAAATACCTTTCATTTTTTATCTTTCATTTGTGCCTCTCTGAAATAATTTCTTTCTCTACGTCATATAGGCACCTCGTAGCAGTAAAGCAGGCAAACCCTCCCGTTAGAACCCTACTCCTGAATTCATCGTGAGTGATGCTAATCCTCTAGTGGAACCAGCAGGGCCAGTAGTTCCAGAACCTACTAACTTGGTAACTCAAATTACCAAGGCGGTAGCCGTAGCGTTGTTGGAATTTCAAAAAGGCTAACCTATAGGGACTCTAGCACCAGTATCAGTACCTACAGTTGTGGAGGTCGGGATGGACTGATTGTTGAGGGACTTTAGAGAGCTCCACCCCTCTAACTTCAGTGGAGAAGAAACTCCAATGGATGATTGGCTATTGAATACTAGAGACATGTTTAACGTAATGCAGTGCGCTGAGAATAAAAAGGTGTCATTAACAACCTTCCTCCTTCGGGGTGAAGCAAAGATTTGGTCGACGAAGCGCCTAACGGACGATCTTGTCGGTAAGAAATTAAGTTTAACTTTTTTCCTTCTATTAGAAATTGATACATATCTAGTGTGATATTAATGTGACCTTATCTATGATAGGTCGTTCGGCAGATGTGTTTACCTAGAGTGACTTTTCTATGACACTCACTAATTGGTTCGTACTCCCTTTCGCACGCCGAAATCTCCAAGAGAAGTATCTCATGCCCTTTCAAGGAGATAAAATTTTTTCGGAGTATGAACGAGAACTCACATACTTATCTCGCTATGCAGGCTCAATGCAAGGTTATGAGGTCGAAAAGTGCAACTGGTTCGTTGATGGCCTTTGTGACTCATTAAGACAACCACTAATAACTATGGTCAATGCTGATTATAGAAGCCTAGTTGATACTACGAGCAGATTGGAGGTCGATCGGTATCGAGTTCAAAGGCGCAACACTTTTCGTTCCAAGCTGCCTCATGAAGCGTCACAATAGTAGGCTAGTAGCATAACAGGAGTAACCAAGGTAAGAATTGGAGTAAGAAGCAGAGGATAGGTGATAAGGACGGGAATTAGCTCGTGGCCAAGGGTAAGGACTATCCCCTATGCCCAAAGTGCAACCGTTATTACCCAGAAGTCTGCTCGGCTGGTTCTGGAGTTTGCTACAAATGCCAACAACCAGGGCATTTTGCTCGTTCCTTCCCATGATTTGCGGGTAATCAGGAGATATAACTTTAAGTCTGAAGCTTCTCGATATAGTATTTTAGCCTATCTTAGCCTTAATTCATTTTTGTGACATGACTTGCAATCAAAGTTTGAAGTTGGCGGTCCAAATAGGGTGGATAAAGGAAAAGCGTTGATGGATATTAACCAAAAGCTAGCTCCGGGGCGAGGTTTAGTCCAACCCAGAGCTTATGGTCTTGGTCACCGAGAGGCCAGGGAGGAGGAGGATGTGGTCACATGTATGAAATTTTCTTGAGTCTTTTGTGCATTGCAGAATCTTTTGTGCATAGACTCGGTCTAGAGATCCTCCCAAAAGCGTCACTGTTAAATGTTTTGATGCCAAATGGTTCAGTTTTACAAATAATATTTTGGGGGCCTTATAGGTCTTTGATTAGGTTGATATCAAAATGAAAGATGTAGCATTATGTGTTTTATATAATTTTTGTATTCAGAGGCAGTCAAATTCTAAGTCTAAGAGCTTCTAAAATTTATTTGAAAATGGGAAAATTGCTAGAGTTTAATTATCATCAGTCTTGGTCTGTGGATAGAGAGATATCATGTGAATCAAGATACAATTCAGTGGCTGAGATTGGGCAACACTGTCTGTTTGGGGCCTCAGAATCGCATCTTTAATTACCTAAAAATAGAAATCATGTCAGACTGTCATAAACATAGGACTAAGCGAGGAACATGCATCTTTAATTATTGTATTGACAAACAATAAATGTTAGTAGCAATATGCATATATATTTACATTTTTGTTATATACAAGTGCAATAAATATTTCCATAAAAGGTGTAAGACAGGTGCAGTGTGTATGCATTTATTAAGTTATATTTCACATCTTTATATTCTATTTCTTCATTACTTATGATTTTTCAATATCTTTGCATTTTTTTCGTTACTATACATTTTTTATCTATTGTTATTTTCGTTCTTTTCATCACTTTATCAATTCATGATTTTTATCATTCTTTTCATTCAGAATCGATTTCCCTTATACATAATTCTACATTACATTTCATATTTATCTTACTGTATTTCAAGCAGAAATTCATAATGGTATATTTAAATGCATCCAAGTCTTTAACGACTCATGGGCTTTCAACAGCTTCTGGCCTTCAATGATCGCATATAAATTTCAAAAGTATTCCGCCATGGGCAGTGGCGGATCCAGAAAATTAATAATGGGGGTGCACAAATTGATAATGGGGGTGCACAAATTTTTTTTGAATGTGTCATTGTGTTCTAAATTTTTTAATATGGGGGGTTAGACATCAACTTCAAAAAAAAAAATTGAACGTTTCAATCTTATCGGAGCTGTATCTTCCTCATCTGGCCACCGTTTTTGACGTATAAGCAGTCAAAATCCATTGCCTCGACGAGAGGAATTCAAATACACTAACCGTTTTGAAAAATAATGGGGGTGCCAGTGTCCCTCGGGCCCCCCTCTAGATCCGCCCATGGCCATGGGTATTCATACCCCCCAACACTGGGTTAACCATTATTATTTCATATGCATCGATGCTTACCATTTTTCATTCACCTTTCAGAATCATAGTTATATATATTTGTATTGATGACGATTTACACAGATGTGTGTTTTATTGAAAATTCTCCTTAGAATTCATTGCTTAATTTTCAAATTTTACATCCTTTAGCGATTTCTGGTTATGTATGATTCAAAACTACGAATTATTTCAATTTCATGTTAATGCACAATCATGAAAATATTTTATAAAGTATGAGAAAAAGTGATACAACTTATTTTATGAAAATAAATTAAAGCTAAGCATAATTAAAGAGGTAAGAACTCACTGATTTTCCACAACATTTATCATCACCGGGATTTTCATAGCGCCTATCACCGGACGTCATCCACTGCAGTATCAGTGAAATCATTTACATAGGGTTGTCCGCTATTTAGCTATAATTGACTTCCTACGATGATTACAACTACGACTTAATAGGAGTTGTATGGGTGAGAAAAACTTAGATAAATTACCAAAATCTGTACCTATAAATTGTAACATGGCCAAGATCAAAATTAATATTACCAGCAGCTAAAATGAGTTATCATGGGCAGCCAAAAGAGTCATCAATGGCAGCCACAAGAGGCATCAAGTGTAGACAACAAATGTCTATTTTGGCAGCCAAAGACAACTAACAACAACCCAATAGGCAGCTAAATTCTAAGAAAATATCCACCAACCAGCTGACAACATTTCACGAATATACATGACTCATTTACAGCTAGTATAACGGCTATATGATTTCCCCCCAACAGAATAGTAGTCGGCCAACAAGAAAGAAAGTAGCTATATGATTTTCCCTCAACATAAGTGAAAACATTTGGGAAATATATCAACCCATATGTAAGTAGCAATCCTATCCAAAACAGTAACTCAGACTGCTAGCTGACCATTAAATAAAACAAAGCAATGCAACAAAAAACCATCTTCAAGTGAAATAGTCAGTGAAACATATGCTAGCATAAATCAAAGTAAGAGATATAAAATGCAGCAACCCTCAAGTGATACCAAAATGAACATCTCAAAAGAAGTAAACCAAAACCCCCAAGGTAAGCCATGAAAAATAAAACCCTAAACCACCTTAAACGGCAACATAAGTTCGATTCCAGCAAGAATAAAGGAGAAGAAGAAAAGAGGAAAGAGGGAGAAGGCTCACAACGGAAGATTTGAAGCCCAAGAAGGACAAGGCCACAATCACAAATGAGCATTCCCAACACTATCAATCAAGGAGAAGTGGTTATTATTATTGTCGCTCGAAGCATCCGAGTGGTGATCAAAGTGGAATCACCTACCCGTTGCCCCAAAGTAGGTATAAATAGGAAAACTCTTAGGAGTTACTATGGGTATGGGTTAACCGTGTGCCCGAACTGACCCGTTATGCCTCCAAACCCATTATTCGTCCAAATATATACTAGCAAAGATGAGGAGATAAGAGGGGATGATCTTAGTGGCGACTGGTATGCAATGGTTATTTATAGGGCCACAGATCAGATCATTTTGGGGTTGGGGTGACCAATGATGTTCTTGTGAATATGCTCCACGTCTAGATGATAATTGGGACCCAATGACCTATTTGAGGTTCAGCTATCACATAGGGGATCTAGAAGGATCTAGGGGGATGTTACACACATAGGGGATATGTTTTAACTGTGACGTGCAGTTTACTTGCGATCATCGATGCAAAAGTCTTTTTTATCTATAAGTGGAGTGCTCTGAGAACTCTGATGACGAAGGGGCGCCGCCATCTCCCTTTAGCTTATGGTCAAGCTCTTTTTGCACGGTGTGAGAGATGTTATTTACTACATGCCCAATTATTTGGATGCGTCTTTAATTATTATGTTTTGTCATTTAAGTTGTAATCTGTGCCTTAGTTTTCATTAGGTTTTACTATATATGATTTGTAATTAATTACTTTTATGCCATCATATCCACTATTTGACGGACCTCTTGAATCTTGTAATAACATGAAAGAAGTTATTTCTCATTTCTTGTCTTGAGTAAGACATTTTGGTAGCTCTGCCCTCCCGAGCTACCCCGATTAGGCAGCCGCAGTTCCGACTTCAATGTATCCTTTCCGACTCTAGTCACTCCTCGGGCGAACACACAACAGCTCATCAAGCATTTGAAAGAAATGAAAAATCTTGGAACAACGGAGAAAGGATGAGAGTCTTACATTAGAGAAGTGTTACCCTAGATCGACAGACTCAACTTACTTCTGCGGTAGGAATGGGGTTCGACAAGCAAGGGAGGGTTGGCAAGCCGACAAAGCTGGTCTGGCGGCATTTGAAGAGGCCTGTAGTGGTTGGCAAGCCGACAATGCTCGGTGACGGGCTCGTTGAGAGAGGAGTAGGGTTAGGGGAGGACAATGACAAAGGATCAGGAGAGTGCTAAGTCACCAAGAACGAATCACAAAAAATAGAAACGCATAAGCGAGGAGGGGCTTGGGCCACATTTTGCCTAAATCACTGATATCCGCATTTTGTGTTTTAAACACCAATAAAACCATCGTGACGTTTATTTAAAAATGACACTACCACAAAAAAGGTCACACCACACACACACAAAAGAAAAAATACTGTGTGCATTACTCTCACCTAGAAATAGGTGCAGGAGTAAATACTGGTCGTTGATTTCCTGCAGAAATAACATGATTGATCCAAATACTGATCAACAGTTAATATTTATTACCGTATGAGCCGTAAAATATCAGATCAAATATCAGTATTTACTTCTGCACCTAGAAATAGGTGAGAGTAACTCACCTAAATTTTTTTCCACAAAAGGGTGCCTAAAGTCTACCGACCTTCTATTTGAGCACAAAATAGGTGAGAGCAACACGTGTAGATCTCCATGAAGGAGAATCCCGTGCTATCTAATCGACGATCCGTTGGTACAAAAAATACGGTCACAATTACTTTTAAAAAAAAAAAATTAAAAAAAAAGATCATAATTTGAAACCGCCCGATCATATCTTAGATGGCACAAATTTGCTTTCCCCAAGTAGATCTAATTGGCTTAGGCCTACCTAAAAGAAGTCCTTCGATTTAGGGTTTTCAATCGTCGAGTTTTCTTTTCTTCTTCCACCTCCTTATCAACTTCATAGACTTGACTCCTTCGCCCACAGTTTCAAATCCATGGCACGCCCAATGGATTCTTGTTCAAGTCAAGCTAGACATCTTTTCATTTGGCCGAAGGAATCATGCTAATCATAAATTTGATTGTTGTTGAAATAAAGTTTCTGGAGACTAATCAACCAAAATGTTGGGGGAAGAAGCTCTTTCATGTCGTTTAAGGCACCTCCAAACTTTAGGGTTTCTTTTTCTCAGCTACTAACTTTCCCTTCACTTGATCATTTAGTTGTTACAGGCAGCTCCTTAATCTGTTTCAAGTAACTTAACAACACCTTTTCGCTCACAACAACACCGCCAAGTATAATTGATGCAACCCTTGTTTGCATCTTTATTTTACTTTATTTTTAGTGCTTTGTAGCGAATGTATTCGCGCATCTTATGTTTTAATTTCACTCATATTGTATCGTGCTTGTTAATTGCGCATTGTCGCTTGACTTATTGGAGTGACCGACCAATAAGATCATGAATGGATATGTCCGTCAAATTAGGAGTAGCATTAAATTTAAATAAATAAATTAAAATATTAAGTAAATTCTGAAATTAATTAAAAAGTGGATGAAGTCTAGTATTTTAGATTTTTGATTTTCCAACCTTTGAAATTCCAACATTTAGCCCACCTAAAATCTCTAGCCGGCCAACCTAAATGAAACCCCCCCTTTAAATATTGCCCACTTAACACAGTTTGGTAACTCTGCCCTCCCGAGCTATCCCCGATTTGGCAGTCGTAGTTCCGACTTCAAAGTATCTTTTATGACTCTAGTCACTCCTTGGGCGAACACACAACAGCTCATCAAGCATTTGAAAGAAATGAAAAATCTTGGAACAAAGGAGAAAGGAGTAGAGTCTTACATTAGAGAAGTGTTGCCCTAGATCGACACACTCAACTTACTTCTGCGGGAGGAATGGGGTTCAGCGAGCAAGGGAGGGTTGGCAAGCCGACAAAGCTTGTCTGGCGGTATTTGAAGAGGCCTGCAGTGGTTGGCAAGCCGACAATGCTCGGTGACAGGCTCGTTGAGAGAGGATTAGGGTTAGGGGAGGACAATGACAAAGGATCGGGAGAGTGCTAGGCCACCAAGAACGAATCAAAAAAAAATAGAAACGCATAAGCGGGGAGAGGCTTGGGCCACATTTTGCCTAAATCGATGATATCCGCATTTCGTGTTTTTAAATGCCAATAAAACCATCGTGACGTTTATTTAAAAATGACACTACCACAAAAAAAGGTCACACCACACACACAAAAAAGAAAAAAAAATATTGCGTGCGTTACTCTCACCTAGAAATAGGTGCAGGAGTAAATACTGGTCGTTGATTTCCTGCAGAAATAATATGATTGATCCAAATACTGATCAACAGTTAATATTTAATACTGTATGAGTCGTAGAATATCATATCAACGGTCAGTATTTACTCTGCACCTAGAAATAGGTGAGAGTAACTCACCTAAATTTTTTTCCACAAAATGGGTGCCTAAAGTCAACTAACCTTCTATTTGAGCACAAAATAGGTAAGAACAACACACGTAGATCTCCATGAAGGAGAATCTCGCGCTATCCGATCGACTATCCGATGGTACAAAAAATACGGTCACAATAACTTTAAAAAAAGAAAAATTAAAGAAAAAGATCATAATTTGAAACCGTCCGATCATATCTTAGACGACACAAATTTGCTTTCCTCAAGTAGATTTAGGGTTTTCAATCGTCGGGTTTTCTTTTCTTCTTCCTCCGCCTTATCAACTTCATAGACTTGACTCCTTCATCCACAGTCTCAAATCCATGGCACGCCCAATGGATTCTGGTTCAAGTCAAGCTAGACATCTTTTCATTTGGCCGAAGGAATCATGCCAATCATAAATTTGATTGTTGTTGAGATAAAATTTCTAGAGACAAATCAACCAAAATGTTGGGGGAAGAAGCTCTTTAATGTCGTTTAAGGCACCTCCAAACTTTAGGGTTTCTTTTTCTCAGCTACTAACTTTCCCTTCACTTGATCATTTAGTTGTTACAGGCAGCTCCTTGATCTGTTTCAGGTAACTTAACAACACCTTTTCGCTCACAACATCACCGCCAAGTATAATTGATGCAACCCTTGTTTGCATCTTTATTTTACTTTATTTCTAGTGCTTTGTAGCGCATGTGTTCGTGCATCTTATGTTTTAGTTTCACTCATATTGTATCGTGCTTGTTAATTGCGCATTGTCGTTTGATTTATTGGAGTGACCGACCAATAAGATCATGAATGGATATGTCCGTCAAATTAGGAGTAGCGTTAAATTTAAATAAATAAATTAAAATATTAAGTAAATTCTTAAATTAATTAAAAAATGGATGAAGTCTAGTATTTTAGACTTTTGATTTTCCAACCTTTGAAATTCCAACATTTAGCCCACCTAAAATCTCCAGCCGGCCAACCTAAATGAAACCCCTCCTTTAAATATTCGGCGAGCTCTTTGTAACTCTTGCCTTATTAATGATAACGATTATTAAGTAAAAAAAACCTCACTGTTTATATCTCTCCATCCCTCTATGATTGTAGCTAGGGAAAAGGAGAAAATGACTAGTCTTTGACAGACTTGTTGTTTTCCTCACCGGGCATACCACTCGTCTTCCTCGGAACTCCTCAGCCCGGCACTGCCTTCCCCTATCCCGGCGACCTCTATCGACCCAGTGACAGGCCGCCTCTGATGGGATCGAGCAGCTCCAGCTCGTTTTTGGCGTCGGCCTACTATCCCAATTCAGCAGTCCTCCCGACTCACTACTCCACGGACCGCCGCCGCCTCTTAAAGCTCTGGCGTCATCCGCCGATCCAGATCCAGGCCTCCACCGACGGGATCAAACGACCCTTGCTCGTCTCGGCGCTGTCATTCCATTCCAGCCCGCCGCCCCTCCCAATCCTCGCCAGTGGCGGCGAAGAGCCCTTGTTTTCTTCTCCAGTTATTCAGTCGATCCTCTGTTTGGAGTTTAGATTTGGTATACCCCTCCCCAAACTCATCTCCCCCTCACTGTTAGTATAATCTTTATGCCTCATTCATATTTGGCCAATTAAAAAACAGAAATTGCATGCTTAAAATAACCTTACTCTTGTTTGCCGTTAATTTCAAAAAAAAATTGTGCTTATTTTTCTTTCTTGTTAAAGCATGTGGAGCAACTAATCAAATCGTTGAATGCAAGCTAGTGTGAGCGTGTGGAAGATGTTACCCAAGTCACTAAAAATTTTTGAGTCCACTTTTCTTTTTCTAAAAAAATGGTGGGTAAAGCAGACAAACTCGAATCGAGCGTCGATGACTTAAATCAACGCATGGACAACCTCATGCAGATCATGGAAACACTCACCATCCAAATGGGAGATGCTACCCAAGTCGTTAATGGATTACGAACTTCCGTCAATAACTTAGAAACCACCCGACAACTAGGACTAAATCAGCCTCCTCACCAAAATCCTAGGCAAGAGGAACAAAATCCTAGGCCCGCAAATCCTGCACAGTCTGACCTTGGACTCCGTCGCCAACCCCATTGGGACGATGAAGTTAAGCTTGATGTAGGTGATTTAGAGGATCACGTAGAGCCGAAGAAATGCCTTTATTGGTGTGAGCGTGTGGAAAGGTTCATGACGTGGAAACAAATGTCTGTGAATCAGCAAGTCAAGTATGCTGTCCTTAGGCTTAAAGGACCCGCACTAGTATGGTGGGTTCAACTAGAGCGCACCTGATACACCTTAGGCCTAGCACCTATCACCACGTGGGTAGAATTTAAGTTGCAACTGCGGAAGCGATATGTCCCCCCATACTATCTGCAAACTCTTTATCCAAGGTTCCACAACCTTCGTCAGGACAAACTCTCTGTAGACGAGTGCACCCACGAGTTCTTAGTGTTGTATTTTAGGCTAGACCTACACGAGGAGGAGGATATGAGAGTGTCCCGTTACTTGAACGGGCTCCACTATGCTATTAAGGATGAGCTAGAGTTTCACGACTTTAGAGATTTGGGTGAAGTGTCTAGTCAAGCACGTAGAGTGGAGGCCTCACTTCAGAAGAGGACATCTGGGCATAGGTCCACTGATAGGCTTTCCTCGAGCACCACCACCACTGCATCCACCTCTAAGAATACCGATCTTCTTCCTCCTGTCACTACTGGGACCCCAGCTCCTCTCATTGGCCTCACCCGAGATAAGGAGCTCATGGGACCCAAGCCCAACACTGGAGTATTCTGATGCTTCAAGTGTATGGAGCGTGAGCATAAATCTTTTGAGTGCTCGCGACGTCAATTCGTCGCAATTACTAATTTCTCTGATGGGAGTGAGCCAGAATACGAAGTCTTCCTTAGTGACTCCACACCTGAGGCCGAGCCGGAGTCTGGAAACATTATTGAGGTCGAGGGAGAACAAGCTGAGAACTTAGTTTGTGTCCTTCGTTATAACTTGATTTCCCCTAGTGAGACCACTGAGCGTGACTTTCAGAGACACGAGATTTTTCGCACTACTGCGCGTATTCAGGGACATTTTTCTTCTATCATCATTGATAGCGGTGACATGGAAAATTTTGTTTCCCAGCGTATGGATGAGAAGCTAAGACTCGAGACGCGCCCCTTGGAGCGACCATACCACTTATCTGGGGTTAATAGTCACATGACTATGCCCATTACTCATCGTTGTCTCGTAGAGTTCTCTATCAGGGATGTGTATCAGGATTCTGTCCTATGTGAGGTTTCCCCCATCGATGTTTTCCATATCATGTTAGGTAGAGCGTGGCAGTTTGATAGACATGTTCTACATGATGGTGTGAGGAACTCCCACTCCTTTGATCATCATGGGAGAAAGATCATTCTTCTTCCCTAGAAGAATAGTCTTGTCCCTTAGCTTCTTGGGAGGACCTCGTCAGCGTCTGTCTCTCCTTCCTTAGTTGTCACTATGCCACTCCTATTTAGTGCCACTCTTTTGCTTGGACCCCCGCTCCAGGAAAACACAATTGATTCTTGTGAGACATTCGATTTGGATATTGCTCACACTTTTGGTGATCCAACTTTTGACCCACCTTTTTTAGATTTTGTTTTGGGTGATCGCACTTTTAGTTCACCGTACTATCGCACAGTTATGAGTGAACTTGAATTTAAACTTTCTAGGCTTAGTCGTAGTAGGAGAATTGACTCAAACCCTAGATCGTTTCTTCCTCGTAGGGACACACTGTTTAAAGGATTTTTGTGGTTGATTTTAAATGGTAAACTTTTGAACGAATTTAAAATTTGTCGTGCTAGTTGGATTCTCGTGATCGTTGTCCTTGAGGTGATTTGTCTTAATTTAGCATATGCACAAAGGTGTCTAGTAGGAGCGTGTATGACGATGTATGATTTAATGATTCCACATGCTAATCTTGCTCACTCTTTGCTTTGTTTCTCACTTCGTTCATTTGTTCCACCCTCTTCCCCACTTTATGATGCTTCTTTTTCCGTTGCTCTATTTTTTACTGGTCATTTACGTATTATGCATAAAATTGTGACTAATGGTTTAAAAGCACATTTGGAAAACTTTAACTCCATGACTGACTTTATCACCAGGAGTTGTCTTTGTTAGGGTATTTATATATGTCCGCACGTGTCGAGACCGACTCGGAACGACCCAATGAGTTACGTGTCACTAGAGTGTAACGGCTCTACGCTGGAGATACTATATAAGGTCATTACATATTTGATGAGCCTTAGTGGACTATCTTGAGCGGAGCCATCTACAGTCTCAAGATAGGAAATTAGGTTTCTGCTCCCATCCGCTTCAACACTCCCGTTTTGGGCAAATTGTTGCGCCGCTCTTGCAGATCGAAAATCTTCTCTTCGCCGCCGTCAGAAAGGATTGTAATAGTGATTTTGTCGAATCGCGCTTTGTCTCCTGCGATTCTGCCGCTCTTGCAAATCTCCCGCTGCCATCCAATTTTGTTGCAAGGGAAGGTTTGCTCTCCCAGCACCTGTCGGTGATCGAGAAGGAGTCGTTGTTTGCTTTCCCAAGGTCTAGGCCAGCAGCCGGAAAGATCTCGCTGGAGCTCTGCTAGGAACGAGGATTTCCAGATCTGGCGATTTCTAGGTCTTATCTGTCGTTCATCAGATCTGCACCAGGGCTTATCATATCCGACATCTCTCGTCGTTGTTCAGCAGATTGGAGAGGATTTCTGCCTCTCCCTCTGATCTCATTTTGCGTTTCTCCCATCGCCGACCTGGTGCTTTGCTGATCTGGTTTGTGGTTCGTCCCTATTACAGACATCTGACAACTTCATTTCTCGAGAAGCATGTCTTGTGTGGATCTATATAGATCTCGGGAATTGCATTTCCTGGCCGTGGATCTTAAGGTTGCCGCAAGCAACGTCTATGCTCTGTTCTTTGTTGTAGATCTGTCAGGTTTGCAGATCCAAAATCAAGAGCAATCTACTGTTCATCCTGCTTGGATTAAAAAAAAAATTTGGGGAGAAATTGGTCGATCTGGAAGGGTAAAGCAAAGGAGGGTGGATCCACGCTCCTATTGCTATTTTGAATAAGAATCTCTATCCTTGGAAGGATTTTTTCTCCCAGATCTACTAGATAGATCCAGTAAGAGGAGGGTGGTTCCTAGACAATCTTGATCAAGGAGCCGTGCACTGAAATTTAAGGAATTTGGAAGGGTTCTCATCTCCTTGGTGCTACTTGGAGAACAAATTATTTTTGGATTGGATCCGAAGATTTTGCTCGCGTCTTCGCACGGCTTAGGTGACCTCGTTTTAGAATTTCTATTTCTGTGTAAATCTAGTGCGATGTCCAAAAAGAGTGCGCTCGAGACTGTCAAACTACAGTTCTTCGACGCCACAGACATCCTCAGTTGGAAAATACAAGTTCAACTATGAATGAAGGATCGAGAAATTCTTTTTACTATTCAGAGTGACCAAAACATTGCTGGGAAAAGCTCGGAGCAAGTTGTTCAGCCCTCACAGGCTGTCAACTTCGTTTTGTGACCTAGCAAGCCCTCTCGAAAGCCACTGGCACCTAAGGGTGATACTCACGCACCGTTGGCGGTCAAAAAGCCTTCTCTCAAAAGGAAGAAGAGCAAGTGTCACAACTGCGGCAAATGAGTTCATTGGGCCGCTGAATGCAAGGGTCTGAAAAGTCAAAAAGAGGAAGCCAACAAAATGTGGCGAACATGGTGGTCGACAACTCTGATCTCAAGTCCTTCGTGGCTATGATTGGGAGTAGTCACCGCAGTGCTTCGTATGAGTTGTGGCTGGACAGTGGTGTTACCTGTCATGTCACAAATGACAGGGGTCTCCTCTCAAAGGTCACGACAGTTAAGGATAGAGTTGAAAATTACAATGGAGGAGCGACATATGTTACTCATGATGGGACTGCAGAGCTAGTCCTCTCTTCAGGTAAAACTTTAATTTTACAACATGTTAAAGTAGTTCCTAATCTAACTAAGAATTTGATTTCTATGAGTTTGTTTGATAAAGCTGGAATGTCTTTCACAACCATGAACAGTAGACTTTAACTGTTAATTCTCACTACTTTGGTTGCGCTTACCTGATCAATGGTATGTATAGACTTAGTCTAGATAACGAGTGCAAAAACCAAGTGAGCTCAACTCTGATTGATCCGAAGTTATTACACAATAGACTTGGACATATTCAATATAAGAAAATGCGAGATCTAGCTAAAAGTTAAAACATTCCATTAGATATTTCTATTCGATTTGATAGGTGTGAGGTTTGTGCCCAGACTAAGATCATTAGAAACCTTTTTTAAGACCGTTTCTAGGAGCACACAACTTCTGGAGTTGATACATTCTGACCTCTGTGATTTACGTAGTCATGCCACAAGAGGGGGAAGGAAATATCTAATTACATTCATCGACGATTTTTCCAGATATTGTCATGTTTACCTATTGAAATCGAAAGATGAGACATTCGAGACCTTTAAGATCTTCAAATCTCGGGTAGAAAATCAATTAAATCTAAAGATTAAGAGATTTAAAAGTGATCGAGAGGAGGTACACTACAACTGGGTTTAGGGACCTTTGTGCCTCTGAGGGCATAATCCTAGAAACCACAGCTCTTTACTCACCCCAGTCAAACGACATCGCTGAGCGTAAGAATAGAACTTTAACAGAGATGTTGAATTCTATGCTCCTCACAGCTGGCATACCTAATTCCTTTTGGGAGGAAGCAGTCCTAACTGTAAATCATATTCTAAATAGAGTGTCTCACTCAAAGCTCAACTCTACTCCGTATGAGTTGTGGCATGGTCATCCTTGTAGATTTGACACTCTAAAGACTTGGGGCTGTATCGCTTATATGAGAATACAAGACCTTAAGAGACCTAAAGTGAGACCTAGAATAATGACCTGCGTTTATCTAGGTAGTGCAGAAGATAGTGCAACTGACAGGTTTCTGAATCTATCCACTAATACAATGATATAGTCTAGAGATGTTATTTTCTTTGAACATAAATTTATCAAAGATCATGGCTTGACCGTCTCCGGGTCTACTGACATGATTTCAGAATCTACTGTAGAACCTGAAGCTGGCCCCTCTGGCACTACTCCCCAACCTCTAAAGGTGGAATCTGTTCCTCTTAGAGTATCTACAAGAGACAAAATCCCTAAGGATTTTGATAAGAATTTCGTCACCTACCACTTAGAGGATGATCCATTCTCCTATCAGGAAGCAATGCGATCTAGAGATGCGTTAATATGGGCAGAAGCCATCGATGATGAGATGAACTCGCTGCTACAAAACAATACTTTGCATCTAGTTGACCTGCCAAAAAGAGCTAAAGTCCTAGAATGCAAGTGGGTACTAAAGAAGAAATTGCACAGTGATGAGTCTATAGCCAGATATAAATCACGTCTAGTAGCTAAGGGTTATAAACAACATGAGAGAATTGACTATTTTGACGTCTATTCACTTGTTTGTCACTTATCCACTATTAGGATACTTCTTGCCTTAGCTTCTATCGAGAACTTTATAGTTCATCAGATGGATGTAAAGACAGCCTTCTTAAATGGAGAGCTTGATGAGGAGATCTACATGGCATAACCTGAAGGTTATGTACATAAGGATCTAAGAGATAAAGTATGCAAACTCGATAAATCGATCTATGGTCTTAAACAAGCACCTAAGATGTGGCATATTAAATTTGATCAAGTGGTAAAGAGCATTGGATTTCAATCCAGTCTCTCAGACAAGTGCCTCTACTACCGCTCGATGTCAAATCAAACAGTCATCATATGCCTATATATGGATGACATGTTGATTATGGGATCAGACCTTGCCGTAGTGAGGGATACTAAATCCGCTCTCGCGAAAGCGTTTGATATGAAGGACTTGGGTCCTGTAGATACCCTATTAGGTATGAAAGTTAGAGTAGATCAGGGACGTGCCACTCTAAGTCAAGCTCATTGCATTGAGCAGATCCTCACTACCTGGGATTATAAAGACTGTAGGCCTGTTGAAACACCAATTGATCCAAATGTCAAGTTGAGTCCGAATGAAGGGACCAGCGTTGATCAAGTAAAGTACTCGAAGATCATTGGTAGTCTCATGTATGCCACAAGTTGTACAAGACCAGACATTGCCTTCTCTATTGGCATGCTGAGTCGCTTTACCAGTAGTTCAGACAAAGAGCATTGGGATGCCTTAGATCGGCTAATGAGGTACCTGAAAGGTACTAAAGATCACGCTCTGTACTACACTGGTTACCCTTCTACTTTGGAAGGATACTCTTATATCTCCTGATGTTCAGAAGTTGAGAACAGCAAGTCCACTAGTGGATTTATTTTCACTTTGGGTGGCGCTGCAGTCACTTGAAAATCTAAAAGACAGACTTGTATAACTTTGTCGTCTATGGAAGCCGAGTTGTTTGCCTTAGCTTCAGCTGGTGAAGAGGCAGATTGGATCAGGAATTTGATTCTAGACATTCCCTTGTCTAGACTTCAAGTCAATTCTTTGAGCCTATACTATGATAATCAAGCAGCAGTCCAAGCCATGAAGAATGTCCTTTTTAATACTAAGAGGCGACATGTACGACTGAGACACGCTTTACTGAATTATCTGAAAGAACAAGGCATTATCACTTTGATTGATGTACGATCAAAGGATAATCTGGCTGATCCACTGACGAAAGGAATGCCTAAAGACCGATCAATCAAAATAGTGGGGGAAATGAGACTCAAGGCGTTTTAAGTTCTACCTTAGTTTCAAGGTTAGGCGATTCAGTTACGCCTTAGTCCAAATGTTTTGATTTTTTCACTTTCCTTTGTCAAAGCAAGCGTATTGTGCTCTGCTGATGTTCGGGGTTGCTGAGTATGAATCTGGTGAGTTGTTTCATTCCACATTTGATATTAATAACTTCATCTGGTTTCGTCTTTCTTATCTAGGAGGAGAGTGTTATTCCACATTTGATAACACAATCTGACTAGGTTTGGCTCTTCTTCTGTTTATTGGTTCCATTCTACATTTGATGAGTTCCAATTAACTTTAGAAGAACAGTAACCGTGACATTCCACATAGGAACACAGATACAGCTGCGGTGTCCAGAAGTCCATAACATCGTTTATTTGAAAACAGATAATAGATTCTGAGGTAGAACCTAAATACTCTACACATGCTTCCTCATAATGTACTACGTTCATATGAGTAGAACTAGATACTTGTACATTTTCCAAGGTTGAATTCATTCTGAATGAACTTCTCTGTTGGAAATTACAGGGGCTGTTGCCGATGGAGGAGCATTTGCAGGTTGGGATCCAGAGGAGGATGACCTACTGGACGCTGATTTCTAGAGTATAAATTGGTTTTCTACTGCTTAGAGCATTGTTTAGCTCTCTTTTCTTTCACTTGTTTTGTTTGGACTTTTCTTGCTCTTTAGTTGGTCATGAGACACTAGCTGTTCTGTACCTGTGTTGTGATTGTACTTTTGACTTTGTTATGATGCTGCTAAGATTTTCTGTTTATTCTTATGCATGCATACAACTGCTTTACTTAACGTCCAATATGTTCTAACAAGTGTGATGGACATGGTTCTGAGTGCTTCATGTTCAATTGAACACTACACACACCACTCTTTTTCCGACGTCGGGTTTACGGCGGACATAGGATGAGATTGTTAGGGTATTTATATATGTCTGCACGTGTCGAGACCGACTTGGAACGACTCAATGTGTTACGTGTCACTAGAGTGTAACGGCTCTACGCTGGAGATACTATATAAGGTCATTCCACATTTGATGAGCCTTAGTGGACTATCTTGAGCAAAGCCATCTACAGTCTTTTCCCAAGGGAGTTTAGTTTCCTGCAACTTTTAGAAAAGAGGTTGTACCTTCAGGTCATGTGCAGCGACGACGGGTCCTTCCCGTGTTCCACCATCCATCACGGCAAGGCAGTGATACAACAATCTCTCGGATCACACTTTAGTTGTTTCAGTGGCGGGTTTAATCATATTCACGACGGGGTCGAGTTCTCTCAACCCCGGGAGAATTGATGCAACCCTTATTTGCATCTTTATTTTACTTTATTTATAGTACTTTTTAGTGCATGTGTTTGCATTGCTTATGTATTAGTTTCACTCATATTGTATCGCGCTTGTTAATTGCGCATTGTCGTTTGACTTATTTGAGTGACCGACTAATAAGATCATGAATGGATATTTCCGTCAAATTAGAAGTAACGTGAAATTAAGCAAGCAAATAAAATAAAATATTAATTAAATTCTGAAATTGATTAAAAAGAGGATGAAGTCTAGTATTTTAGACTTTTGATTTTCCAATCTTTTAAATTCCAACATCTAATTGCCCACCTAAAACTAGTGGTGCACAAAAAGACTGGGTTTGGAAAGCCCGTCTGGGCCCGGTCTGGCAAAAGTCTGGTTAGGCTTGGGCCCGGGCAGGAGTGGTCCAGGCCCAAGCCCATCCTGAAGGGCCAAACAAGACCTTCAAATAAAGGATTTGCCTGGCCTGGGCTAGGCCCAGTCTTGGCCCGGTACCAGGCCTTGCATGGGCCCGCTCCCAGGCCTTGCCTGGGCTTGGACCTGGACCAAGACTGGCATGGGCAGCCCAAGTTGGCAACTTGGGCTGCAACTTGGGCAGCCCAAGTTGCCAAGAGAGTATCGTTGCCAGCTGGCAACGTCTCTTCATAGAGACGTTGCAAGCAGCTGGCAAATGGCAATGTGCCATTTGCCAGCTGTGCTTGGAAACTTGGGCTGTTGCAGCCCAAATTTCCAAGCAGCAATGTCCAACGTCAAAGTCTCAAAGAGACGTTGGGCATAAATAATAAATTGGCCAAATCCGGACAATTTTTTAGGAGTTATATATAATTAATTGGCCAAATATCATCAATAAATGTTTTTTTAAAAAAATTATAATTTAATACATCGTAATATAACTTTTTAGGAGTTATAAATAGGAGTAATTGCAATTCTCTATTTCGCAACACATTTTGATCAAACTCATTGCAATTTATCAAATAATTATGAATTGTATACGCGATTTTAAATTAAAAGATAAAATTATTAGTATTTTTTTGATAACACAAGTAATAATACTGCGGCTATTTATAATTTAAAAAGAGATTTAAAACCTATGTTAAATGAAATATTTTTTTCATACTCGTTGTGTTTGCCACGTTCTAAATTTAATTGTCCAAAATAGTTTAAAATTAATGGAATGATATATTATTAAAATTTAAAAGTATGTTAACATATATATATAAATAGTTCTCAAAAGAGACGATAAAATTTTAAAAAATTTGTAAAGCAGGAATATGACATGCCAATTAGATGGAATTCCACTTACAAAATATTAAAAAGAGCAATCCGTCAAAAAAAAATCTTCTAATGGAATTTTATTCGACTAATACAAATCATGATTTAAATGACGATGATAGGGAAATAATTACGATTTGTATGCGCTTATTAGAAAGCTTTTATAGAGCGATGATTCAATTATCCGACGTTTATTATCCATCTAACTCCTGAGTTATTAAATTTTTTTTAATTATTACAAAAACTTTAAATTACTACAAACAATATAAGTTTTGGCAGCCCGTAATTGAAACAATGGAAGCAAAAATTTTAAAATATTATAAGGAAATGTCGTCTATGTTTTCATGTGCGGCGGCTTTAAATTCTTTATTAGGCGTTTTAGGTATTGAAAATATTTTGGAAGAGATAAATAAAAATTTACACCTAGATTTAAATAATTTGAAATTTGAAGATTCAACAATTTCAAATTTTAATACAACTTTTACAGATTTTTATAATAATAATAATTATTTATATGGGTCGCGATCGCGAGATAATTCAACACAAGTACAAATAGCAGATGATTTTCAAAATGAAAATTATGAGATTGCATCTAGAAAAAAATCACGAAATACTAGTACATTAAATGAATTAGGACTATACACTAAAATATAATTTAGAGAGTATGCGACTAAAAATAAAATTGAAAATTTTAATATATTAGAGTGGTGGAAAAATAAAACGAACACATATCCTATTTTGGCCTTAATGACCCGCGATATATTAACTGTTCAAGGTAGTACAGTAGTGTAACGACTCTGACCCATTTAGACCAGGCACCGCCTGGCCCACCACAGCCCTTTATACTGGGTGGTACAGCCGGAATCTACAAGGCCTGCAGGCCGTACACCCCAAAGCATCTCGCGCCTGTTTATCGACCGCCCGCATTGTTGCCACGGGGTTTCGAACAGGCTTCTTATCAAGTGGCTTGTCCGAAACCCCGTGGCAACAATGCGGGCGGCCGATAAACAGGCGCGAGATGCTTTGGGGTGTACGGCCTGCAGGCCTTGTAGATTCCGGCTTTTATGTAACGGCCTGGTTTAGAGCTCAGAGGCCCCGGCCCATTTAGACCAAGCGGCTTGTCTCGCCCCAAGGCCCGTTACAGAGGACTGTGGAAGGTTTCTTATCAAGGGTGTTTGGGTTCGAAACCTGAAGCCAATAACCTACTGTTGCTGAGAAACAGACGCAGTGAGGGGTTGGGGTGTACGGACTGCAGTCCTCTGTAACGGGCCTTGGGGCGAGACAAGCCGCTTGGTCTAAATGGGTCGGGGCCTCTGAGCTCTAAACTGGGCCGTTACATAAAAAGCTCAGTTGGTGATGAGGACTGTGGAAGGTTTCTTATCAAGGGTGTTTGGGTTCGAAACCTGATGCCAACAACCTACTGTTGCTGAGAAACAGGCGCAGTGAGGGGTTGGGGTGTACGGACTGCAGTCCTCTGTAACGAGCCTTGGGGCGAGACAAGCCGCTTGGTTTAAATGGGTCGGGGCCTCTGAGCTCTAAACTGGGCCGTTACATAAAAGTGCACTTTTTTGTAACGACCCCTGCCCATTTAGACCAGGCGCCGCCCGGCCCACCACAGCCCTTTAGACTGGGTGGTACAGTCGGAATCTACAAGGCCTGCAGGTCGTACATCCAAAAGCATCTCGCGCCTGTTTATCGGCCGCCCGCATTGTTGCCACGGGGTTTCGAACCCGCAACCTTGATAAGAAGCCTTAAACACCGCTCAGTTGGTGATGAGAAGCGGTGTTTAAGGCTTCTTATCAAGGTTGCGGGTTCGAAACCCCGTGGCAACAATGCGGGCGGCCGATAAACAGGCGCGAGATGCTTTGGGGTGTACGACCTGCAGGCCTTGTAAATTCCGGCTGTACCACCCAGTCTAAAGGACTGTGGTGGGCCGGGCGGCGCCTGGTCTAAATGGGATATGGTCGTTACAAGTAGCTTCGAAGTCTGCATTTTCTTTTAGTGGCAAAGTTTTGAATGAACGTCGAAATCGTCTTAACGAAGAGTCGTTGGAGATTTGTATTTGCTATAAATATTATTTGGACGCGACGAACATAGAGCAACATACTGCTTCCATCGAAGATAGCTTCTCGTCAGTCGAAGAAGAACCGAGTTCATTAAACTTGGCCGATGAAGATTGAGTAATAGTGATGTATTTTATTTTATTTTGGGTAGGCTGTCATACGGTGCTTTGACACCTTACTTATTGTGGGTGGATAAGTTGAGAGTTGTGAGATTGTGTTTTGTAAGTCCGGGTAGTTTTTCTAGGGATTGGTGACTGATCCATTTGTGTGTGTTGTAATATTTTCAATATGGAATAAAATATAACATTTTATCTCATTAACTATTTAACATTTTAATATATGTCTTACATAATATATTTATATTAATTAAGTTTTATAAAAAAACAAATTTTATTTTAAAAAATCAGTCTTGTGTAGGCCTGGGCCTGCTTTAGGCCTTGCCGAAAAGACCCTGCTAGTCCCCATTCATACAGGGGGCCTGATCCTGGGCCTGGGCATAAACAGCCTGGGCCTGGCAGGCCCAAGCCTAAACTGGGCCTGCCAGGCCCAGGCCTAAACTGGGCCTGCCAGGCTTTATGTGCACCACTACCTAAAACCTCCAGCCGGCCAACCTAAATGAAACCCCCGGGTCAGGGGGGAGTAGTGCATCACTGCACTTTACCGTGAAGTGCGGGCATCCAACGACTCGCGTGGATGCCCGCACACATCTCAAAGCGAGTGCATCTCATCTCAATTTGAGATATGTGCAGGCATCCAACGCGAGCCGTTGGATGCGTGCACTTCAAGATAAAGTGCACTTTTGCACTTTACCTCCCTCTCCCCTTAAATATTCGGCGAGCTCCTTTTAACTCCCGACTTATTAATAATAACAGTTATTAAGTAAAAAAACCTCTCTTTTTATCTCCCCCATCCCTCTAGGATTGCAGTCAGGGGAACAAAGAGGTACTGATATTTGTACACCAGAAATGACTATTTATAACCCATAAATATTCATACACCCCAAAATTATATTTGTACCCCAAGTGGCTATTTATACCCCAATTTTTGAAATTTTAAAACTAACACTAAAAGAACAATTAAAAGAAGAATAACTATATAATTCTCAAAATATATTGTTACATAAAAGTAATAGGCAAAAAAGTTAGCATCTGTATGGTGATAACTTGGCGCTGAAAAAGTCAGCATCCATATATTTTCTTTAAAATTCAGTCAGCATCCGTATGGTCCCGTCAAAATTATTTTATCCCTACAAAAAAGTCGCATCAAATTGATAAGTTAATAAAATAATTAAAAGAACTACACTTAAAAATTGTTACATTGTATTTACTTAATAAGTTGTGATATATTTGAAGATCCAAAAAGATGAATTAACCTCAGTTTTTCGAATGTGACTCTGCAAAATAACAATAATATCAGATTAAAACATTGCTAAAATTTTAAGTTATTAAAAATAATATACAATATTTACATACCTATGGTAAAAATAGTCGTGTAATATTTGGAACTTCCCATTGCTCTGCCACCTCCTCATGGTATCTTGTCCACACTGAAAATATTGGCGGTTATAGACATTCTTCTTTCATCCGCAATTCAATGAAGTGGTTGTCCTTTGTTATCATTAGGTAACCCGACTCTATCACAACCTAACGTTACCCTTGGTTATGCTCTGGATGTAATTATATCAGCTCTTAGAATAATTATAACAAACCCCAAATTTTTGGCCGTTTTCCGAGCACATTCAATCAACGCTTCTTTGCTTTCAAAACTCAAATTAGTACAAAAGTGCATTCCAACATCAAACCCGGTGTCCTTAGAGAACTTTTCATTACACAACAACAACAAATTTTCTGAATTCATTCCACAATCTACACAATAATAACACAAAAAACCTTAAGATGCGTTGATAATAAAACTTTTTTTTACAAATTTCTGTGCTAAAAAAATCAGTGTAATCTAATCATTTTTAACTACAATCACTAACAAAATCTTGCGCAAAAAAATTGGAAAAATGAAGGAAAGTGTGATACTACATTGGTTTTGAAGGGAAAGCCAAATGGAGCCTAGATCGCTGTAATGGTGATGAAGACTGACATTAAATGAAGAGTTCTACAATCGGCCAAGAAGATTAAGGAAATGCGTTCAGAATTTGGGTTTTTTGGCCTCCTCCACAGTCCATAAACGCTGAGATCCCTGTAATGGTTAGAACCTAGAACAGAAAACGAAAAACATGGATCAGAACCTAGAACAGAAAACGAAAAATGAAAAAAAAAAGCGAAAAAGGAAATGCGCTAAACCTAGATCAGAAAAAAAAACGAAAACGGAGAGGGTTGAAGACCAAATGATACATTGTAATGGGGATTCAGCAGCCAAGAAGGCGATATAAAACCCTGCGTCCCGTGAGAAGGCGGAACACGGAAGGGGTCGCGATTCCTGCGAGCAGCGGCCGAAGAAGATAGCGGCGGAAAGGGAAAAACCCTGCGTCGGGTGAGAAAGCGGAATGCGAAAGGGGTACAAATATTAAGATTTAGGTATTAGAAACACGTGTTTTGAAATTAAGAATGAGGTGTAAATATCACTTTATGGTGTACACATATCGCTTTATGGTGTACATATATCAGCCCGTATGGAAATCTAGGTCCGGGAGCTCTGGATCACCATTAAAATGCACGTGAGCTCCATGCATTTTGAGAGCCGTGCATACTCCTCTTTCTATTGGCTTCCATCCGGAAACCCGGACATGAAAATTCCGCGTCTTTGACAGCCGTGTCGTTTTCTCTCACCCGGCACGACTACCCGGCACGACTACCCGGCGTACCACTCCTCTTCCTCGCAACTCCTCGCCCGGCACTGCCTTCCCCTATCCCGGCGACCTCTGTCGACCCAGTGACAGGCCGCCTCCGACGGGATCGAGCAGCTCCGGCTCGTTTTTGGCGTCGGCCTGCTATCCCAGTTCAGCAGTCCTCCCGACTCACTACTCCCCGGACCGCCGCCGCCTCTTAAAGCTCCGGCGTCGTCCGCAGATCCAGATCCAGGCCTCCACCGACGGGATCGAACGGCCCTTGCTCGTCTCCGCGCTGTCATTCCATTCCAGCCCGCCGCCCTCCCAATCCCCGCCAGTGGCGGCGAAGAGCCCCTGTTTTCCTCTCCAGTTTTTCAGTCGATCCTCTGTTTGGCGTTTGGATTTGGTTTACCCCTCCCCAAACTCATCTCCCCCTCACTGTTAGTATAATCTTTATGCCTCATTCATATTTGACCAATAAAAAACAGAAATTGCTTGCTTAAAATAACTTTACTTTTGTTTGCCGTTAATTTCAAAAAAAATTGTGCTTATTTTTCTTTCTTGCTAAAGCATGTGGAGCAACTAATCAAATCGACAAGCTAGTGTTGGATATTTTTGTGCCTTTCTGAAAGTTTGGATGGTTAACGATTGCAAACACTCGTAAAACTTCCGCTATCGTCACTCAAATTAATTTTGTTCCCAGATTTTACCTTTTAAAACCACATCCTAATTTTGGAATGCATCAATAATAGCTTTTCTTTAATGATCTCAAAATTAGGTGATATTTGTTTCAATTTCTACCATGTTTTGTGAAGCTTTTAGTTTTCTTTGCAGGTGAATAGAAACTAAGTCATAATGACATGAACTTTATTATTTCTCCCATCTGCTTGGAGAATTGCATGCTGTCATCTTCATCTGTGTATAGGAGGCAACTTTTTGTGCTAAGATCTTTGGGTGTTTATTGCTGTCGGATTCATATGGAAGGGGGACTGGCAATGCGCACAGGCCTTTCTAATTTGGGGGATGATGCAGTGGGTATAATACGAAAAATAACCCCCAAATTGGACCCTAGTCATCATAAAGGCCAAGCAGGTAAACTTTAGCTGCTGTGCAGCAAGTAACTTTGTGATTTGATTCTTATGGTTTTTCGATCATTGGTAGATTAGTTTGTGTTTTCAGCAGTTTTTGAATAAATTTGCATGTTTTAGGTCATGTAGGCTCACTGATCTTTTCATTAAAACAGTTCAATTGCTACTTATTTATCATTTCATATTGATTCCTCTTGCTGGTTGAATATTCCTAATGTTTGAAGATGAATTATCAGTTAGATGATCATTTTTATCAACGGATCGACAAATTAATTGACTTGTTACCATTTTTGTTTTTCTCAATGATTTATGTGAAGGTTGCGGTTTTTTACGGTCACGCATGCCGACGACATACCGGGGAGTTTACACTCGGAGGAAGGTTAAAGGCAACAACCCTTAACCCACCGGGATTGGAGGAGACCGCGGGAGCCATCATTATTTCAATATTGTCGTTTGAATGTTATTTTTGTTTTTGCTATGAGCACATCAGAACTCTAGCTATTTGCATCTCGCTGTTATAAAGGGTGATATATGTCTCATTTGAGTTGTTATCATTGGATGAATGTATTTTAGGGCTGCTCTCTAAACCCCTCTCATTTTCCCTCCCTCTCTCTCTCCTAATCGCCGGCTCCTCCTTTACCGGATTCCTTTTCGGGATCGTATTAATTTGGCTTGACTTTCCCTCACCGCCCGCCAAGTGCCGCTGCTGCTTTCCAACCCATCGTCCACCAATTTTATCCAGATCCGTCGATCCCAGCCCGCCAGATCCGCCGATCCTCGTCTAGATCCACCAACTAATTCTTGCCCAACCCTTTGCATCAGCCACTCCAAGCCCAGATCCACTGATTCCCCTTTGCGCCCGCCGATTCCATTCAAAATCCATCGATCCTGCCCGCCGTCTGACTTCGAGGCCTTGTAGATTTTAGCGAAGGATCCCCCCTTTGACCCCGCCACGGCTGCGTTCCACTGCTCGAAGTTATCTTGTGTCTCAGTGGGCAGGGTCTCCAGGCCGCTGACCATAAAGGTCCCGAGCACGCTTCGTGATCGCTCGATTACCATCATGGTGGACAGTGGTGCGAGCCACAACCTCATCTTCGAGCGACTGAAGCAGCAACTCGTATTTTCAAAAGATCCATCCACAGATTTTTTCGGTCCGCCTTGGCGATGGGCAACGCCGACCGACTCAAGGTCATTTCCTTGTCGTGACTCTCTCTGCGGGTTCCTGTTCCATTACCGCGGACTTCTACTTGTTCGACTTCAGCGTTATCGGCGCCATTTTGGAGGTTGCTTGGCTCCGCACCCTTGGCGATAAGCTTGTCAATTGGGCGACTATGACCATGCAGTTCTTCCATAGGGACCAACTGTGTCATCTCGACGGTGACTCTGCTCTCCGGTCTCCCTTTGCACCATCCAGCGGACCACTGACGTCAACGTTCCCGTGGAGCTATGGCTCCTCATGTGTCGTCCACCGCGCCTCCCTCTCATCTGATAAACTTTCAAGTGTTTCTCACCGTATTTACCGACATTTTCCAGCCTCCGACAAGACTGTCATCTGCCCGGTCGACCGACCATGCCATTTCCCTCCAGCCTAGGACCGCAACAGTCTCGGCGCGGTCGTACCGTTATGGTTATATGCAGCGGGATGAGATCGAGTGTCTGGAGCAAGAGGTGCTGATGGGGGGGGGACTCATTCGTCCACGACAGCTGGTACAGGGACTGATGCCGGATCTGTTGCAGGTAGTCCATTCTTGAATTCTAATAGGGCTAAGGCCACTGCCCTAACAATAATAACTGTCATGTTGGTAGGTTCTTGCACTGTTGGTACTGCTGGTGTTACTTGTGTAACCATCATCCTTGACGATCTCAGGAGTAGTATTTTGACGCAAAGGCTCGCTCGTCTCACCTCCTCTTAGTGCCTACCAAGATGTAGAGAAAAGGTTTATCGATGAAAATGCCATAAATAAAGGATATACTATGAAGGATATTTCCAAACGTATGCACAACTGAGAGCTAGATTAATCTTGATGACTCTATCGTCGAAGGTGTGATTCAGATGAAATCCTAAGTGCATAATCCGTAATTTGTCGAGATCAGAAATGCCCAAGGAGACGCCTATTCACATACCTCACTAGGTCAACATGGGCGAGCATGGGCCGACTATGGGCGGGCATGGGCGGGCATGGGCGGGCATGGGCGGGCATGGGCGGGCATGGGCGGGCATGGGCGGGCATGGGCGGGCATGGGCGGGCATGGGCGAGTAGTTCTCGTAACTCGCTAGTATGAGCAAGTATCCAAAGCAACTAGAGGTATTCTCGCATCTTCCCTTAGGATTTGTCTATAAATGGACTCCCAAGGGTATCAAGAAGGGCACGTTGGAAGAGGCTGAGACCCCCCAAGTTTGATACTCGCCAAGTCCGTGCATTCCTCGTACCTCGCCAATCTTTTGGTTATGGAGGGAAAGTTTCTTTCAAATTTCCTGGTATGTGGTGGGACCTCCCTGCTGAGGCACCTGGGGTATGTTTGTAGACATTTCTCACTCCTGCTCTAGCCATCTGAATTGTGGTGTTCGTCCGCCGAATCAGTAATTATAATCCACACTTATGTCCGAACATTTGGAGTAGGGAATTCTCCCGGCTTCAACACTAAGGCTCTGTGAATTTTCTGGGTCATTAGATCCTAAACTTTGCTCTTATACCAATTGTAACACCCCAATCTAGTTTAACAAAAAATCAGCAGGCCGTCCGGACCCCGTGATAAGAAGTAAACTAAGTAACAATATCTAATTTGGTAGATAACAGGTAAATATGAAAGTACTAAAGGAAACTTACATCGGAAGTAGAAAAAAGCAGCCAGGGTAAAAATGTATTTCATCATTTCTGAATTCACAGAGCTAACTATAATATAAAATGAACCATATATCTGAATTTCTGAAATACTATATAATGTCTTATACATAGAAAATCTTAAACATTTAGGTCACACATAATTCATGAAAAGAAAGCAGTACGATACTGAAAGGAAAGTCAATAGTATGAAAAACAAACTATAAGATGAAGCCTGCAAAAGAGCGCATCCTAGGCGCTGCTCCCCACTTGTGACCCCTATAATAAAATACCTGAAAACGGGTCTGCCCAACTAGAGAGTAAGAAAAATCATTCCTATTAGTGATACTAATAATATGTTGAAAGAACAAGTATGCATGTCTTTTGAAATAAAGTTTTTGTACTATAGAAAAATGTATGATGTTATGTTAAACATGTTTTTCTAAAATAATACTGGGAACATAAATGTCTGCTCTAGTTTAATCATATTAAACATATATACTCAAGTTCCGAAAATTGGTTAACTATGAGGATTTCTAAATTTAGGCCTATACTTGAGTTTTAGGTGGCTTATGATTTTCCTTCTTTAGATTCTAGGTTGAGTAGTTTTTGATGCATAATTCTGACAATCCGAGTCCCTACTAACAAATGCGGCTGTTCTAGTGTCTCTCAGACACAAACTCACATCTACTAATATTCTAACGGGGGGGGGGGGGTGTCATCTCCCCAAAATTTAGGCTCATACGGTCTGATACGTTCTATTAGTAAGATAGTGTGCCTCTATCTATCACGAGAGAAGGTCTCGGTCGTGTCTCCTAATCATTTTTTGTTCAGTGCTACTCTACTTACGTATTTATCTGTGTACTTTAGGAAATGTCTCTTATTAGTTAATCAATTGGAATTCATATTCGTATGATTAATATTTCCCGCATTCTATATATTTATGTAAGTATATGTTACATAAATTTTCACAATTTATGGAGGTCTAACTTATAGGAAAATATATATTATTTATGATCTACATATATCGAATGGACGTTTGATGAGTTATAAATTTCTATTGTAAACTACTATTACATAACGTTAGTTCCGGTTTCTTATAACTCTATGAATTTTCTGAATAATAAAAAAGAACATTTTTATGCAATACTATCTAGTATGTCTAGCTAAAAGGAATAAGTGTTTCTTACTGCGGTATTGCGGCGCTCGTACACAAGCCGTTGCGGCATAAGTTCTTTAAGTAAGGTCTAATATGAGGTCCTGGTAGGATGCTCACCCCGAACAGCTCCTATGATTTATTTAAGATCTAAAATTTATTATATGCATTATTAGGCAATGTAATTTCATCAATCTAGGGTTTCACCGGAAAGTACTCCCACAACCCAAAATTGACACTGTAATGAACAAAAGTGAGAGAGAAAACATGGGGGTGTGGCAGCGGCGGCAAGGTTTTTTACCTCTTTCTGAAAATCTGGGAACTACACTATAGATCAGCAATCTCTAAACAGGGAGGAGTCGATCTCTCTAATTTCTGCAATTAGAGGTGCACTCACATTTAATATTGTTAGAATAGCCCATGTATTGGGCCCATCTTTTGGGCCCATTTATGATCTCTCCTCTTTAGTCCCACAACTTGTATAGGATTTATTCCCTCTCTCTTCCTCCTATATATTTGTATTCTCCCCTTGTTTTTACGTACACAAACAATATATACAAGTTTTGAGCTTTCTCAATATGGTATCAGAGGGACCGGTCCTAAGCCTGCGGTTTCCCCTTTTCTAACCGCCCAGCCCGCCCTCCTTCCTGTCCGCAGATTGCTCTGCGATCTCCCTCCTACCCGCCTACCCGCCTACCCGCCTTTCTCCGCGGGCTCCTCTTCTGCGGCCTGCGAGTCTGTCCGCTCTTCCCTTATCCGCGTGGCTTCTGCGGACTGCACTCTCTGCATCCGCTTCTCTTTTCTCTCTCCGTGGTTCCACCCTCCTCAGGCTTCTTATAGCTATCTTCTGCTCTGACCCGTGGGGGCCACCTCTCTTATCCGCTGTGAACTCTCCTCTTGTCCGTTGCGATCTCCTTCCTTGCTGCTTGAGTTCTTCAACCACGCGATCTCTTCTTATCCGCTGCGAGCTCCTTTCTTTTCCGCTGCGAGCTCCTTTCCTCCTTCTCCGCTGCGGGCTCTCCTCTTCCTCCTCGCGGCAGTCTCCTTGCGGACTGCTCCTGCCTTAACCGCTGCGAGCTAGTGCTTCTCTATCCTAACCGCTGCGGGCTCCTTCTCTTGCGGACTGCTCCTGTCCGCCGCAGTCTCTCTCCCTTCTTGCCGCTCGAGTTCTTGCGGCTTCCTGCGCTCTGACCGCTGCTGTGTTCACCGAGACCGTGCAGACTCCTCTCTTTCCGCATTTTGGTCGCGATCTAACTAATCGCTGGTGTCCGGCGTGATCGTGCGGACTATTGCCTTCCCGCATTTTGGTTGCGGTTATCTCCAGTCCTTCCCGCTGCGACCTTGTCGTGCGGCCTCCTGTTCTTCTCGCGGCGGTCTCCTTCTATTTTTTGGTTCTGCGGTTTGCTAATGGGTTCTTCGGGTAACTCCACTGGCTCGGCGGCCAGTCCGCCTACTGACCGCCCGGCTTGTCCTACAGACCGCCTTGTTTGCTCTGCTGAAGTCCGTGACGAGCTGAGGATCACTACCATATCTCTTTCTGGCAAGAAAAACTTTATCCCTTGGGTGCACTCAGTTAGACGGGTTCTTCAGGCCAAGGGCCTTCTGTCTCACCTTCTTCAGGCACCTCTGTCTCCTACTACCGATGATTGGCTCCGCAATGATGGCCGCGTTCAGACTTGGATCCTGAATTCATTGGATGATGAGCCTTATCAGATGGCTATGTACCACGACACCGCCAAGGCTATACGGGATAAGCTGCATTCCCTATACTCAGGCCGCGACAGCCTTCAGCATCTCTACGACATACTAACTGACCTCTTTGCTCTCGACGCTGGTGGGGCTTCAGATATGACCTCTTTTGTCGCTCGGGCTAAAACTCTTATTGAAGCCTGGATCCAACATCAGCTGCCCACAAATGATCTTGCTGCTCAGTGCGCTCAGAAGGAAGCCGCATGCATTGCTATCATAATGGCCCGTCTTCCATCTCATCTTCAGAGCATTCGTGCTCAGGTCCTGGCTTCTCCCAACACACCATCTTTCTCTGATGTATGCTCCATGATTCTCCGTGTATCACCTCCTCCGAATACACCTGCTCCTTCCCCCCGGCCCTTCTTCAGCAGGCCCCTCCGCTCCTACCATCCCCTCCTACTTCTGCTCGGGGGGGGGGGGGGGACGATCGGGCTCTCGGGGCCGTGGCCGGGGTCGGCCGAAGTGTTCTTTCTGTGGGAAAGATGGTCATCTTGTGGCAACCTGCTACAGGAAAATTGGTTATCCTCCTCGTCCGACGACATCTGTTGTTACTGACGCCAGTCCTCCTGATCTTGAGACCGTCCATCTTCAGCTGCAGGATCTCCAGGGCCTGCTCAACCCACCATCTGCCTCCATCGCCTCCGTCTCCAACACAGGTACTGCTTGTCTCTCCACCAGCTTGGGCTGGATTGTGGACTTTGGTGTCACTCATCACATTACTTCGCAACGGCCTGCCCAGTACTCGGATTCTCCTTATCCGAAGTCTATCACTGTGGCTAATGGGGCGCTGGTTCTCGTGTCCGGCTCGGCAGATCTCTCTCTCAACCCGTCAATATCCCTTCGCTCGACTCTTCATGTTCCGAGTTCCCCGTTCAATTTACTCTCTGTTGGACGTCTTACGAGTGATCTTGATTGTTCTGTTATATTCACCTCTTCTTCCTTTGTTATACAGGATCGGCGGACGCAGACTACCATTAGTAAAGGCCGGCTGCGGAACGGGTTCTACCTTCTCGACGACTCTCCGACCATTCTGTCTTCAGTCTCTTCCACTGCATGGCATCGTCGCCTTGGATATGCTCCTCTGCCGGTCCTCCAGCGGGCTCTTCCAGATGTTTCTTTTACTCCTTTTCAGTGTGACTCATGTATCCTCGGCAAGCAGCCACGTTCTTCTTTTTCTTCGCATTGTACTCGGAGCGCTGCTCCCTTTGATTTAGTGCATTCTGATGTATGAGGCCCTTTTAAGATTACAAGTATTTCTGGTTTTCGCTATTTCATCACATTTATTGATGATCACTCTCGCACTACATGGCTATACTTACTTCGTGATCGCTCCGAGCTTCCCCGTGTTTTTCAGGCATTTGTCCTCGAAACCCGTACACAATTCCACACCACCCTCAAAATTCTACGCACCGACAATGCTCGTGAGTGCACCAGCCACGAGTTTACCGCTTTGTGTTCTGAATTCAGGATTCTACATCAAACCTCCTGTGCTTATACGCCCCAGCAAAACGGTGTTGCCGAAAGGAAGAACCGCCACTTACTTGATGTATCCCGCTCTCTCATGCTTCAAATGAATGTTCCCAAGCCTTATTGGAACTTTGCGGTCTCGATTGCCTGCTTTCTCATTAACCGTCTCCCTTCCTCCGTCCTCCACTATGCTACTCCGTTTAGCCTATTGTTTCCCTCCACTCCGGCTTTTCCTCTACCGCCTCGTGTCTTTGGCAGCATTTGCTACGTCCACCGTCTGGGGCCATCCTCGGATAAGTTGGATCCCCGGGCAGCTAAACACATCTTTGTCGGCTATTCGCGCACCCACAAAGGCTATGTTTGTTACTCTCCAACTACTCGAAAGATCTCCGTTTCTGCTGACGTTACCTTCCGGGAAGAACAACCTTTTTTTCCTGCTCCTTTACCCACTGATTTACCCCCACATCCTCTCCCGCCATCCATCCCACACCCAGTTATTCCCGCTACTACACCATCATCGCCGGTTTCCCCTGCACCGGCTCCTGCTCCCTCCAAACCACCTGTTATCCGTGTCTACACTCGTCGCCCTCCCAGTTCCGTTGCCCCTCTGCAGACGACCTCTACCACGGATACTCCGCGTCCTGCTGATCAGGTACCGCCTTCCACTGCTCATCCTCTGGCTAACTACGTCTCTCTTCATCGCCTCTCTCTCCTTCTACAAACATTTTCTACTTCTCTCTCTTCGGTTGCTGTTCCTAACTCTGTGCAGGAGGCGCTTCAACATCCAGGCTGGCGGGCAGCCATGGAGGAAGAAATGTTTGCACTCTGGGCCAACCAGACATGGACCGTCGTTCCCCTTCCTCCCGGTCAGAAACCGGTTGGGTGTAAGTGGGTCTTTGTCATCAAACATGCTGCTGATGGGACAATTGACCGTCTAAAGGCTCGTCTCGTGGCTCGTGGTTTCACCCAGCAATAGGGACTCGACTATGAGGAAACTTTCTCTCCGGTCGCCAAGCTCAATACCGTTCGTGTCCTCATCTCTGTCGCTGTTCATCGCCAGTGGCCCCTCTTTCAACTGGATATCAAGAATGCTTTCCTAAATGGGGACCTCCAGAAGACGGTGTACATGCAACAACCACCCGGGTTTGAGACCACGGGGGAGTCTTAGGTCTGCCGCCTTCAAAAGGCTCTGTATGGTCTCAAACAATCTCCACGGGCATGGTTTGAAAAATTCAGTAAGGTCCTCCGTGATATTGGTTTTACTCGAAGCTCGGCCGACTTCTCGCTGTTTACTCGTCACCGACCAACATGGACGGTCCTTCTGTTAGTATACGTTGACGATATCATTATTACAGGAGATGACTCACAAGGGATACAGGCAGTCAAAGTACATCTAAACTCCGTCTTTCAGACAAAGGATCTGGGACCTCTACGATATTTCTTGGGTCTAGAGGTTGCCAGACGACCGGATGGGCTTACTCTATCTCAACGGAAGTACTGTCTTGATCTTCTTCATGATGCTGGTCTTTCAGGTTGTAAGCCAAGTGATACCCCTATGGATGTAAACCACAAGTTGTGCGCCCAGGTATCTGACTCAGATCTACTTCTCCAGAATCCTGAATATTATCGCCGACTCGTTGGAAAATTGATCTATCTCACGGTTACCAGACCAGATATTTCTTTTGTTGTTGGTCTTGTCAGTCGATACATACATTCTCCTCGAAGATCTCATCTACAGGCTGTTGAACGTATTCTCAGGTACCTTAAAACAGCTCCTGGTCAAGGACTTGTTTACCGGACCTCTTCTTCTGCTCCAACTTTGGTGGCATACTCAGATGCTGATTATACTGGTTCTCTTGATGACCGACGATCTACTAGTGGTTTTTGCTCCTACTTTGGAGGACATTTGGTTACATGGCGAAGCAAGAAACAAGCGCTCGTTGCTCGATCATCAGCTGAGGCAGAATACAGGGTAATGACATCTGCTGTATCGGAACTGACATGGCTTGAGAGTCTTCTCACTGATTTGAGTGTAAAATTACCGTCACCGGCTCTTCTCTTTTGTGATAGCCAAGCTGCTATACATATTGTCAAGAACCCAGTCTTCCATGAAAGAACGAAGCACATTGACGTCGATTGTCACTTCGTTCGGGAAAAAGTTCAAAAGAAAAAGCTCGATCTAAAGCATGTCCCAGGATCTGAACAAGTTGCGGATGTCCTCACAAAGGCTCTCTCCAAGGCACTCTTCTATTAATGCTTGTCCAAGCTTGGCGCATACGATTTGTACGCTCCAGCTTGCGGGAGAGTGTTAGAATAGCCCATGTATTGGGCCCATCTTTTGGGCCCATTTATGATCTCTCCTCTTTAGTCCCACAACTTGTATAGGATTTATTCTCTCTCTCTTCCTCCTATATATTTGTATTCTCTCCTTGTTTTTACACACAAGCAATATATACATGTTTTGAGCTTTCTCAACAAACATCATACTTAAGGGAAGTAGGAATACTGATTTCTTAGTGAAATACATTGACTGAATTAATCGAGGGGAAAAATTCTCTTAATCGGTCTGAAACACGGATACGGTGTCTGCTGGATCGATCCTCTGATGAAGGTCCGACTGCTGGAAGGACTTCAACGATTAGGATTGATGAAACCTGAAAAAGTCAAGGGTATCAATCCATGATTAGAAGGATCGATAAAAAAATAGGAGGAAACATGCAGGGATCTCACCTTTACTGGGAGAAATAGGAGGAAGTCTCTACACAGCAGTCCAGAGCACCACCGAGACCATACCCAGAGGCTATTGAGAGATGCTGCGAGGGAGGGAGAGATTGACGTGTCTCTGTAAGAGAGAGAGGAGATGGCGTTGAGGGTTTCTGGAGGAGGAAACAGCTCCTAGGCATCTGCTGCCGACGTTGAACAAGGAGAGGGAGAGGGCGTCGTCGTCGGTCGCTGAAATGGAATCGTTGCGCCGACGATCTATAGGAAAGCCCTAACTCTTCTCTCGCTCAGGTCGCAAGGGAAAAGGGGAACAAGCAGCGGTTTCTGAATGTTTAGCGCCTATGGGATTTAAGTATATATGTGGGAGAAAAGGAAATAAAAATAAAACTGCCGCACAGTTATGAAAACCGCGACTCACATTATTTAGAGGGGTTAAAATTAGTTTTTTTCCCTTAATCACCAAACATGTCTTTCCATCTATACAATAAATTGTGCCTAAATAAATTCTATAATTTTCAATACAATTCTAATTAACACAATAACTAATCATAACAACATCGTATCTCGATATGACATTTTCTCGATCAATTTCCCCCGTGATCGGGCCCTGCAATTAAATTTTATTTTCGCATTAAAATACGGATGTTACAGAGGCAGACCTCTCCCATAGACCTAATGCTTCTTCGGCCGACCACCCTCCTTCGCAGCCACCTTGGCGCCCACCTGATCCAACTTTAGCGGTATTGACGCCATTTTGGGCGTGGCTTGGCTCCACATACTTGGAGATGTGCGCGTCAATTGAGCAATTATGACCATACAGTTCCTCCACAGAGTCCAGCCATGTCGCCTCAACGGTGACTCCGCTCTCCCGTATCCCTCTGCACGATTCAGCGGACCACTAACGTTGACTTCCCTGCAGAGCTTCGGTCCCTCTCGGGGCTGTCTGTTGTGCCTCCCTCTCACCCGACAGACTTTTGGAGTTTCTCACCGCGTTTGCCGATGTTTTCCAGCCTCCAACAAGACTGCCTTCTGCACGAACGCCCGACCAACCACGCCATTCCCGTCCATCCTATGACCGCAATAGTCTCGGTGCTGCCGTACTGCTATGGTCATGTGCAACGGGATGAGATTGAGCGTCTGGCGTAGGAGATGCTGATGGGGGAGGGGGGGGGGATCATCCGCCCTAGTGCGAGCCCAGTCTCTAGCCCAATCCTTTTGGTCCGGAAGAAGGACGACAGTTGGCACCGTACTACTCAGCCAAGATATTTGATCGCCGCTACCACCTTTCGAGGGACCCTAGTTCGTAGGAGGTCTTGTTGCTTGGCTTAACCGTCCGGACTCCAAAGCCACATGGCTACCCCAATATGACTTTTGTCGCCTGTTCGCCGACTACTGGCTTGAGGACAAGACATATTTTTCAGACGGCGACATTTTTACTGTCGCACGCCGATGATATACTTGGGAGAGTCTACATTCGATGGAAGGCAAAGGGCGACGACCCCTAGCCTATCGGGATTGGAGGAGACCGCGGGAACCATTGTCATTTAAATATTTCCGTTTGATGGTTATTTCTGTTTTGCTATGCGCTCATCGGAACTCTAGCTATTCGCACCTCACTGTTATAAATGGTGTTGTATGTCTCATTAGGGTATTTATCTTTGGATGAATGTGTTTTAGATTTGTTCCCTAAATTCTTCTCATTTTCCACCCCCTCCTCTCTCTCTTTCCTAGCCTACGGATTCTGCAGCCACTAATGTAATAGTTTTTCTTTCACATGCTATTTTTTGTTGTTATCTCCCTTCTTGTGTGTTTTTTAGATAACAATTTACATTTATATTAGTAGCTACTCCGTTTTCATACCAAGACATCTTTTCGAAGATGCTCTTAGCATGTTTTTATTGTGTTTCTCCTTCAGGAAAGATAGCTGTTATTGGTGGCTGCCGTGAATATACAGGAGCTCCATATTTTGCTGCCGTCTCCGCCCTCAAAATTGTTAGTTATTTCATTTCTCTTTCATCAATCCTCAATTTAAAATACCGAAAAATTTAATTTGATCTAGCTATCATGCAGGGTGCTGATTTGTCACATGTTTTCTGCACTAAAGATGCTGCTGCTGTTATAAAAAGTTACAGCCCTGAGTTAATCGTTCATCCTGTTCTCGAAGAATCATACAATGTGAGGTACCTTTTGTTTTATCGAGATTTCACTCTTGTTTCTTTTTCTTCTTCTTCTTCTTCTATTTGATGTCCATCCTCTTAGAGATGATGAGAGAGCATCAGTTTCTGCAAAGGTGTTGGGCGAAGTTATGAAGTGGATGGAAAGGTTTGATTGCATTGTCATTGGTCCTGGTCTTGGAAGGGATCCATTTCTACTGGTGCGTTATGCAAGGAATTTGTTTGTTTTTTCTTTCAATCATTATATTAATTTTGAGTACCATGTAATCATTAGAGTGCTTTCCTTCTATTTTGGGTAATAGTTTAGTTTCTTTTTTAAGCGTTCTTGTTCTTATGCCTTGTTTTGATATCCATGGATCTTTAGAGTGCTTGCTTATTTCTATTCTCAAGTGGGCTTTATTTTTGTTCTCCATCACATCATTTCATGTGATGCTGATATACTATCTAAAGATTATTTCTAATCAAAATGTGAACAAGTAGTCTAGGTAATTTATCTTTACGTGAATTACATACTAAAAAAATTCCTGGTTGTTCCTTGCTTTTGTTTGGCTTTTTTTCGCAATTACTACTACTGAATACATTCTAATATCCCTCTTGCTACACAGTTCATCGTTCAGGTCATATAATCATCTATTGTATTGTATAAGCTCGAGGATCCCTTGATTAAGGAGGATAATATTGTCGGCCTAGCCCGAAATGTTGATAGAGTTACTGGAGGCGGGGATGATGGAGACGTAGGATATTGTGGAATCAGAACCTTGACTGCCTTGACAGGGTGTGCTCGGAGAGAGAGAGAGAGATACCGATATCTCATAATAAAGACAAGAGAAATAGATTACTTCTTGGATACTTCACACAAACAACGCATGCCTTTAAATAGGCTACAAGACTCACAATGACTAATTTTTAATTGACATCTTACTGACTTGACATTAATAAACAATAATAATAAAGGACATTAAAAGATCACAATAACAAGACCCATCGCCCAAGACACATAATATCTCACTCGTTCTTCAAATCAATCTTGCCATCAAGCTTGAACGAAGGTCGGTCAATTTGATTATCGAGCTCCTTTATTGCGTGCTAAAATAGCTCCCTGCAGTGCGTCGCTGTAGTCGGGGCTGCAGAGAGAGTCAAACCTTCTTTGTGCTCACTGATGTCACGGATGATGGTGATCTTGTCGGCGGGTCGTAGTGTGTAGCGACATCATCGAAGAGGAGACAACAACATTATCTTTAAATGATTGAAATAGTAGTGTAAAAAATCTGCAGATACCCGATGACTACTCAGAATCATATTAATTTTCATGTGAGTGAGAGGAGTGTTATCGACGATCTTTGCACAATCAATGTATGGCTTTAGTTTCTTCTTACTAGTCGTCCCATGTAAACCCAGGGAAGTGACGAGGTCTTTCGTCCGTAGTGGAATGTGCGGTTATGTGGTTGGATCAGGCGGAAGAGAGGACCAATAGCTATGATATAAAATTTGTTATGGTCCTAGCCCGTAATGTCGGTAGGGTCGTCGGAGGATGGTCGAAAGCGAGGATGGTGGAGGGTCTGAAGGCAGAGGATAGTGTGGAGCCGGAACGTGGCGGCCTAGATGGGGTGTGTTTGGAAAAAGATAGCTACCATTATCAGATAACAAAGACACAATAAATAGATTACTTCTTGGATACCATCACACAAACAACACATGCCTTTAATATGACCCATATTTGATTAAGCGGTTTTTTTTAGCAGTGGAATGTGCTGTTACGTGGTTGGATTGGGCGGAAAAGAGGACCGAAAGCTTTGATACCAAAGTTGTTATGGTCGTAGACCGTAACGTTGGTAGAGTCGTCGGAGGATGGCCGGAGGAGGGGATGGTGGAGGCCTGGAGGCAGAGGATACTGTGGAGCCGGAACCGTGGCTGCTTAGGCTGGGTGTGCTTGGAAAGAGATAGCTATCAATATCTCATAACAAAGACAAAAGAAATAGATTACTTCTTGGATACCCTCACATAACAAAGACAAAAGAAATAGATTACTTCTTGGATACTGTTACGCCCCCGCTACGCTTTGCGGGTCGTCAATATGTTCGGAGGAGCAAGGACGTGCTAAACAACGGGGCTGAACCTTCCGGTTCAGCCCCCACTCAATGAACCGCCGGCCTGGGGCTGAACCAGGCGGGTTCAACCCCCTTGGGAAGGGCCGGCCGGCCCCTCCATGCCCGGATATATTTATATCCGGGCAGCCCCCCTTTGGGGATTATGCAGAGTATTATCAGGTTAGCTTCTTCCTCCCTCCTCAAACCCTAATTCTCTCCTTTAGCCTTCTAGATCTCTCTTAGTTGCTTTCTCTCCCAGTTTTCTCCTAACATTTGGTATCAGAGGTGTTCGTCTCTCCGAAATGGTGACCACTCGCACTCAAGAGGAGTCCTCGCGGATTGAAACCCTAGAGGAGAACGTTGTTGGGTTAACCGATTCGATGACGGCTTTGGAAGGGCGGTTGGACGCTCAGATGGAGGAGTTGAAGACGCTGTTGAAAGGTAAGGCACCGGCGAGCGAAGATTCGGCCGGATCGGGGGCCGATCTAGCGGCGACGGGCGTGCGGCTTGCGGAGGGCGTCGGCGTGCGGGTTCCAGAAACAGAGCGGATGCGCGTATCGGGCGGGATCGCGCCTGGCACGGCGTGGCCGGGGACGGGCGGAGTTGGCTCGACGGCCTTCGGTCTTCCCGGAGGGTCGGCGGCGGCGTACGGGGGTGCGGCGGGCTCGTTTCCGCTGGGATCTGCAGCAGCGGGGCTCGGCGAGCCTGGATTCGGCCAAGGACAGTGGCGCCGGGGCGGTGACGACCCGTTTGGGTTCCGGCGGCCACCGGACACGATGGGACAGCAAAGAGGGGGGCTCCTCCCTCCTCCCCGCGGGTTTGGGCCTCCTGGGGTGGCCGGTTTTGGCCCAGGATGGGGCGGCCAGCCGCAACCCCCGCCTTGGGGAGCGGGTCAGCATCATGGCTACGACGGTTTCGAGCAAGGGGAGCCCGCAAGACGGGAAGGAGGCCAGGGAACACAACGCTTGACTCCCGGATTAACTCGTATGTACTTTCCGGAGTTCGAGGGCGGTGACGCCTTGGAATGGATTCAAAAGGCGGAACTTTTTTTCCAGTACCAGGAGGTGCCTGACGGACAGTGGGTGCAGTTGGCGTCCTTTCACTTGAAGGACGACGCATTTCAGTGGACGCAGTGGTTCCTGCGGGGACGGGAGTACGTGCCTTGGGGGGAGTTTGTGGATGGATTTACGGCCAGATTTGGTCCACTGGAGTACGACAACTTTGAAGCCCTCCTTCAGAAGCTTCGTCAATAAGGATCAGTGCTGGAGTACCGCACTGAGTTCGAGAAGTTGACAAATAGGGTTCAGTGGCCGGAGAGGACACTCTACAGCTGTTTCATCTCGGGTCTCAAGGAGCACATTCGTGACGAAGTGCAGGCACTCATGCCTCGTTCCTTGAACCACGCCATTACTTTGGCACGTATCCAGGAGGAGAAGTTCAATAGACAGCGAGCCCGCATCACGAGTCGGACAGCCTTGGCCCCGACCACAGCAGCACGACGGGAGCAGCACACGGGTACCAAACCAACGGTGACTCGGTTGTCTTGGAGTGAGTTGGCCGCTCGGAAGGAGAAGGGCCCGTGCTTTAATTGCGACGAGAAGTTTGTGTCAGGTAAATGCCAAAAGCTGCAGGTTTTCATGTTGCATCAGGATGAGGACGGGCCGGCTCCGGACGAGGAATTGGGGGAGGAATTGGAGGAGACCGAGTTTGGAGTTTCTCTACATGCTCTCGAGGGTTGCGCTCCCCCGCTTACAATGCGGCTGGCGGGCCGGATTGCCCAAGAGAGGGTTACTATTCTGGTGGACAGTGGGAGCACCCACAACTTCATACATCCTGACGTAGCACGGCGCGTGGGACACGTGATTGACGAGGGGGCTGCCTTTCATGTTATGGTGGCGGATGGCAGCAAGCTGCAGTGCGAGGGGGTGCTGAAGGGAGTGGAAATGCGGATAAACGGTTATGTGAGACGGACTGACGTCTACTTATTGCCTATTCGGGGTTCAGACATGGTGCTGGGAGTTCAGTGGTTGCGCCAGTTACAACGGGTGACTTTTGATTGGAAGCACATGACTATGGAGTTTGTGCACGGGGAAAAACAGTTTTGCCTAAAGGGTATCATGTCCTCTCCTGTTAAGGAGGTTTCTCTTCGCAGCTTGCAGCGGTTGAGCGGGGATGGGCAGATCATGGCCGTCCTTCGGGAGGTCCAGACCGGCGATTCCACACTTTATGAGGTACCGGTTCAGTTACAGTTACTTCTGACTGATTACTGACGTTTTTCAGGAGCCACACACTTTGCCACCGCCGAGGTTTCGGGATCACCGTATCCCGCTCAAGGCGGGAGCTGAGCCTACGAATGTTCGTCCTTACCGCTACCCACACGTTCAGAAGGCGGAGATCGAACGCAGTGTCCGGGAGATGCTGGAGGCCGGCATCATTCGGCCGAGTACGAGTTCCTTCTCGGCTCCTATTATTTTGGTCAAGAAAAAGGATGGGTCTTGGAGATTCTGTGTGGACTACCGGGCCTTGAACGACGCTACTGTCAAAGATAATTTCCCGATTCCTCACATAGAAGAGTTACTGGATGAGCTGCATGGAGCGCAGCATTTCACCAAGCTGGATCTTCGTTCCGGATATTATCAGATATTGATGGCACCGGAGGACGTCCATAAGACGGCTTTTCGGACACATGACGACCATTATGAGTTTTTGGTTATGGCCAATGGGCTGACTGGAGGGCCCGCTACATTCCAGGCCAACATGAATGAGATATTCCGAGACTTCCTGCGGGTGTTTGTCCTGATATTCTTTGATGATATCCTCATCTACAGCGCGACCTGGGAGGACCACGTGCACCACGTGGAACAGGTTCTTGCCAGACTTCGTCAGCACCATCTTTATGCCAACCGTTCCAAATGCTCCTTCGGGCAGGCAGAGGTGGAGTACTTGGGCCATTTGGTCTCTGGTCAGGGCGTTCGGGCCGACCCGCGGAAGATTCAGAGTATGCAGTCCTGGCCGCGACCGGTTACAGTTCGTGCCTTGCGGGGTTTTTTGGGCCTTACAGGCTATTACCGGCGGTTTGTACAGGACTATGAGAAGATAGCCCGACCATTGACCCAGCTGCTGCAGAAGGATTCTTTTTCTTGGACTGAGGAGACGGAGGAAGCATTTCAGGCTCTCAAACGGGCAATGACCACCACACCAGTGCTTGCACTACCAGATTTTTCGAAGGAGTTCGTTCTGGAGACCGATGCGTCGGGGGTCGGCATCGGGGAGGTTTTGATGCAGGCGGGACGGCCAATAGCCTTTTACAGCAAGGCCTTGGCTCCTCGTACCTTGGGTCTCTCGGCTTACGAGAAGGAGATGTTGGCGATCATTCACGCAATGGCTGTGTGGAGGCCCTATTTGTTGGGCCGGCACTTTAAGATCCGAACAGACCACCAGAGCTTGAAGCATTTTCTGGACCAACGGGTTTCTTCACCTCTGCAGCAGAAATGGGTTACCAAGCTTCTGGGCTACGACTATGAGATTGTTTATCGGCGCGGCAAAGAGAATGTGGTCGCCGACGCTCTTTCTCGTCTTCCAGAGGCTGCTCTCTCTCATATTTCGGGGCCGTTGGTCGAGTCCTTGGAGGAAATTCAGGAGGAGGTACTTCGTTCCGCAAAGTTACGGCCGTTGGTGGACACTTTACAACGGGGCGAGACAGGGCCGGCTGGCTATCATTTGTGTAATGGCCGGCTTTATTATCGGGGCCGGGTGGTCGTACCCGCCGATTTAGCTTGGAAGACGGTATTGATGCACGAGTTCCATTCGTCGCCCACAGGAGGGCATGCAGGGGTCCTCCGGACTCTCCAGAGGGCGAGAGCAAACGTTTTTTGGGCAGGCATGCGCCGGGACATTCAGCAGTTTGTTCGCCACTGCGACATCTGCCAGCGACAAAAATATGAGACTTCTTCTCCTGCCGGGCTACTCGTGCCATTAGACATTCCGCAGCTTATTTGGGACACGGTGTCTATGGACTTTATTGATGGGCTGCCTAAGTCCAAAGGAAAGTCAGTTATTCTGGTTGTGGTGGATAAGCTCTCCAAGTATGGCCATTTTCTGGGCCTTAGCCATCCGTATACTGGGGAGTCCGTGGCCGCTCTCTTTGCTCGGGAAATCGTTCGACTACATGGCCTTCCTCGTGCCATTATTTCTGATCGCGACCCCACCTTCGTCAGTGGGTTCTGGAGGGAGTTGTTCAAGCTACAGGGTACTCGCTTACACTTCAGCACGGCACATCACCCGCAGACGGATGGCCATACGGAGGTGCTCAATCGGGGTGTCGAGACGTATCTTCGATGCTTTGTTATGGATGAGCCTCGGAGTTGGCCGGATTGGTTACACTGGGCCGAGTACTGTTACAACACGGCATATCACTCAGCCAGCAGGATGACTCCGTTTGAGGTGGTTTACGGGCGTCCGCCTCCGACTTTGGCCAGCTATGAGCCGGGCAGCACCGCTCTTCCGGCCGTGGATCGTGCTCTTCTGGATCGTGATCGCATGTTGGTGACTCTTCGGGAGAATCTCCGCCTAGCCCAGGAGCGCATGAAGTCCCAGGCGGATAAGCACCGCACGGAGCGGGAGTTCGCCGTGGGTCACGAAGTTTTCCTCAAGCTCCAACCGTACCGGCAGCTGTCGGTGGCTCATCGTGGCAACCAGAAGCTGTCCCCGCGCTATTACGGCCCCTTTCAGATCATCAGCAGGGTGGGGCCGGTGGCTTATACTTTGGCTTTGCCGGAAGGTTCCCGCATTCATCCTACATTCCACGTTTCCTTGCTCAAACGGAAATTGGGTCCGCATATCCAGCCCAGTACTTTGTTGCCTGCAGTTACTCCTACGGGTGAGCTGCGGCCGCTTCCAGAGGATATTTTGGGGCACAGGTGGAAGAACCGGGGCACGGAATACCGGCCCGAGCTCTTGGTCAAATGGAAGAACCTGTCGCCAGCACACAACTCTTGGGTAGACTTCTTCGATTTCAAGGAGCTCTATCCGGACTACCACCTTGGGGACAAGTTGGTTCTTGATGGGGCGGGGAATGTTACGCCCCCGCTACGCTTTGCGGGTCGTCAATATGTTCGGAGGAGCAAGGACGTGCTAAACAACGGGGCTGAACCTTCCGGTTCAGCCCCCACTCAATGAACCGCCGGCCTGGGGCTGAACCAGGCGGGTTCAGCCCCCTTGGGAAGGGCCGGCCGGCCCCTCCATGCCCGGATATATTTATATCCGGGCAGCCCCCCTTTGGGGATTATGCAGAGTATTATCAGGTTAGCTTCTTCCTCCCTCCTCAAACCCTAATTCTCTCCTTTAGCCTTCTAGATCTCTCTTAGTTGCTTTCTCTCCTAGTTTTCTCCTAACAGATACCCTCACACAAACAACGCATGCCTTCAAATGCATCACCTATAATGATTAATGATTAACTCTTAACTGGCATCACCTTAATGAGTCGACATTAATTAAATGATAATAATAAAGGATATTAAAAGATAACAATAACTAGACCTGTTGACCGAGGCCCATAACACATAATTGCGCATTTGCGCCTGAAGAAACACTTTGTCCTACCATGTCACTGAACCTACCCAGCAAAGGAGTTTCCGCATTTTTCATGATAAAATAAACAAAAAATCATTATTACAGTTGATTTTATTTGCATATCTGTGCCTTTTATGAAATTTTTACCTTATAAAGCAACATACTGTATTCTAGAGCTTGTTTTACTAAATCTCATCATTTGTTTCATCTGCTCAGAGTTGCGTTGGCAATATCATGGCGCAAGCACGGGAAGCAAAAATTCCTACTGTAATAGATGGTGTATGTCCGCATTGTTAATTGTACACTGTCAGTTATCCGTAATCAATATATACTTATTTTTAATAATTTCATATGCTTTGATTGTAAAATCTACTCCATACTCTATGAACACAACTTAAACATGTTTTACAGGATGGTCTTTTTCTTGTCACTGACAACCTCGATCTGGTTAAAGGAAATTCTTTGGCTATCTTAACACCAAATGTCAATGAATACAAACGCCTTGTCGAAAAGGTCTTACACTGTGAAGTGCACGATCAAGATACTTCTGATGAGTTGGCATCTCTTGCTAGAAGGTGATTGCTTGTTTTGCGCATTCTAAATTACCTTTTTTTACTAAAATTGAAAATAGATCTTTACCAAAAATTCCTCCTTTGCCAGCATTGGTGGAGTGACTATCTTACGGAAAGGGAAAACAGATCTTATTAGTGATGGTTCAAGTGGTAATTGTTTTAACAGCATTCTAATCGATTTAAATGCGTTCTAATCAAACATAGCTGCAGTTATTTTATTCATCAGGCTACAGTTTTTAAGCATAAATCTTATCCATATTGCTTAATTAGCCAGCTCATTGATGTTGACATTCCCCTGGATGTTTTTTATGTTGACAAGTTAATGAGGTTAGCATTTTTGGATCCCCTCGGCGTTGTGGTGGACAAGGAGATATACTTTCTGGGAGGTTTGTTGTTTCAAGTATTAGTTTTTGAATTATACATGCACCATATTCTCATCCTCTTTTTTACCTTCTCTTGATGCTGAGTGCTGCTTCTCTTTTGGAAAAAAAAGTATTACATTATCTTGGACATTGTTGATGATGATGCTTTTTTTCCCATTCGTACCTATACAGCTACTTATTGAGAATATAATTGAGTTATCTCCATGTTCATAGGGACATCCAATTATCTGCGGCCCGTGCACTTGTGTAACTACTACCATCTCAATCATCCGTCTTACTTGAACAGCTTGGATTGAATTCATTGTAGCTGAGAGCTTTTGAAAATTTCATCTCAACAGCTCATATTGATGGATGCTTGGAATTAGTTAGTTGTGTGGTTGCTGTGATAATTGAAGGGACCAATTTCTATTCTTATATACGTAACAGTATCACTTAGAGAAAAAGACAGATTAATTTCCCACACTTGCACATTCTTCTTTTAAACTTCTATAAAGCTAGCTGATCATGCTATAAATGATGCCCTAGGTTTTATGATTGCACATATATCTAGGAGTGTTATTTGATCGATTTTAAGTGAGTCAATGTCAGCTCAAAATCAATTTTTTTTATTTATACGCGAACAAAGATCTTATACATGTTATGTGAAGATGAATAAGTCTATGTTGTGTTAAGCCTTCCTTGCGAATTATGTAATTCATATATTGAGTTGGTTGGGATTGAAACAAAGTAATTTTGGGAGATGCATCTCTGAGTTGGAGCAAATCAATTTTTAACTTCAAGTTGATTGAAATTTACTTGATTAGAGTTTGAAGTTTTTGAACATAATTTTTGATCCCACAATCTTCCTGCATTTTCTTAATCTTTTGATGTTTACAAGAGTCGAATTTTGTAGTCTCTTTGATGCCTTTTAATAATTGATATGCATATAAGCATTGTGTTACGGGCCCACGTCGGGGGATAACATATCCGCGATGCGCAGAACCTCGCAAGAATTGAGGAGAATCTGCATTTTAGCTGGTCATATTTTATATGTTTGGAACCCTCTCTTTTTAATCCCATTTATTTAAGTCTTGTGAGGAGCATTTTGGTTCTTTTTGCGAAAATTAACCTAGGCAAGAGGTTGGAGAATGGTTTTATGAATGAATTAATATCAATTTTCTCTTCCTCTCCACGCACACCAGTCAGAATCATCGGTAGTCCCTTTGTCCTGGGCTCGCCAACCCCCTCTTCCCCTCCTTCCCTACCTCTTCCAACAGGCTTCTTCTCTGGCATCAACATAGGGCCTCTCGGCTTGAAGAAGTGGACTTCAATACTCTCCATGACTTCTCTCTCTCTAGGCTGCTCATGAGATCCCAATCCGGGATTCGTAACACACACTGTAGGGAAAGGTTCTTTGCTTGATATTCGCTCAGGCTTCACAATTGTCTCAGTATCGGAGATGTATAACAGCAATTTAAACTCTTATTTATGAAATTTGTGTTGGTAATAGCATAATTATGACATAATATTGCTAAAGCTGAGGCTTTACACTCATAAATGATGCCAGTGTTGCAGTATTCTCTGCTTGGGCTCGCCTCTATCCTTCCGCAAATAAGGATGCAAGCAGTACCCAAAGGTATTGTGAAAATTTTCCATCTCATATTTATTATGGTATCTGGGGATGTTTGGCTCATTGATGTTATTAAGATGCATACCCTTTGATTTGTTATTTCTTCATGCATAGCTATGCATGATTGACATCTTGTTGTCATCCGAATCAACTTACATTAATGATTTTGTTTGGAAAAGGGGTATACCCCAATTCCAAAGTCTTTGGAGTCTTCTCTTATCGGACTCGCCTACCCTGATGTAATGCTACCCTGTTTATTTATACTAATATATGCTAAATGCCCCCTTCAAGGAACCAGTGGATATCTTATAAATGCATGCAATCATAGTGGAAAGGAGGAAAAAATCTATTTGAGTTGCCCTAAATCGGGCCATAGCATACAAATATATATGCTAACATTCACGTGACATCACGTGAAATAAGATGCGAAAAATAACAACATAAATTACGAGTGTAATGTGTATATTCAACTCTCCCCCTCAAGTTGAGAGTATATATCGATCATTCCCAACTTGATTGTATTGTTCATGAAGTTGTCACTGCTCAATCCCTTGGTGAAGACGTCGGCAAGTTGGTCATGTGAGTTGACGAATGAAGTACATATATTTCTCTTGTCAAGGTGATCTTTGATGAAGTGTCTGTCAGCTTCAATATGCTTTGTTCTATTATGTTGAACCGGATTGTGAGCAATATTGATGACCGCTTTATTGTCGCAGTAGATAGTAACTGATCTGTTCACCTGGAGATCCATATCTTGGAGTGTCTTTAACCACAACCCCTCACATACTTCCTATGCCATAGCCCTATATTCTGCTTCAGCACTTGAACGAGCTACAACATTCTGTTTCTTGCTCCTCCATGAAACAAGGTTGCCGCCCACAATTACAAATGAACAATACCCGGTAATTGCCTTTCTATCGTTTTGATTACCTGCCCAATCAACATCTGTAAATACTTTAATCTCCAATGGTTGGCTTGCAGAAAACAGAATACCCCGACCAGGGGGCTTCTTGAGGTATCTCAATACCCGATACGCTGCCTGTTGATGGCGACTTGTAGGAGAGTGCATGAATATACTTAAGACACCCACAAAGTACATAATGTCAGGACGAGTATGAGATAAATATATAAATTTCTCAACCAATCGTTGGTACCGTGAAGCATCCACTTTCTCTCCACTAGTATTAACATCAATCTAGTGATTTGCCTCAATAGGTGTATCCACAGGAGCAGACCCAAGCATCCCAATTTCCTCCAGAAGGTTAAGAGTATACTTTCTCCTTGAGATGAAGATCCCCCGACGAGACCTCACTACTTAAATTTCCAAGAAGTATTTCAGCTTCCTCAGATCATTGACTTCAAATTCTTTGCCCAACTGATCTTTCAAATGTCTGTTCTCTTCTAGATCATCTCCTGTAAAGATGATGCCATCCACGTACACAATTAGAATCGATACTTGAGCTCCTTTCCTCTTGATGAAGAGAGTATGATCCGTCTGTCCTTGAGTATAGCCTAGTTGAAGCATAGTCTTGTTAAACCTACCAAACCACGCCCTAAGGGACTGCTTCAGGCCATATAGAGATTTCTGCAGACGGCAGACCTTTCCATTAGACCCTTCTTTGGTAAAGCCAGGAGGGATAGTCATGTAGACCTCTTCTTCCAAATCACCATGCAAGAATGCATTTTTTACATCCAGCTGTTGTAACTCCCACCCTCGACAAGCAGTACAAGAAAGGATCTCTCGAATGGAATTCATCTTTGCGACAGGGGCAAAGGTTTCTTGGTAGTCAATTCCTTCGGTTTAGGTATACCCTTGAGTGACCAGGCGAGCTTTATACCGCTCCACCATCCCATCTAGTCGTGTCCAAAAAGCTCGGGCCCGACCCGGAAAAAGCCCGGCCCGACCCGACTAGAAGCCCGACTCGGGACCTAGCCCGGGCTTGGGGGCCTTACCAGGCCCCCATTTTAGCCAGGTGCCCGGGCGGGCCGGCAAAGCCGGGCGCCGGAGCTAGCCCGAGCCCGACACTCGGGCTGGGTGAAATCCCGCCAATCAGGCGGGATTTTAATCCCGCCTGATTTTAGGCGGGATTAAATCCCGCCTGATTAGGCTCTGACGGGATTAAATCCCGCCTGATTTAATCCCGCCTGAACAGTCCCGCCTGTTCCTGTTCATGCGGGATTTAATCCCGCCTGAATAGGCGGGATTAAATCCCGCCTGGAATTTCGGGCCGGCCCGGGCCGGCCTAAAGGGCCTTACCGGGCTCCCTTTTTGTGGGGGAGCTCGAGCCCGACCCGACTCGGTGGATAAAAAGCCCGGGCCGGGTCCGGTTGGAAAAAAGCCCGGGCCCAATCAGGCCCGGCCCGGGCTGGCCCGATTGGGTTTTTTGCGCACGACTAATCCCATCTTGGTCTTGCTTCACAGAGAAGATCCAACTGTTCGCTTCCCTGGAGGAAGTTGAGTAAGCTGTCAAGTTTCATTTTTTTCCAAGGCGCACATTTTTTCTTCCATAGTCTGTTTCCACTCAGGTATCTGAACAGGCTCCTACCAGGTCTTAGAAACCACTATTGTGGAAAGAGATGTGATAAAAGTTTTGTGACCCTGAGAGAGATGAGTGTAAGATATGTAGTCAGCAATGGGGTGTTTGGTGCCACCAGTTTTACCTATAAGACGAGCAAGGGAAACATGAAGATCATTATCTGAATTTTGGGCGGTGACAGGCACCAACACCGGTGGGATGTCTACGGTATGCACTTGCTCACCAGTCCGATATTTGCGAGAGTATGTATATTATATAGGAAGAATGGAGGTGGTAGGAACTGAAGCCATATTAGGAACAGGAGTAACGAAAATATGAGAGGCAGGAATCGGAAGAGGAGAGTCGATAGTCCCGTCACCGTTACTACTCGTCTCCCCCTGGCGCGGACCAAAGTACGACTCCCCCTCACAAAATGTAACATCAATAGTGCAATAATAGCGATATGTAGCGGGGTGATAGCACCTATACCCTTTGGTTGTAGGAGAGTATCCAACAAAAACACATCGTAGAGAGCGAACCTCCAGTTTATCGCGATGCGGGGTATGAACATGAACAAAACAAACTGAGCCAAAAATGCAAGAAGCGATGTTAGAGGTGTGGATTATGTGATTCTTGGCTAAACGGGATAGAGGCGTATCGTAAGAAATGGAGTGAGATGAAAGACGATTAATTAGATGAGCGGTAGTAGGAACCGCATCTCCCCAATAAGACTGGAAGATTCATAGCAATTAACAGACACCGAGCAACCTCCAGTAAGTGCTTATTTTTCCGTTCAGCAACACCATTTTGAGTGGAAGTGTGGACACATATAGTTTGGTGGATGATGTCATGTGCGGTAAGGTATGAGTCAAACGCTCCCCAATCATCATATTCCCCCCCCCCCATTATCACTACGGAGCACACTAATGGTGTCGTTGAACTGATTCACAACCATGCGATGAAAGGACTGAAAGCAAGAAAGCACATCACTTTTTTTTAATAAATAAAGTCAAGTAGTACCAGAATGACAGTCAATAAATGTAACAAACCATTTGTAGCCAGACAAAGATAACATAGGGGAGGGATCCCAGACATCATAATGTATAACATCAAAAGGACACAAACTAGGAAAAGAAACATGACTGACACTCTGACATGTTTTGAGCGTTCACATGTATCACAAGAAAAGAATTTAAGTAAACTACTAAAAGCAAAAAATAAATTTGTAAGATAGAGGTGCAGAAGGATGGCCGAGACGCAGATGCCAGCGCCGGAGGTCATGAAAAGTCGGAGCACTGGTGGTGGAAAGAGCACTGGGAGGAGACGACTGATTCAACAAGTACAACCCGCCAACATTCCTACCAGTGTCAAGCATCCGCTTCGTATCCAGATCCTGAAACACACAAATATCGGGAAAAAAAGTTACAGAGCAATTTAAAGAAGCAGTTAAGTGACTGATGGAGAGAAGTTTTCGAGTAAACGAAGGGACATGAAAAACCGAAGAGAGAGAGAGATCAGGAGAACACACAAAAGTGCCCTTGCCCGCAATAGAAGAAAGGGAACCATTAGCAGCAATGACCTTATCACGGCCAAAAAGAGGAAGTATAGGAGGTTAACTAGGGCTGATATCGAGTCGAGTTCGAGCGATTTTTGCTCGGCTCGAAATCGAAATTTTCGACTCGAACTCGAAATCGAAATTGATTTCGAGTCGAGTCGGCTCGACTCCAAATGGCTCGATTCCGAGTCGGCTCGAAATCGAATCGAGTCGGCTCGAAATCGAATCAAGTGGGCTCGAAATTTAGCAATTTTTTGTTTTATTCCTAATTTGCTCAAAATAAAATTTAGCAACCTATAAATTTAGCAAATGAAACACTTAAAGCCTTTATTCTTTTTATTTAGGTTTAAATTTTGTTATTTTTAATCTTAAAATAAGAATATATTAATAAATACATAATTTTTTTAATTAATTCGAGTTGATTCGAATCATATTTTGAGCGATTCAGGGCTGGCTCGAAATCGACTCGAAATCAGATTCGAGTCAAATTGAATCGACTCAAATTGAGTCGAATCAAGTTTAACCGATTCTGATTCGGTTCAATTTTCGAACGATTTTCGAGCGATTTTCGAGTTTCGAATAATATGCTCAGCCTTAAGGTAAACCCTGAGGCAGAACCGGTCATGTGATCCGTCGCACCTGAGTCGATGATCTACTCGGAAGGGGAAGAAGTCACAACATGAGCACTGGAGATACCTGAAGTAGCAAATGCAGCTGTGGAAGCAGATGATGGAGATCAGACTGGGAACACAACATATAGCAAAGTGCCTCTAACTCCATAGTAGAAAGGCCCTCAGAGTTGTCCTCATAAACCTCAGTGGAATGCACAAAATACTGTGGACGGGTTCCAGCCAAACGACTACCACCACGGTGACCCTCCCTCGAGCACCAGAACCCCGTCCAGAGGGAGCAAGGTGAGGATGAATACGAAAGCAGACGTCCTTAGTACGTCCTTTCTTCCCACAGTGGCTACAGAGAGGTGGAGGTCCTCGTGTACCAGCCAGAGCAGAGTGGTCAGTAGCGGAACTAAGAGTGCGGCGACGATTCTCATCACTGAAGAGCATACTGAATGCTTCCCGAAGAGAAGGAAGAGGCTCACGACGGAGGACATGCAGACAAACAGCCTCAAATTCCATATTGAGTCCCATAAGGAAGACATGAACCCGAAAACGATCTTTATCCTTCTGAAGAGCCTGAGCATCGGCAGTGCAAGCAAAGGTAAATGTGTTGAAGTAATCCAGTTCCTGATACAGGCGTTCGAACTCTGAGTAGTAGGCGGAAACGGTCATGTTTCCCTGCTTCAGCTCCAAAACATGGCGAGTGAGTTCATAAATCTGCATCGAACTGCCTGCCTGAGAGTCACGGGCCTTTGTCCAAATATCATAAGCCGAATCCAGAAACATGTAGCTACGGTACACCTGAGGGGACATAGAGTTAAGTAACCACGAGACAACCAAGGAATTGCCCGCATATCATTTTCTCATGAGGGATCGGTACGTGGTGGCTCAACAGTTGTACCATCAATATGCCCGTAGAGCTGGTGACTACGAATAGCATGTTGCGCTACCCTGGACCATTCCAGATAATTTGTATCATCCAAGACAATAGTAGTGATCTTCAAAGAGCCAGATTGGTTGTGGCTTCGAGGAGGATGGAGGTCACCGGTCTAAGTTTGAGGAGACGAGGAAATTTCGTAGGAATCATCCATCGATAACAGGCCGGAGGAAGAGAGGTATCAAGACGAAGATCTCAACTTTGAAGAAACCACATGCAACAACAGTGATCTTCAAAGAGCCATATTGGTTGTGGCTTCGAGGAGGATGGAGGTCACCGGTCTAAGTCTGAGGAGACGAGGAAATTTCGTAGGAATCATCCATCGATAACAGGCCGGAGGAAGAGAGGTATCAAGACGAAGATCTCAACTTTGAAGAAACCACATCCTACGAGTGTCCCTAGATCGTGTCGCCGGAGAGGACACCGGAGGATGTGACCGTAATGTCTCCGGCAGCCCCCATGGAGGACAAATCGGCCGGAGACAAAGGGCCGCCCAGAAAATCCGGGCAGAGAAAGCCGCGGAATTGGGACGCCGCCGAAGAGAGAAGAGAAGCGGCGCTGGAAGGCGGAACCGGGCTTTAGAAACGCGCCGAGAAGAAGGCGCGGTCGATGCTGGAAGGCGCGGTGGAAGAAGAGGCCTAGTGGAAGAAGGCGCTGGCAGAAGACGGGCGGTCGACGCTGACAGAAGGTGTCGCAGGCGACGCGCGGACGACACTGGCGGAAGACGCGGTCGACGCTGCTAGGTATTACGGGATCGGGAGAGCGGCGGATTCCTTTGGCTCTGATACCAAGTGGAAAGGAGGAAAAAATCTATGAGTTGTTCCCTAAATTGGGCCATAGCATACAAATATTTATGATAACATTCACGTGACATATCGCGTGAAATAAGACATGTGAAAAATAACAACACAAATTACGAGTGTAATGCGTATATTCAACCATCATGTGTAGATATTGTTAAACAATAACACTGAACCAAACACAGTATTTGATGGATTATGTCATCTAAATGACATTGAGCCAAACAGCCCTTGAACTCAGCAGCACTCGTGAAAAAAAAAATTGCCACTCTTTTGCATTGAAGTTCATTGAATCCAATGGTTCTTGGGAGCATATCGGGCTCAGCGCTGCTTAGGAAAGCAGCTTCTCTTGCTTTTGAGAAGAAGAGACGATCAACCCTTACTGAAGATATAATCGAATGTCTTGGAATGAGGTATTTGATCTTTATCATTCAGTTTTACTTATCTACCTGCCCATAAACTATAGTTTATTTAAAATTTAATTTATTCTCTACTGCAGTTTGGAAGATATATGCCCTGCCTGAGTTATCCAGCCATCCAGGTATGCCATGTATGAACGATGGGAATTAAAACTTTTCATCATTCAATAATACTCGGCTTTCAAGTTCAACTGTTTGTATCTTTGAATCAATTAATAAATGAAGAAACTTTCATGTAAATTTGCTTTATTGAAGCATATCCATGTATTCTCAATTGCTCATTTACCCATGTCATATTATGGTGTAATAGTAACTTCTCCACATATGTACTCCACATATTATCAAGAATAGTAGTATTATTTTCATTTGATACAACATGAACCGTATTGTTCACGATTAGTAACCATTTGTAATATAATGTTAATATTTTTAGATTATGAATTTTAATATTAAAGCCATGGTCACTGCGACTAACCTAAACAAGGAAACAAAGAGGCCACAACTATTATCCCCACATAATCAAGAAATTCCGACAATTCATGTTGGCAAAGATTGAATGTGTTTGAAAGTAGTAACAAACACGAAAGATATCTATCATGTTTGAACTTTGAACCCTACTTTATTCGTCCTGCGGAATAGTTTCTTGTATGTTTTGATCATGGAGGTATCTTATAATTCCTACCTACCAATAGGTCCAATTTGATAAGTAGTGGCTGACAATGCAAACCATATGAGCAATATCTGGTCTAATATGAACCGTGCGAAGCTTCTGAAACATCAGGAGCATACAAAACTCTCTTCGTATCTTGTTTTTTCTCGATTAGTTGTGCATTGCTTTAGCTGACCTTAAGGTAAGTAACTGGAGTGGAGTTAGCCACTTCAGTATTTTCCATCTTAAGTTCTTGTACTACTGCTTGGAGGTTTATTCCATCTTAAGTTCTTGTACTTTTTAAACAAAACCCCTTTGTACTTAATTTGTAGATCCACACCTGATTCATATGGATCTCTTCTTCGCGGTCATAGTAAAATAATGTATTCTTCACTCCCATCTACTTAATTTGTAGGTCAAGAGTTATAGCTATGTCGAGTAGAACTCGTTTAAACATCTCAATAACTAGGGAAATGCTTCACTCAAAAATCAATACCTTTTCTCCGACTGAACCCCTTGACAACCAATCTGACTTTGAATCTACGAAGTGAGAGACCATCATCTTACTTCAACTGATAGATCCATCGGTTATTCAAAGCCGCTTTGTACTTCATCATCCCCCTCTTGCTTCACCTCCATTAGCTTCTTATTACCATCATCATCTGTTTCTTCCTCAGTACCATGCTTTCCTCCATTTGTGACTATAACATATCCCGTTCACGAGATACCTCATGAAGGACTAGCTATTGCATATGGATCACTTACGGGTCTATTTGGGGGAACTATAGCTGTGATAAAAGGAGCTGTGAGAAATGAAGGTTGCAAATAGAGCTGCCTGTGAGAAATGGAGATTGCATATGAAAACTATTTCGTATTAAAGTCCCTTAGCAGAGCTGTTCATAACCGAATAACAATAGATTGTTCGGTAAAAACAGTGTTATGATAGTAGTTTTGATTCAAACGATTGTAGTTGTCAAATTGTTTTTAAAACTATAAGATAAGATCAGAGTTTAATCAGATACTACAGATTCACAAAATGCTCAAACTCTCTCAGCCTTCAAGAACATGTTACTTTTAGTTCCTATATAGATCCCAAAGATTTTGTAAGGACAAAAAAAACTACATGAAAGGGAATAGTGGATGAATTATAAGATCTTTAAATACATTTTTATCATATTATTCATAACAATTATAAAACTCAAGCAAGCATTGAAGTTTGAAGAACAAAGATACAAAGATCCATAGAAGAAATAAAAAAAATGCAAATCTGGATGAAGATGATCCACACATAAGTGAACCGTCTTACTGAAATCTTGAAGCCCGTTAACGGCAAATCATTGAAGACTTCATTGGTTCCTTCTCGAGCGGTCCGTTCGGCCCCCTGAAATTGAAATTCTGGAATTGGAATTGGGTGATATGAATTCAATTCCAGTGTTCGGCTCCTTGGAATTTGCTCGGAATTGGTTTTCAATCAATTCCAAAGGTTTTAAAATAAACCTATGCCCAATTCTTTGGGTCCACGCTAGGTTTTCGTGATTTTCGAACATGAGAAAGACACATGACACCCTTTTGATCGCGACTCGCTTCCAAGCGCCTATCTCCTTCGTCGATCCCGCCGCCAGCGATATCGTCTCTCCCCACTCCTATTTCTCCTTCATCTTTTGCTCCCTCATCGTCTTCTTCTCTTCTTTCTCCATCGGGGGTTCGTCGTCAATCCGTCCTTCTTCTTCTTGCTCCTCGATGCAAATTTTTCAGTAAAAACTCCACCTGGCCCACCTTTCGTCCTCGGTGCTCTAGCAGGCTTCTAGTCAGAGATCTATGCCACTCCTCGATGGAGGATCTGATCCAAAAGATTGTTGTCTCCGGAGATTCATCGTACGATCTGCACACACGGATTCGTTTAGGGGCATGTTAAGCTGTTAAATGTTCAGTCAGTGAGGTATCTTGATTTGTTCAGGCTTTTAATCTAGCTATCTTGGTATGTTCAAGCTACACTCATTTTTTTGTTCAAGCCCATTATCCCTCTAAGATTATTTTCCTAGAAATCCAAATATATGCCGACCCTGATTAGTTCAAGTCCATCTGGTTCAAGCTAAACATAGTTTTTTCTGAAATACACGTCATTGTTTATGGTATCCTTACGTTCGTATTTGATTGTACGGATATGATATATGATATCTCTACGTTAATTTTTATATGTTTAGAGTCATACAAGGTTTACTCTTAAAATGGGGACCAAAAAATTGTCCTCAAAACAGTGCGGTGTTACGTTTCCCTGCTTTCCCCGACATTCCTGTCTTGTCGAGTACAAATTTGAATTGCGCAGCACCTCCTTTATTTATTTTAATATTTTTACAATTATTTATTTATATGAATCTCGGCACAACACTTTACCAGTGTAATAAATATTTATACGGTCTCCTAAAAAAACCTAAATTGCTTCACAGCTGGGTGCATGTGTCACAGAGTTGTGTTGTAGCTCAACGGCTCTTTTTTTTAATTGATTTAGGGCTGAGTCACCGCAGGTACATCAAAAAAAACATCAATGAATCTTCCAGGAATCACTAGAACATTCTAGAAAATCCGTGTTGAAGTTGGCGCGGAGCGGCTGAAGTTACTAGGCAAACGCATCCGCGTACTATAAGATTCTCTCGGTTGAAACCCGGATACCGATTTACCCGAATTCAGACTAAGGTTCTGTTTGGGGGGACTTATTTTCACCAGTCAAGCGGTTACGACTGCATGATATTAATGTTCGGTTCATGCGGTCGGAACCGCTTGACCGGTGAAAATAAGTCCCTCCAAATTGAGCCTAAGAGAGAGCAGTTCGAGTTATTAGACTTGCACAGTAACAGAGGAATATGATATGCCAGCAGTCTATTTTGCCAAGCCGGGTCAATTGTGGCCTTGAACCGGTCAATTTCAGCTTTAAAACGGTCCAATTGCCTTTATTCCCAGCACAAATCCGTATAGTCCCTGACGCGGTGTTTTTTTGCTCGGTGAGTTTGGGCAAAATCTCCACTGTCATTGGCGTGATATTTTCATCCGGATTTCGGGTGATCTCCGAGAGATCAAATATAATATCTAGGAGATCATATTATCAAAATATAATCTCCTAGGAGATCAAATATATCTTAGATCAAATATGATCTTCAGGAGATCAAATATGATCTTCAGGAGATCAAATATGATCTCCTAGGTGATCACAATATGATCTCCTAGGTGATCACAATATGATCTTTTAGGAGATCAAATGTACCTACGTTCCTCCACGCTGGATCGCCACCATTCCTTTCTCCACCTGCTAAGATAGGGAGAAACCTTGACATAGATTTCAAAACGGAGCTTGGATTGAAAAATTACGTCCGACATTGAATGTATGTTTAGCATAAAAACGATTACGAGCATCACCAAAAAAATACAAGTAGTTGTGAATGTAAAAGTGGATAAAGTTTTTAGGTGAGATCAAGCATTCACAAATGACGCTTTATAACCAACACGTATTTGATCAAGGCAAATGGAGCCTTAGGTTTCGTTCAGGGAATTTATTTTTACTGATCAAACGATTACGACCGCATGAACCGGACTTTAACCGCTTGATCGATAAAAATAAATCCCCCAAACGAAACCTTCGGTGAGAAAGAACTTTTTTTTAGACAATATAGAATAGGAGTATTTTTTTAAAGCTAGAAAAATTACAAAAAAAACGAGGCTTCAGTGATCCAATTCGAAACCAAATTACTAATTACATATTCATAAAAGCATATGTAAAACGCCCTACATTGCGCATTTGCGCGGCAGTACTTGCGTTTCTCGTCTTTTCAATGTGCATGGTATGTTGATCGCATCAGCTCCCGCTTGATGTCATCACTACCGGTATTGAACACGAGAAAGCTAGCGACGCTAGTACTATCATGCGGGGCACAAGGGTTTTTCTGTGTTGCTCTTAAATAAATGAATAGCAAACATTATAATTTTATTTTAATAATTTATGAAAAAGTTAGTGGATTAAGTAAACCAATTAAGCCGACCGTGAGAAGCGATTGCGGATCGCCAATCGAGAGTAGTTGTGCGTGGGAACCTGAGACTGGGCGGTCGGTGAAAGCCGAATGTGAGCCCGGAAGAGAGATAATAGATCACCGAACCAGGGGTGGCCGATCACTGACTGGGGGGACTGATCGCCGCCGATCACCTACCGACATCCGAATGGAGGGACAAAAAGGTAATTTCATTTTGCATGGTTGAGATAGTTTATCTTCACTTACGTTCGCAATGGAGCTGCGAGAAAAACAGCTAATATTTATCACGGTTAAACAAGGGTTAAATTGTCATTTGTTAACGCTCATCTAAGTAACTTTTTATGTTCAAAAATGAATGATATTTGTCAGATAATCCTTAATAAATGACGTTTTAATCCCTCTTTTTTTAAACTTATCTTTCCCTATGAACAACCCAGCATTAGTTCTCTAGGAAAAAAAATACAAAATCTTATCACAGAGGGCAGCGAAGAAAAGAGACTATGGCACTGTTTGGGAGGACTTATTTTCATCAGTCAAGCGGTTACGACGGCATGAACCGGATCTTAATTATGGTCTGGTTCATGCTGTCGTAATCGCTTGACCGGTAAAAATAAGTCTCCTCAAACGGAGACTATGTGCAGATTGAGAATATGTTGAGCAGGCCGATGATCAAGGAGGGCAAGTTGGGGTTGCAGATAGAGGACTCAAGAGAGAGGGTGCCCAAGCTTGAGATAGAGGGAGGGGAAAGGGGAGGAGGACGAGGACTGGGATGCAGAGCAGGAGCGTATCCAAAAAATTCAACAAGGGTGAACATCATCTTCCTCTGGTCAAAAAAAAAAATATCTGAAAACCTCCTTTCTATCAGAGTAAGGCTCCGTTTGGGAGGACTTATTTTCACCGGTGAAACGGTCATGACCGCATGAATCGGGACTTATTTAAGTCTCGATTCATGCAGTCATGACCACTTGACCGGTGAAAATAAGTTCTCCCAAACGAAGCCTAATTCTCCACTCATTTTTGTTGTGAAAATAGTCAAAATTCATTGACTCGATGAAAAGAATTCAAATCCACCTAACATTTTTGCAAAAAATTTGAGGGCTCAGGGCCTCAGGCCTCCCTCCCTTATGAAGGAGAGATTATTACGACCGGGCTCCGTCCCTAAATTTCCGTCCGGATGAGAGGAGGTATTGCCGAGTGGAGATATCAACGGGCGCGATTTAGAGAGAGGAAAAACAAGGAAGGCAAAGACGCGCAAGCAGATTCTTAGTAATCGCGTGCGAGCAAATCTACTCGCCCCGGAACCTGGACGGAATAAATTCGCCTTATGAAGGGGGCAGAGAAGAGGGAGAATTGGGCTGCCTTTAGAAAGTTTTAAAATACATTTTAGGTCTTTTTATAGGCGTGGGAAGAGCAAAAGAGGTGCCCAATATAAAAACTCTAAAATAAATGAGTAATTATATATTTAAAAAGGGAAATGGTGGGGTTACATAATACATGCACAAACCTTATAGAATATTAATTAGAGCAAATAAAGTATTTTCATGAATTTTGTAAATGATTTCTACATCACAATAATGAACACAAGTCACTAATTAGCCGTTACCTCATCACTCCAACAAATTTGAATTCAAATCAATCAGCTCCTATTTTGGTGCCTTACTAGTAAGAGTAAATCACCGTGCGGAAGCAAATACAGTCATATAATTTCCGATTCAACGGTGTTGATTGTTTGGTCATATTGAGAAATGTCCGTATTTTAGATGCGCGAAAAATTGTGTTGGCGGGAACTCACCGACAATAGACTACCTCAAAACGGAGTGCCAATTTCACTGGCCGTGTCCGCCGGGCTATAAAGAGCCGACCGGTTCCTCGGCCGGTTCTCCTCCAAGATTCTCACGGCTTCGGTCATGTCCGGCCGCGCAGAGGCCACCGGAGCACAGCACCCCATCGCCAGCTTTAGCGCCTGCACCACCCCTTCCTCCGCCAGACTCCTCATCCCCTTCAGAAGCTCGGGGTCGAACACCTCCATTGTCGTCTCCTCCAGCACAGCCACCTTCACCAGAGCCGGCAGGTCGACCCACTCCCCCGGCCGAGCTCCCTTCCCCGGCTTCTTCCCTATCAAAATTTCCAGCAGGAGAATCCCGAATGCGTAGACGTCGGTGCGCGAGCTGCACTTCTTCATCCTCTGCAACTCCGGCGCCTTGTATCCTTCCGCCTTCGCGGCCGCCACCATCTCGTCGGCGACCGAAGGAATCATGACCCGGTCGAGGCCGAATTCGGCGAGCCTCGACACGAAGAAATCGTCGACGAAGACGTTCTTCGACCGGACATTGCCGTGGGTGATGGGGGTTTCGGTGCCGGCGTGGAGGTAGGCGAGTCCCCGGGAGACGCCGAGAGCTATCTTGTGCCGCCTGGCCCAGTTCAACGGAGCTCTTCCTGCTCTGGTTTCTACAATCAATGAAGCAAAATCAGCTTTTTACAGAGAGGGAGAGAAGAAACAGAGCAAATGACAGATGATATTCAGGGAGCTAATTACCATGGAGAACATCGTGCAGAGTTCTAATTGGGAGATAGTCATATATTAACAGCTTCTCTCCTCTCTTCCCATGGTAGAAAGCTCTCAAGGGAACCAAATTCTCATGGCGGGCGCGGCCGAGCTGCCGGATCACGGCAGAGCAAGAGGCCAAATCCTTGCTGGTTCCTTCACGGAGAAGACGCAGGGCTATGTTGCCTCCGTCGGCGAGCTTCGCTTTGTACACGGTTCCGTAGTTCGTCTTCTCCACCACCTGTCCGGTGGCATTCAGAACATCATCGAGCGTTAGATGCTCGCCGCCCTCGAAAGCCACCAGCTTTCCATCACCATTGCCATTCTCATCTTCTTCCACATCCATCTCCTCCTCTACTGCTCTGCCACGCCGTCGTTTCCTCCCCTGCACCCACCCGATTGTTGTGGAGGCCAGAACCACCGCTCCAGCCATGGAGCCAATCACGATTCCGGCAATGGCGCCAGCGCTAAGGCCGCCCGTATCCGGCGAGCATTTCGCGCAGAAACCGGGGGAGTTCCCTTCAAAAGCCGACAGGGCGAACTTCGTCACCAAGCTCTCCGGCAGGGTGCCGGAGAAATTATTGAAGGAGAGATTCAATGTTTGGAGATGGGAGAGCTCGGATAAAGACTCCGGGATGGAGCCGGAGAAGCGGTTGCTGCCGAGGTCCAGCTCCTTGAGACTTCGGAACCCCCCAAAGAACGCCGGAAACTCCCCTGCAAGCAGATTGCCTCCTAAGTCCAGAACCAGGAGGTTGTCACAGGAGGAGTTTGGGGTCGCGGGATCCGGCACGGCACCGGAGAAGGCGTTTCCGTGGAGCCTGAGAGAAACGAGGTGGTTGCAGAGGTTCCAGATGGATGGTGGAAGGGAGCCAGTTAGTAGGTTTCCGGCGAGATCGAGCTCGTAGAGGGAAGGGGAGTTGGGAAGCTCCAGTGGTACGGGACCTGTGAGTGAGTTTATTGAGAGGATGAGTGAGCCTAAGGAGGAGAAAGCAGCGAGCTCGCGAGGGAGAGAACCGGCGAGGGCGGCGGCGGGGAGTTTAAGGGAGACGAGCTGGAGGGAGCGGTCGAGGAGGAGGGAGAGGTTGGAGCGGACGGAGGGGAGGGAACAGGGGAGAGGAGATTCGTCGGAGTGAGACCAGAGGAGGCCGCGCCAGAGGCAGAGAGACGAAGACGCGCTCCAGGAGGAAAGCTGAAGGTTTTCCGGCAAAGCAGAGCCCTGAAGCGCCGGTTTAATCTTCTGCAGGAGGATGAGAGCGTCGGAGGACTCTGCGACTGCGGAGGCGGAGTAGGAAAAGGAGAGGAGGAGGAGGAGGAGGAGGCGAAAGAGAAGAGCCATGAGGAAAAGCTTTGGTCTTGCTAGTGGCAGGGTTTTTGGCAGAGCAGAGTGGTTCTCCGGGGAAGATGAAAGGGTTCTTTTGACACGTGATACTTGCACCTGATTCGTCACACGCTTTTTAAATACCCAATTTTCAATTAACTTTTTTTTTTTGTAATTCCTTTATTTTAATTTTAAATGTTTAATGTGTAACTTCCTGGTTCCTACCTGCCAACTGTTAATGATATTAGGATATATAACTTAAGAGTGGTGTTAAATTGCAGTCCTATTTTCACTATGTGCAAATCAGCAAAAAAAAAAAAAGTCATCCTCAAATAAGACTAAAAGCCTTAAACCGTGAGATCACCTAAGTGCAATCCGTTTCTTTTTTTCAGTCGATTTCTCCCAGCCGGCCCTAATTCCGCGTTCTTCCACTGTTTCCTCCTGAAGGAAGCCCGTCGCCGCCGCTCCCTCCTCGCCTTTCTTGTATTGCCAGCGAGAAGTCTTCATCCGCTCCTCTGACCGACGAAACCCCCGGCGAAGCACCGTCGATTCGTGCTTCCCGCAATCGATTCGTGCTTCCCGCGACTGAAACCGTGAGATCACTCCAACCTTCTCGCCGGCAATTGTCTCCCCCACCTCCAGTTCTTGCCTCCCCCGCGGACGGTGAACCTGCACCTTCTCTCACCGATTCTCCTTCGAGGTAAAACTTCCCCGGATCTAGCTTTGTTTCCCTCACCGATATATATATATAGAGAATGACATGATTTCCATTACTTTGTTGTAGGGTCCTCGAGACGCCTTTATATAGAGAGAGAATGACATGCATCATTCTACGCAATATATGAGGTTTATTTTGGTGGCAAGTTTACCCCCATCATATTGGTAAGTTAATGATTAACTAGAAGTATAACTCATTTAATAAGATTTTTTATAACTCATTTATATTTTAATGCAGACGGCAACTAATTTTGGACTAACAATTGGACATGAAAAAGAATGTTTTTGGTGTATTAAAGTTTTGTATTAAAACAGATTTTATATAATAATTAGTATGATATTAAATAGTGAAGTGATAATTAAAAAAAAAATTTATTTGCACATCACAAATTGTTTTGCACGTAAAGTTTTTTGGTTTGCACGTAGTCAAAGTGAGTTTGCACATATAATTACTCATAACTTAATGAATATCGGGATATCTGATACCTATATTAAATAGAATTTGCCTATAAAATTTAAGCTGGAAGCAACGAAAAGATAATTACACTTTAACCATCACCAAAATATTTCGATCAACTTAACACCAACTTCGAACAAAATGGGTGAATGGGAAGAATATCATATAAATCATAAATGTGTATTTATTTATCACAATGATTGCATATTTGCATTAAAATATAACCATACAAATATAATCATTTTTAGGGTTTATTTAAAAACTAGCGGTCTGGAGCTAAGATTTAACTTTGCTTGTGCTCATTTACTATTGAGTGCACGTACGAGCGCGCATTGGCGCCTGAGTAATGTCATGACCGAAGTATTGTCGTGTGTGTGGCAGATGATTTCTTTGCTGAGAAAATTGCTAGTACGAGTAATGCATCCTGATATAAAGTGTGATATTAAGTTTATTCGCAAGATTTGAGATTCTACGGTGCACATTGCGCACAAAAATACGGGCACATTTTTGAATTCCAAATGCAGCAGGATTTTATTTTCCTGTATTTTCACGCAGAATCGACATTGTCGGATCGTGAATTTTACGGCTGAACTTAATCCCGCACGGTGTATCATGGTGCATTACACGTACCAAAAAATTACTCCTCCTTGCCCCTTTCGATAGCGAACTTGTAGCAACGATCTTCAATCATTGGATAAGCTGTCTGATTGCTGATCGACGAATAAGCCTTACCGATTGGGAGTGCATTCGTCAATCGCTGACCAACGAAACATGCAGCAATACGCGCTCTAACTTGGCAGCCGTGCGCGAAGAGTTATTTCAACATTTGAGGGTGACGGGCACACATGAACAGTACTTGCACAACTCTTTTATTATATGAGGTAGAAACAAAAAAAACTATTTATGAAAATGAACTTTTTTGAATTATTAATTTTTTCATTTTGTGTTACCTTACCTCTAGAGAATTCATTTTCTAGTATTGGTTATATATGAAAAAAATAATATCTATATTTTTTTAGTTTTTTCGCAAAATTAAGAATTCATGCTAAATGGAACACATAACTTTTCATTCACATTGTGCCATTATCATCATGCCAATTTTATTTTATAAAAAAATTAATAAATATTTATAATATATCATATATAAAATAATTTTAGTTTAATTTTATTTGTGAAAAATATTTGTTTAAAATTCAATATGATGGCAGGCTCTACGTGGATTTACTCATGATTATAATTTATTCATATAATATATAATTTATCAAGCATTTATCTTAATAATTTACTTTTATTATCCATTAATGAACAAAAAATTTTATATTAATATTAGAATAAGTAAAAGGCACTCCTTTATAAAAAAATTCAATAAGCATCGCCGTAAACTTTAGAACCGACGTGTAAATATGTAATCATCTATAATTTATTAAATTGGAAAAACATTTGAAATATTCATTTTCTAATTTTATTCTTGTTGCGGACTAACTCGACGTCTAGGTCGGGCCGGAATTTTTGGACCATCTTAGCTTTCTGAAAAGTCGAGCGTGCACACAGTCAATGAAAATAGAAAGTTGACACAAGAGATTTTAACATGAAAAAACTCCTTAACTGGGTAAAAACGACGTGACCGGATCTGTGCCGGTCAAAGTCCAGTAGGGCCTTTATAATCAGACACATACTGTCCAATTGCTTCAAGCATGACTTCAAAACTTCGTGTCTTTGCAGCATTGAATGCAATTCCACACTCATAGAACCAATAAGCAACATAACTATCAACTCTTTTTTTTCTTCAGGTGACCTAAAACATCTCGCGATAGTAGTTTGTGCAGCACATTTAGCACGTCTATCACCTTCTATATCTTCAGGAGTACGCCTCACATGAGCATCCATAGAGCCCCTTTTTTGTGGCAAGTGAATTACTTTTCTCTTTTTGGCACTCGACCCAGAACTTGAGACAAATGACGATTTAACAGTAGATAATATCGGGGATACATTATTTGATCATGTTAGCTCTACTTCTTGTTCACTCTCATTGTCATCATCAGCAATCAGATGTACATTGTCCTTTTTTATCATTTAAAGTTGAATACATCTGAGCTGCTATTTCAGAAGTAGTCTTAAAACACTTGGAAACATCTCCATACCCGTCACATAAGTGTTGCTTCAATCTTTTGATATCATCTTTTATCAATCTATCACACAAATTACATTTAATGGTATTTTTATCCTTTAGGTCAGGTCATTGTCCATACTTCTAACCAGGATCTTTTGACTTTGCTTTTCTTTTAGGATCTGTTTTTAGATATGGGTGAATGGGAAGAATATCATATAAATCATAAATGTGTATTTATTTATCACAATGATTGCTTATTTGCATTAAAATATAACCATACAAATATAATCATTTTTAGGGTTTATTTAAAAATTAGCGGTCTGGAGCTAAGATTTAACTTTGCTTGTGCTCATTTACTATTGAGTGCACGTACGAGCGCGCATTGGCGCCTGAGTAGTGTCATGACCGAAGTATTGTCGTGTGTGTGTCAGATGATCTCTTTGCTGAGAAAATTGCTAGTACGAGTAATGCATCCTGATATAAAGTGTGATATTAAGTTTATTCGTAAGATTTGAGATTCTACGGTGCACATTGCGCACAAAAATACGGGCGCATTTTTGAATTCCAAATGCAGCAGGATTTTATTCTCCCGTATTTTCACGCAGAATCGACATTGTCAGATCGTGAATTTTACGACTGAACTTAATCCCGCACGGTGTATCATGGTGCGTTACACATACCAAAAAATTACTCCTCCTTGCCCCCTTTCGATAGCGGACTTGTAGCAACGATCTTCAATCATTGGATAAGCTGTCTGATTGCTGATCGACGAATAAGCCTTACCAATTGGGAGTGCATTCGTCAATCGCTGACCAACAAAATATGCAACAATACGCGCTCTAACTTGACAGCCGTGCGCGAAGAGTTATTTCAACATTTGAGGGTGACGGGCACACATGAACAGTACTTGCACAACTCTTTTATTATCAATGGATGGAGCAAGACTGTTGTTGTTCACTACAAGAAAATTACTTATTAGCTAGGGGAAGAATCTCTTGCTAAATCAAAAAATTCGTTGCTAATTTATATTAGCAAGAAATTTAGCAACAAACCAACTTCCTTTCTATATTGAGCCTAGCTAAATTCAGCAAGGATGTTTTTCGTTGCTGTTTTACAAGGATATTTTAGCAACGAATATATTGCTTGCTAATTTAGCAAGGGATAATACCTATAAAAAATTCATTGCTAATCACCATCAAATAATTTCGATCCTAAGATTACCTAACATTAAAATTGTTGCAAATTTTGATGCTAATAAACGTCAAATCAAAGAAATAAATATATTTATAATACATTATTTTATGAATAAAATGATAATGAATCATTTTTTAAAATTAATTAATAATAAAAATATTTGTTGTCAATTTTATTTTAATAATAACACTATATATCACAAATAATTTTTAATTACGCCAAATTAAAAATTTAATTAATTATGATGTACAATACTATTTTGATTAAAGCTATGCTCATAAATTTTTAATAACATGCACTATAATTAAAAGACACATGATTGAATATATACGATGCGCGCACCAAATATAGATTGAGCTCATATAACCAAATTTTCATATATATTAACAAACTTTAATATAACATGAAATTTATTTTCGTACATGAACAAACTAATTACATATATATCATCAACCATTTACATATACATCATCAAATTTCCATACATCATCAAACTTTCATACATCATCAAACTTCCATACATCATGATTATCAAATTTTTATAAATCATGATACCAAAATTTAATATATAACCAAAAGATCAATATAACAAAAATAAAGTGATCTAACATAGAATTGAACCTCAAAACTACACAAAAATAAACAAAATCAACAACTATGATTGAGTAATTTGTGCATCTGAAGAATGATGATTTTCAAAAGGTTGACGTTCAGTGGAAGCATGAGCTTGACTTTCAACTTGATATTGAGCATGAGGATAATGACTTGGTACTGGAAAATAATCATGAGAAGTATAATATCCGGGAGCTGCAGCTGAAAAATAGCCCGGACCTGGAGCAGAGAAATGACCTGAAAAATTATATAGTCCTAGAGAAGGAAACTGCCCGGAAGAAAATTGATGATCTTGATAAATACCGTGCATCTCTAGAGCTGTAGAAACGACATTCTTAACAATATTTTGAACAGCTTCATCAACTCTTCGTTCAAAATTATTATTGATCTCCATTTATTGATTCTCTAAATCTTTAAGACGGTCCTTGTACTTGTCATTTTCAACTTGTACGCTATTGTTTGAGCTAGTATCAGAGAGAGCCATATTTTCACTATATGAATTACCAAATCCATAACAACGGCCATTTTTGGACCCCCTGATGGCTCAACCTACAATTTTGGATAATATGTGCATGAACCTTGAGTAGAAAGTAAATAGCTCTAATCAGATTGCTTCTCCTTTAGCTTAGAAGTATAAATCTTCTATACAATAAATTGAAATATATTTAATAATATCAATACATTACAATTTATTAAAAAAATAATAAATAAAAAATAAAAAACTTACAAATGCTTTTTTTGATTTATCATCTACAAAAGGCCTCTTTCCTTTATTTGTTTGATGAGTCCGTGTAAAAACTTTTTCATGAGGCACCGAAATTCCTCTATTATCCCTGGCCTACAATATATAAAAAAATTTACTTAACAATTTTGCATGTCATTAAAGAATCATAGCTTTTGAGAGATTGAAGATGAGAGTAACAATTACAGCGAACTGGGCGCTTGACATTGCCTAGTTGGCTGTTTTTCAGCAAACTGGGCGTTGTCCAGTGCCCAGTTGGTTGTTGTCCAGCACCCAGTTCGCTATTTTTCAGCAAACTGGGCACTGTCCAGCGCCCAGTAGTTATTTTATAGCGAACTGTGAGCCCATTTTGCTCTAACAAACATGAGAAGCCATGCCGACAAACTCATCCCATTTTGTTGATGTTCAATGTCCTATATTTAAGAGTAGATGACACATAGTAGTCAAGTGCCCAATGAGGAATCTACTTCTAAATGATAAGAATGAACTTGGTCTAGATGGGTGCAACGATTGAGGGGCTCTTCACCTCATATCAAATGTCTTAAGGACATTATTTGATTATCTAACGCACAAATACAATACTAATGTCTTAAGGACTTTATTCGATTATCCATCGCACTTTAAACAAAACTTTAATACCCTGCTTGGTGAGTTTCCCAATAAGTCACCCCCTCTGGGAGACATTATGCAGTCTCAAGTATTTATTCGAATTTTCCTCACCCACTCGACATAATTTTGATGACCCTCCTAATAAGCTAGCATATATAAAAAACATTTATTGCATAGAGAGACATTCAAATGAATACATTGAGCTTGTTGCTCATCATTGTCATCATATGCATGATTTGCACGATATGTTTCAATGTAAGATTATATTAGATAATAAAGTGTTAAGAAATTATGTGGATTACGTGTAAGGTAAGAGGTTCTAAGATGGTGATAAGGTGATGATTCACACTCGGCCTGGGAGGGTTTTTCAAGAGTTACAACGAATTTGAAACATGTACAAATAAATTCATGCATTATCCTAAGAAAGATTGAGTCAAAATCTTAAGAGTTGGCTGTTAGTCGACAAAATGGGATGAGTTAGTTCGCTGAAAAACAGCGAACTAGGCGCTGTCCAACAACGAACTGGGCATTGTCCAACACCCAGTTCGCTATTTAGCGAACAGCGCCAACGCCTAGTTGTCTGTTTTAAAGCGAACTAGGCGCTGGATAGCGCACAGTTGGCTATTTTTTAGCGAACTAGGCATTGGGCAGCACCCAGTTCGCTGTTTTTCAGCGAAATGGGCACTGGACAACGCACAGTTGGTTGTTTTACAGCGAAATGGGGGCGGGACAGCGCCCAATTCACTGAAGTCGCTGTTTTTCAGCGAACTAACAGCGAACTGGGCGCTGTCCAGCGCCCAGTTGGCTGTTTTTCAACAAACTGGGCGCTGTCCAGTCCAGTGCCCAGTTCGTTGTTTTCAACTAACTGGGCGCTGTACAGCGCCCAGTTGGTTGTTTTACAGCGAACTGGGCGCTGTTACAGTGCCTAGTTGGCTGTTTAAAGTTGTGTGTGAGGGTTCCGTTCAATAGTGCCTCCTCCCATATGACTCCGGCACATGATTACTTTGCAATGATCCTACTTATTTTTGACTACATGATAGTGTCATCTATGATGAAGTAGCTCTGGCTACCTCTTACTTTAGTCTCTTTCTCAAGGAGAACTCTATCTGTGGTTCTGTTTATAATCATTGCTTGGGTGTTCTCCCTTGTCATTCCCTCTCTCCTTTAAAGAATTAGGCCTTGATTTTTTGTGCGTTTACATATATGTTGAGCATTGATACTCTCATCTTCAATCTCTCAAAAGCTATGATTCTTTAATGACATATAAAATTGTTAAGTATTTTTTTTGTATTGTAGGTCAAGGATAATGGAGGAATTCCGGTGCCTCATGAAAAAGTTTTTATTCGGACTCATCGAACAAATAAAGGAAAAAGACCTTTTGTAGATGATAAATAATAAAAAAGCATTTGTAAGTTTTTTATTTTTTATTTATTATTTTTTGAAGAAATTGCAATGTATTGATAGTATTATTAAATATATTTCAATTTATTTTATAGGAGATTTATACTTCTAAGCTAAAGGAGAAGCAATCTGATCAGAGCTATTTACTTTCTACTCAAGCTTCATGCACATATTATCCTGAATTGTGGGTTGAGGCATTAGGGGGTCCAAAAAATGGTCGTTGTTATGGATTTGGTAATTCATATATTGAAAATATGGCTCTCTCGGATACTAACTCAAATAATAGCGTACAAGTTGAAAATGATAAGTACAAGGATCGTCTTAAAGATTTAGAGAATCTATAAATGGAGATCAATAATAATTTTGAACGAAGAGTTGATGAAGCTGTTCAAAATATTGTTAAGAATGTCGTTTCTACAGCTCTAGAGATGCATGATATTTATCAAGGTCATCAATTTTCTTCCGGGCAGTTTCCTTCTCCAGGACTATATAATTTTTCAGGTTATTTCTCTGCTCTTGGTCCTGGCTATTTTCAGCTGCAGCTCCCGGATATTATACTTCTCATGGTTATTTTCTAGTACCAAGTCATCATCCTCATGCTCAATATCAAGTTGAAAGTCAAGCTCATTCTTCCACTGAACGCCAACCTTTTGAAAATCGTCATTCTTCAGATGCACAAATTACTCAATCATAGTTGTTGATTTTGTTTATTTTTGTGTTGTATAGTTTTGGGGTTTAATTCTATGTTATATCACTTTATTTTTGTTATATTGATCTTTTGATTATATATTAAATTTTGGTGATCATGATGTATGAGAGTTTGATAATCATGATGTATGGAAGTTTGATGATGTATATATAAATGATTGATGATATATATATGTAATTAGTTTGTTCATGTATGAAAATAAGTTTCATTCTATATTAAAGTTTGTTAATATATATGAAAATTTGGATATATGAGTTCTATATTGGGTGCGCGCACATCGTATATATTCAATCATGTGTCTTTTATTTATAGTGAAAGTTATTAAACATTTATGAGCATAGCTTTAATTAAAATAGTATTGTACATCATAATTAATTAAAATTTTAATTTGGCTTAATTAAAAATAAAATTAATTAAAAATTATTTGTGATATATAATGTTATTATTAAAATAAAATTGACACCAAATATTTTTATTATTAATTAATTTTAAAAAATGATTCATCATCAATTTATTCATGAAATAATGTATTATAAATATATTTATTTCTTTGATTTGACGTTTATTAGCATCAAAATTTGAAACAATTTTAATGCTAGGTAATCTTAAGATCGAAATTATTTGATGATGATTAACAACGAATTTTTTGTATGTATTATCGCTTACTAAATTAGCAAGCAATATATTCGTTGCTAAAATATCTTTGCAAAACAGCAACGAAAAACATCTTTGCTGAATTTAGCTAGGCTCAATATAGAAAGGAAGTTGGTTTGTTGCTAAATTCCTTGCTAATATAAATTAGCAATGAATTTTTTAGTTTAACAAGGGATTCTTCGCCTAGCTAATAAGGGTTCTTCTACTAGTGAACAATAACAGTCTTGCTCCATTCATTGATAGCAATGATCTTGATCCAAAAACAGATTCTAAAAGAAAAGCAAAGTCAAAGAATCCTGGTTGGAAGTATGGACATTGACCCGACATAGAGGATAAAAATACTATTAAATGTAATTTGTGTGATAGAATGATAAAAGGTGATATCAAAAGATTGAAGCAACACCTATGTGACGAGTATGGAGATGTTTCCAAGTGTTTTAAAATTACTTTTGAAATAGCAACTGAGATATATTCAACTTTAAATGATAAAAAAGGACAATATATATCTGATTACTGATGATGATAATGAGAGTGAATAAAAAGGAGAGCTAACATGATCACCTAATGTATCCCCGACATTATTTACTTCTAAACCATCATTTGTCTTAAGTTCTAGGTCATGTGCCAAAAAGAGAAAAGTAATCCACTTGCCACAAAAAGGGGCCCTATGGATGCTCATGTGAGGCGTGCTCCTGAAGATGTAGTAGGTGATAGATGTGCTAAATGTGTTGCACAAACTAATGTCGCGAGATGTTTTAGGTCACCTGAAAAAAAAAAGAGTTGATAGTTATGTTGCTGATTGGTTTTATAAGTGTGAAATTCCATTCAATGCTGCAAAAACACGAAGTTTTGAAGTCATGCTTGAAGCAGTTGGACAGTATGAGTCTTGTTATAAATGCCCTTATTATTATAATTTGAGAGTCACATTGTTATCGAATACAAAAGTTAAGGATATGAAGACAAACTATCAAGCATACTGGAGGAGATATGGTCGCACACTTATGTCAGATGGTTGGACAGACATGAGAGGGAGACATTTGATCAATTTCCTGGTCAACTGTCCAGAAGGGTCCTATTTTATGGGTTCCGTAGATGCATCCAGTCATATTCAAGATGCTGCAATGTTATTCGAGTTGTTTGATTATAAGATTAGAGTGATAAAAGCTGAGTGCGTTGTTAGGTAAATTTTTTAGTCTAACTAATTTTCATATTTCAAGTTAATAGTCTACAAGACTACAACTTATAATATATACAAATTATAAAGGTATGTTATATGCATGTGCTGACTGACAATGCTTCCAATTATAAGGCAACTAGTAAAATTTTATTGGAGAGAAGACCAACATTATTTTTGACTCCTTGTGCAGATCATTGTATTGATCTTATGCTAGAGGATTTAAGCAAGCTACATTAGAACAAAATTTTTATTATAAAGGCTAGGATGATCACAAATTTCATCTACAGACACACTCGTTTACTTGATGCAATAAAAACTAATATAGGTGGTGATCTAGTGAGGTATTCAGTGACTAGATTTGCAACTTCATTCCTTACTCTACAAAGTGTGCTTAAGCATGAGAAGAAGCTGAAATTATTCTTTGTGTCGCCTCCATGGAATGCCGCTAATTTGACAAAAACTGAAGCCGAAAAACAAGTTGTTGAAATAATACTTTCAACAGTTTTTTGGAATGGAGTAAGAGATTGTCTAAAAAGAGGAAAGCCACTAATTGCTATTTTGCGATTAGTAGATGAAGATGAAAGGTCGGCTATGCCTGAAGTATATGGGGCAATGGAATAAGCTAAACAAAAGATCAAAGATCATTTTGATAACAAAGAAAGATTATTTAAAAAGATTATTGACATTGTTAAAAATAGGTGGACAAATCAAATGGAGCAAAAGTTTTACATGACAGCTTTATTTCTAAATCCAAGCAAATATTTTGAATACGAGGAAAAACATAATGATGATACCTAGAAATTTCAAAATTCTTTCAATGATGTTATTACAAGACTAGCGTCCGATTAAGAATTGCAAGACAGGATTGCAGAGCAAGGTATTAACTACAAAGCATCTCGAAATAGTTTTGGAAAGCCTATGACTATTAGGCAACAAACCACCATAAATCCAAGTAAGTATTGATTAAGTTTTTATTTTTTCTTAAATTATTTATATGTCAAATAATTTACATTTATCTTAAATGAATAGTGGATTGGTGGGGTGTACATGGAGGACCGAATATTGACCTTACAAAGGTAGCATTGCGCAGTGGCTTATGTTCTTCTTCTTCTAATTATGAGCGCAATTGAAGTACTTTTGAGTTTGTAAGTATAAAAATATTCAATATAAAAATTAATATTTTTATATTAACTAATATGTTTGCAATTATCTTGATTCAGATTCACATAAAGAAAAGAAATTGATTGGAGCATCAAAAGCTTAGTGATCTTGTGTACATCCAATATAATCGTCCTCTACAAGCATGATTCCAAAAAAGACGTGAAAATAGAAGAAATTACAACCCTTTTAGTGTTTGATGAGCTAGATTGAAGTAGTGAGTGAATGATGAACAAACTAGAGAATGCACTAGTTTTTAAAGATGATAATCTCACATGGGAAACTGTAGAAAGAGCTATTGGAACTGGGGCTCGAAATTTACGAAGTGGAGATGAAGCTAATTCTCAACTATTGGATGAAGAGGATGAAGATTTAGATCATTGCTTCTTTGCCAATGATGATGAAAATATTAAAGATAATTATGGGCAAAAGACAAGTACCTCAAACCAACCAAGCACATGCAAGGCCAATGACGACTTGCTAGATGATGATTCTAGTTGATCTTTTTTTATTTTTAATTTTTTAAAAAATATTATTCATGCTAATATGCTATTGTGCATTGGATGAAGACATTTTGAATTTGACCACAATACTATACTATGTTTTTTTGTGTGTTCCCTTTTCTGTTATTTCTTTCTCTGAAGTCTGTATTGAACTACTGATTGACATTGTTTTTTCTTACTGCTAAGTGCTAAGTGCTAAGTGCACATATATCAAAAGCTACGATTACTTGCTTTCTCTGAAGTATGTATTGAACTATTGATTGACATTGTTTTTTCTTACTGCTAACTGCTCATGTATTAGAAGCTACTGCTTACTGCTATGAAGAAAAAAAAAACTGTGTGGCTGTGTGTTTGTATTTAGTAGTTTGATACTCGGTAAACATTATGTTTTAAGTAAAAAAAGGAGCTTTAATAATAACCACTGTCTAAAGTGTGACAGACAGGCTTTAAGACAGCAGTTATTATAATAAGCGCAGCCTATAGATGATTATAGACTGCGGTTATTATAATAATCACAGTCTATAGACAGTTTTTTAAAAAAAATGAAGTAAATTGACGCCTTACGACTTGCTCGTCTTGTGGTCGCCTAGGCGTCCACCTTATCGCCTAAGCATCAAGACGCCCGACGCTCGTCTTGGCTCGCCTTGATGCCGTGATAAGAATGCTTAGTTGGTTATGGATCAATTGCCGGAGAATGTAAATACTCGATCCGGGTATAACAAGAAACGCACTGCCCGGAGGCAGATGTGGTAAAGAGCACGTTGCTAGGAGGCAGTTGTTGTGAGGTGCGCATTGCCCAGAGGCAGTTGCTGTAAGGAGCACGCTACCCAAAGGCAGTTGCTGTGAGGAGCTTGCTGCCCTTAGGCAGTTGCTGTGAGGAGCACGCTGCCTGGAGGCAGGTGCTGTGAGGAGTGCGCTGCCCGGAGGCAGTTACTGCGAGGAGCGCGCTGCCCGGAGGCAGTTGCTGTGAGGAGCGCGCTGCCCGGAGGCAGTTGCTGTGAGGAGCACGCTGCCCGGAGGCAGTTGTTGTGAGGTGCGTGCTGCCCGGGGGCAGTTGTTGTGAGGAGCGCGCTGCCTGTAGGCAGGTGCTATGAGGGGTGTGCTGCCCGGAGGTAATTGCTGTGAGGAGCGTGTTGTACGGGGCAGTTGCTGTGAGGAGCGCGCTGTCCGGAGGCAGTTGTTGTTAGGAGCGCGCTGCCTGGGGACAGTTGCTGTAAGGAGCGTGCTGCCCGGGGGAAGTTGTTGTGAGGAGCGCGTTGCCCGGAGGCAGATGCTTGGAGGAGTGCGCTGCTCGGAGGTAGTTGCTGCGAGGAGAGCGCTGCCTGGAGGCAGTTGCTGCGAGGAGCGCGCTGCTCGGAGGCAGTTTTTGTGAGGAGCGCGCTGCCCGGAGGCAGTTTTTGTGAGGAGCGCGCTGCCCGGAGGCAGTTTCTGTGAGGAGCGTGCTGCCCAGAGGCTATTGCTGTGAGGAGTGCGCTGCTTGAAAGCAGTTGCTGTGAGGAGCGCGCTGCCCGGAGGCAGTTGCTATGTGGAGCGCGCTGCCCGGAGGCAGTTGTTGTGAGTAGCGCGCTGCCCTGAGGCAGTTGTTGTGAGTAGCGCGCTGCCCTGAGGCAGTTGTTGTAAAGAGCGTACTGCCTGGAAGCAGTTGCTGTGAGGAGCACGTTGCCCGGAGGCAGTTACTGTGAGGAGAGCGCTGCCCAGAGGTAGTTGTTGTATGGAGCGCACTGCCCGGAAGCAGTTGATGTGAGGAGCGTGCTGCCCGGAGGCAGTTATTGTGAGGAGCGCGCTGTGAGGAGCGCGCTGCCCGGAGGCAGTTGCTGTGAGGAGCGCGCTGTCCGGAGGCAGTTGCTGTGTGGATCGCACTACCCGGAGGCAGCTGCTGTGAGGAGCGCACTGCCCGAATGTAGTTGTTGTGATGAGCGCGCTTCCTGGAGGCAATGGCCGTAAAAAACACGCTGCCCGGAGGCAGTTGTTGTAAGGAACGCACTACCCAGAGGCAGTTGTTGTGAGTGTAAATGGACGCCTTCGCACTTGGGCAAAGTGAGTGAGCATTTTAAATTGCACGGACGATGCTCGCCATCTATAGGCCTGAAATGAGAAAACTTTTTTAAAATTTTTTTTTAGAGTTACAGTCGTGAGACTGATCTTGTGGAAATTTACATGAAGAATTCATAGGAAAGTAAAATTGATAAATACTATGATGGGGCAGAGCCACGCTGAAATGTGTGAAGCCCTCTCTTGGGCCAGTCGACTTAGGGGTTGCCCCCCAGTCCGTCCTAGCAAGCAGTTGGCTGATTTCCTGTCTGCGGACTTGGTGCTTAGCCCCGTAAGAATCTTCCCAGGAGGCCTTGTTTGACGAGAAACTTAATTTCCTCTTTAAGCTTTGAGCAATCTTCTGTGTCATGTCCTCGTCCCTGGTGGAACTCGCAGTACTTTGTTTGGCCCCCGTATTTTTAGCGAGGGGTTTGGGCTTGCGGAGTGTGTCGTTGTCTTGGATTGCATTAAATACATTTGTTCTGGAGGTGTTGAGGGGTGTGTAATCCTGGGACGGCTGATCTCTCTAATGGTCACGCCAATATTGCCCGTTCCGACGTTCTTCTCGGAATCTTCCTTCTTGGTGTTGAGGGGCCGACTCTTTCTCCCTCTTTCGCTTCTAGTTGCCGTCAAACTATTGACGATGAACTTCAATAGCCTTGTCGACCGTGATCTGCGCCTCTACGCAGTGCAGGAGGTCGAGGTAGCTAGGGAAGGTTTCCCTCATTAATGCTGAATAGAAGCCACTAGAACGGAGACCCCCGAGGAACACTCCTCTTAACAGCCTTGGGTCGACCCCTGGGATTTGGCGAGCTTCTACAAAGAACCTGCGGAAGAAGTCCTTCAAAGACTCTCCATCGTTCTGACGAATACCTGATAAGTGGGAAGGGTCACGGAGGATCCTTCGATTTGCTATGAACTGATCCGCGAACTGTCTCATTAGCTCTGTGAAGTTGGCGATGGTGCCCTCCCTCAAGGAGTGAAACCAATTGCGGGTCTGCCCTTTGAGAGTCGTTGAGAACACTTGATAGAGTAATTGATCAGGCGCGTTGTAGATCGTCATAATGGTAGTGAAGTGGTGACATGTTCTAGCGGATCGTCTGTTCCGTCGAACGTCTCGATATTTGGCAGCTTGAAACCATGAGGAATTGGATGAGGCAGGATTTGTGGTAAGAGGGGGAGCCTTGACAGAGTGGTCGGCGAGTATGAATATCCCGTCGGCCGTCTTGTCGGTATTCTTCTGTGATCACCTCCTGAATTTCTTCCCGGGTGAACCTTTCGAGTGGGAGAAGTCGGGTGTCGTCTCCCCAGTTGTGTTGGTATCGCCCAGTTTAAGTTCCTCCACAAGCCCGATGAGTGGAGCTGGCGGCGTCAGAGTATTCTTTGGGCGCCTCTTGTCTTGGAGCTTCCTGCGCCCTGCCATGATTTGATAGTGGCAGGTTAACTTGTTCTAGAGGAGGAGCAGGAGGTGCTCCCAGATTCCTGAGCAGAGCAAGCATTTCAGTTTGCTGCTCCTCCATTTGTCGAACTCGCCCCTCAAGGGCGGTGACAAGCGCGAAAGAGGCCTCAACAGTCAATGACACGTCCACCAAAGAGTGGGAGCGTGCTGGTTCAGTGTGTCCTTCTAGGACAGATCCTTTAGCTGTACGGGTGCTTCTTTTCGCCATTGAAGCAGAGCTTGGATGTTACAAAGAGGGAGATCTTGACTTCTGAAGGATGTTGGGAATCATGGTTCCCACAGACGGCGCCAAACTATTGCGGACTAACTCGATGTCCCGGTCGGGCCGGAATTCTTGGACCGTCTTATCTCTCGGAACGGTCGAGCGCGCACACAGTCAATGAAAATAGAAAGTTAACACAAGAGGTTTTAACGTGGAAAAACCCCTTAACTGGGTAAAAAATCACGTGACCGGATTTGTGCTGGTCAAAGTCCACTATCAGCTTGCGGTTACAATATGTTTGGAGAATCCAGGGTGACAGACTGCTCCTCATTACAACTTGGTGGTGAGAGAGAATTCCTAACTCGCAACGGGCAACAGGCTGCGCCGAGGGAGTGCTGGACGTTGTTTGGTGGCTGGTGTGCTTGAGTGCTGGAGGTGGTCGTCTTCTTCCCTTCTCTGCGCACTTGGGGACCTGAGCGTTCATCTGGCTCGTAGGCGGCTTGAAAGTTACCTGAGGGAGGAGTTCGACAGAGCTCTGACCTGAGGAAGAAGAAGACTCTAGAGCAAAAAGGTGAGAAATGAGGAGTCATGAGGCTCCTTTATATCCTCCAGGATGTGGTCATGGTGGGTCCCCCCCCCACTAACCTGGTGGTTAATGGGTGGTTACCTGCAGATTGGACGGCGATGGATGCTCTGTAGTGATCGGACGATGACCAACCTGCACTCATAGGCGGCATGATGGTCGGCGGCGGGCGGCGGGCAGCGGAGGCGGGCGGCGGCCGCCGACTGGCGGCAAGCGGTGGCGACGATAGTTGTTGAACGGGAGGCTCCCATGATTTCTACTATTGTGGTGAAGATCATGGGGAGTGAGTTGACCGGTCAAACCCATGATCTCCACAATAAGAGAAATCATGGGAGAAGTGGTTAAATGCACCCCTAAGGCTTTAAATAGAGTTTCATCCCCATCAATTCTTATCAACTAAAAAAAATCACTTTTTAAAATTTATGTTTTTTTTATTATAAAAAATATGTTTCATATAGATAAAGTGCCAAATCTATAATAAAAAAATTTGTTGTTCGTGCAGTTCTCATTCTCTCGTGCACACTGAAAAACTGAGCGCCGGACAAAGTATAATGCTCAGGGGTTTAAGAGAGGTGAGAGCGTCGTCACATAGGGACAATGTCGTGGCCCGGATAATATCATCGGAGGCACTGAGGGGACTGTATACTATCGTAATTGGGGTATTGCCTCTCCCTCGTTTAATTTAATATTAGTTTTTGGGGGAAAATAAGTATATAAGTTGTTTAGAACATTTGTGCAATAATAGTTAGGTTAAACTGCAATTTTTCTTAAACGAGTGGTAGTTGTTGCGGACTGATTCGGCGTCCCGGTCGGACCGGAGTAAATTGAATCGCCTTAGCTCTCGGGACCGTCGAGCGTGCACACAGTCAATGAAATGGGTCAGATGTACACAAGAGGTTTTAAAGTGGAAAACCCCCTCAACTGGGTAAAAAACCACGTGATCGGGTCTGTGCCGGTCAAAATTCACTATTTGCTTGCGGTTATAGGGCGTTTGGGGAATCGAGGGCGACAGACCGCTCCTCGTTACAATTCTGTGGTGAGAGAGAGAATTATATGACTCGCGTAGGGCAACAGGCTGCGCTGAAGGAATGTTGGTTGCAAGGTGGAGCCTGTGAGCGTGTGCTTGCGACAGCTGTCTTCTTTCTTAAGCTGCGCACTTTGGCACTTGGGCAACTCTGCTGTGCTCGCTGGTGACTTGGTGGCGGCTCGAACGCGGTCTGAGGGTAGCTCAAAAGTAACTGGGAGACGTTGATCCGGCAGAGCTCTGACATGAGGAAGAAGAAGGCTGGGAAGACTTGACAGAGCAGTTGGTCTGTTGCGTTATAGATTCTCATAATTGTGGTGAAATGGTTGATGCGTTCTAGCGAGTCGTTCGTCCCATCGAACGTTTCGATACTTGGCAGTTTGAATCCATGCGGAATCGGAAGCGCTAGAACCTGAGGGCTAGTGGAGAGCCCTGATGGAGGTGGCGGCGTGTGAGGATGTCGCGTCGCCCAAGTTGTTCGTATTCCTCGACAATTACTTCTCGAATTTCTTCTCGAGTGATCCTCTCGCGTGGCGACAGTCGGGCTTCTTCTCCTAAGTTACGGTGGCGGCGACCAACTCTGACTCCCCAGGGAGTCGGGTGAGTGGAGCAAGCGACATCAGAGAGTTCTTCTTATATTTCTTCTCTTTGCGCAACTTCTTGCGTCGGGCCATGATTTGGCAGAGGCAGGGGAATAGTTGGTGCTGGTGGCAGAGGATGTAACTCCCCTAATTTTTCAGTGTTTATTCTAATTCCCGTGGTGACGTATTTGTGACGTCAGGGCGTTACATTGACGCGTAGTTAACGAGTGTCGTTTGTTGGAGCATGAGTTTGCTCAGTGGGTTTTTTGTGGTTGGTTTTGGCTTGGTTGTGCATCTTCCCTCGCGAGTCGGGTCTGTTTTGGTGACTCGGTAGAGCTTTTTATAGAGTTGTGGTGGCGTTTTATCTTCGGGTGGTGTTTTACCCGAGATTGGTTTGTCAGATTTGGATTTTGACTTCGCCGTTAGTTTCGTAGCGTCGATATTTAGGTACGATACGATTTTCGTAAGATTCCGAGTTGGTTTGGATTTCGGGTCGTTTTGACGTTATTTAATTAATTAATAATATATATTAATTATATTTACAAGTATAAATAGGAAATCCGTCGCGTCAAAAGACTATTCCTGTTCATCTTCCTAACACGAGCGACGGCGTTTTCGCAAGCGGAAAAGGGGCGGCGTCCCGCGTGCTTTTGGCCGGCGATTCCTAGCGGTTTGGCGGTTGGATTTCTCAGTAGATTAGAGATTTGGATAGCTCTCGCCGAGATCTACGCGTTCGTGGTAAGTTTTCCCCATTTCTCTGATTTTTGTGTGTTAGGGTTTGTGGTTTTGACCTCCTTTTTCCCCCAAAAATTTCAGGAATCGTTGCTATGGTCATTTGGCGGCCGATCCTTATCGTGGAACGTTGAAGGGGTGCAGTTTCTTCCCAGACTTGAGGCAAGTAGTGATCTCCTTCAACCGTTTCTTGCCTTTCATTTCGTTTATTTCTTCTCCTTAGAAAGTTGTATTAAAATAGAACTTAGTCTTATAGGAATTCATAAGAGAGTTGGAAGGTTTCGGCCAGTATCTGCCGAGTCTAGGCGTAGTAGTCTGTCCGAAAATCGTCGAGTATCATAGTCCAACCTAAGGAAAATTCGGCGTATATACTGGGTAGAATTCGTTGAGTATGAACTAGGTGTAGGAATTCGTTAAGTCAAATTCGTCGAATATAAGGATTTAGACTTAGTGAGATTCGTCGAGCATGAGTTTAGTAGCTTAAGTCATATTCGTCGAGTATGTGAGAGTTCGCCGAGTCATTTCCGTCGAGTATTTAGGCTATTTCGTCGAGTATCAGCAGTGTGGTGTCGAGGGGAGTCTGATTCGTCGAGCATAATAGACGATTCGTCGAGCATAATCGACGATTCGTCGCGCATAATCGACGATTCATCGAGCATAATCGACGATTCGTCGATTATAGTCTAGGTTTAATAGGTGTCGAGTGGCCGGTGAAGCCAAGGGAATTTCGGCGTGTATCAAGGGAAATCGTTGTGTATCATTGGTTGATTCGTCGAGTATCAATACATTCGTCGAGTATCGCGTAGCATTCGCCGAGTATCGTGTAGCATTTGTCGAGTATCGTTATGCAATTCGTCGAGTATCCACGCAATTTGTCGGGTATACTTGCCGAATTTAGCCAAGACTTAGAATATTTTTTTCCGAGTTGGTCCTATTTGTCAAGTTTGGGCCTTAGGGTATACTTTTGGGTTTTGGCAAAGGTGAGTTGGGCCTTAGTGTGATTTGGATTTTCTCCCTTTGTTGGAGATGTCTTGTGGTTTAGGTTGTGGTTTTTATGTGTTAAAGGTGTTTTGGTGTGGCCATGGTTGCCTATGAACCTTTTGACCCTGGTGGGTTTGTGACTGTCGGTGTGCTGGCGTAGTGTTCTCCCCCCACAAGTGTCATTTTTCCCGGCTTTGGGCGTGCCAAGGTATAAGGCCACCTTCTCTTTTGACCTCAGTGGGTTTGTGACTGTGGGTGTGCTGGCGGAGGGTTCTCCCCCCCCCATAGGTGTCGGTTTTTCCCAAGTGTTATGCTCATTTTACGATGGGCCTGCTATATTTATTTATATACTCACTTATGTTCGTGTCTTCGAAGCTTTGATCTTTTGCGCACTTGGTGCAAAATTTGGGATGTCCAACCCTCGTGAGCTCTTTCTCACTTTAATCTTATGACTTAATATTGATGATTTCCATGCAGTTTTTCCTTTTCTGTTTGGGGTGATAATCCTTCTACTCTTTTGTCTTTTTGTCTGCTGACAGTTTCTTTTGCCACTTATATTTTCTTGCTGATGTGTTTTTCTTTTGAATGCCTTAGGTTCAGGGCTGTAGCCGGTGGAGCGGCTGTGTTTGGTAGTAGCTTGTGGACTACAGTTATTGTAGTGATTTTCCTCACTGTCGTGAGGTAGTTTGTTGTTTCGGTTTTTTAATTCAGACTTCATACTCTCAGTGGGTTCGTGTCAAGTTGTTGACGCCCACCGATAGTCTTCTTTTGGAATATTAAATACTATGCTAGTTGCTAGTTTACCTTTTTGTGTTGGTTGTACTTGCTTTTTGGGAAGGTTTTAAGCTAGCTTGCATGTTAGATATTTTAAAGTATAAAAATTACTATTATTACTTCATACATGTCATATTTGAAATCTAAACCACCATATTTAACGGCCGTAAAAACTATTCTCACTACTATTATAAATATAGAGTCTTGCATACCATGAGTTGTACTCTGGGGATGTTTATACTCATGTAAGACGTCTAAACTTGTAAATATAGTATTTTCTGCAACGTATATCTATCTTTTTTCCCGTGGACTAGATAAGCCACTAAGCCGAGGGATACGGCTAACCGCTTAACTTAAACTGGATTTTCTCTAAATAACGTATAGATCTTTTATAAAAGTGTTAAGTTGGAGTTTTGTCTGAGCGTCTGCAGTTATCCCCTACTGACGTGGCATCATGACGCGCATTTTCCCTTACTCTGACATATCGTTAAATGCGGGAAAAATGCGGGTTGTGACAGAGGAGGAGTGGGGGGTGCTCCTAAATTTCTGAGTAGAGTGAGCATTTCGGTCTGCTGCTCCTCCATCTGGCGAACACGCCCCTCGAGGGCGATAACAGGTGCGAAAGCGGCCTCTGTGGCAAATGACACGTCCACTAGAGAGTAGGAGTGTGCTGGTTCAGTGTGTTCTTCTGGGACGGATCCTTCAGCTGTGTGGCCGCTTCTCTTTGCCATTGAAGTGGAACTTGAATGTTGCAAGGTTGGAGGTCTTGACTTCTGAAGGATGTTGAAGATCGTGTTCCCACAGACGGCGCCAAACTGTTGCGGACTGACTCGGCATCCCGATCGGACCGGTGTAAATTGGACCGCCTTAGCTCTCGGGACCGTCGAGCGCGCGCATTGTCAATGAAATGGGTCAGATGTACACAAGAGGTTTTAACGTGGAAAAATCCTTCAACTTGGTAAAAAATCACGTGACCGGGTCTGTGCCGGTAAAAATCCACTATTTGCTTGCGGTTACAGGGCATTTGGGGAATTGATGGCGACAGGCCGCTCCTCGTTATAATTCTGTGGTGAGAGAGAGAATTTTATGGCTCGCGTCGGGCAACAGGCTGCGCCGAAGGAGTGCTGGTTGCAAGGCAGAGCCTGTGAGCGCGTGCTTGCGGCGGCTGTCTTCTTCCTTGAGCTGCGCGCTTTGGGACTTGGGCGTCTCCGCTGCTCGCTGGTGACTTGGTGGCGGCTCGATCGCGGTCTGAGGGTGGTTAAGAGACGATGATCCGCCAGAGCTCTGCTCTGAGAAAGAAGAAGGCTGAGAGCCCAAAAAAGGTCCCAAATGAGGAGGCTTGGAGCTCCTTTTATAGCCTCCAGGAGATGGTTACGGTGATTACGCGGTTATTCGCACATCGTAACCACGTACATAAATATTTATTTCATAGTTTAGGGGATTATTTATTTTAATGATGACATGCCCCCCACTAGCTTGGTGGTTAGTGGGCGGTTACCGACGACGGTGGCGTCGGCCGGCGTCGTCGTCGTCGGCGACCAGCGACGACGTTGGCGGCGGCGTCAGGGGCGGCCGGCGGCGGTAGTTATTGAAAGCCCCCCCCCCCCCCCATGATTCTCCTATGGTGGAGGAGATCATTGGAAGTGGGTTGACCGGTCAAGCCCATGATTTCCCCTTATGAGGGTGATCATGGGGGAGTGACTAATTGCACTCCTAAACCTACAAATGAGGCTTCATCCTCATCAGTAGTATAAGGCAGGACGATGCTTCCGTGACTCGCAGCCTCAGGTATGACACTTTCTCTAATCTCTGAATCTTATCACATTTTTTTTATTTCAAAATAACTTTTTATTTATTTATTTGATTTGATACGTAGGATTATATAATATATAATTATTATAACTTGAAATTTAGAGTTTAGAGCTTGTTTTAGACAACTTTCTTTTGATATATATAATTGTTGCGGATCACTTGAGGCTCTTGATAGATTGGACTAATTGAACCGGCGTAACCAACAGAGCAGTCGAGCGCACAAACAATTACAGAAAAGAGAGAGCTGATAAGACAATTTTTTAACGTGAAAATCTCGAAAGTGTGTGAAAAACTACGTGGTCGGATCAGTGCCGACCAAACTTCCACTAGTCTTGGGCGCTGTAACAGTATTTTTTCAAAGAAGGCCGCATTCTGAGAGCCGCATTCTGAGCGCCTTTGAGTCTAACTGTTGCTTCAATGGCTTGCGCAACACATGCCGCATCTTGGACTTTGTGGCTTGTCTCATATTGTGCGCAAGGGAATCAGAGACAAAATTCTTGTCGTTGACTGGATCGGGACAGACCATTCGGAGCTAACGTAATATGAATAATATTTGAATTATAAATGTATTGAAAAAATATTTTCTCTTTTAATATAGTATAAATAAAAATAGCTATGATTTTGGTATTACCATGATGATCTGGAAGTGATCAAACATGTAGTCTCACTGCTAACGTAATATGACTCTATGTGATCGCACATAAGAGCATTGCAGAAGTTGGTAAGATTTGTGTTGACCTTACTCATATGTGATATGAGTGAAATACCAAGCCTATGACGTTCTGGATGTGAAGGATTTTCATTCCGGGACCTATATTGTGAATATGGGTCATCAGGTAAGTGGTCGGAAGAATCTAAGGGAAATTTGTCGAGTATAGTCGTAAGGTTTTGACAAATAGTCTTGAATTCGTCGAGTATAGTCGTGACATCTCAACGAGTCTGTTTAAATTCGTCGAGTATCGTAATGATATCTCGACGAATTGGACTTGGTTCGTAGAGTATCGTCATGACAGATTCGACGAATTAGACCAAAATTCGTCGAATATCGCCTTAATACTCGGAAGAGTTGTCCTGTCTCGATTTGTCGAGTATGCTCGTGTTATCTCGACGAATAACTTTTGATTCTTCGAATATCGACGTGAATACTCGACGAATTCGGTTTCATCCGGTTTATTTCCTTTTAAGTTCGGAACGGCGTGGTCTTCGGGTATCGGCTGGTTCGGTACTAAGTATATATACGATATGTACAGTAAACCGAACAACTTACGATACGTTTTGACCTAATCGCGAGTCGGCTTCTTCTTCCTCCCAACGGAACAGTTCCGCCAAGGCCGTGAACGCCGATCTTGCCCTCGACTGTCCGCTGTTCTGTACGTTGCCGGAAATCGTTAATTTCCCAAGCGCCGTATTCGTCACCGCCGCCTCTCCTTGAATGGATCTAGTAGTCCGTGGAGACGTTGATGACTAGCCATCTTTCGACCGAGATCTTGTGTGACAAGAGTCTAAGGTTCTCCGTGCTCGTGTGGATATTCGTAGAGGCGTGGACACTATTCTACGCTCGGAACTCCGGCCGTTGTCGTTCGTTGAATCATTCGGAGCACCTTGGTTGAGTATTGACTCAATCCCTCAAAGGTATAATTTTATTAATTGCATTTTACTTCTTGACCAATGTTCATCGCTAGATCCAAACTATTTTGGGTTTTCTTGTTCCATTTCCGCTGCGCACAAATGTTGTGTCGTATAACAAAACCTAACATATGATGGACCCAGTTGTGTGCAAAGCAGTGAAAACAAGACATACATTAAAAGGCCAATGAAGAAGATGATGAGCTGGCAGTGTTGACAAGGAGATTAATGACGGTGAAAAATAATCAAAAGGTAAGGTACATGTGACATTTAGGTATCAAACAAGAATGCTATAAATAGGCCTTAAGGCATGTGGGAGAGGGTCTTTGGTACTGAACGCCAAGGCGAAGATAATGCGGTTTCGACGGGTGTTCATGTTGTTTTGACGCACTTGATTTTTTTTCTTTTGAACAAATTATAAAATTATTTTTATTTTAGGCACTCTTGAGGTTTTGATTTGGATTGAGATCATATAAATTGCAGTTTGAAATGTATAAGAAAAAAATATTTATAGCACGAGACACGATGACGGTTGGGGAGGCGGATGGGTCACGGATTGGGCGTGCGGATCTCGCTTGCGGGACATGCTCATGGTGATTTTGAAGGTCCCCCCCCGCACACACACACACACACAAAGTGGGGATATAAGAATTTTGGCTATATGCAGCCCGCAATTCTTATAAATGAAGGAAAACTCTAATTTTTATTATTATTATTTTATATAATTTTTTCATCAACTGTTAATATAAGGTAGCCATGATAATTCTTCATTAATCTATGAGAAGGGGAACTGCGTGCTTGGATTTTGAGGGTGCTTCGTGGAAATTAATAATCATTAAGTATTACAATCAATGTTGAGTTTGTGAAATTGGAAATAACAAAGCAAAGTGAATAATGAAGAATTATTATTATTATTTATTGAATACACTGTCACGTTTTATTTTGAATTTGACAAAGAAATTAAAATTAAGCAAGTTATAAACATGCTTATATGGAACATATATATCAAAAGTCAAAATCGGATCACCATTATTCTTTGTTCTTCTTCCCTCCTTTAAATTCAAAATTTCTTTTCCATCCAAATCTCTTTTTAAATGCACATACTGTGCAGCAAAGTTGTCAGGATCGAGATCCTAGATGAGATAGTTTCGAGGTAGGATCGGATCCGATAGTAGGGTCGGATCGAGGAAGACTTTACAAAATCAGAATCAATTTACAAAATCAGGATCGTAGGATCGTAAGATCCTATGATCTGGATCTGAATTGTGATCCTGACAACCTTGCTATGCACTTACCATTTTAAGCCAACTGTGTTGTATTCCTAAACATTCTAGATGGACATTCATATTGTAATAAAAGATTAGTTTACTTTCGCTAGTGCCGCTTCTTCAAAGTACTAGTCTTATACCTCTTTTAACATTTACTCATTATATTGTGCGAACATGTGAAGTGTTACGAAATCACAAATGCAAATAAAAATCAATGCAATAAGTTGCTTGGTATGCGTATAATTGCTCATACACAAACTCAAAAAATGAACAACTCACACTTATATGCTGTTTATTATGTTTTAGCAATTGTTTATTTCCTTACAATTACAAAAATTTGACTGATGCTTATATATTTGGATTTTGGAGGGAGGGAGTGCTTTGAAATATGGTTGAAATCGTGTTAAATTTAACCAATCAATAAAATTTGTTCTCAATAATTACCTCAAAATTTTCTTTAATTTTCAATATGTTAACACAGAGAGACGAGTGACAATGCACGGGAGACCCATGTTCCCCACACGACATTACCTGACCCGCGGCGGCGGGCTTCACCCTTGTATATTATGCCATGCTTGAATATTTTTTAGAGTTGTAGGGATAAAATGACAATTTCACGTAGGTTTAGCACACCCTTATAGGTTTAAAAGGCCCACGAAAATGTGGAGGGAGAGGGAGCGGGGTAAAGGCTGTAGATCGGATGGTAGTTGAATTATTGAGACAGATCCGACAGTTGCTAGAATTTTGAACTCATATTATTCGCAGACCACAATATTTCTTTATATAAGATAGAGATACAACCATATAATTTGACACATCTATATATCCCTCTCATTTAATGTGTTCATATATATTAATTTGACCCCATGTGTTTTGGGCATGTGACCATTTATTTTTGACCAATAACTCTAATGTAAGACTAGCTAACACGAGAGAACATGTAAATATAATAAATAATAAACACAAATGTTGAAATTTGTGATTATTTTATTTTTTTAATAAAATTTTTTAAACAGCTTCTAGATTTGGGAAGTTTCAAGGAGAAACTTTTCATTATTTTTTGTCACACTATTGCACCAAATAAATTTGTATTTAGGCACAATGTGATTTACTACATACATATTATTAGGCTAATCAAAGGGCTCGAAATTTCAGTATTACCCAACATACTAATGCATAGAGTGGGTCAGTGGTGAAATATAAATTTTTATCTAATCCGGGCACTTATTAAAAACACGTGGTAAAGAAGAATAAGAGCATGTTTGGAAAATCTTTTCAGAAATGAGGAATGGTTACAAAAGGATGGTAGAAAAAAGAGCTTTTGGAAAATGTCTATTAAAAAAGAAGAACTGTTTGGATAAACTCAATTTATAGAGCTTTTCAGAAATAGAAGCACTTTATAAACCGTTTGACAAATCTCCGTGACGGTAAATTTTTTTATTAAAAAAGTGCGTCCAGGGGAAAATGAGCGTGCGAGCCGAAAATGTGTGTCCAGGCGGAAAATGCGCACCCGACCAAAAATATGCGTTGGGGGAAATGCGTCATTTTTTTCGCCCTAACACATTTTTTTTTCCGAACGAGAGCTTTTTTTTTCGCCCGGACGCGATTTTTTCACCCGGGCGCGGTTTTTTCGAACGGGCGCGATTTTTTCGCCTGGACGCAGTTTTTTGACCCGGGGGCAGTTTTTTTGCCGGGACGCGGCTTTTTCAACCGGACACGGTTTTTACGCCCGACCGTGAATTTTTCGCCCGGGTGCAATATTTTCCGCCCGGGCGCAAATTTTTTGGGTGGGTGCTATATTTTCGCCCGAGCGCCAATTTTTTCAGCCCGACGCGAATTTTTCGCCCGAACGCGATTTTTTCCCTGGCGCGAATATTTCGCCCAGACGTGAATTTTTTGCATGGGCTGTATTTTTAGCCCGAACACGATATTTTCTCACAGAATTGATATTATCGCCTGAAAGCGAAAAAATGCATTCGAGCGAAAAAAATAGCATCCGGGCGAAAAAAATACTTGGCTGGGGAAAAAAATCACGAACGAGCGAAAAAATCACACCCAGGCAAAAAATTCGCGCCCGAGCAAAAAAATCGCCACGGGGGCGCTCAGGCCAAAATCTCGGCCGGGCGAAAAAAACGCGCACAGACAAAATATATCGCTAAGGGCGAAAAATCGGCGGCCGAGCGAAAAAACAGCTCCCGGGGCAAAAATTCATTCTCAAGCGAAAAAATCGCGCTCAGGCGAAAAATTGCGTCCGGGAGAAAAAACCGCTCACCCGCGAAAAAAACATGCTTCGATGAAAAAATATCGCTCTTGGGCGAAAAATTCGAGCCCGGGCGAAAATTCGCTCCCGGGAAAAAAATCGCGCCCGGGCAAAAAAACCTCGCTCGGGCGAAAAAATCATGACCGGGCAATAAAATGTCGTCATGGCGAAAAATTCGCGCTGCTGCGAAAAAATCACGCCCGGAAGAAAAAATCGGCATGAGCGAATAAAATGCATCTGGGCGAAAAATCATGCACGGGCGAAAAAACTGAACTCGGCCGAAAAAACACACCAAGGCGAAAAACCTTAGTGCCCGGACGAAAAAATCTGGCCTAGGCGAAAAAATTACGTCCGGGCGAAAAATTCACGCTCGGACGAAAAATTCGCGACCGGACAAAAAAATCAGTCGGGCGAAAAAAACCCGCCCGGGAAAAAAAGATCATGCACGGGCGAAAAAAACCGCACTCGGGCGAAAAAAGCACACCCGGGCGAAAAATCCCACATTTGGGCGAAAATGCCAGACCGGGCGAAAATTTCGTGCCCGGGCAAAAAATTTGAGTCCAGTTGAAAAATTTGCGCCCAGTCAAAAAAAATATGCCCGGGTAAAAAAATTACACCCGCGAAAAAAGTTACAGTTTGACAAAAAAATCAAGTTGGAGATTTTGTTAAAAGAAACTTTTTTGTAATGAAGAAATGCTTTTCGAAAAAGTAAAAATAGGTGGTAAGTGACTTTTTCAAAAGATGAGAAAATTGAGTTTTCCGTGATAGTTTTTCCCACCGGTAGACAATCCAAACTGTTTCTTAAGTGTGATAGCGTTTTCCAGAAAATGAAAAGGAGCTAAAAAGCCCTCCCAAATAGTCCCTAAGTCGTGAATAAACAACAAATGAACTGTCAGCCGTTAGATCTAGCAAGACTCCCATGTTTTTTTAAATGAATTTTGGACGAGGATCCGATAAAAAAACCGGACGAACAATGGGCTAACGCACCATGTGTAATGTGCGGTAACCCTAAACATTAAAAAGATCAAAGGGGATGTACAAGTATAAACTTAAATCAAATCAACATATTCCTGGGAGAAAAATTCGATCAAAGACGCAAAATGTTCGCTTCAGTGAAAAATATCAGTTTGTGCGAAAAAATGTCTCGCATGAGCGCAAAATGCTTGCCAGAGTTTAAAATATGGACAAATAAATACAGGTCCGGACGAATAATGCCCCTTTCTTGAAAAAACCTACTCGGCCGGACTAAAAAGTCCCTGCTTTTGAGTTAGCCTAATATTCTGAGTTCCTGGCCCAATAACAAGTAAACAACAATTGAAGAAGAAGAAATGGTTAAACAGACGGCGATGAGAGCAGAGCAAGTACTCCAGGCTAAAACATGGAGGAGCAAACAAATTCATCATCCCGACAACGCTTCCGCAACCGCTCTACACGGCGAAATAACCGCCGGGAGCCGGCGGCGGTCGCCGGGTACGGCCAAGCACAACAATGGCTTCGACTCACGACTGCTCTTAGTCTTACCCACTCACTCACTATCTGACCGTCTCTATAAGCAGAGTATCATACAATGCATCAGTGGATATTGGGGGCGAACTGAAGCCTCAGCACCGATGACGGCGGCGGCACGGAAGGGGGCCGGCGGAGGAAGTGATGGCGGGCACCATGGAGGAAGACTTGGCGCCGAGGCTGGACGCTCTTGAGTAGCTCTCGCCGGAGCCGGCGCCCGACGGCACGAAGTAGGCGCCGTTGAGAAACAGATCCCCGTCGGACCTCCAGTTCCATGACTTCCAGTCGGCCGCCGGCCGCTCCGCTTCCACCCTCTTCGTCACCTCCTTGGTGAAGGGGTTGGCGGTGGCGAGGTAGCGGTTGCCCTGGCTGTTGATGGTGGGGTTTGCGCTTCCGCCGATGGCGTACATTTCCCAGTGCGTGTAGTCGTTGTTCACCACATGGAAGTAGCCATGGCGGCATCTATTCATTCATCAGTTTCCCACGGTCAGTTATTAGCCGGCTCAGTGGAGAGCTTGAGGAAGAGAGATACGTGTAGAGAGAGGGAGGGACACGGATCCTCTCCAGTTGGGGCGAACTGGAGGGGATTCAGTTCGCGGCCTGGGAAATGGGATGGTGGACCTTCACTCGTGGCTGATCTGGCGAGTGGGCCCTGCGAGTGGAGTGTACTTCTTCTCCGCTGTCTGATTTCAGAGGTGAGATCAAAGCCGCGAACTGGCCGGACCCCTCAAGTTCGCCCCAAATGGAGAGGATCCCGGTCCGAGAGAGAGAGAGAGAGGGCTTTTTTGGCATTTTGAGTTCTCGGTTTTAGCAGTTTGCACCTTGAATCTTTTAAATTAATGTTTTGCATTCCCAAATACTAATTTGGGGGCACTTTGCACCTCGAGTCTGAAATTTCAAGGGTATTCAAATAATGTGCATTTTGACACTTTATATTCCGGATTATTGGTATTGCCCTGACCTAAATACCATTTGAACGATCTTTTTTTTGCTGCTCGGAGCTCGCACCTAATTTTAAAGATTTGGGGGTGCAAAGTGCTAGAAATAGACAGTTGGGAGGGTACAATGTGTCAATTTTAAAGATTTGAAGTGCAAAGTGCCAAAATCTCATATTTTTGGGGTGCAAAGCGTCAAAATGCCATAGAAAATTCAGTAGGAATAATCCACTTAGAGGAAGATAGGAAACAACCAAGGGCCGTCCGATCAACGATCTCACCCAATTCGACCATATTTAAAAAGAAATTAAGAATCAACGAAACATCATATTTTAAATTTTGTTAACCGTCAGATTATATGAGATCATAAAATTTGTTTGGAGAGAGAGAGGGAGAAAGGGGGCAGAAAAACCTGGGCATCCGCTGAATCAGCCCCGCTCCGAAATGGTTGAAAGCGATGGTAACCTGCATCGCCTTGTCCCTCTCGTAAGAATCGCTGTGACCCAAAAGCATCACCTGCATCCATGGAACTAGTAATTAATAATCGGAGACGAGGAGGACGACGACGGGGGATCGAGCTAGGGTTCAGGGAGAGCTAGCGAGCGTACTTCGTTGTGATGTGCCAGGTGATTGTTCGAAATGGTGATCGCCGTCGATCCCATGATGGCATCCACGAGCCCATCCGCACAGCGGGAGAGCGAGCAGTGATCCACCCACACGTGACTGGATCCGAAGATGGAGACGGCGTCTCCGTCGGCCATGGTCCGCCACCCGTAATGCGAAGGGGAGCTCCGCACCATGGCGTTGCCGGTGGGCCGGCAGTGGTGGATGTGGACGCCGTGGATGATAACGTTGGTGACGAACTGGATGGTGAGGCAGCCGCCGTGGGCGATGTGGACGTTGGCGCCGCGGCCGTCGATGGTCTTGAAGCTGTTGATGATGAGCTCCTGCCGCAGCGTGATGGTCATGTCGTGCTTGAAGATGATCCACAGGGGCTTTTCCTGGATCGCGGCGTGGCGGAGGGTGCCTGGCCGGGGATTTACGGCGTCGCGGTCGCCGGGGTCGGTGACGACGTAGAACCGTCCGTCCCGACCGCCGATGGCGTTGCGGCCGAAGCCGATGCCGCATTCGGCGAGGCGCTTGCGGTTCTTGTGCCAATCAGGGTCGCAGCGCCAGCAGTCGTCGATGGGGTTTCCGCTGCCGCAAGAGAGGTAGCCCAGCGACCGGCGGGAGCTGCTGGCGTTGATTGCCCTGGAGAAGATGAGGGATCATGCTTTGCCATTTCAGTGACCATGTGGAAAAAAACCAAGGTATTGAACAGGATATTAAAAGGCAATCAGGTATCCAGGTCTGTACGGATTCACAGTTTTTATGATTAAATTTTTTAGTTTGGACTGCAATTATATTTGAACTACACATACCTGAAAATAACTTGCATATATTTAATACCAATAAATTATTATGCTAATTCAGTCCTTTTCTTTTAGTTTATAAATAATAATGGTTACTGATCTAAATTATTACTTAAGTCATACAATTTGGCCTTTAATTTCAGCGTGAAATTTAATTTATTCTAAAAAACTTTTCTCAGCTAAATGTCTGTCTTCCTGAAAGTCTGTCAAGAGCTGTTTTGTTCGGGATACACTACAATCAAAGGCGCCCCCTCCCCCATTCTCATTGAACCGCTTTCCTCTTATTCAAAATCTTACTAGCGCACCAACTTTCGCATGGTTTCGCATGGTTCGTCCAGTATCCAGACATCGTATTGTAGGAGGCCTAACTCAGATACTATTTATAACGACCAAATTCACCCAATACCAGAAGTATTGTCTATTTTGATTCATTTCATCTCATATTGAGCTGAACTGTAAGATTTTACAATTTTTTACAGGTGGTCTACTTCACAGAAGGTTTGTCATCCCAAGTCTACACAACTCCATTAATTACTCCTAAAAGGCATCGTTCATACTTAGGGTTCTCGCTACAACATTTTTAAATTTACAGCAAAACTTTATTAGTGGCATTGTGACAATACCTCATCTATTAGCCACAGTTTCATTTAAACAGCTGTTATTGCCCTGCTTAATTATTATTGGTCATCCAATATTTCGGAATCCTGCCAAAGGCATATCATGCAGATGACTAGGGCTTCTTAGGCTTTGTTTGGGGAGACTTATTTTTACCGGTCATTCGGTTACGACCGCATGAACCGGACCTTAATTACGGTCCGGTTCATGCGGTCGTAACCGCTTGACCGGTGAAAATAAGTCCCCCAAACGGAACCTTAATTAGTGTGATCCTCTGTCCCTCGTAATCTAGCATCCTCCTTTCTCAATGTCGTCCCTGTCAGCATTGCCGATGAAATCTCCTCTCCCTTCCAGCACTCGAGGTGCAGAGGAATTCTTCCACCTGCTCCCAGACAAAGTTAGGATTTTGAGTCTATAAAAATGCGAGCTTTCGTCGACCCGCCGATCTTGCGTGCATGTGTGGAGTTATAAACTTGGATGTGAGTTTTGGTTCATTCCACCAGTTACTTTCACATAGAAGTATGCCCTCCCAAAAGATTGCTAAGAATTATTTTGTTTGAGGTACACTATTCCAAAAGACATTCATCTCCCTCATCAGATCACCCTTATCAGATTTAGGATGTTTCATAAACTTTCTAAATGGATGAGCAAGTAGATTTCTCTACGTGATCTCACTTGATCGTCAATGTCATGAAAGCAGGCATCAAGATTGTCATCAACGAGGCCTCTTCTCGTGACTTGTTGTGGGAAGGTGTTGGACAGTCCAGCATGAACTGAAAAAGGCATGTCAAAATTAGTCTCACACCACCTATCTAGACGGTCCACTCGTGCTTATAATAGGTCCCGCCTCTCCAATTTTTGACCTGAGTTTTGGAATATAGAATGGGTGTGGCGGTTTAACATGGTATCCGGGGAAGGTTCACACTGAGAGGGCGTGTTGGACAGTCCAACATGAACCAAAAATATGCATTGCAAGATTAGTCTCACACCATCTACCCAGACGATCCCCTCAAGCTTATAATAGGTCCCGCCTCTCCTATCTTTGACCCGAATTTTGAAATGAAAAATGGGTGTGATAATTTAGCAAAAGGTGTATGTGAATTTGGTGGAGGAGAAATAATGCCAACTTGCTTGGAGTGGAGATGGATGAGGACTCAATGGGGGCATCTCAACTTGCCTATATGAAAGAACTCGTGCCCACCAATGCTTAAATAGAGGCCACTTTTGAAGCTATTGTATACCCACTACGAATTTCATACATATTATGCTAACTAATATTCTTTAGTTGGACATTCATTAAGCAAATCTCAACAATAATCACGATTTGTTAAAATCAAAATGAAGAGTACAAATAAGGTTTGTTATACTAAGAGAAACTACCAACTCACAAGGGTGTTAGAAGAGAGTGACACTTTTAACTCTTTCACAAACAGCAAAATAAATTTTGGAACTATCTTCAAGAAGATGACACATAACAAGATAAGTTTTGGAGCTATAGGCAGGAAGATGATAATTAAGAGATAGATTAGGTAGCAGAGTCGGAAAAAAATTAATCGGTGTTTTTGGTGTAACATCTTGAATCTGATGAGAGCGGTTTAATAAAATGAGAAATGTCTATGGGGGCGGTGTAACTAGGGAAAGCAATTTTTGATAAACTTCTAGGATGATAGAATTCTCGGTGAAAGGAGACGTAAAAATGAATCGAATCTCAGATCAAAATTGAAAGAAAATTTACTAGGTTTAATTAATAACTTGGGCACTTAAATACTAAATACATCTTTTCAACAAAAGTGGTGTAGTTGTGTCAGAAATTTCATAGTTAAGCATGCTCTAATGAGAATAATTTTGAGATGGGCGATCTCATGAGAAGTGCGTGTAAGCCACCTATGAAAAATGATAAAATCGTGCGATTCAACTTAATAATGGCTACGATAAACAAAAAATGGACAATATTTCCGATATTATTAGTGTTAAGTCCTTGATTTGGGAAAGAAACAAAGCATAACTCAAACAAAAGGAGACGGAGAGACATTGCTTCTCCACAAGTGTCAGCTCAAGCGTCAGCCCAAATACTTATCCTAGAAGCTGCTACTACGAGGGCGAAGGAAGACATTGCTTCTTTTTCATCTTCAAGTAGTTGTAATCATAGCATTCACAGCCGCACGCACATTGCAGGCATTCACAGCCGCGCACATCGCATACATTCACAGTCGCGCGCGCATTCCCTATATCGACATAGTATGGACCGCTTCTATTTAAACAGCTGGGTAGCGAGCCCCCCGGGCCTCACCGATATGGCCGTCAGTGACAGTAGTCAGTCCTGCCACATCTGGGGGTGGTCGTACCGCACAGCCAAGGCCATATCGTACAATCCCGTGTACTCTTGGATGTGAGCGACATCCGACGATTCAACATTTTGTCCAACCAGCGAAGGAAACCCAATGAGGAAAAACATAACAGCCAGTCACCCGTTGTACTCATCTCCCTGTCGTCTTGAGTTGCCGAACTTCCCGCACCGGTATGATTGATCTGCGGAAGTGACTGACCCGCCACAGTTTACCACAAGCAATTTACAAGCAATCAATTTATCAATTTTGCTAACGTGAACCGGGTCTACAACGGCTTGTCCTACGATGCGTTAAATAATTCGGACAAACGACACTTGACTCGACTTTTGACAAAGAGTGTGAGAACACTTTATTTGGGGCTAACTTAGGAGGAATATCTCAACTCATGTTATTCTCATTAAGGCTCAACCTATCAAATAACTGTCTGTCGTGGCAGAACTCATGCTTAAAATAGTAAATTGCAGAAACGAAAGTGCGCAATAGAAGCTGCTGTTAAAATAAGCTGCATAATTGAAATGCTGTAATGAAATATGACCAGTATGAAACTGGAGTAGTACTGAACTGAATAAGTACTGAAAAAAACTTGACCAGTACGAGACTGAAATAGTACTTTAAAAAATGAATTGAACTGAAAGTAAATAGTCAGGACCAGTATGAAACTGGAGTATTGAAAAAAAAGTATTGAACTGAATAAATAAAAGAACTGGACCAGTACGAGACTGAAATAAAATATAAAGAAAATGATTAGTGATCCAATCACTCCACTTAGGAGGCTTCAATTCTATCTTCGTTCTCAGGAGACATGTTCAGTTTCATCTTCGTTCTCAGGAGGCATGTTCAGTTTCATCTCCGTTCTCATGAGGCATGTTCAATTTCATCTCCATTCTCAGGAGACATGTTCAGTTTCATCGCCATTCTTAGAAGTCATGTTCAGTTCTATTTCAGTTTTTAGGAGGCTTTCTTGAGTTTCACTCATTATTAAGATCTGATAGTAATTTAGTTGTGCCTTTTTTTAATCACGGCTTTATTCGGGTCATGGGAAACTTATTAGGAGTTACATTTTTATTATTCGTTGAGAATAATTAGCATTTCGATTTGTTAGTACACTCAACTTCTGGGCATGTTCAAATTATCCGAGAGTCTTTACAAAAGAAAAGAAAACGAGACGCTCAGTGGTTTCACGAAAACTCGGAACACTCAGAGCTTGAGTACTTACCTCGAATACCCTCATCGGTGAACCATTCGAACTCATTATTTAATTAAAGGGTGTTCGCGTGCTCCAATTTTTATTTCGAAGAAATTGAATGCATTAAATCTTCGCGCGCGACCCTAAGTTCCAGTAAAACGGAGGAACTTTAATTTTTATCCTCAGTTTTTCAAATTATAATACAACCTTTGGGGATGCCTAAAACGAGCATAAAAAAATTTCTAAATTTTTTGAACAATTTTGGACCTCTAAATTGGCCAAATAAAATTTACTTGGACTTTTAAAAGTATCAAATCAACTCTAAAAATTCTCACAATTTTTGTGGAGGAAGTACTCATCAAGGGAAACAATTTTTATGTTTAACACTTTCCTAAAAAGCCTGTATTTTTTATAAAAAATGTTCAAAATTCTACTTTAAAAATTGGTCTGCATTTAGCCAGATCACGCTTGATCCTGCGGCCAAGAATGCATTAGACAGAATAATCCACTGACACTTCCCCACAGTGGATTGGCCACAGATCCTCTGTGTGTGGGGGGGGGGCACAGAAGATGAGGCAAGTGGAATATAGCTTATCTCCGTCATCCATCTCATTACCGAGAATGGACGGCGGTGATTCCATCCCGCCGACAAAGAAGGCGATGACCTTCTGCCACAGTCGGCCGACCATTGCTGGGCCCCGGTGCTGCCCCGATCGACTCGTTGGGGCCGACAACCTTTTAGGCGGTGGCCCGGCGGCCTACTGCCGTAGGCCATCGTCGGAGGATCTAAAACCGAGAGCAGGGTGGCGGGTGGCTCTGCTCTCAGCACCACCGCACAACCCCGTCTCTTTGGCGACTACCCTGGACACGAAACCACCCCCGGCTGATGCGCAGAGGGTTAAGCTGTTCTCCGGTGGTGCTCCGGCGGCCTGGCGCCGCCGGCCGCCGCCACAGAAAAACAACAGAGAAAAACTCTATTTTCGGGTGTCGCCGGAGCGGCAAATTCAGGCAGCACCTCGGTCTTCCACTGCCGGGGAAGGTTGTCCCGGGTGGTTTAGCCCTTCCCCAGTGCCACCACTGGCACTGGGCAAGGCTAACCACTTACGACCACCACCCGACTTGGAGGTTGGCTCGGGTGGTGTCGGCGGCACTCCGGCCGTCATGAGACACATGCAGATCGTTCGGGAAGTTAAAAAGGAGGGGAAAAGGTTTCACCTAGACTGGAGGAGCTTAGGGATGCCCTGGCCGAGCCACCATTAAAGGTGGTGGAGAAAGAAGGTGGTGGTTTTTCTGGATTCGGGTTTTCCGGCGACCCAGGGTTTTGACAAGGGGTTTAAGCTTGCCTGAGGTGTGCAGGAGGATGGGTCCATTTATAGGGTGAGGAGAGGCCACCCCATAGCTTTTGCCGATGTGAGATTAATCCTAATGGGAAGAGGAGTTCATCTCCTCTCTTCCACTTGGCTGAACACATGACAAACATCAAGGTGGCCCTAATACAGCCCATATGTCAAGCATCAAAGGAAGGGGGAAAAGCTTGATGGGCTTGGGCCTTGGGTTTTAAGAAGAAAAAAGAGAAGGGGGGTGGGGGAGTGGTCGACTTTTGCCAAGGGCCCACTCACCATGCCCTAGCTGGTTTGGTGGCCCCAAGAGTGAGGGGGTGGGGGTAGGGCCTTAATCATCAATGAAGAGGAGGTGTGCACCTCCTTTGAAAATATTCCAAAAAATGGATTTTTAGTGGGTTTGACCAAAGTTAATCCTAGGGTGGGTCCCCCTTGCTGGTCAAAGTCAAAGTAGGTTCAAGTCATCGGGAGTCGGGTAAAAGTTGGGGTATCATGTCGTAATTTGTGCGCGCACGCTTTTCGGTGCACGAATGTGCTTAATTTGGCCACGAGTTGACCACCTATCACTGAAATTGACTAGAACGAACTCAGTTGATTTCGTATTGACTATACGAGTCCAATGGCACTGACCGGGGTCGAATCAAAGTTCATTTACTAATTATCCTAAATCTGCGCGCCGCAGCGTGCTAAAACGGTAAAATACTTATATTCGTCGTTAGACTTCGGATTGTGACGCAACGAATTCCAATGCGTTTGTATTGGTTATACAAAGCCATAGGAACTAACAGAACTCAAATCGGAGTTCTCTAGCTCTATATCTCTGTCTAAGGTTACCTCCTACTCGGGTATGAGTCACGGGTAGAGGTCCAGGTCACTTTTATTGGGCCCTACTAGGGTTCTAGTGGCCCAATAAAAGTCGGGATGTTACAATCCGATAAAAATAAAAGATTTTTCGTCCCCAAAAATTTGCTTAAAGTAAGGGGGAGAAGTAGCATACCTGAGGGAAGAGCTCTGGGTGCTTTTCTCGGACGAGTGCTTCGAGTTCCCATGTATACTCGTCTCGCCTGTGATTCGACCACAATATCTTGACCATCAGAATGGTCTTATTACGTAAATTCTTCAGTTTATGATCCTTTATTCTGACCGGCTCAAGCTGGATGGATCTGTTTGACAGCAGTTGTACTGACGGTGTAGGAAGAAGTTGTTCTGGATGCCAGAGGACTTTCCTCAGAGATGAGACATGGAATACATCGTAAAGATTTCTCAATTCTGTGGGCAGGGCTAATCGATAGGCAACAGGACCAACACGCTCTATCACCTGATAGGGGCCCAAATAGCGAGGATCTAATTTCTTTTGTTTCCTCAACCGGGAGATACCATGTATAGGCTTAATTTTCAAAAATATCATCTCTCTCACGCTAAACTCCATCGGTCGGTGTCGTGCATCATAATACCTGGCTTGTTGGCTCTGTGCTTCCTGCATCCGTTCCTGGATTAGCTGTATTGCTGGCGTAATATCTTCAATATAAGCCACTCCTAAAGCTTTCGGGTCCTCATCTTGAGTCCAAGTTAATTGAGTTCGGCAACGCCTCCCATACAATGCCCCGTATGGGGTCATCTTGATGCATGCCTGGTAGTTGTTATTATAGGAAAACTCAACTAGCAGCAGCAGCTGTTCACATGGCTCGCTTGTAGTGCCTTCATCCATCATATGAAATATAACAGAGGGTCCGGCCAGGGCCCCACTCCATATTCCACGGATAGTCGGCGGAGTTACGTATTGAAATCATATTATCGTATCCGCATCCTAACTCAGAGCGCATTATAGCAGAAAAAATTTATGTTGTAGAACCCATATACCAGAAATGTCCATTACACACACACACACACACATATATATATATATATGAATAATAAAATCAAATACACCAAATGTTCTGGCCTCAAGACCTTACAACTGTTTTATTTACAAAAAGTGTTTTCATACATCGACACGCAGTTTGGCCGCACATGAGAAACAGTAAACGTGCGCCTTTGGGCCTTTGAGGGCCAGCCAATTGCATCATAAGGGACTTAGCCCGCTACTTTCCACTCGGCTCTCCAGCACCTGCATAGCACGACCCGTCAAAACATGGAAAACAAAGCAACGGTAAGCATTAGCTGGCCAATTTATAACGACCCCACCCCTTACTCGGTGTGAGAACCCGCCAACCCAACAGTTCATCTCAAAACCCAGGTATTGAGATGAAGGGTGGCGGGGTACATAAACACCGAGGACCAAGCGCTGCGAGCGATGTGGGACTAATTCCAACCACAGGACCGCGGGGATATTCCGCCACAGGGGCCTACCGGGGTCAACACCCAGACCAGGAACGCGATGGGGAAAGCCACGGGGTCGGTCCCACACACACGTGTCCTGCTGGCAAATTATTCCAACACACCCCCGCAGCAGGACAACAATCCCCTGATACCATGTGAGAACCCGCCAACCCAACAGTTCATCTCAAAACCCAGGTATTGAGATGAAGGGTGGCGGGGTACATAAACACCGAGGACCAAGCGCTGCGAGCGATGTGGGACTAATCCCAACCACAGGACCGCGGGGATATTCCGCCACAGGGGGCCCACCGGGGTCAACACCCAGACCAGGAACGCGATGGGGAAAGCCACGGGGTCGGTCCCACACACACGTGTCCTGCTGGCAAATTATTCCAACACACCCCCGCAGCAGGACAACAATCCTCTGATACCATGTGAGAACCCGCCAACCCAACAGTTCATCTCAAAACCCAGGTATTGAGATGAAGGGTGGCGGGGTACATAAACACCGAGGACCAAGCGCTGCGAGCGATGTGGGACTAATCCCAACCACAGGACCGCGGGATATTCCGCCACAGGGGGCCCACCGGGGTCAACACCCAGACCAGGAACGCGATGGGGAAAGCCACGGGGTCGGTCCCACACACACGTGTCCTGCTGGCAAATTATTCCAACACTTGGGGCGGCGGTTCTCCTTCCCTACAAGCAGCAACATATATATCTTTTGGCAAATAACAACGTGCACTTAAGCACCATTCGCCATAGACGCAGACTCGATCGGCCACACGCCTCGTGCACTCAGAGCATATTCTCGATGTACCGGACTTCCCGGGTCCCACCACCATCCGCAGTCCAAGACTTGATGGTATACTTGAGCATTTTAGTCTTTCCGTCCGGGACTTAAGACTCTCATTATGTCAACAACGAAAGGCATTTACTTTAGATAATCATGTCCGAACAACATAACGCGGGTACAGTTCAGCCACAGTCTGTTGCTCAAATCGTCATGTCAACGTCGACGGTCACAGCCATCATGAAGAACGACAAATCTCTGGCCTTTTTACTGGGCACTCTAGGCCCTCACATGGCTCTCATGGAAATAGCTGGGCTCTCTAGGCTGACAACTTTTCATGCTACACACCTTGTCTTACGGACACAGGCTTCGCAAAATGCTATGCACCTTGTCTCATAGACACAGGCTTCACAACAACATTCAGGCTGGCTCGCATGGCTACCTTAACTGGGCTCACAAGGCTCTCAGCTTCAAACAATGCCCCCAGGTCTCCTAGAGACGGACCTCATAACTTATTGGAAGCTATCGCCGGCGGTAGCACTACCGCTGCGCTGTAGGGATAGAAGTCGCTTCTTCCCCATTTTTAGTGTTTTCCTGGAGATCACCTCCAGTACTATCACTGCAGAATCTTGCACACCCCCAAACCCCAGATTCTACACGTTTATCCACACGTTTTATCCACAGAGTTCTCTCCGGCATGCAAATTAATTCATCACTAATGCAGACCAACCTGTCCAGATGAGCTTCACACAACATGCATATTCCGTACTTCAATTCCGGATCTAAATGCAAGTTTTAGCAGAGATCACCATGATCTACCTGCTGGAAACAACCTTTTACTTCACCTTTTGGTGAGGTGTTCCATGCACGTATGCAAATTGAGGACTTCACTTGTCCAAGGAGAAAGTCGTTACCTTTATTGAACGTTTAAGAGTCATGCCCTTGTTCTTTGATCCAGATGGAACTGATCGTCACAGCTTCCTTTCTGCGGATCTAACGTCGACTCGCAATTCTGATCACAAGTATACCTTGGATCGCGTCTCCTCTTTCCTCAAGAATCTCAAGAACCAAGAGAGAGTGTATGAGAGAGTAAAATGAGAATAAAATCTCAAAGTCAACCCTTTAAATCAAGCTACCGCCGCGCGGTATCAAAGGCGATCGCCGCTTGGGCCAATTGACATCGCTCTGTCGCCCAAACCAGCCTCCACCGCACTGCCAAATGGCAAGCTACCGTCGGTGTTAACTTGTTACCGCCGCGCGGTACCTTCCCGAGGCATAAGTCAATTTAATCAGCTATCGTCGCGCGTTAGCTCACTACCGCCCCACAGTATTCGAAAGTGTTGAGTGCGTCGAGTGCATTGAGTGGTATCACCACGCGATAGCCTACTATTGCCGCGCGGTAGTCTCTCAACGGTTCGTCGGAAGCGTTGAGTGCGTCGAGTGGTATTGCCACGCGATACCTAGCAACCACCACGCGATAGCTAGCTACCACCACGCGTTAGATACCCGAGACGTCAGTCGATTTAATTCAAGGGCTACCGCCGGCTTTAACACTAACACCGTGCGTTAGCTTCCAATCCATCCTTTTTTCAGGATTTTTGAGACATTACATCGATGTGCACTACTATGCAAAGTCGGAGTAGATCCTCCATCGTGCGGTTCGTTCTTTTCATCTGTCCATCTGTCTGCAGGTGGAAGGCGGTGCTGAATTCAAATTTGGTCCCCAAGTATGTCTGCACTCGTCTCCACTCCTTGGAGGTGAAACGTCCATCACAATCCGACACAATTGACTTCGGCACTCCGTGGAGCCGGACTACTTGCTTTATGAATAATCTGGCCAGAATGTCAACTTCGTCACCCTGTCGATTTGGAATGAACCACGCTATCTTGGTTTGTAATCTCTTATTTTTCCCCATTTTCCATAAATAAAGAGGCATACCTTTGTATTGTTTATCTTTTTGGACGTGTGGAATGAACCACGCTATCTTGGTTTGTTATCTTGGCGTGTGTTATGGCTGATCGCGCGTGCTAAGGCTGGTCGCGCGAGCGCGGGCCAGACTGCAGGCGCGTGCTCTTGCCACACATGCAGGCTAGTCGCTCCCGCGCGTGCGTTCTATTCACGCGGGCTATCTGCGCATGCGGGTTGTCCATGAACGCTGTTTGTGCACGCACACGTATGTTGTTTGCGTGCGCGCTTGGTTACGCTCCCCTTTCGGGGTATCTTCGAATCCTTTGAGCGAGCCCGACTTCGTGTGCGCGGCTTGCTCTGTCGATTCGACGTGTTTGTGAGTTTCAATCAAATCCCTTCCAATTACACTTCGAAAAACTCAGAGGGAACCCCATCAGCTCCTATGATGCCACACGGTCATCCCGAATCTTAATTAGTGTCAAAATGTTTTTCACTTTCCACTACTGCTATTAAAATACGGACTTAAATTTAGAAATGAACCCCAAAACTAAAAACACCTCCTCTCTTATGAAATTTTGTTGGGTCTCCCCTAAGTATAATTGATGGGGTACCCCTAAATGGGTTCGATTGAACCGTGGTAACAGTAAGTGCGGTCTCCCGCACGTTGTCAATCACGCTCGCGTAAATCCATGTGCATGGAGTCGTCTCCCGCAAGCACGTCTGAATGGCCGCAGAGCCTTGCGACCGTGCCCCTGCTTAAACACACGCAGTGATGCACACAGTAAGATCCGGCGCGCGCACATCCTCGGGTCCTTTGCGCAGTCATGGTGTGCACCCGCACGCAGTTCCCTCCCCTGCGCGCGCAAGGCGCAGGGCCGACAACGTGCTTTTGCACGCTACCACGCTGCTCCGGTCGGGCGGCCTCATGGTCGCCCGACCTTCCAGCCTCCCCGGTCGCCTAGATAGGGCGGTCGGTTCTTCTGGGGAGAGCAGCACTTTTGGCCGCCCTCCTCCCTCTTTCTCTGGTACCTAGAACGGATGGCCACCCGTTCTCAGTCGCCGCCCCTAATAGGGGCGACCGCTATTTTGCCAGAACGGGAGGCCATCGGCCAAATGACCGCTCGTTCTCAGCCGCTGCCCCTAACAGGGGCGGCCAAATGGCCTCCCATCCTTAACCGCCAACCCTAACAGGGGCGCTTCATTTCGCCCAGAACGGGCCGCCATTTGGCCACCCGTCCTTGGCCTCTCCTTCCGATCTGTCGGACGTCTTTCTCCTAGTAGGCATGTCGGGTTCCTCTGCCAGCTAAATTTCGTCGCCGGCCGGCCAGATTTTTAGGCCTTCATCGGCCAAGAGTCTCCCTGTCTTTGTTCGGCGCCGTCCGCCGTCCAACATACGTTTTATCCACCATTCGATCACGCTCCCGCCATTGCCATCGTCGGTTACGTAGGTAACCATCATCGTAACTGCTTGCATGATCTCCCGTAGAGGGGAAAATGTGAAGCCAAAAATAGAATTGGGTTTCTTCTAGTAAAATTATTATATAATATACGCATAAATGCATCATGAAATCGACATATAAATAACAATCATGGTGGTTATGGGTTGCGGATAACCGCATAACCGTCATAACCATCCATGAAGCCTATAAATAAGGCCTCAGATCCTCCTTTATTCACTTTCTCTCCTAAAACAAAAAATTCTCGTACGGATTTTCTCTCTCCGTCCTCCTTCATCTTCCTCATTTCCTTTTCCCCCTTCGAAGATCTTCAAGCACTCATTGAAAATCTCCTTCGTTTTTGAAGTCTCATTCGAAGACCTTCATTTTCTCTACCCGAAAAATTCTCCTATGAAATTTCTCTCCTTCACTTCTATTCCTTGTGCGCTCACGCGCACGCCGCCTCCTTGCGCGCTCTCGAGCGCATCTCTTCCTTGCACATCTTCGCGCGCGTCGCCTTCTTGCACGCACTCGCGCACGTATCTTCCTTGCGCTCCATCGTGCGCCCCGTCTCGCAACGCGCACTCGCGCGCACTGCCTCCTTGCCCGCTCTTGCGCGCGTTTCTTCCTTGCGCACCCCCACGCGCTCCGCCTCCCAACGCGCACTCGCACTGTTCTTCTCCTTGCGCGCTCACACGCTCGTCGCCTCCTTGTGCGTGTCTTTTCTTTGCGCGCGTCTCTTCCTTACACGCTCCTGCGCGCTCTCTTCCAGCAAGCGCTCTGCGCGCTCTCCTCCAACAAGCGTCCTGCGCGCTCTTCTCCAACAAGCGTCCTGCGCGCTCTCTACCAGCAAGTGCTCTGCGCACTCTCCTCCAACAAGCGCTCTGCGCTCTATATTAGTAAGCGTTCCACGCGCTCTCCTCTAGCAAGCGCCCTGCGCGATCTTTACCAGCGAACGCTCTGCGCGCTCTCCTCCAACAAACACCTTGCGCGCTCTCTACCAGCAAGCGCCCTGCGCGCTCTGCCAATAGGCCCCCCACGTGCTCACAAGCAAGTGCTCCATCCACTGATAATACAAACGCAGCATGCTTCTCCAAGAGATAATCAGAGGCAAGATACAGAGGATAAGACGCACTGAGTGCGCCCCGAGCATCAAGCCTCAGACATCAAAACTAGTGCAGCAAGCTGCTCCCGCCTCCAAGAACTATCAGAGAAATCTGGAATTCAACGAGTGCATCTCTCCCCGCAACACACAAAGAAATAATTACATATGTGAGCGGTGACATGTCACCCTCCTAGCTCTCTCTCAATCTCTCCCAAATAATTGTAGCGAGAGACGGGTTATCGCCCTCGAGTTCTTGAAAAAGCCCTGTAATATCGCTCAGATCTAGTGGAGGTTTGGCCGGCAAAGATCCAGCCACGTGATTTTCCATCCAGTTGATCGGTTTTTCACGTCAAAAAATTATCTTGTCAGCTTTTCTTTCTCTGTGATTGTGTGCGCGCTTAACCACTCCGTGAGTTAAGACGATCTAAGTTAATCTGATCTAACCGAGACGTTAAATTTGACCGCAACAATAATAATTATATATGGTAGCGTCCCATAATGTGGGTGCTAGAAAAATTCTGAATGGTTACTTTTGGATAGCAGTTAAAAAAATGTAAAAAAAGAAAATAAAATAAAAGAAGGGTGATGTTATTAGCAAACCCACTTTCGTTTCTAGCAAATCAGAAAAAAACAGATTCTGTTATTTTTTGGATTTTTTTCTCTTCCCAAAAAATACTACTAGCAAACCAAACTTGTTTTTTTGGTAATTTTTGCATTTTTGAATTTTGAGCCCCAAATATTTCTCATTTGAAAAAGTGATCAACATGAAAGTTGTAGATTTTGATGAGATCTACAACTTTCATGTTGATCATTTTTTGATTTGAAGTCGTTTAGGCCTCCAATTTGAGCCTTAAAAAAGACATGCATGGAACGTACAGATTTTCGGCTTGACATTTTTCGGAACCCAAATCGGGGGGTCAAAACTACTTCAAATCAAAAGGTGTTCAACATGAAAGTTGTATATCTCGACGAGATCTACAAATTTCATGTTGAACACTTTTTGATTTGAAGCCGTTTATGCCTCCGATTTGGCCCCCAAAAAAAGTCACGCCGATCCCGGGGCGTCCGTACATATGTACGACGTCACTTTTTTCAGGGGCCAAATCGGGGGTCTAAAGTGCTTCAAATCAAAAAGTGTTCAACATGAAAATTTTAGATCTCGACAAGATCTACAACTTTCATGTTGAAAACTTTTTGATTTGAAGCCGTTTATGTCCCCGATTTGACCCCCGAAAAAAGTCACGCCGATCTCGGGCGTCCGTACATATGTACAACGTAACTTTTTTCAGGGTCCAAATCGGGGGTCTAAAGTGCTTCAAATCAAAAAATGTTTAACATGAAAATTGTAGATCTCGTCGAGATCTACAACTTTCACGCTGAACACTTCTTATAAAATTATACGTATAAGACGCAGTTCAAAAAGACGTATATATTCTTATATACACTTAACTCGAATATACAACACATCCTTATAGGAATTAGAAATCAAATATATTTCTAAACCGATCGATATTTTGTTTAAAGATTTTGGTGCAGATAATGATATTTTGTTGAAAAAGCAGTTTTGGACATATTAAACATTTGCAGCATTTTGACTCATCTATAATGCTAACATAAGTGGTTGAATGAATACATTTGAAATCATTTGTAATGTCATTATATGCAGCGGGTTATTTTGAAAGAATGAATGTTTTAAACAAAATTTAATTTTTTTAAAATAAATTTATATTGATTTGCTAGTAACAAAATGATTTTCAAATAGTCATTTTGAAAAATGAGGGTTTGCTAATAGTAATTGTTTGCTAGAAATCAAATTGAATTTGCTAATAACAGCACCCTAAAAGAAATGCACGATATACCCAGCAAAATTGGACCGCAATCTTTTCTCCCGCACGCATTCGGCGGGTATCGCATATAAAAAAAAAATTTAAAATCCCTCCTTAAGAACAATATCAGTATAAGTGCCGTCGGTGACGGTGAGTCATGAAGTAAACGATTTTTCGAATTTAATCACAGTTTTATTTAGAACCGGGAGAGAGAAAGCACGGGCACTGCTGTGGACCCCACCCCAGCTTCGTTCGAGTTTTTGAGAGCACGCGCATTAGCCACGTGAGCTCATGAAAAAAAGGTTGCGCAAGCAACAATATTTACCGGAATAAAATGAAATTACAAAATTCTACAAGGACGCCAAACAATCTGGCGTAAATGTGAAATTTGGTTGCCGAAGAACCCTAAATTCATTATAGAAATTAAACGGCGGGATTCCTCTTTAGGGTTAGATCGAAAGCGGCAGTTTAATCCCCCTTTAATTTTGTTCAAATTACCAACTTCTCGATGAACATCCATGTCATACGAGCTTCCATATAGGCCTGCGAGCGGTTCGGTTTGGGTCGGTTTGGACCCAAACCGAAACCGAACCGACATGCCTCGGTTTTTAGTTTCTCTAAACCAACCCGAACCGAACCCGGTCGGTTCGGTTCAAAGTCGGTTCGGTTTTCAGTCGGTTTTTTGCGGTTCGGTGTCGGTTTTGCGAACAAATATTTAAAGACTGCTCACTTGTAGAATTTGTGATGATCAAAATTAACGTCTATTAAACAGTACTATCTCCACATTTACTGTGTTTTTATTATTTACTGTCTGGGTTATATGCCTTCAAATATTATTTGCTAAGCTTTATTGGTCATTTCACATACATGCATCAACTACAGGTCCACTTACACATCATTGGCTTACGTCAACAAGTCTTTTTAATGAAATTTTGAAACTAAGATAACAACAAATAATTGAAGAACAGTGCCAAACCTTAAGAACAGATAGATATTTAATCAAAACTACGAAGTTATTAAAAATATCTACAAAACAACTTATGATCAAAATAATGAAATTATTGAAAAAATCTACAGAATAATTTATGATCAACAAATGAATGCGGCGAGTTCATATAGTCATATATGCCCTATACATCCTTTATAATTATTATAAAATAGAAATTAATCTATGCATAATTTATAATTATTATAATATCAATTACTAACGTCGGTTCGGTTCGGTTTGGTCGGTTTTTACAACTTGAAAACCGACCCGAACCGATATAGCTTCGGTTTTCAAAAGCTCCAAACCGAACCGACACCGAACCGGACGGCTCGGTTTCAAAATCGGTGCGGTTTGGTCGGTTTAATCGGTTTTGTCGGTTCTCGGTTTCCGCTCCTCACCCCTACTTCCATATATGATCAAACACTCTCTGTTTTAAATAAGGCTGTGTTTGGCGAAGTTTATTTGTTTTGGTGATGTTGAATAAAAACGTCATTATCATATAATGTATGTTTGGTATGATAAATGTTACTATCGTTATAAAAAAAAATTCTAGTTTGAGGTATAAGATTTTGGTATGACACTGACATTTTTGTCCAAATTTACTGAAACAAATAAGCCGCGTCAAACGCAGCCTTATTCTTGCGGATTAACATCATTATCAATGCAGTTTAATCAAAATATTTACTAGAAGATCGAAGATCGGTGATAAATCAAATTTAGGCTCTATTTGTTTAGGTCACGTCGTTTTGGAGCGTTGGGAATGAGAGCGACGAGAATGAGGCAGTGAGAATGGCGGGAGTGGATTGCGATGGCGTTGAATGCCAAAAATGACGTTTTTGAGCGTTGAGAATGGAGAACTACCAAAATGTATTTTAAGCGTTTCACACCGTCACCGCTCCAAAACGTCATTTTTACCCTTTAGTCTACAACAACTATCCCCTTCCACTTCCCACCGCCCCATTGTCGCCCATCTCATTCTCACCGCTCTAATTCTCACCGCCGAAACAAACATACCCTTAGACTAATAGACTATTTATTTGATTGTTTTGATTCATCTCCATTAGGGGGGACGTCACCGCTTCAAAACATCATTTTTATCAATTTTGAGATCGCAATCATCCTCATCTATTTTTCACAGCTCTCATTCCCACCCTCATTCCCACCGCTCCAACCCCTCACCTCCGAAACAAACAGACTCCTTTATTTTTGGACGTTTCCACTCCATTTTCATTGGTGGGAAAATGCCAATACTAAACAAAAATATTTAGTAGTCCACCAATTCTCACCGTCACCACTCCAAAATAACATTTTTCGATGTCACTCCATCGCCAATGCTCTCATCCCCACCGCTCCAACTCCCACCATCACAACAAACAAGCTCTTATAATAACACACAAACTTGCATTTTCCTACATTATTAAAATTTTATTTTGTACATTATTTTTAATTATAGATTAAGTTACCGCAAGCTTTTTAAATTAAAAAAAACCTGTAATTAATGTTGAATTAAGAGGGAACTTACAGGTGTACAATGGAGGCGACTAGCTCGGGATCTTCGAGCTCTCCTCCCACTTCCTCCAGCCCCGCCCTGCATCGCCAAACGTGGAGAAATCAGTCAGTGTTATTACCTCATTGCCCCTACAACTTCATCCTTTTAACCGTCCTTACCTAGAAAACCGAGTTCGTTATTCGTTTAAAATTACCGCACTACCCTCCAACGGCCTCTCTGTTCTCCCCGATCCAAAAAACAGAGGAAGACGAAGAAGACAGAGCATCGGAAAAGGAAAATCGATCGAAGAAGATGAATAATTAATGGCCTCCATTTACAGTTTCTCTCTCTCTCTCTCTCGAAGGGCAACAGAAACATAAGAGATTTGGTTTGGATAATCTCTCACCTCTTCGATCGAAGAAACCAGTCGGAGTCAGTGTAATTCATCGCGGCTTCGTCCCGCAAAATCCTCTTCGGCGGCAGATCTTGTCTGCAAGAAACGAGCGCAGCATCAGATTCGCACACAATGGATCTAGATTCTATGATTTCCAGCAGAAATTACTAATTAGCACTGCGGATCTGTGCAAAACAGAAGGGAAGGGGAACACGCCGCCGGCGGAACATCAATCGGAAGGGATCTGAAGAGACTGAGAGCCGGAATTACCAAATCAGAGTCCGGCATTGACAGGAGGAAATGCAGAACGTACCTTGCGGCGTCGTAATACTGGCTTCCGATCCACCCCCAGGCTGCGACTAAAAGCAGGAGGAGGAATCCAAGCAATGAGAGCCGCTTTGGAGATGCCGCCATGGCCGCCGATCTGCTCGCTGCACCCTTACTATCACTCTCCAGATCTGTCCTTCTCAGTCTTTTTCAGGCTCCTCTTGCTCAGAACGGGGATAAAGCTGGGATAAGGAAATGGGACGGAAATGGGGGGAAATTGAAGAGATAAGTTCAATTAGGAACCCTAAATGCAGTACTACAGTTATATAGAAACCTTCTTTTAGGTCCCCCTCGCATCCTTCTATGTCGGATTTGAAGGAAAAATTAAAATAATTTAATTACTCAATTGAATTCATATTTAATTTATATATACTATATTTAAAGGGGTGTGAAGTTTAAAAAAATAATAAATAACTTCATTTGTGAATTTTGAAGTTTGTTTTAGGCTTCATTTGGTTCGGCAGTAACGGGTCGATCTGGCGGGTGGGTGAAAACAGAGCAAACGTCGTCGGAGGTTCATTTGTTTACACTCCTTCCGGCGGCGTTTGCCCAAAACGGAGCAGCGAAACGCCCAAACAAATAGAGCCTTAATTTGTGTCAATACTCAAATATTCAATAGGTTTGTTTGGCGTGGTTTTTTTTGGAATGGTTAAAAGCACCGTACTTTTGACTAGTCGCACCGCTTTATTAAAAACACCGCACATTTTTTCACATATTGTTAAAGACACCGCACTTTATTAATCGCACCGCAATTGAGATAAATACACCGCACTTAAAATTTGAATAAAAAGAGAGTTTCATTGAATTACAACATGAACATTGTTGAAGCCGAGAAAATACCTACTCCAAAATTTGGATCAAGACAGTCTAAGGTTACTGATTTTGCGGTCCGACGCCACAATTCAAATGGCTATCACGAGAGAGGGAAAACTATTTATAAGCACATTCCGAGTGCTCCGGCAGGGAGATCCCACCACTTACCCGAAAGTTTGAGAGAAACTTCTCATCCGCAACCAAAAGGCTGGACGAGGTACTAGACAAGCATAAACTTGATGATTATCCACTTGGGGGGACCTCAACCTCCTCCCAAAAGTGTCATTTCTAGTACCACTGAGGGTCTATTTATAAAAAAAATCTTGGGGGGGGGGGGGGGTAGGCGAGTATCCAACCTCTGCCAGTGAGTTCCAAAGGTCTACTCGCCCATACTCGCGAAGTACTCGTCCATACTCGTCTCGTCTCTGCTCGCTCAAGCTCATCTCTGTTCGCTCAATGGTCTGCGAATAGCCGTCTTCTTGGCTACTTCTGATCTCGATGAATTACGGGTTATACAAATATAAATCAAATAAGCAAAATACTTGATACAAAAAGACATTAAAAATGTTGCTCAAATCTTTGTGGTCTCCGTAAAAAATAATTTATACAAAAAGTCATGAAATTTGTTCCCCAAATAATTGTGATATTCATGTTCCTATAAAAATAAAAATAAATGATTGAAAACGAGTGCAATCGGTTGTGATAATGAATCAAATAGTGGTTGAAAACATTCAAGTGCTCATCCATCGTACAATAGAGGTGATTCAACACAATAATCTTCAACAAAGAGGAGCAATCCGCTCGTTCTTTCGCAACGACCACTGCTCTCTGTTCGCCGACTGTGGGAAAACGCATTCTGTTGGAGAAGATACCGAAGAAGCAAAAGGCTTCATCGGTGTTGGTGTCTTTAGAAGCCCAACATCATAAATTAGGAGAAATTATACGAGTTAGTGCGGTGTGACTTGTATTTTTTGAAGAGCAACTTTAATGTAAAATTAGGAGAAATTGCGGTGCAATTAGCTAAAACTGCGGTGTTTTTAACAACTCCCTTTTTTTGTTGCTCGGATGAGTTTGGACGGAAACTTTATTGCTATAAAATATGGCGATTGTTATTAGCACTACACTTTTGGTTATTAGCACTACGTTTACTCCTAATTTTCCACGCCTTTTGAAAATACTCATTGTAAATGCATTTTTAGGAAAAGTGTTCATGTTGAACACTTTTCCTAAAAATGCATGTACAAGGCGTATTTCTAAAAGGCGCGAAATCTGAGCGTATTTCTAATGTACGTCTTGTACATGCATTTTTAGGAAAAGTGTATAACACGAAAGTTGTAGATCTCGTCGAGATCTACAACTTTCGTGTTGAATACTTTTCCTAAAAATGCATGTACAAGAAGTATTTTCAAAAAACACAAAAAATTAGGAGTAAACTTAGTGCTAATATCCAAAAATATAGTGCTAGTAACAATCGCCTAAAATATGTGTTTGACGTAAAAAAGATTATGTTGCTATAAAAAAAATAGTTTTGAACATAAAAAGACAGTTCATAACTGCCGTTAGTGCCGTGTTTGCGACGGTTGTCGCCGCTCCTAACGGCCCCAGTGTCATCTTTCCGTCCATCCTCTTGCAATAATTATCGGCCAAAAAAATTTTGATAATGGAGGCATTAGGACCATCGTCCAGTTTTGGAGGGGAGCCCTTCCCCAAAACTTTCACCAATTTTACAGGAATCTACTATGTAGTATTTAATAATTGAAATACAAAAAACCTTGGATGTTGCTGAAAATAGCATCGTTCGGCTTGATAGGGTCTCCCATAACATTGAAGTGGTCGAACCATACACTTTGTACTTTGATCCCGATCGTCTCATCGAAAAATGTCTGAGAAGTCACACCAAAACCCAAATTGGAACGCACGATCCCCAGAAGAGCGTGTGACACCCCACGAACATCCTTGCGTGGCACCATCGTTTCTACCTACACCGCCGCCTCTGCGATGGACCTGATCGGACTGCCTGGGTTGCCTGGACCGCCATGGGGGCATAGTCGTCATATCCAAATTGTTCTGATTTGGATGACCAGAATTGTGCATTCATGTTCGCTCATTCAACCTCCAAGAGGACGCAATTACATTTGCGTACCCCTGAAAAAAATATTAAAAAGCACTTAGGCATTTATTTGCAGAGAAGAAGAAAAAAAGGAGAAAAGAGAACTCTAAATTTTTCCGACAAAAACTTGGCACGCCGCTCACTCTCCCATTCAACACGCACTGCCCGCGTGCCATTTATGCTTTGGTGACTGCTTCAGCAAGCGCTCCTTAACAGTTGGTCCTACTCAAGACTGAACATCCCATAAGATTTGTAAATGTGCGGCGACATGTCACCCTCTGAAACACTAACTCATGTACTCGGCTACAATTAGTGGTTTTTGTTATAACTGGGCCAGACTCTGTGGTTTTTTTCCTTTCCAGGTGATGGGTTACCTCCATTTATAGGAGAAAAAATCCTCTCATGATCTCCTCTAAAAGTGGATCATGGGTGGGCAGTGGCGGATCCAGGAATTTTGGCTAGGGGGGCCCAGTTATCAAGCGAAACAATTTTTTTTAAAATACAATATTAAACATAATAAAAATATAATATATATCTTCAATAAGCAAAAAAGATACAAACAATCGCGTACATGTTACTTCAATTGTGCACGACGATTTTTTACCTCATAGAATTCATCTATGATACAATCTTTGTCAATTTTCTCCGCTATTTCTCGCTCAATGTATAAAGTCATGCAATTTGCTAGAAATTCATCTTCCATCTTATTGCGAAGTCTCGTATTAATAAATTTCATAACAGAAAATGACCTTTTTTGTGGTTGTTGTTGATACTGGAAGAGTTAAAATGAGTCGAATCAATCTGTCAATAAGATAATATGTCTTCGCTTTTTTCGTTTCCACCAATTTCTGATAAAGCTTGGAAATTGTAGGCAAATTCTTGAAGTTTTTGTGAGAAAAAAATATCAAGCTGATAATGTTGCAACTGAGCATTCAACACATAAATTTCATTCTCCCTGAAATCTTTAAAATAAAAATTCTTTGCGATGACACATATATCATCAATATTGAACGATTTGTAATCATCACTTGGATCTAAAGTCATACTTAGACGAAGTAATTCCATAGAATTTTCACTGAATCTTTGATTGAGCTCCTGCAACACACAATCTATTGTGAAATTGAAAATGTTCACTCGAAAATGATGTTCCACTGTTATGATATCACGTGGATTTCGGAACCGACGATCAGTAAATCGAGCCTTCATGTCTGGAACTTCGACTTCATTGGTCTCACAAAATATGGTCACAATCTTAAAGAACTTTTCCCAACCAGATTCCCGCAATTTCTGAATGAGTGTTTTTGTTGTTGAAACTAGAATTTGACACTAATTATAAAAAAAAATATGTTATAATATAAACAATAATTTGACACTAAACTACTTATTGTTCGAGTCTCTCTAATTTCAAACAATCAGAGCATTGTCGAGTCCATTTTAAACCAAACTTATCAAGCACTGATTATGACAAAAAGTGATTCATAAATCATAACATACAGTAAAGGGAGGTCGATTCGGTCATAATGGACGTTATGAGAGATGGATTTTTGCCCAAATCTTCAGATTTGTCGAGATATTTAACTGAAAATTGCAGTAAAGGGAGGTGGAAGGAGGCTACTGAACTACTGGATTTGACCCTGGATAAAGGTATATTGCTGAATTCTTCTTGTTGTTGCTCTCTGTTGAACCATTTCTGCAAAAATGGGCTCTTAGATTTGGCCATTGGTCTGCACAAGAGAGTGAGAGGATTGGGTTGATTCTTGAATTCAGAGTCATACAATGAATTATTGGAAGCACTTGTTATGGATGGGAGAACAGCAGAATCAATTGAAATTTTTGATTTTATGAGGGAGAAAAATGTGTTTAGTAGTTTCTGTTTTGTGATTATTGCTCCGTTTGTGGCGGCTTATTTTCACCGGTCAAGCGGTCATGATCGCATGAACCGGGACTTAATTAAGGTCTGGTTCATGCGGTCACGACCGTTTGACCGGTGAAAATAAGTTCCCCCAAACGGAGCCTATGATTCACACACTTTTACATGAGAAGGAGTTGAGGAAAGCCATGACTCTCCATGATGAGATGCTGAAACTGGGTCTTAAGCCAGATACTGTTACTTACAACTTACAAGCGGATGATAGCAGGCTTTCAATAAGCTGATTTTTTTTCCTTTTTTATAGAAGCTAAACTTTGTTGGCCTCCACAATTTATGGGCGAGTGAAGCCTAGAATTATTTTTGAGGAATATCATCTTGAAAGGCCTTCCATTGTGATTATGTGAACATACAGTTTTCTTTATGTATTTTTATATATAACTTCTAGCAATTTTGTGAAATTGACCCTATGTATAGATGTATTTAAATGAGATCCGGAGAAAATGAGGGGTAAATGAGATCTGAAGAAAATTAGGATTAAAGAGAGAAGAGGAGATCTCAAGAGGAGAAATTATTTACCTTAGAAGAAGTCAAATCGAGCTGTTGAGGGCTTGAAGCTGGGAGCTGGGAAGCAGATCGACGGATCGACCGTCGGGAGTCGGGACTCGGGCCGTCGGGCGTCAGCAGCTGCGTCCTGCACTCCTGCGTGATGCGTGAAGAAGATGAAGACCGACCTTGGGTCCTTGACGCCTTGACGGAGATACGGGGGACGAGCGACGGCTGGCAGACGGCAGTGGCGCTGTGGGCTGTGGCGGTGACTTGGCGTTGGCGAGGTAGGCGAGCTCGGGAGAAACCCTAGGCGTGAGTCGCGTGGGCTGGAAGGATATAACTTTTTTTAAAAAAAATTAACTTTTTTTTATAAAGTATTTCACTTTTTTTAAAAAAATTCTTGGGGGGGGGGGGGGGCCCGGGCCCCCACGCCCCCCCCCTAAAACCGCCCCTGTGGGTGGGCCATCCCCCCATGAACTCTCATGATGAGAGAATCATGGGGGAGCGGGACCCACTCCCTCTCCACATGGAGGGAAACCGCCGCGTGGTCGCCACGACAGGCCGCCGCCTAGCCGGCCTAGCCGTCGCCGTCTCCCCGCCTAGCCGGCCTAGCCGCCGTCGTCTCCCCGCCTCGCCAGGCCGCCGCCTAGCCGGCCTAGTCGCCGCCGTCTCCCCGCCTAGCCGCCGCTGCCTGGCCGCCTAGCCGCCGCCGTCTCCCCGCCTAGCCGTCGCCGCCTGGCCGCCTAGCCGCCGCCGTCTCCCCGCCTAGCCAGGTCGCTTCCTAGCCGGCCTAGCCGTCGCCGTCTCCCTGCCTAGCCGCCGCCGCCTAGCCGGCCTAGCCTCCGCCGTCTCCCCGCCTAGAAGCCATTCGAAGCCAGCAAGCGCGCGCCGCCTCGATCACAAGCGCCAGAAGCATCCCGTGCATTTCCACGTCTGAGTCACTTACGCGGTGCAGCCTGTTACCCGTAGGAAGCTATAGTCTCTCTCTCTACTCAAGTTGTAACAGGAGCGGCATGTCACCCCGATTCACCAAGCGTGCTGTAATCACCAAAAGCTAGTGGAATTTAACCGGCACAGACCCGGTCACGTGGTTTTTTACCCATTTAAGGAGTTTTTCCACGTCATCAAGACTCGTGTCTACTGTTCATCTTCATTGACTGTGTGCGTGCTCGACCGCTCCGTGAGCTAAGACGGTTCAAGTTAATCCGGTCCGACCGGGGCATCGAGTTAGTCTGCAACAGTTTGACGTCGTCTGTGGAAAACATTCCCAACATCCTTCAGAAGACAAGTCCCTCATCTTTACCGCTTCCAAAGCTTAGATTCAATGGAGAAGAGAAGTATCTGCACCACTGAAGGATCCGCACTTGGCGGACACATCGAACCAGCACGATCTCAATCACTAGTGGACGTGCCACTGATTGCCGAAGTAGCTTTCGCCCCCGTTACCTCCCTGGAGGGGCGCGTCCGCCAAATGGAAGAACAACAAACAGAAATGCTTGCATTACTCCGAAACATGGGAGCACCTCCTGCTCTCCCGATGTCGCCGACCCCAGCAAATCTCTACTACAACCAAACCTGGAAAGGGTCCAAGAAGAGCCCGAGGATTATTCTGACGCTGCCAGCTCCACTCATCTAGCTCAAAGAGGAGTAAGAGCAGGTCATCTTCATCACCATCCCACCAACGACGTTCGCCCCCCTCCCCTCCCAAAAGGTTTACTTGGGAGGAAATTCGAGAAGTTATAGCCGAAGAATACCGCCAGGCTGGAGTAAGAGACTTTCATGCTCACCGACCGCTCTGCCAAGGCTCCCCCTTGACGCCGTAAATCCTCGACCATCCCATTCCACATGGATTCAAGATTCCAAACATCGAGACGTTTGACGGGACCGATGATCCACTGGAACACATCAACCACTTCACCACCATCATGAGGATTTACAACGCTTTAGACCAGTTGCTCTGCCAAGTGTTCCCAACAACACTCAAAGGACAGGCCCGTACATGGTTCCATTCCCTGAGAACTGGCACCATTACCAATTTCGCAGAGCTGACCAGGCAATTTACTGACCAGTTTATCGTGAATCGGAGAATTGTTCGCGATCTCTCTCACCATTCAGGTATTCGACAAAATGAAGAAGAGTCCCACATGGACTTATTTCGCCGCTTCACCTCTGAGGCACGTCAAATTCCGGGCGTCGACTACGAACTTCTCAAAGACGTCTTCCTTGGCGGACTCCACCCCAACGGCTTCTATTCAGCACTCATGAGGGAGACCGTGCCCAGTTATCCAGATCTCGTTTATCGGGTCGAGGCTCAGATAGCAGCCGACGAAGCTATTGAAGCGCACCGATAATAGTTTGAAGGAGGACAGAAAAGGAAGAAAGAAGAGGAACCAACTCTCATAAGACAAGAAGAACGATGTCAGAGTGAGCGTCGCCGCAATAGCCGTCATCATGACCTCCCAAGGAATGGGGGGCAACATCCACTTCAGGAATACACCCCTCTGAATACCACCCGCACTAATGTGATGTATGTCATTCAGAATGATCCGGCCTTCCAACGACCAAGAGCACCGCGGCCAAACCCCAAGGCCGATCAGACAAGATACTGCGAGTTCCACCGCGCAACGAGTCACAACACCAAAGAATGTGCCGGCCTAAAAGATGAAATTGAACGTATTGTCTGTCAAGGGCTCCTCGGGAGATTTTTGTAAGGATAAGCACAGATCCCAGCACAAGGAAACGGTGGAGGGAGGTAGATGGTGGGCAACATACAGACCATCGTCGGACCCCCAACAACGAATACCTAGGATGGACGCTCTCCCCGACGCAGGATGACCCTCTACAGCACACCTGCAGCCGGGAATTTGCGTCTCATCCATCACTCTGCATTTTTATCTTTTATTAATGATGTTTATCATCTGCATTTTCCATCATCTTGTTTTTGTCACCTTAGAACAGTAAAAGTCACGAGCTCGGGTTCGCACAAATCATGGTTATTTCTAAAATTAAATATCATATTTGTTTTAAGGTAAAACTGTGCTTACAAACCGTACAAGCAGGTTTCTCACCAACATTGCCCCTCAACGTCATGTCATTGCCAGAACCTGCCCCCTCGCGATTGCACCCAGATTGAGCACTTACGTTCTTCGGCACCCGGATTGAGCACCTACGTTCTCCGACGATCGGATTGAGTACTTACACTCTCCGACGCCATCGTCAGGGCCTGACCCCCTCGCAATTGCACCCGGATTGAGCACTTACGTTCTCCGACATCCGGATTGAGCACCTACGTTCTCCGACGGTCAGATTGAGTACTTACACTCTCCGACGCCATCGCCAGGGCCTGCCCCCTCGCGATTGCACCCGGATTGAGCACTTACGTTCTCTGTCACCCGGATTGAGCACCTACGTTCTCCGACGGTCGGATTGAGTACTTACACTCTCCGACGCCGTCGCCAGGGCCTGCCCCCCTCACGATTGCACCCGGATTGAGCACTTACGTTCTCCGTCACCCGGATTGAGCACCTTCGTTCTCCGACGATCGGATTGAGTACTTACACTCTCCGACGTCGTCGCCAGGGCCTGCCCCCCTTGTGATTGCACCCGGATTGAACACATACGTTCTCCGGTGCCCGGATTGAGCACCTACGTTCTCCGACGGTCGGATTGAGTACGTGCACTCTCTGACGCCATCGCCAAGGGCGACCCCCTCACGATTGTACCCGGATTGAACACATACGTTCTCCGGCGCCCGGACTGAGCACCTACATTCTCTGACGGTCGGATTGAGTACGTGCACTCTCCGACGCCATCGCAAGGGGCGACCCCCTCGCGATTGCACCCCGACCGATTTTTGCCGCATGCTTGCAGAAGCAATGGTGGCAGCCCAAGCTGCAGCGACAACACAAGTAGCAGCCCCCGTTGCTCAGGTAGCAACTCCGGCTACCCCAGATACGGCGACAGGAGTGCCGGGCGGAGAAGCCAGGCGAGCAGAGTCGTTGGCCAAAAGGGCGGTTGTCAGGCATAGGGACCGACAAATGAAGTATTTTTTAAGCTTCCATCCTCCCACGTTTAAGGGAGTCGGTACACCGACTGATGCAGAGGATTGGTGGGCACGAATTTAGGAACTTTTGAGGGCGACAGAGAAGCCAGAAGAGAAGAAATCTGAGTTTGCAGCCTTCATGTTGGAAGGAGACGCCAAGTTATGGTGGGTGAGCCATAGTGGCCGACAGTTTCCTGGACGTACCCCGTCCATTGATGAGTTTGGGAATGCTTTCCTGAAGAAGTACATTCCCGCGTCAACAAGGTTAGCCCTCCAGAGGCAATTTCTGCACTTAGTGCAGCGAGACAAGACAGTGGATGAATATGTTCAGGAATTCACTCGGTTGGGTCATTATGCGGAAACGACCATGACGGACGATGAGGAGAGGGACAACCTCTTCTATCACGGATTGAGGGAGAACCTGAGGCAGCCACTCATATCTATGAAACGCGCAGGTTTCAATGAGTTGGTTGAGGCGGCCAGAATTTTGGAGAGCGATATGGAGCGAACCCAGCGTCGCAAGGGTTTCGCACCCAAACAAGGGGAAGGGAATCCTTCTCAATCCCAAGGAAAGTGTGAAGGGAGCAGATGGAAGAAAAAGCCTCACCCGTATAAGTCCGGTGAGAAAAGCAATTAGACGTCCGGAGGATCTCGCTCTAAGGGACCTCTGACGTGCTTTACTTGTGGTAAGGTGGGGCATATAGCTCGATTTTGTACTCAAGGAGGCACTGAGCAAGAGCCAAGACATGAGCAGACTGAGCGCTCCGGCCCCAGTGCCGTAAAGAAAGGGAAGATGGCAGAGTCGAGCGCTTCTCGGTTCCAACCGGTGCAACCAAGGGCCTACAACCTTGGACAGCAGGAAGCGATCCGTCAACCCGATGTGGTGACAGGTATGAGAGTTTAACTTTAACCTTGGGTTTCATACTTTCAAGCCGTTTATGTTTGTTGCCTGTGTTTAGGCTTTGTGATAGTTTCTGGATACCCCGATAGGGTATTGTTTGATATGGGAGCGTCACACTCCTTCCTTGCGGAAAGCTTTATCCGGAGGATTGGAGTTGAGTCATTCTCAACGGACGCAGAGTTGAAGGTGCGCATGCCCAATGGGTCATCCATGGCTACCAGGGCTAAGGGCGCATTTGTTGGAACTTAGATGGAGTCGACTTCATGTTGATAGTGGCGGTCCTACCGTTGGTAGAGTTTGATGTAATATTGGGAATGGGCTAGCTAGCAGAGCAGCATGCCAGTATTGACTGCCTATCCAAGGTGGTAACCCTGAGGAGCGAAGGGCAAGAGGAAGCTAAATTTGAGGGTCTTCACGGAGTGGCCTGTTCCCTAGTTTCAGCCATGCAGTTGGTGCAGGCAGTTAACTAGGGAGTGGTAGTCCTTGTAGCGTTGTTGGAGGTTAGCCTTTCTAGGTTATCCCTTGGAGAAGTACCTGTAGTAGCAGAATTCGAGGATATGTTTCCTGAGGAGCTACCTGGAGCACCTCCTCGACGGGAGATTGATTTCTCTATTGAGTTAGTGTCAGAGACTAGACCGGTATCACGTCCACCTTTTAGGATGGCACCAAAAGAGTTGGCCGAACTCAAAGTACAGTTACAGGAACTGTTGGAGCAGGGGTATATCAGACCCAGTTCTTCACTGTGGAGCGCACCGGTGTTGTTTGTGAAGAAGAAAGACGGTAGTATGCGGTTGTGCATAGACTACCGAGAGTTGAATAAATTGACTATCAAGAATAAGTATCCGATTCCTCGGATAGATGACCTGTTCGACCAGTTGGTGGGGTCGGTGGTGTATTCAAAGTTAGACTTAAAGTCAGGATACTATCAATTGCGAATTCGAGACGAGGACATACCCAAGACAGCGTTTGGTACGAGGTATGGTCACTTTAAGTTCTCAGTGATGTCGTTCGGGCTGACGAACGCACCATCCATTTTCATGGACCTGATGAACCGAGTATTTCGCAAATATTTGGACTCTTTTGTAGTCATCTTTGTTGATGACATTCTAGTTTACTCCAAGTCAGAGGCGGAGCACGAGACTCACTTGAGAATAGTCTTGCAAGTGTTGAGAGAGAACCAGCTTTATGCAAAGTTCTCAAAGTGCGATGGTTAGAGAAGGTGACATTTTTGGGTCATGTGATTAGTGGGGATGGAGTGACAGTAGATCTAAAAAAGTGGAGGCCATCAGGGATTGGACAGTATTGATCGAGAACCGTCGCGGAAGTTCGAAGTTTTCTTGGACTAACCGGGTACTATCGAAGGTTCGTGGAGAACTTTTCGCGGATAGCTCTACCCCTCACTTCACTAACTCGTAAGGATCAGAAGTTCGTGTGGACTCAGGAGTGCAATCAGGCATTTGACACCCTAAAGGAAAGACTGATGACAACTCCAATCCTAAGTCTGCCGAAAGGGACTGAAGGATTTCAAATTTTCAGCGACGCATCCGGATGCGGTTTGGGGTGCGTATTGGTACAACATGGCAGTGTGATCGCCTTTGGGTCTAGGCAGTTGAACCCTCACGAGAGGAATTACCCCGCCCATGATTTGGAATTGGCGGCGGTAATTTTTGCGCTGAAATTGTGGCGGCACTACGTTTATGGTGCAAAAGTGGAGATCTTCACTGACCACAAAAGTCTGAAGTATCTTCTAGATCAGAAGGATTTGAATATGCGGCAGCGCAGGTGGGTTGAGTTTCTTGGAGACTACGAGGTGGGGATTAAGTATATGACATGCAAAGCCAATGTGGTGGCTGATGCCTTGAAAAGAAAATACTCTGGGCAAGGGAATTGGATCGAAGCTCATGATGAGCGATTGAGGCGGGACTGTGAGTCCTTTGGCATTGAGTGTGTAGCCAGAGGCAAGTCTAGTGCAGTTCAGTTGAACTTGATTGAAATGCAGAACGATTTGTCCAATCGTATTCGGGAAGTGACCCGTTTGGATGCGGAGTTCCAACCATATGTGGAGGAAGCTCAAAAGGGAGAGTGTAGCGCCTGGGAGATGATTGATGGGATTCTGAGGAAGGGCGGAAGGATTTGTGTACCGCAGTTCGTCAAACTCCGGGAGGAGTTGATGTTTGAGGCCCACTTCACAAAGTACTTCATTCACCCGGGCAGTACAAAGATGTACTTGAATATGAAGAAATCCTATTGGTGGCCTGGTCTGAAGCAGGACGTTGCTTTATATGTGAGTCGGTGTCAAACTTGTGCCTTGGTGAAGGCCGAGTGTCAGAAGCCGGGCGGGTTCTTGAAGCCTCTTCCTATCCCCGAGTGCAAATTTGATGACATCTCCATGAATTTTGTGCATGGGTTACCTAGATCGCAGCAGGGTAACGACGCAATTTGGGTGATCGTGGATCGTTTGACCAAAGTGACACACTTCATCCCAAATTGGAAGGAGGACAGCGTGGAGAAGCTGATGGAATTGTATGTTCGCAACATTGTGTGACTACATGGGATTCCCAAGAGCATAGTTAGTGATCGCGATGGACGTTTCACGTCTATGGACTGGAGGTTGGTTCAGAAGAGTCTGGGCACGAAGCTCAAGTTCTGTACGACTTTTCATCCTCAAATTGATGGGCAAACCGAAAGAACAAACTGTATTATGGAGGATATGCTGAGGATGTGTACTCTTGACTTCGGCAAGAAATGGGAGGATCACCTCTTCATGGTAGAGTTCGTGTATAACAACAGTTACCAAGCTAGTATAAAGATGGCGCCATACAAAGCTTTGTATGGGAGGCGGTGTCGAACACCGATGTCTTGGACAGAGGCGGGAGACACCAAGCTTTTGGGAAAAGAAGTGGTAGCTGATGCAAGTTAGATAGTGCGAACCATTCAAGAGCGCATAAAAGTAGCTCAAGATCGGCAAACAAAATATTTTAATGCTCGCCACAGGAAGGTGGAGTTCGCGGTAGGAGACTGCGTATATCTAAAAATCAAGCTGTTCAAAGGCGTTTCGCGGATTCGCCGACTCAAGAAGTTGATTCCGAGGTTTTTGGGACCGTTCGAGGTTATAGAATGGATGGGAGAAACAGCGTACCGGTTGGCGTTGTCCACGGAGCTGAGTGGATTACACGATGTCTTCCATGTCTCCGTCTTGAGGAAAGCTTTGGTAGAGGCTAGCATGGTGATCGAATCGGTATTAGTGCCGATAGAAGAGGACTTGAGGACGCGAGTTCGTCCAATTAGTATAGAAGATTCAGAAATTCGGCAGTTGTGGAACAAGGAGGTCAAACTCGTAAAAGTTCGTTGGGACAACTATGGTCGTGAGGAGCTTTCGTGGGAGCTAGAGCAGGCCATGCTTGAGGAGTACCCAGAGCTTTTCTTCTCAGATACCGTTTAAGTTTTGTGTACTTTCTAGTTAAATTTCGGGATGAAATTTTTTTTAAGGGGGAGGAATTGTAACGCCCCGAAACTCAAAAGAGGAACAGATGGCATTTCCGGGCCAAGTTGGGTTCTGGATAAGCTGACACAGCCTGTGACACTGGCTTATCACAGGGCGTGTCGTGCTTGAGGTCGATAATTTTCCGAGAGGTCGACGAATTTCAGTCGACGAGCGTCGAGGCAGGGCACACGGCCTGAGACACAGACATGTCATAGGTCGTGTCCTGCTCGGGCAGTTTGGCGAGTTGTGTTGATGTTGTTACACGGCCTGGGACACGGGCGTGTCCCAGGACGTGTCTAGCACATGACATGTGACACGAGCGTGTCACATGACCGTATCCTGTTCGGGACGTTTCGGTCCTGTGTCGATTAAGGCACACGGCCCATGATACCGGTGTGTCACTTGAGACACGAGCGTGTCACTTGAGACACGGGCGTTTCCCAAGCCGTGTCATAGGCCGTGTCCTATTATGTAATTTCTGGTTTGACGGCGAGTGTGGGAACACGGCCTTGGACACGGGCGTGTCGCATGCCATGTTCGGCCCAGGAAGTTCTTTTTCAGGGCGAATTGTGGCCGTTTGTTTTCTTCAATTATGATCTGATGACTCAGGCTATCCCCTACTGGTATTTGGCTAGGAATAGGGTTTTCAAACCCTCATTTGCACTTATGCTTTCTCTTTCCAAGGTTTAGAGAGAGGGGAGAGCAAGGAAGAAGGAGGAGGTCAACTCCGGATGCCGGAGAAGCTTCAGAGCCTCGTTTCTTGAGCCGAGTCCAGATCCGCGAAGGCAAGACCGTTGCGGTGGTGTTCATTCGACTAAGTTTCTCCATGGCTAGGAAGAGGGGTCGTAAGGTAACGACACTTCTGCTCTTGGTTTTTAGGATGCACGCTTAGCATCTCTTCTTTTCAGTTTTTGGGCTCCAGATCTCTCAAATGAGAGGGGTTTGGGTTGCCTTGGTTCAAGAGGAACCTCCGGGTCGATTGTGTTCGTCCCCGTCATGATTTTGCATTAGAGATCCGCTTCGTTAGTGGATTAGGCATTGTGGGTGAAGCCGTAGTCGCCGCCGTTAGTCCGACTCGGTGATGTTGCATAGCGAGCCTTAAGGATTCGGTAGAAATCAATTGCGGCAAGATGTCGTTGTGATGTATGCGTTTTCCCCCTTTTCTTGAGTGAGTACATGTAGCCGGAACCGGACAGGGTTAGCTCTGCATTGGCGGTAGATTGTTTCCTTGGTGCGCGGGAACGTTGCTGTACAAATGGTGGATTAGGGTGGGAAAGATTATGGTTGTGTTATGCTAAGGCGTGACTATGTCTCCGTGGTCGGCTGGCTATCCCATGATGTGCAAGTCATGTGGGGAGAGTGTCCCGGCGAGACTAGTCCCCTTCTGTGAGACTAACGAGAACACCAAGCGTAGGGCAAGCCCGTGCAATGAAGCCATGAGCGGGTGGGGTCCAACAAGGGTTCTTAGAATCGGTTTGTGTGTAAGACAGAATCCTGACGCGAGAATTCGGAATTTGCAGGCAAGCCCGGGTTTGAGACCCATATGCGAGTGGGGCCTTGGCAAGATTTCCGTGTAGCGGCTTTTGGGCCGTTAGGAGCATTGTAGTCCCCTTTTGTTTGCGGCTTTACGCCAATGGGGAAATGGAAGTACCCAGGTTATATGATGATGTGCTAGTTACATACGCTATAGGGTGCCTTGAGCGGAGCCCGGGTCTGCATACATGCTACATAGTAGGCCCCTTTTTATTCTGTGCTCAACATAGAAAACGTGATTGTTGTATGATACATCCAAACCTGTTTTAAAGCTTTACATGTTTATGTATATGGTATACAAAGTGTTGAATTGCAGGTTGGAGGGGTACCCCGGGGTCCGTTAGGGGCGGCAAGGAGGAGATGTGTTGGTTACACAGTAGAGGTCAGCCTTTGCTGACCCAAGTTACTACAAATTTTTACAGGGCAAGTATCGCAAGCGGGAGCAAGTGCGCCGGCTGAAAAGCCCAAAGCCTCATGAAGTGTTTGCTGTGCTTTCTAGTTTGTTTCCTTTTGATTGTATGCTTTATGTTTTGGTATATTCCGGCTTGCATGTCGAGGTAACCTGGGAGTGCTGTTGCACGTTGATGTTAGACCTTGTGGTCTCTCCATTTTGGAATCATTTGTTGTAAGGCCATAAGGCCGTGGTGATACTCTTGTCTTAGTAGTGGATAATTTCTAATTATTTGGTTTATTTCCGCTGTGTTTCATTCTGAGTTTTGAGATTGGGTAGTTAATATCATCTTTTAATGCTAAAGCTGTGGTGTCTGTATGTTGTGGGGCCCCGACCGAACCCATATTATACAGTCATTACAAGGGAGGTGTTACAGGAGGGTCTTACACTAGGGCATCCCCATCAACGGTTATGATTGGCCGGTGGGTTCGCCCATAAAAATACATCAAAATAAACTGAAAAAATAAAGTAATATAGTATTTTGACTCGCGACGACATTCCAGACGCAATCGCGGAGCCCGATCATCGATCCGGGCACGCTATATATGAAAAGTTGCCAAATCAGCCCCGAACGGGCCCAAAACCATCCTCGTCTTTGCTCCGCATCAATTTCCCCGGCTTGAAAGAATTCATCTCCCAATGAATAGGGATAAAAATTCTCTCGCTGCATGCCGGGTAAAACTCGAAGAAGTCCACCAGAGGTCGCCCAAGTGTCGTCGCTGGAAAGTGCCCTCGCCAATCAACTCCCCCTGATTGAAAAGATGTCATCTCCGATGAATGGAGACGGACATGCTGAAGTCGAAGTCTAGGGGCGAATCGATCAAGCTCTACTGTAAGTACCCAAGGATCACCAACGTCTGTAGTGGGAATGCACTGGTGGAGTCTGGTCTCCATGAAGCTCTCAACGCTCAACTCACGAGTGGTAGATCCCGGTGCGATCGGTGGTGCCTGCGGTGAAACCAAATAAGACGAGTCCCCGGGTGGGTGGAGGTCAACAATGTGTGAGGATGTATGAGGGTGATATGGTAACGATAGTGGGGGTGGGGGTGGCTGGGCATCTCCACGTACTGCTCGGGTCCACATACTCATGAGGTTCATAGTATGGAGTCAGATCTTCAACATTAAATACATGGTGAATTCTCATACTGGCCGGGATGTCAAGTCGGTAGGCGTTGGTCCCAATACGACTAATAATGGAGTACGAACCCATTCGCTTCGCGCTTAACTTCTTGGCAGGCCCCGAAGGGAGCCTCTCGGGGCAGACTCGCACCATTACCTTATCGTCTACATTAAATATTTGCTCTCGCCTTCGCTTATCTGCATGAGATTTGTAATTTTCATTGCTTGTTATTATTCGGCGGCGGACCGACTCATGCAATCATGCAAATGCCATGCAAAATACTCAACAGACTCATGCAGGTAATGCAAATGATGCAAAGACAACACGACAGACACAATACACTTTTTATAGGAAAATCTAATAATACCTGGGATGTCTCTAAAATGGGGTGACCTATCAGGAGGTTCTTTCGGTGGAGTATAGACAAACTCATCCCGTGTGTGACGAATGCTCAGATGACCGTGAGAGACAACTATACTCAAATACATGCTTGTAAAGAGCCAAATGTCTCTCGGGGAACATAACACATCAGGGGGATCCCCAGGAGGTGTGTAAGAAAAGTCATCACGAAGGAGACGACCACCTGAGTGAAAATCGCGTACACCGACTAGAAGTTGTGACTCTAAAATATGGTGAGCGTCCCAGACAAGAAAGAACTATCGGGTGGCTCAGCGGGTGGCGTGTCCCAAAATTCATTCAGAGTGTGAGACGTAGACTCAAGTGAACTCAAGGTAGACCTACATATGTCATGCTCCACTCAAGGTCCCTTCTCTGGGGCAAGCCCAAAGATGATAATTAAAGAGGCGTCATACCTGAGTGGCTCACCCAAGTCTCAACCTCACCAAGATGTGGCAGATCACCCAAGTCACAACCTCACCAAGATGTGGTGGATCATCAGGAGGCTCAAAAGGGGGCTCGTCATAGGGCTCGTCACTAAGGTCAAGGTCCTCCCGATGAGTACCATCGAAAGGGGTAGTGTCCCTGTGCATGGGTGACATAGCCACCGCGAGATCAACACCAAGCTCCGAGCTCTCGATCGTAACGTGGCTCAGGGTAATGCCAAGGGAAAAGTGACATAGACCTACGCTCAAGAATGAGTCCACATCAAATAGCCTCAAATTTATTCCTCAGCAATCATACTACCAATTATGTTGATCGAATGAAAAAATACAATATAAAATGTATTGGATAATATTGGATAAATATATTAAAGCTTAGAACTAACGTTAAATTTACAGTAGAAATATGGATGCAAGTAATAAAAATATTAAGTTTCTAAAATAAAACAACACAGAGAAGTTCAAGATAAGAGCAGAGAGTGCCTTTCCATAAGTATTTCGCTGGCTTTGGGGGGGGGCTGCCGGGTTCCACTCCAGTATGAGGGGGAAAAAAGGGGGGAGGGGGAGGGGGGAGAGAAAAAAAAGAGGGGGAGGAGAAGAAAGGGGGGGAGGGGGAGAAAGAGAAGAGGGAAAGGAAGAAAAAAAAAGGGAGGGAGAGAGGAATTAAGACAAGAGGGAAAGCGAGATAGGGAGAGATGATGATGAAGAGTGGACTATAAATGACAGAGGATTAGACTTTTAGTGTGGTACAACATTTTTAGCGTCGTGGCATTTTTAAAAAATGTCATCACACGTCACCGCACTAAGGGTTTGTTTGGGGCAGCGATGGTGGATAAAAAACATAGATGTCAAACACCTACTAAAGTGTGGTGGCGTTTAAAAACGCCGTACCAAATGGAGCCGAAATGTAATTTTTGTGCAGGTAGTATACCCAACTTTTGTAACTGAGTCCTTTCGACTAGAGGAATAGCCTTGTTGAGAAATCCAAGGGGTTATCCCGGACTGCGTTCTAGAAAAATTAGCCTACTTGACAGAAAGGGCACTCTTATGTTTCAACCCCACGTGACTTTGAGAGTTGTGGGGCATATCTATGAACTCAGTACTTACAGCCTCCACGAGTTGCAAGTGAATGGGGTCGGTGCATGGTGAGCGGAATGGTTCATCTATATTTTTGTAAATCTGTGGTCTTATTTTTTTTTCGATCATCAATATTCGTTCTTGCTCTTCTTCTAAATATTTGATTTATTTAAAAAAACAAAAAATAAATAGAAGGTTGATTTTGTGGTTCATCTTCAGCTGCAAAAAAAAGTTTCATGAGATTCCAATAGCTTCTCTTTCCCAATTATTACTTTATATATATATATATAGACACACACACACACACATACATACATAATTGAGCACATATCTATCGGTTTCATTATAAAGTGAGTTGTCACGAGCTTCCATTTCATCCTCATACTGCACATGATAATACTTAAACATGCTGTAAAGAGTTGCATCACATGTTTGTTTCAACCATTGGAGGAATATTTACAAGGTCTCCAGTGCCAAACAAGTTTCTTCAAGCCCTTCGGATTTACTCTCATGTTTTAAGATCCTCCCCGACCTTAAGACGATGAGCATGGCACGAATCCTAAAGCATGTGATGTGGCTTATAACCGGCTAACTCTCCTAACATTTTCAAATCTGAACTCCAAGCAGTAGAGTCTGATCATTAAGTTAATCAGAGCTGTCTATTTCTTATTTGAAAAATATATAATATATATTAGAAATATAAATATTATATCATATAAATAATGTCAACATCTTTACAATATATACATTTTGATTGGGTTACATCTGACACACGGTTTCTGCTGACCGTTGATTGCAGACTGAAGATATACGCAGTAAAGAAGATACAACAACTCCATCTTCAACACCCAGTACTTTAGTAGCCTCCATTAAAGTTGATTTAGGATTTTTGGTTTTGACAGAAACTCATGGAGTTTTGTGTATTCATTGACATCATCTTGTTAGATATCTCCAATGCATTCTTTGGCTTCACACACAAAAAAAATATTATAAAAAATATAAAAGCATAGAACATATGAAGTTGTTTTGTAATTATTCATAAGGATACCTCCAACATTGGTATGTTACAACACAAAAATTCCAATATCTTTAACTTGCGCAGCTGAGGTAGTCAAGCTTGATCAGAATTGCAATTTTGTTGCTCATCTTCTTCGCTCCACTACCATTTGGTTGCTGCTGCTGCGGATGATGAATCTGTTGGAGGGAACTTTTGCATGAGGGAAGAATTATATAGAATAAGTCAAGTAGAAAACCGGCCTCGTGACTTGGAGATTCAGTTGAAATTTTCGTGCGAGCCACATAATCTCCTTGATCTTCATCAAGCTCAAATGCTGAAATAAGGTCAATCAATGCATTTTTAAAATGGCATTATTAAGAAATCTACAAATTGTAATAAAATCATATTTTTCAACTTGCAATGAGCTTGCAAACTAATTTCTCTTACTCATCTGAGCTGATGGTTCAGTCAAGCTACTCATTATTTGTTAATTTTACTAATCTTCTAATTTTTTCTGACTAAACACAATTGTTCTTTCCTAGAGTTATGCATTCCACATATAGGAAGCCCAAATCTTATAACACTTTGCTTAGTTGTAAGAAGGCACTGTGTTGCTAGAATGCTAATAATCTAGCATCAAATTTTAAACAGATTTTTCATAAGCGAAAATCACTATTTCAGAAAATTCCTAAAGCAGACAACTTTTAGGGACAAAAATGACATTTTATCATTCAAGATTGATACTAGCTTCAAATCTTAAGCTGAACAATTTCAAAAACGACAACTCAATTTCATCATGTTTCAACCAACTCAACACAAGAACTCATTATGCAAATGAAATCCAAGAACTTTCAAACATTTAAGTGAAACAGTTCTTATAGAGAATTTACAAGTTACTTACCTTTGCTACTTCCAGCTGGCCAACGTGCTCAATTAATGTAGGAGCATCAACCATTATTTGACAAGGGTGATTATAATCAGTCAAACCATTCACTACTACTACTGAAGCATACCTTCCAAGATCAAGAATATCCTGCGTTTGAATATGAAATGCAGATGGCAAAGTCGATGGCGAAACCAGAAATTCAATTTAAGGTGAGAACTAAAAAAAATAAATCAGTAAACTAGAGCAAGAAAATAATCATGAAAACACTATGCAGCCTCGGCAGATGGAATACCCTCAGATTCATAAAGTGAACCAATATTCAATCAAGCAACATGGTGAGTTCTATCTAAATGCAATGCCTCTGTTAAGAAGCTTCTTATTACAAAAAATGGATGTCCACCAAAATGTCTTAGAACAATAGCAGTAGAAATCAAACTTGGAACATGTGCTGGTTCCAAGTCAAGAACTTTAGTATATGATATCAAGGATTTGCTATGAAGACCCTTCACCTCTTGAAGTTGTCCTGGAAACAAAAATGGATGCGTGAATCTATGAAAAGGTATACCTCTTCAACTTCTCAAAGCTTTAAACTCGATAAAAATATTATATGGTATACCTTGCAGAATTGGAATTTGGGACTTGAAATCAAGCATGCTGTGAAAGTCTGATCTTCTCAAGCTTGAGTCACCTCAACAAGCCTAGTGAGATTAGAAGAAGGAAAATTTCAATAATTGAGAACGAAAATTTTGAAGATAGAAATGAAACCAAAGGCCAAATATTGTCTACCTGCTAGCAGCTCTTTTTCCTGTTATCATCCTTGACCTTTTGCTTGAGCTGCCCATCGGATCGGGCCCGAAACTGGTTCATCCCCAATACCCGCGCGACTCGCGCCCAGTACAAGAAACGCCTGGCTAGACTCTTCCAAGACGTTTGATCACCAGTCGCCGATTTCACATGGGAGCGCTCTGCTGGACTGGTCAGCAAGTAATTGAGCAGCTCCTTCTCCGCTTGGGAAAACGGCTCCCCTGCAGATGGGGCGGGGACGGTGGCCGCCAATATCTGATCCAAACCAGGCAACTGATGATCGACCATGAATGGCGGACGCAAAACAATCTCGCTGACAGCAGACGTGTTGGCCACAGCAGGTTCCTCCGCCGTCGTGATGACTGTAGAAGAGGTCGGTTGATTTGAATTCCGGGTGGTCGGAGATGCGGCTGGAACTGATAGTTCGGCCGGCGGCGACGGCGAAATATTTAGGGAGCCTGGATCGTCGTGCTGATGGGCCGCCTCGGAATGTGATTGCAAACGATAATGACAACCTGGTCGTGCTGATGTGGTGGATGGCGCACGCTTCTTGAGACGTGCAAGATACTCCCAACGATTCTGAATCTCCTTGTGGGTCATCTCGACCAGATCATCACGACGGGAAGCAATGCAGGCGTACGCGGGGGCGATCACTTTGGTCCAATGAATGTTGCCGGCATGCCCGGCATCAATCTCTTGTTGAACCACTCGATCAATGATATTGTCTGATGACCCTTCAATGAATTGTTCGGGCGTAGATTGCAGATCCGATGCATGAGGTTGACTTGAACTTTGATTGGCGCTGGTTGCCAAGGTGACGATTCGAGTTGTAGTTGTTGTCACAGTCTCTTCCAACTGCACAATGTTGAAACTGGCAATAGGGGACGATCGCAATGGAGCAATCACTGATGTAGCTTGACTTAGGGCAGTAATGATGCTGCGTTTGGGCGCTGCTCGTTGAATGGGCAATCTGAATCGGGCCTGGGCAACCATATCCTCCAAGTGCTGTTTTAAGACCTGTTCTGATTTCGGCCGAATGAACCGTTTGAAAGCGAAATTGGTGGTACGCAGAGCCGAGACTAGAACAGACCAGATTCGGTGCAATTGCGGAAGATGCAAAGATTCAATAGGGAAATCCTTCAGATCCTGGACTTCATCGGGCAGAAGAAATTTGATAGCAATCGTTCGGAGCAAGCGACGCTCCAAGGGGTTGATCATTGGTGAAGTGCTCATGACAGCTTCCCATAGATTAAGCCCTTGTAATGCCGACTGGCGTTCATTTCCTGATGCGTTGAGGCTGCGAGGTTTTTTATGGTGACTCGATGAAGAGCTGCACTCATGCGATGTTGGTCCTGGCTTGTGCCGCTTGCGATTGGAATGAATGGAATGAGGCATGTTGCTGAATTTGATGCCAGATTCGGAGCCAATAAAAGGATCAGCGTCGTCGACATGGTTCAGATCACCATCGTCCCGCGGTGCAGCATCATCTTCTTCAACGATGCGATGATCATTGTGAGCCCTCTCGACAACAGCAGCGGTTACATCAAAGGCATCGTGCACAATGGCATCGAACGTGTGACTCGACCAAATTGCATTATCAGCGATTGATTCCGCGACCACTCCAAGAGATTCCAATTGCCCTGCTGGAATTTCGGGCAGTTGAGGAAGGGATTGTCCAAACGCTGTCGACAATCCGAATTCGTCGTCACAATCATCAATCGAGAGAGGCAATAAGTGAAACATCGTCGACAGAGACGTATGCGAGGGAGTGATTCCATCAGTCGAAAACAGTACGAGATATTAAGTGAGAATGATATGCATCCCAGAGATTGGCAAATACGCCCAGCGAGAATCAAATTGGATTTCCCCTCGAAAGTTGATTTGAGCGACAACAGCATGGAGCAGCAAGTTCCCTCCTTCCAGGGATATGGTCTCTGGGCAAATAGCTCGTCCATGACGCCACAAGTTTTCATTCTTCCCCGATCCACGGCGCAGACTCGAACGAAAGAAGCGATCCACGACTGTAGTCAACGCGGATGCGGGCGGCGTTAGGCATTTTCTGATGTGTTTTTTCTGTATCTCGTGGCAAGCGAGAAGTTTGCTTGTCACAATGCGCTTGGACGGGGGCACATCATTCAAGATTTCCCACTTTTTAATGCGATCCAACAGTGCCTCCAATTCAGCCTCAATGATGGAGCATTCCCGCATCGGAGCTTATCCAGTGCCAACAATGATTTCGGCCACCGCAGACATGAATTGTTCATGCCGAGCACGATCTGTGCTGTTCGAATTGTCCCGGTACCTTGTGATCAGGTGGTGATTGTCGAGAAGAACAATGATGTTCTCGAACTCCTCCAGCCATTCCCGATCATCGCAACACTTGTCCAGGTACATGATGAGCATCGAAGTATCAATACTATAAGCGTTGTACCGTCTCAGCAAACCCCGGCTAACAGATCGACGTTCGGCATTGCCCGTCGTGCTTGTGAATTGATGGGAGAGGATTTGTTGGCGCTCGTTCATGACGGAGTGCAATCTAGCAACTGGGGCGAATTTCCTGCCGTTGAACTCATCCGTTAATTTCATGCGTCCCGGCACGTTGTGATGATGGTCGGCCGAGAGATGAGTCCCGGTGATGGCGCCTTCCATTCGGTTGAAGAACGGGAGTTGGCGAGAAATGCAGTCGTTGACCAGGCATGTCAGCGTCGATTCCACAGGACCGAGAGTACCATTGTACCCATTGCAATGCTGAAAGAATGACGGAAAATCGGGAAACACTGTCGGATCCAGAGGCGTCGACGATTGCCAGAGTGCGGCATCCCTAGCGTGCATTTTCAAATACCACGACATGTGACCACGATATAGAGTGGCTTGACGCATGTATCGAGTCGTTCGGGCACAACGAATCACCTTAGCAACATCAGCACTGCCGGAACGGGACGTGTACAAGTCGTATGTCATTTGAACAAGACTGATGTCGTGCGCGCTCTGTTCAAACAGCTGTACGGGATAGTTAAGGACGATGGGCGTCGGGATCAACTTCTCGGTTTTGGCCTCGTCCATGACATGGAACGTGGCACCACAGCCGCCTAAGCTCGGTGACTTCCTGCACACATATCGAGCACAGAGAGCAAATGCAGTGGTGTCGATGCAATCGATGATTCGCGGGGCACTGAATTGCTTGCGAAAAAGAAAGCCGACTTTGTTGCAAGACGGGCATGCACCCGCTGTCACGTTGACGTCGTACTGCCGTTCTGGATCAATCACGAACATCAGTTTCAATAGATACGCGTTCAGGTCGGGACGTTTGCTCCATAGTGGCACGGGCGGATCGATTCGGATAGGAGGGCGCATGCCATCCTCGATCAGTTTCAGCTGGGTCTTGATCCAATCCTCTTGAATCCTGTTCAACGTGCCGGATTGCTTGCCACAAACGCACGGCTCACTGGTTGGGCGGTCGAATGCTGACGAATAGAATGGCGGCGTTTGGGTCGGAATAGATTCTGGTGGAATTTCAGGGCAGCGGCGGACCAGGGTTTCCACCGATCGCTGTGTTTTCGTAATTTCCCGCAGCGCAAGGTCGATACCGTTCATAGCAGAGTCTGGTTTCATGAAGTAAAATAAATAATGAGGCACAATAAGTAAATACAACAATAAAAAAATAACTTAACAGATGATAAATTATCTTCTACATTATTGAACGGTAATTTATTGCAGCATTACGACGTCCTGTCCGCGAAGTGGGCTCAGAATTATCATCTTCAATTTCATTTGGTCGATGTGGAGGTTCTAGATGTGATGGTTCGACTTCCTGGAGATGATTGTAAAGTCAACGTTGAGCGCGATTGTGTTCGCCTTGCATTCAGTGCACTTTGTTGTTCAGCAGTCAATGACCGTCTCCAATTACTAACACGCACTCGGGTTGACTCTCGAGTTTTCTCAGTTGGTGTTGTCGAAGTTGAAGGTCTCCCTCTTTAATTTATTTGCATAGACGGTACACGGGGCAATGCCCCTACAGCCAAGCGCGACCGTACCAGGCCCGCGAGGGAAATTACTAACCTATATTTGCTTTATTTTATGTTGACCTCACATTCTATACTTGTGTTCTTTGAAAAACACAAGTTAGAGAAAGCGCTTTAACAAACAAATCCTAAATTAATAATTATTAAAAAACTAAGAAGGCTTCAGAAGAAAAGTGGAAATAGAGGCTCAGATCATCTCCAAACTAGTCCAAGAAGAGGTGAAATGGAGAGAGCGAATAAACACTCATCTCTCCAACCACCTTCCAGTGCTAATGATAGTTGTAGGGGTTGCCTGAGAAGTCTTCTCCACAGGCCATCCTCAATGCCCTCAACATTCAAGGGAAAAAGACATCATTAGTCCATGTCAGCTCCATGATTCCTCATCGCCTCTAATTGATGCAGATAAAATCTCATTAAGCATGTCAACAATTGCAAAGTGAAACTCTAACAATCATTGGAGAATGAAGCCTAAGTGGAGAACTTGGGGCTCGGATCATTTCCAAACTAGTCAAAGAGAAGGAGAAGGGGGCAGAGAAGACTCGTCAGGCCATCCTCCGTGCATTGTAAAAAAAAACTCTCACCTGCCATCCAACCTCCCTCCAACATTATGATGGGTTGCACGGGTTGCCTGAGAAGCCTCGCCACAAGCCATCCTTCTTTCCCATCAATGATTCGTCATCGCCCCCCAATAGTTTGATCCCCTATATGACCAACGATTGCCGACGTAGCGTTTATTAGGAGGCAAGAGAACAAGTGACCAAGTGTTATTGCATTTCATGACTTGCATTTCCTCATTCATAGTAGTCCTCCACCAGATGTCTCAAATTAGTTTCTTTTTTTAACCAAAGAAATACACTCAAAATAGAGAAGAGTCACTATAAGGTAAAAATACCCAATTAATAATTGCAAAGTTAATACACTCAAAATAGAGAAGAGTCAGCAGGAAGAAGAAATTGCAAGGGGGCGGCAGGAGGAAGAAGAAATTGCAAGGGGGCGGCAAGAAGAAGAAGAAGAAGAAGAAATTGCAAGGGGGCGACAGAAAGAAGAAATTGCAAGGGGGCGGCAAGAAGAAGAAGAAGAAGAAGAAGAAATTGCAAGGGGGCGGCAGGAAGAAGAAGAAAAAACCTGGTAGCGGAAGCAGCGCCAGGCGCTAGGGCACGGGAGCTGCCTGTGCGAATAGAAATATAGAAACCGGAAAGCGGAGAATGCAATTTTTATTATCCAAAAAAGTAAGTATTACAAAGGTATAGCCTCCCTTATATAGAATGGAGGAGATGGGAGAGAATACAAATACCCAATGTGGGACTAAATACACAAAAACATCATCTACAAAGCTAACCGCCAATCCGCCCAGGAGACCGCCTAACCGTGCGGTTAGTAGGCACTAACCGCCCGGTCACCACTAGAGAACACGCAGCCGACCACCGAGATCCCAGAGATTAGCCGGCAGACCGCCCGGCTACCAAACCGCCAGTCTTAGCCGCCTGTCCGCCAAGGTCTATACAGCAACACAGAGATTAGCCGGGCTGACCGCCCGGCTACCAAACCGCCAGTCCTAGCCGCCTGTCCGCCCAGGTCTATACAGCAACACTCCCCCTCAAGCTGGAGCATAGATGTCAATCATGCCTAGCTTGCTGCAAATGTGGAAGAAAGAGGCGGACACAGGTTTTGTGAATATATCTGCCAGCTCTTTCTCCGAGGTAACAAACGGAGTGCAAATCTGGTTCTTCAACACTTCTTCTCGAATGAAGTGACAATCAACCTCTATGTGCTTTGTTCGCTCATGGAAGACCGGATTTTTAGAAATGTAGATCGCAGCTTTGTTGTCGCAGAATATGAGAAGTGGATAGTTGTAGACCTCTCCTAGATCCAGTATGAGAGCCCGCAACCATTTTAACTCACACGTGGTTAATGCCATGCTACGATATTCTGCTTCCGCACTAGACCTGGAGACTACTGACTGCTTCTTGCTCTTCCAGCTAACCAAGTTTCCTCCAACAAACGTGCAAAATCTGGAAGTCGACTTGCGATCCCCTTTGTCGTCCGCATAGCTAGCGTCGGAGTACGCTTCGACTCTTAGGTGACCGTTTTTCTGAAAGAGAAGACCTTTCCCAGGTGCGGACTTCACATACTCCAATATCCTTAGAGCGGATTGAAGATGACATTCCCTAGGCGACTGCATAAACTGGCTGACCTTTCCCACTGTATATGAGATGTCTGGTCTGGTCACCGTAAGGTAGATGAGTTTGCCAACAAGACGCCGATACCTCGCAGTATCCAATAGAGGTGGTGATTCGTCTGTCCATGTCTTGTCTTCTCCAGGAGCCATGGGACACCGGGCAGGTTTAGCACCCGTCAATCCTGCCTCTTTCAACAAATCAAGAGCATACTTTCTTTGGGAGAGAACCAAGGAACACGGTTTCCGAGAGATTTCAATTCCCAAGAAGTATTTTGGAGAACCCATATCCTTCGTGACTAGGTGTTGGCGGAGATGGACCTTCGTCAAGGCTACACCAGCTTGATCGTCGCCAGTAAGAAGAATATCATCCACGTAAACAGCTAGCACAACCAGACCCGAAGATGTCTTGCGAATGAACAAGGAGTGATCAGCCGAACTCCTGGTGAAACCGATAGCCCCAACGATGCTACTGAACTTATCGAACCACGCCCTGGGACTTTGCTTTAGGCCATAGATGGCCTTCTTCAACCGACATACTTGAGTCTCCCCCTGAGCAACATACCCAGGAGGTTGCTCCATGTAGACGTCCTCGTGAAGGTCACCATAGAGGAAGGCATTCTTGACGTCCAACTGCGAAATAGACCAATCCCTGTTGACCGCCACCGATAAAAGGACCCGAATGGTGCTGAGGCGAGCAACTGGCGAGAACGTGTCAAAGTAATCAACACCATAGGTCTGAGTAAACCCTTTTGCAACAAGACGGGCTTTGTACCGGTCCACACTGCCATCAGGACGGAACTTGACGACAAACACCCAGCGACAACCAACCACATCCGTGCCAAAAGGAGGAGGCACAAGGGTCCAAGTGCCCCGGTCAGAGAGAGTAGCAATCTCGTCATCCATGGCAGCCTTCCAGTGAGGAATATCAAGGGCTTCCTGGTAGGTGCGAGGTGTGGTAGTCGCGGAGATGGCTAGGGCGAAGTCCCTGCGAGAAGGTGTTAGCCGATCATAAGAAATAACAGCTGCCAGCGAGTGCTGGGTGCACGTCCGAACCCCTTTGCGAAGGGCAATGGGCATCTCCAGGTCCTCGAGTTCCTCAGTCGCCGATGCATCCGTGGCGGAGATAGCTGGCCCGGGAGAAGAGAGAGACGGCCGAGGGGACGAGGGAGAAGGATCATGATCAAGAGAAGGAGCGGCTGGTGGAGGTGGGGATGGAGGAAGCTCAAGAGGAGTGGATGTGGTGGAGAGAATGGGTGGAGAGGTCGAGTCGGTAGGAGGAAGAGGGAGGTTCGATCCATCGACCTGTGGGAGATCAGAAGAGAAGTAAGCGGCATTCTCAAAGAATGTCACATCCGCCGAGACGAACTGCTTGCGATGAACAGGGTCAAAGCAGCAGTAACCTTTTTGAGTTGTGGAGTAACCCAAAAAGATACACTTCGTAGCACGAGGGGACAATTTGTCACGAGTTGCGGCAGGGCTATGAACAAAGGCACTGCACCCAAAAATGCGGAGTGGTAAGGGAAAGGGGTCCTTGGAGGGATAGAGGATGGAAAAAGGGGTTTTGCCTTTGAGGACGGTAGAGGGAATGCGATTGATGAGGTAGCAGGAGATGAGGACCGCGCAGCCCCAATAGCTACGAGGAACCTGCATCTGCGTCATGAGAGTGCGAGCGACATCGAGGAGGTGACGGTTTTTACGTTCTGCCACCCCATTTTGCTGGGAGGTATAGATGCAGCTAGTTTGATGAATGATGTCATGTTGCGTACAGAAAGAAGCGAAATCACTACTCAGATACTCTTTTGCATTATCAGAGCGAAAAATTTTGACAGAAGCATCAAATTGATTTTTAATCATATAATAAAATGACGTCCATACAGAAAAAAGTTCGGAGCGATCCTTTAATAGATACACCCACGTACATCGAGAATAATCATCAATAAAGGTTACAAAATAGGAACTTCCACGCCCGATGGTGAGGGTAGGGGAAGGTCCCCAAACATAAGTGAGATCCGGGCGCCGAAGCGGGATTCGCGATTGTAGATGGATTTCCCGGAGATACGCGGCCGCCGGAGAGGAGAATGAAAGGAGAACGAGAGGAGGAGGAGATGAGAATGAGAGGAGAACGATCGTGGAAGAGGTTGAAGGCACGGGAGTCGCGGGGGTATTTTGGGAATCGCCTAACTTCAGTCCGATTCAGTCGGACTGAAGTGAGGCCCGACCGGGCGGGGGGGGGGGGGGGGGGGGGGGGGGTCGGTGATCAGATTAAAGTAGTGTTTGATGGTCGAGATCTAATGGGGGTAGTTTTATTGGATGGTCAAGATTTATTGAAGGGTCCATTTTAATGCTATCATGGGACTGTAATTTTGTTGGATGACCAATATTTGTTTGTGACACGTTTTATCATGGGACTGTGTAAAAATTTGAAGTGTGAGCTTTTTCGAAATGCAGAGTTAATATACAAAAAAATTGGGACGAGACGCTGCCCCCACCGGGCAGTGGAACCCCCTAAAAATCCTGCGTAGGGGCATTTGATACGAGATTAGGATCTCGAAACTCTCAAAAACACTTCATAGGGACATTTGATGCAAGATTGAGATCTCACATCTTAATTTATTCGATTAACAACTCCTACCTTATAACCCCTAAAAACTTTGCATAGGGGCACTTGATATGAGGTTCGAATCTCAGAACACCAAAAACTCTTCATATGGGCATTTGATACGAGGTTGAGATCTCTCATCTTAGACTATTCGCCTAATCGGATCACAATGCAGTCATCTTCGTCGCTATTGCGGCTCAACTCTGACCATGGAACATTCACCTAGTGCCTCATTAGTGTAACCATATTCTCCCTTTGGAATGAAGTATCTTTGTACGATCGCATGATATTCCATAATAACAATTTGACGAAATTATTGAGCTACAAGCCGAACAATGACTATTTGATGTGCCGACCCTAACAGTTACGTACGATTGCGGAGACATCATATTCATGATGAACATATTTATCATAGTTATTTGTAACGAGCTCACGATCGAGATCACCGCTATCATCAATATAGATTCGTTACCAAAAAATGTGACTATCAGAATTATCGATTTCATCAATTTTATTGAAGCTTGCTATATCCAGATACTTGTTTAGAAAGACTGGTGTGGAAGGGAATACAATAGTTTGAAGTTAAGCATGTAGAATTTCACCAAATTATGTGAACATCTTATTTCTATAGAATATACCCCCTTATAGCGAGTAAGTGATTGCCTGATAATGAGCAAGAAATATGTATTTTTTTTGCTAAACATGTTGTATTGAACTATGAATTCCTAATATTATTTATCTGAATATAAATATGAGGCCTCACTAAGTATATGACATGATTGTATGAAAATTTAGTTATTCAATCATTTGCTAAATTGTCACCGATTACTCGTATTCCTATCGACAAAAGATCTTCTAAACTGTTTGATGAGAAACTTTGATAGAAGATTCTATATTTTGATGACGTTTTATAAATAATTATTATAAAAGCTAAACATATATGTTAACATTTTCATGAAAAACACGATTAATGCTAATTTTTTGTATTGGCGGTGTTTTTACAAAAAAAGTATCGCTAAATAAAAACTAACGGCGACGCTTTCAAAAATGTTACTGTTGCGGACAAACTCGGCGTCCCGGTCAGATCGGAATAAACTGGGCCGCCTTAGATCTCGGGACGGTCGAGCGCGCACACAGTCAGTGAAAAAAACGAATTGACGCAAGATGTTTTTACGTGAAAAAACCCCTCAACTGGGTAAAAAACCATGTGACCGGATCTGTGCCGGTCAAAGTCCACTATCTGCTCGCGGTTACAGGGCGTTTGGGGAATCGAGGGCGACGAGCCGCTCCTTATTACAACTTAGAGGTGAGAGAGAATTTTCTGACTCGCAACGGGCAACAGGCTGCGCCGAAGGAGTTCTAACTGCAAACTTGGTGGTTGGCGTGCTTGAGCGCTGACGGTGGTCGTCTCCTTCCCTTCCTTGCGCACTTAGGGACTTGGCTCGTAGGCGGCTTGAAGATGGCCCGAGGGAGGAGTTCGGCAGAGCTCTGGCTTTAGGAAGAAGAAGACTTCAGAGCAAATAGGTGAGAAATGAGGAGATCTGGGGCTCCTTTTATAGCCTCTAGGAGGTGGTTATGGCGGGCCCCCCACTAACTTGGTGGTTTAGTAGGTGGTTACCTGTAGATCGGACGACGACGAATACTCAGTAATGATCGGACGGTTGCCAACGTGCAAGCGGCGACGGCGGTTGACGGTGGCGGTGACAGCCGGCGGCGAGAGGCGGTCGGCGGTAGCGGCGGCGGCGGCCGGGCGGCGGCGGCCGGCAGCAGTCGGCGGGCGGCGGCGGCGACCGGCGGTAGTTGTTGAGTGGGAGGCCACCATGATCTCTCCTATTGTGGTGGAGATCATGGGGGAGTGAGTTGACTAGTCAAACCCATAATCTCCATAATAGGAGAGATCATGGGGGAGATGGTTAAGTGCACACCCAAGCCTATAAATGAGGTTTCATCCTCATCAATTGCCCCCCAAATCCTTTGTTGTCGGAGGTTGGTACGAGCGAGAGAACAAGGATTTTCCCTCCTTCTCTTCGACTATGACGGCGTCCAGCGACAGGCCAGAAACATCCGCGAGCGGCGCCCGACGAGCTCAGGTAACGACATGTTAAAAAATATCTGCGGGAGAGGGGGGACGACACGCCCACGGTCGGACGGCGCGACGACGGCCAACGCGCGGGTACGTGCGGACCGAGTTGTGCAGGGAGCGCATCCGGTCTCGCGCGCGCCCTTGACTGCTCGCAATAGTGCGTGCGCAACCGTAGCGAGTGCGTTACTATAGCGTGCTACAGTGCTCGCAACTGCAGCGTGCACAACTGTAACGCGCAACTGTAGCGCGCTACAGTGCGCGCGCAACTGTAGCGCGATACAGTGCGCGTGCACAGTGTAAGACCCCATTTTTTTACTTTTTAGAACCGCAGGGTCTTAGACTCAGAACCGCCTCTTTGCGGTGACACCTTCACGCCCGGGAAGGTCGTCACTACAAAACACTGGTCCTGCCGGCCAAATCGATCACAGAAAAGTAGCAAAAAAGAGTAAAAGACATGTCCACAGAAATCACATATATAGTTAATAATCTCCACGAAGGGAGAGTCCACAGAAACAATAATAAAGGTACTAAAAATAGGGCTCAAGCCCGGTACATCAATATCCTCACTACATATCACTCAGTGCGGAAACAAATCTATAACAACTACTAGAAAACGGGACTCACTGTCCCAGCTGTCTGAACTCCAGTGCTAGACTGTCCTATCTCCAAACGTGCCGACCTCCGGGGTTGCTCCTCCATGCTGGGATCCACGTTCCTCTAAAATGATGTGGTTCGAAAACTATTAGTCTAAAAGACTAAGTCCTACCATCCCCCACCCCTTCCCCCATGGATCCTAGGCACCGAGTGGGGAGAAGGAAAGGAAAGGTATGAAGGTGGAGAATAACAAGGTAGCAGGTGGCGGCGAAACTAATCTAGCAGTGCTATGACAATATGTGGCAATAACAAAGATATGAAAACTGGACAAGAAATAAGTAACCTTAACTTATATGAAAACACATAAGCTAAGAGATCTTCTGCAAGTCTCCTATCGTATAAAAATTCTCATACCAATTTATACGATAGGGTGTTGATTTTCTAACAAGCATGTATATATTTACATAATAAAAATCTTAACTTATAAGCACGCTCACGCGAGCTTATAAACCAAATGGTTGTTTTGCCGGGCCTATTGTATAAAAGGTCCCATATCAATTTATACAATATGTGTCAAGGGTTAAATGTAATAGTTATGCTATGTTTGCAAGTATGTTATGATGTGAAACATGCAAGTGCAACCCACCCACTCGACTTTGTGCACACAGACCTTTAGTTCTCCCTTTCTGGAGCCGAACCTCCCAGGATACCTCCGTAGTGGCAAACAGAAGCGGTGGGTTGGGCCTCGCCCACCTCTAAACCGGTAATTGTACTGCTAGTCAGACCTATCGTACGCCTCAATGATGGTGCACTAAGCGGAGCTCCTGCGTACTCTTTGCCGGCTGGTCCACCAGACTTAATTTGGCGAAGTGCTAAACCACACTTGCCGAGTCAACGTATTGGCGTCGGTGCATCGACCCTCCAACACCGAAGACCCACCACCTTAGAATTATGCGCATGCAACCTTGATATATCAACCACCAAGCCAAAGCTCCCCGGACTAACACGTTCGTCACAACCAACAACCGAGCCAAAGCTCGTCGGGCCAACCTGCCCATCACTAAATCCACCGAGCCTACTGCCCGAATGACCCAACCTAATATCCCGAGACATCGAGGTGAGTGAAAGTAAATCTCTAGTTATACTAGTTACTGTTGCAGTTTATGTTGCCTACAGTTTAGGTTAGCTCAAGATTGCCCAAGGCATAACCCGTGAAGGGCTCTCGAGGGTACTAGGAACTACGATAGGCTGAAGCCCAAAGCTCCCTTTCGCAAGACACTTATTATTATTGATTAATACCCGATTCCCGATCCTTTTTGTATTACACCGATTCTAACTCTAATGTGTTTTGATCTTCTCTCTCCCTCCACAGGAAATACGATCTTTCGTCGATCCCGAGCACCACCTAATTTTAGACAGCTCTACAACCTACTCATCCCAACTTCTAATGGTATACTCCAATCCACTTCACTAAAATCAATAAACCATAATCCTATCTCCCTACAACCATTCCCCATGTTAACACAGTTTCCGCAGTTTTACTAAATGCAGACCACCTTATGCTATATGACGTGCATGATAAGAGGTACTCTAAATCCTCATCCAAACACCCTAATATAATTAATGGAGGCCTATCATTATATTTATAGCCTAAATTCAGAAACTTGGAATTTTCCTAATTTATCTGACATTTTATTTATTTCTCCTAAAAATCCAAATGCCCTAGTTTGAATATGAAGTGGCCCTTACAGTCATGCCAAATGCTCCATAAAATTATAATAAATACTAGGCAGCTAATTAACAATAGATTCAAGTCTTCCTAAATTTTTTGCAAGGTTTAAGCCTCTGATCCATAATTTTAAATATAATCACACAATTAACAGCTAAAGAAGCAAATGTTGTAAATAAGATTTTAAAAATTATAAGAAAATTCAAGCATAACTAAAATGCCCCAAAAACACTCCTGACCAAGTTCCCAAATTTTACAGTAAATAATGAACTCTGACTTTAATTTAGAATGACAATCCTCTTCCATAATTCAATGAAACAACTACTGAAAATATTCATCTAAAATTTATAATAAAAATTTTTTATGAGCATACTTTTTTAATATCACTACTGAACAAGCTTTATAATTTTCTAACAAACATTGTGCTCTGAATCTAATATTGAACATATTTGCATATTTAAAAGCTTGTGAGGTAAGTACTGAAAATATGCATCTAAAAATTATAATAAAAATCAACTGTAAGCATAATGAACTAAAACTTCCTCTGCCCAATTTTCACAATTTGCCAATAAACAGTGAGATCATAATAAATAAAAGACTATCAAGAGCAAATCCATATAATACAAAGGAGGTACTAAATATATTATTCCAATATTCCCAATAAAATTACCAGATGCTATTATTGACCCTATGACCACACTACCTAAGTTTCACAACTTTTCTTAAAGTTTTGACACTCCATCATACCATTATGAAATTTGTGACCTAAACTAGGGTTAGGGTTTTGAGAGGTTTAACTATCTCTAAACCCACTAATATTTCCACCAGAGGACTTTAACCACCATAGGGTACTGTCTACCAAATTTCAAGTTCATACAAGGACATTTGACCCCATGCCCTTCTCAAACCCCCAAGGTCCAAACTTAGGGATTGAACTTGGGCCATAGGGCAATTCTACCCTAAATCACCCCATAAATCATATGAGGGTGTTAAATGTCATGCCAAACCAGTAGCCCAAATTTAAACCTCTGTTGAGGTTGTTTGGACACCCAAACCCACAAGGTGCACTTTTGACCAAAATACCCTTTTTGGGCAAAACTAGGGTTTACTCATTTCCCAACTAAATCAACTCTTAATGAGGTGAAAATTTATATAGAACCTCATGATGACCCTAAGGACCACTCACCAAAATTTTGGAGGGTTTGGAGGTCATTAGGTCCCCTAATTAATTTACCCTAGGATTACTAAATAATTTCTAAAACTATAGAGAAATTATATCCAAAAATTCTCATTTTTAGACAAGTCCTAGGAATAGGTTATGGTGACTCCCTGTCCAAATTTCAGGTCATTTGGACAAGGGATGAAGTGGGGGCATTCATTTTAGTTTCTGTCTAACACTAGGTATAGACCCCACCAAAATGAGTGCCCTGGTCAAACCAAGCACCCAAATTTGTTCAAACCAATTTTAAAAAAAAGTACACCCCTAGGACTACAACTTTGGTATATACCATTTTTTTCTGTAGGTGACCCTAGGTATTTTTAATAAATAGAAATATTAAATACATATCCTGTGACAAAAATGAAATGAAATGAAAATATAACAGATAGTTTAAATAGTGTTCAGCACGAATCTTGGCGCATGATAGACGACATCGGGTCATCGTCTATGTACAACCCCGTATTCGCAGAGTAGGGTACTTTCGGCAGGCGCAGAGCCAGTTTTAAGCTTTTAAGCTTTTTGGATATTTTGGACTCTTGGTGGCCAATTTTGGCTCTAGCTTGGAATATACTAGTAGGGGGAGGAAAAATTTGCCTCCCCCTTGCCCCTTCTTTTGAGAGTCGGGTGCGGCAAGTTGGCCGGCACCCCCCGACGAGGTGAAGTGCGAGGTGGGGGGGGCAGCAGGGTCGACTGGAGACCGGGGTCTCGTCCCCCTGCCCCTTAGCCCCGAGCAGAGGCGAGACCGGCCGGCCATGCCCTCGCCCGCGCGGCTAGTCCCCCCCAGGCTCGGGTGTCCAGGGAGGCGGGAGGAGTGTGGTTTGGTCTCCTCTCGCCCTTGGACCACTTTGCCCCTAGGGAGGATTTTTCCCTTTTTACCCTCCAGTGTGGGTATTTTCTATTGGTTGGAGGTATGTTTGCCTTGGGGGCATTTTGGTCATTTTGACCCCAGGACTACTTGGAAAAACTATAAATAGACCCCCTTGGGTACCTTTGGAGAGGCATTGGCTTTTGGCTTCCTCCTCCCTAGCTTTCCTCTTGGTAGAGTTGAGAGAACTCTCCAAGGTACCCAGCTCTCATTGGTAAGGGAGGGGAAGTGTTCTTGTGACCTTTCGGGTGTGTGGTGGGACCTCCGCGCTAGAGCCGAGGGTCTGTTCCTAGTTCTCAAGTCTTTGGCCCGTGACATTCTTCCAAGTGTAGTAGGTGTGAGGTCACCCCTTCCCCAAGGGTCGAACTCCACAGAGACCAAGTTTTTGGTTTCAACATTTTGGTGCGGTGAGCGTGGAGAGTGACCAGCACAGAAAATCTTGGGTGAGTGTCATGGCTGGAGATCGGGGAGGTAGTGATGACTTCGGCGAGCTCCCCAACCCCGGACCCTTCGTAGGAAGGGAGGAGTTCATGGCTTCCATCTCAGGCATCATGGAGATGCTGAGAAGCATTGCCCCTCGGGCTGACAGCTCAACCCCCACCCCCTAGGGACTAGCTCCCAGGGGTCTCGGTGAGCTAACCCAGAGTGGTCTCGGCGAGCTGGCTCCCAGGGGGCAAGGCGAGATCACCCCAGCGGGGGGAGAAGCAAGTATGCCAGATAGGAGACCTGGGAAGGAAAGGATGGTAGAGGGGGTCGAGCGAGACCTCCCAGGCCGGGAGCTGTTCCCCAGCCCGGCGAGAGCTAGCCCCCCAGGCGAGCAGGTCGCGCGTGTAGAGGTCGCGAGAGCACCCCTTAGGGGGTCACCCTTCAGTGAGTTGATCATCTCAGCTCCCGTTCCCGAGGGGTTCAGAGAGCCAGACATGGCTTACTATACCGGGAAAGATGATCTCGTCCAGCACCTGCAGTGGTTCGAGGATGCCGTCTCCATCAGGCCGATGACGGATGCCTTCAAGTGTCGCCTCTTTGCGATCACATTGAAGGAGAAGGCAAGGGACTGGTTTCATCAACTCCCCCCGAGGTCGATCTATGGGTTCGAGGACTTGAGCCGAAGCTTTCAGCTCCGCTTCTCCACCTCCAAGAAGAGGAAGAAGAGTCTCGAGTCCATCTTTCTGATAAGGCAGAGGGCCGAGGAATCGCTGGCTCACTACGTTGACAGGTTCCAAGAGGAGATCCTGGATATCCAGGAGATGCCGGGGTATGCTCTCCAGATGGCCTTCACTGTTGGACTGAAGGAGGGCTTCTTCAAGATGAGCTTGACCCGGAAGACCCCCCTTTCCTTCGAGGAGCTGATGGAAAGGGCGGCAGAGGAGATAGCCATGGAGGCAGCCAACCCGGCCTTTGTGAAGAAGTTGGCAAAGTTGACAGAGGTGGAGTCAAAAGAGCAAGGTGGCTCAAGGCATCAAGAAGGAAGAAGGAGAGAGGAGCCGAGAACTCAGGGGTTCCAAGGACGGGAGGGTCCGGAGCTAGGTTGGAGGCACCAGGGAGGACCTGCCCAGGGTCCAGGAAGAGCTCTCATCCAGGGTGGGGGGGACTTTCAAGGAGGCCAAGGAAGATACAACTTCCAAAGGCAAGCCCCTAGACAGCTCCTACCCCCACCACAGCAAGCGATGACGATCGGTCGAAGGGAGAGGAGGAACCGCACGGGAATAGGAAGAGTAAGAGTAGAGTTACCCTACTGTGAGTTTCACCAGGAGGAGGGCCATGCAACAACTACTTGCCCCGAGTTCCAGGAATTGAGAAGGACAAGAGCTCCGGCACCACAACCTCAACAACCGCAAGATCCGGTACGGATTGAAGAAGTCCAGCCCGAGACAGCAAGGGAGAGGTGTGAGGATCGGGTCGATGTGGGAACACGAGGGAAGATATGAGCGACTCACGGTGAAGTGGAGATCGTGCCCGGGTCCTCTGAAGAAGCCTCGCCCCAGTAGAGTCATGTACTTTTCTTATGATGTAATGAGTCCATCCCCCGACCGGTAGAGTCGGGGGGGTCATGTAACCCATCACTTTTTTCCCCTTTTGAGGATGTTGAATTTTGGCAGAGTTCAGGTAGCATGCCCCGTCCCCAAGACCCTTAGCTCCAAGATGATTCCGCTGCCAGGCTCTCACTAGCTGGCAGGGCAGGTTGATCTCTCGTAGAGGCTAAGTATTTTAGCTCCGGGATGATTCCGCTGACCAGGCTCTCACTAGCTGGCATGGCAGGTTGATCTCTCGTGGAGGCTAAGTATTTTTGCTCCGAGATGATTCCGCTGTCAGGCTCTCACTAGCTGGTGGGTTCAGGTTGATCTCTCGTGGGAGCTAAGTATTTTTGCTCCGAGATGATTCCGCTGCCAGGCTCTCACTAGCTGGTGGGTTCAGGTTGATCTCTCGTGGGAGCTAAGTCCTTCTGCTCCGAGATGATTCCGCTGTCAGGCTCTCACTAGCTGGTGGGTTCAGGTTAATCTCTCGTGGGAGCTAAGTCCTTTTGCTCCGAGATTATTCCGCTGCCAGGCTCTCACTAGCTGGTGGGTTCAGGTTGATCTCTCGTGGAGGCTAAGTATTTTTGCTCCGAGATGATTCCGCTGCCAGGCTCTCACTAGCTGGTGGGTTCAGGTTGATCTCTCGTTGGAGCTAAGTCCTTTTGCTCCGAGATGATTCCGCTGCCAGGCTCTCACTAGCTGGTGGGTTCAGGTTGATCTCTCGTGGGAGCTAAGTCCTTTTGCTCCGAGATGATTCCGCTGCCAGGCTCTCACTAGCTGGTGGGTTCAGGTTGATCTCTCGTGGAGGTTAAGTATTTTTGCTCCGAGATGATTCCGCTGCCAGGCTCTCACTAGCTGGTGGGTTCAGGTTGATCTCTCGTGGGAGCTAAGTCCTTTTGCTCCGGGATGATTCCGCTGCCAGGCTCTCACTAGCTGGCAGGGCAGGTTGATCTCTCGTGGAGGCTAAGTATTTTTGCTCCGAGATGATTCCGCTGTCAGGCTCTCACTAGCTGGTGGGTTCAGGTTGATCTCTCGTGGGAGCTAAGTCCTTTTGCTCCGAGATGATTCCGCTGCCAGGCTCTCACTAGCTGGTGGGTTCAGGTTGATCTCTCGTGGAGGCTAAGTATTTTTGCTCCGAGATGATTCCGCTGCCAGGCTCTCACTAGCTGGTGGGTTCAGGTTGATCTCTCGTGGGAGCTAAGTCCTTTTGCTCCGAGATTATTCCGCTGCCAGGCTCTCACTAGATGGTGGGTTCAGGTTGATCTCTCATGGAGGCTAAGTATTTTTGCTCCGAGATGATTCCGCTGCCAGGCTCTCACTAGCTGGTGGGTTCAGGTTGATCTCTCGTGAGAGCTAAGTCCTTTTGCTCCGAGATGATTCCGCTGTCAGGCTCTCACTAACTGGTGGGTTCAGGTTGATCTCTCGTGGGAGCTAAGTCCTTTTGCTCTGGGATGATTCCGTTGTCAGGCTCTCACTAGCTGGCAGGGCAGGTTGATCTCTCGTGGAGGCTAAGTATTTTTGCTCCGGGATGATTACGCTGACCAGGCTCTCACTAGCTGGCAGGGCAGGTTGATCTCTCGTGGAGGCTAAGTGTTTTCACCCCGAGGCCGTCTCGTCGCCCAGGCTCCCATTAGCTAGCATGACAGGTTGACCCCTCGGGAGGCTAAGTGTTTTCACCCCGAGGCCGTCTCGTCGCCCAGGCTCCCATTAGCTGGCATGACAGGTTGACCCCTCGGGAGGCTAAGTGTTTTCACCCCGAGGCCGTCTCGTCGCCCAGGCTCCCATTAGCTGGCATGACAGGTTGACCCCTCGGGAGGCTAAGTGTTTTCACCCCGAGGCCGTCTCGTCTCCCAGGCTCCCATTAGCTGGCATGACAGGTTGACCCCTCGGGAGGCTAAGTGTTTTCACCCCGAGGCCGTCTCGTCACCCAGGCTCCTATTAGCTGGCATGACAGGCTAACTCAGCGAATACGTTGGGTTGGATGTTTCTTTCCGAGCTTGTGCCAACCTCGAAAAGAGCGGGGATTGTGTACAACCCCGTATTCGCAGAGTAGGGTACTTTCGGCAGGCGTATAGCCAGTTTTAAGCTTTTAAGCTTTTTGGATATTTTGGACTCTTGGTGGCCAATTTTGGCTCTAGCTTGGAATATACTAGTAGGGGGAGGAAAAATTTGCCTCCCCCTTGCCCCTTCTTTTGAGAGTCGGGTGCGGCAAGTTGGCCGGCACCCCCCGACGAGGTGAAGTGCGAGGTGGGGGGCAGCAGGGTCGATTGGAGACCGGGGTCTCGTCCCCCTGCCCCTTAGCCCCGAGTAGAGGCGAGACCGGCCGGCCATGCCCTCGCCCGCGCGGCTAGTCCCCCCCGGGCTCGTGTGTCCAGGGAGGCGGGAGGAGTGTGGTTTGGTCTCCTCTCGCCCTTGGACCACTTTGCCCCTGGGGAGGATTTTTCCCTTTTTACCCTCTAGTGTGGGTATTTTCTATTGGTTGGAGGTATGTTTGCCTTGGGGGCATTTTGGTCATTTTGATCCTAGGACTACTTGGAAAAACTATAAATAGACCTCATTGGGTACCTTTGGAGAGGCATTGGCTTTTGGCTTCCTCCTCCCTAGCTTTCCTCTTGGTAGAGTTGAGAGAACTCTCCAAGGTACCCAGCTCTCATTGGTAAGGGAGGGGAAGTGTTCTTGTGACCTTCCGGGTGTGTGGTGGGACCTCCGCGCTAGAGCCGAGGGTCTGTTCCTAGTTCTCAAGTCTTTGGCCCGTGCCATTCTTCCAAGTGTAGTAGGTGTGAGGTCACCCCTTCCCCAAGGGTCGAACTCCACAGAGACCAAGTTTTTGGTTTCAACAGTCTACCTCCAGCTGACGGCCAGGATCATCCCGACCTGGATCCACTTCCTAATCTATTTCCCGGCCATCTAACCACTTCCCTGGCCGGCCACCGCCACGACCACCTCCATCAAGGTGGTGGCTATCGCCAGGCGGCGGCACAGCCACCGGAGGGGCCTTTTTCGGCGATCCCGACAAGAAGATTTTTCCCGAAAAACCATAAAATCGAAAGCTTTGATCGGGCTCAATTGAGCCCGATCTTCATTCTAACTGAAACCTAAGATCTACCCATGGGCGTAGCTAGTATAGGTCCAGGGGGGCACGTGCCCCCCCTGATTTATCGGGGAATAGGAATAGGGATTTCACCATTTTCATTTCCGCCATTCCGCTAACCTAATCGCCGGCCCGCCGCTGCTCCCTATCCCGCATTACCGCCGCTACTAGCCTGCTCCTTCACCCGTGACCCGGCGGTACTCTTCTTCTTCTTCCTCTTCACAGAGTTCACACCCGGCTTCTTCTTCTTCTTCTAAGTTCTGGCCCTTCTCTGATTTCTGCCATTCTGATATGTTCAGATCGCTCTGCCCCCCTATCCCTTGATCGATTTCTTCATGGATACTTGTCTACTTGATAGCTTGTTTTCTTCTAGTGGATTTGTTCTGATTTCTTCTTGGATTTGTTCAGATCGCTCTGCCTCCTAGTCTCCTACTTGGATCTGGATCGATAGCCACGTCAACCTCCAACTTATCCTCCACCGGCTAATAACTCAAGGTAATGGTCAGTTGATACTTGATAGCTTGATTTTTTTCTTGAATTCTTCTTACCTTATTTTGTTGTCTAAATATTTCTAGTAATCATGCTCACTCAATTTAATAGAAAGAAGCTTCAATTCTAAATCTTGCATTTCACCAAAAAGGAAACTCATGTACTGAACTTCTAATACGTTTAAGTCAAACAATAAGTTCACCAAGCTTGTATTCAATTATGTATTAATGATTGTTATCCAAATCAATTTAGAAAATTGTTTTTTTCAACACTAAATAATTGACATGTCTAAGAACTAAAATAATATCTATCTCAGTGATTCATCTGGCAGAGTTTTATTCTGAAGATTTTTCCCCAAGGGAGGTTTTAATACTTCATGACCAGCTTGACATATATATTTTTGACATGAGATCGAAAAAAAAGTTTTCAATGCTGAATGGAATTTCCGATCTTGCTAAGAAGATGGTGGAAACTGGAAGAGACAGAACTTATCCACTAATATATTTGCTCTTGACTTTAACTTTAATCTTACATGTTGCAACTGGTAGTGTTGAAAGAGTATTTTCAGCCAAGACTTGTGTGAAGAATCGACTCCGAAATAAAATGAGTGATCAATGGTTGAACAATGGTTTGTTGGTATATATAGAAAAAGATGTTATACATATTTATATACTATTGTCGTAAAATAGTTCCCCCACTCAAGCAAAATCCTGGCTACGCCCCTGGATCTACCCACAGTGTAAGGACAGGAGGAGGAGCTTTGTGGTGGTCTGGAGTCGCGTCGATCGTCGGGTCATCATGGTGGTGGTGGTGGTGGCGCCGCTCGGGTTTATACAACTACACAGTGGAAGGGCTCGAATTCTTAAGGTAAATGGTGGGGAAAACTCCTCTCAGCCCACTGATGGTGTTTAAAGCTTCAGTTAGGGAGGGGAGATGCCAAGTCATCAATGACCATTAATGGCCGTTGAAAGCTTGGCTCGGCCATGGTGGTTCTCCTCCTCTAGCCACTGCCTTGGCCAGGAAAACCCTTGGCCTCCTCTTAACTGACCAGGGGAGATGATTCCAGCGAGAGGAGAGGGCTCTTGGCCTTCCTAGCCATGAATGGCCCATCCCTTCATTTTCTCTCTCCTCCATTAAAGAGAGAAGATGAAGTTTCCTCTCTCCTAGTCATCAAGGCTGACTTGGTCAACCCCTTTTGGCTATTTGCAGTCCACTAATTCATTTCATCACATAATTAAGAGTTGGTTAGCCCAAATGAAAGAGGGCTTGAGCTTGAGTTAGGCCATTTGGGCTAAGTTAACCTAAATTGGACTAGGGTTAACCTTGGTCTTTTTGACCCTTTTGGGTTGACCCTAATAGGTCCTTGGTGACCCATTGGCCTCCACTAGGGTATAGGTAGGGCTAGGTAGGGTTGTCTTGGCACTTTGGGGGTCTCTTGGCACTTTGGGGGTCACTTGACCCTTAGAAAGGGTACTTTGACCAAGTTAAGGCTAGAGTTGACTTTGGTCAACATGACCATTTGGGTTGACCCCAAGGGGTCCTTGGTGACCCCTTGGATTCCCCTAGGGTCTAGGAAGGATTGTGTAGGGTTAACTTTGCACCCCTGAAGGTCACTTGCCCCTCAGTTAGGGCACTTTGACCACTTTAGGGCTGTGGTTGACTTGGGTCAACTCAGGCTCTAGAGTTGACCCCAATGGATCTTTGGTGACTCATTGACCCCACTTTAGGTCTAGGAAGACCTTGGTAGGGTTGGTTGGGCTTATTAGGGGCACATTGCCCTTAGTTAGGGCGCATTGCCCTTAGTTAGGGCACATTGCCCTTAGTTAGGGCACCTTGCCCAAGTTAGGCCCAGGATGGTCCTAGGTCAACTTGACCACCCTGGGTTGACCTCAATAGACCCTTAGGGCCTTTCAACAGATTTATGGGGTTATGGGGTCATGGTGAAGCCCCTTGATCTTCCCAACCTAGTGTTTAGAAATCTACTATTTGAAGACCATAGTGATCCCACCTACATTCCCAGGTTCACTTGGTCTTTTTGGGCTTCCTAGGGTTTTGTCATGACCTAGTCATGACAAAACCACTCCTAGGGGGTCTTGTTGTCTGAGGGATGTTACACACTGCGCGAGATTTAATCCCGCGCAGGCGGGATTAATCCCGCTTAGGCAGAATTAATTCCGCTGGCGGGATTAATCTTGCAGTACTGCGCGGGATTAATCCCGCGCGCACGGCATGGGATTAATCACGCACACGTACAATGCACGGGATTAATCCCGCACGCGCACAGTGCCCGGGATTAATCTCGTGCTCAGGAGGGAAACTCGCATGCGCGACTTTTGTCGCGTAGGGCGATTGCCACGCGGGAAGCCTCTACGGAGCGGCTCCGACGGCCATGTCGTGGGGTCTCTCTTTGCGGAAGATTATCGCGGTTGTGCTCACCGAACCCACGGTTCAGCCGAACCCGTTCATGGGACTTTTACTCAGAAGTTTGTTTTGGTGTGTAATAGTTGACGGTGGGTGCACATGGCAAGACGCGCGTGAGATGTGAAGGGTAGAATGTGAATAGTGAGCATTATTCATTGATATGTGTGGTGGGCGCAGTGCGCGCGAGGTGCACCTTTAGACTTTATGCACGCATGACGTGATATGCACAATCGTGTCTTGTATGTGCGCAAATTGCATGATATGTGACATGTGCTCGAGGTGTGATGTGCACAGCGCGTAATGCATGTAACATGTAACATGTGTTGGGGGCGCGATGCGTGCAGCGTGCATGACGTGCGCAAGGTGTAATATGTAAGGCGCGTTGAGCGCTTATCTGTGGAAGGGAAGAGGTCGCTGAGATGCGGAGTTTCTGGTGCCCCCGAGTGAATCACCGGGTATCTCTTTTACAAGGTCGGAAGAAGAAACTTGTTGTGACAAGATATAGGGATGCGTACACAGCGCCTCCATTCTTATTGGGGCAGAATGATACCTCAGTTGGCGAGGTTCCTGTTGTTTTGCATAAATTTGGTGTGTAACGCCGTTTTGCGCGAGACTGGCTCGCGACTTCTGCTCGCACGAGAATGGCTCGTGACCTTTGCTCGCACGAGACTGGCTCGCAACTTTGGCTCGCACGAGACTGACTTGTGACTTTTGCTCGTACGAGACTGGCTCGCGGCGAAGTTTTCACGAGTTTGGCTCGCGACTTTGTTTGCATGAGGATCGTTCGCGGCTTAGTTTGCACGAGGGTTGCTTGCGGCTTCTTCGTGAGGGGGGCAGACCCACACAGGGAGTTTGCGTGAGGATTGCTCGCGGCTTTGCCATGAGGGGGGCATACCCCCACAGGGAGTTTGCGCAAGGGTTGCTCGCGACTTAGCCGTGAGTGGGGCAGGCCCCCACGGGGAGTTTGCGCGAGAGTTGCTCGCGACTTAGTTTGCACGAGGGTTGCCTGCGGCTTTGCCGTGAGGGGGCAGGCTCCCACAGGGAGTTTGCGCGAGGGTTGCTTGCGGCTTAGTTTGCATGAGGGTTGCTCTTTGCTTTGTCGTGAGGGGGGCAGGCCCCCACGAGGAGTTTGCGCGAGGGTTGCTCGCGACTTAGTTTGCACGAGGGTTGCTCGCGGCTTTGTCGTGAGGGGGGCAGGCCCCTATGAGGAGTTTGCGCGAGAGTTGCTCGCGGCTTAGCCGTGAGGGGGGCATGACCCTACGAGGAGTTTGCGCGAGGGTTGCTCGCGGCTTAGTTTGCACGAGGGTTGCTCGCGACTTTGCCGTGAGGGAGGCATGCACCTACGGGGAGTTTGCGCGAGGGTTTCTTGCGGATTTGTTTACACGGGGGCTGCTCGCGGCTTCATCGTGAGGGGGGCAGGCCCCCACAGGGAGTTTGTGCGAGGGTTGCTCACGGCTTTGTTTGCACGAGGTCTGCTTGCGGCTTCATCGTGAGGGGGGCAGGCCCCCACTGGGAGTTTGCGTGAGGGTTGCTCGCGGCTTTGTTTGCACGAGGGCTGCTCGCGACTTCATTGTGAGGGGGGCAGACCCCCACAGGGAGTTTGCACGAGGGTTGCTCGCGGCTTTGTTTGCATGAGGGCTGCTCGCAGCTTCATCGTGAGGGGGGCAGGCCCCCACGGGGAGTTTGCGTGAGGGTTGCTTGCGACTTTATTTGCACGAGGCCTGCTCGCGGCTTCATCGTGTAGGTGCAGGCCCCCACGGGGAGTTTGCGCGAGGGTTGCTCGCAGCTTTGTTTGCACGAGAGATGCTCGCGGCTTCATCGTGAGGGGGGCAGGCCCCCATAGGAATTTTGCGTGAGGGTTGCTCGCGGCTTTGTTTGCACAAGGGGTTCTCGCGGCTTCATCGTGAGGGGGACGGCCCCCACGGGGAGTTTACACGAGGGTTGCTCGCGGCTTTGTTTGAACGAGGGTTGCTCGTAGCTTTATCGTGAGGGGGGCAGGCCTCCACTGGGAGTTTGCGCGAGGGTTGCTCACGGCTTTGTTTGCACGGGGGCTGCTCGCGGCTTTATCGTGAGGGTGCCAGGCCCCCACGATGGCAGGGTGTTGGTTTGCAGTACCGGTGGAGAATGCAAGTACTCAATCCGACCACCGGAGAATGTAGGTACTCAATCCAGTTGCGCACCTTAACCCGGCTAAACAATTTCTCAATTAGGCATTGATAAAGCAAATAACAAAAAGATAGTTTTCACAAGCCCGAGCTTGCGGTTTTTACAATAGTAAATAAGTAAATGAGCGAAAAAGGAAATAACTCAAGGATGGAAGCGGCGGGAGCGGGATTGGAAAACATCCTGAGTGATTGTTGGAGTATTGCGGTGTAGTCCGAATCAGCTTGGATGACGACGAACTGTGCGTCGTAGGGTGCTTGCACAGGTACTTCTTCAAGAGTGACCGAGAGAGTAATTGTGCCTATGACTGGTACTGGGGCGTTCCCTAAAACACGTACGCTGACAGATGTTAGCTCGAGGTTGCCAGTGGTTAGTTTGAGTTGAAATAGTGTTGATAAAAACAACACATTAACGGTAATCTCTCCGTCCACCAGAACTTGGTTCAACCCGACGGATGGCTCGCCAATTCTGATGGTTGTACATCTCATGCTCTGACTAGGAGGGTGCCTTTTCTTGATAGGAATTGATCAACCACCCCCAGACTGGTCAGTCGCTGGATCTCTTCCTTTAGACGATTGCACCCGTTGGTGTTGTGGCCATGACCCCGGTGATACTCGCAATATTTTGACAAATCTCCTCGGCCAGTGGGAGCGCCCTAGGCCTGCACAAGGCCGGGTGGTCACGAATTGCTTTAAAGATCTTGCCTTGGGGGCGTTGAGCGCCGCAAACTGGCGCAACTCTCGCTCTTGGTATGTACTTGTACGTTGGTCGCAGCTTTTCTTATGCTCGGGGTACACACTGTTCTCTAGTTTCCTTTTCTAGACTTTATGTGGGCTTGGACTTCCAGGTGTGGGCTTTCTGACCGTCATGAACCTTTTGATAAAGAGAACTGCGAGTTCAATGTAGCTGTCTATCTTTTCTTCTTGCAGAGAATGAAACCAAGCTAGAGCTTTCCCTTTTAGTGTTGTCGAAAATGCTTGGACCATGAGTTGATTTGAAGCATTGCGAGCGTGCATGATAGCTTCGAAACACTCCACGTGTGCCATCGGGTGGTCGATTCCGCTAAAACTGTGGATTTTAAAGCCATCTTCTGGACCCGGGCCTGCCCAGGAGTCAGGTGAGTTGTAGTTGGGTAAATGTTCACTTAGTCCTTGCTTCGTGGCCGAGGCATCGAGACCCATCACGTTTCCAAGGTTCTCTTCATAATGTGGAATGACGAGGTGGCGATCATGCATCTCTTGGAGTAATGCTGCGGGCATGGGGGAGCTACTCGTACTTGAGAATTCCTTCTCTATGTCGTACTTCTTGTGCAAGAAATGTCTGGTTGAGGCGGAGAGTTCTCCTGGCTGAGGAATTCTTGGCCGGTGGAATGCCGGATCATTATGAATTGCGTATATCACGTTAGTGCGGTTGGTATCAAGAGGGAAGTTTTTGGAGTTATCATGGTGATTTAGAAGTGGTCAAACATGTAATCTCACTGCCAACGCGATATGAGCCTGCAGGGTCGCACATAAGAGCATGTGGAGAAGTTGGAAGACCGACTGTGTTGGTAAGGGTTACCAATCACCGCACAGAATGGGGTTGGGCAAACGTTGCCAAAGAAGGTTCTTAGAGACTAAGGCAAATTCGTTGAGATTCGTCGAGAATCGTCGAGTATGACTCAACGCTCTCAACGCCAAGGCAGATTCGTCGAGAATCGTCGAGTATGACTCAACGCTCTCAACGCCAAGGCAGATTCGTCGAGAATCATCGAGTATGACACAACGCTCTCAACGCCAAGGCAGATTCGTCGAGAATCATCGAGTATGACTCAACGCTCTCAACGCCAAGGCAGATTCGTCGAGAATCGTCGAGTATGACTCAACGCTCTCAACGCCAAGGCAGATTCGTCGAGAATCGTCGAGTATGACTCAACGCTCTCAACACCAAGGCAGATTCGTCGAGAATCGTCGAGAATCGTCGAGTATGACTCAACGCCAAGGAAGATTCATCGAGAATCGTCGAGTATGACTCAACGCTCTCAACGCTTTTTCTACAAGGTGATTCTTGCTGATCGATTCTGAAACCCTATTTTGCTGTGGTCTGCGGATAGCGATTTTGCATAGGTTTATTTATGCTTTGAGTATAAATAGACACTTAGGGTTTTGGGGAAATTATCGACCAACATCGGGATTTCTGTAGCCGAACGGAAGCCGACGGAAAGAGTTCCGCCGATCTCCCGATCCGCCTAATCCCGATTCTGCCGGACGGAAGTGTTCTGCCGTCGTGTGTGCTCCGCCGACCTCCTCCTCTCCGACGATCGTCGTCGGTATTGCCTTTCCTAGCGCGGACCTAGCAGTCCGTGGAATCGCAAGGTGCGGTCGATCTCCTTCTCAACCCTTCGTGCGACGAAGCTAGGTATTCTCTCGCTCGTGTGGATTTCTGCAGAGACGTAGACATTATTCTACGTGGAACTCCCCACCGACAGGACTCAGATCTTGGAGCACCTTTGTTGAGTTGTGACTCAACACCGAAGAGGTAATTTTGTCTTGTTATTTTTTATAACTTCTTGATTCAACATTCATGGCCCGATCCATTTCTCTTTGGGTTGTTCTTGTTTTATTCCTTCCGCTACGTGCACAAGTGTTGTGCCAATCTCCATAGAAAACCCAATAGTGGTATCAGAGCGAGGTTTCGACCATGATTGTTGTTTTCGAAGTTAGGTTATTTCAGTGCGTGTAAACCTAGGGATTTAGAAGTGTTATAAATGTCTAGATTTATTCCTGGTACATCAATTGTTGATGGTTTTTCAAAGGGAGATCGGTGGGCCCATAACCCACAGGTTAGGGGCTCTGCCCCTTGGAACCCTGCCAGGAACGTCTGGAATTTCGTGGTTATTTCTAATTGTTAGAAATTGTTGTCTCCTTAGCAGTAACCGTCCCTCGAATGGTTAGTGAACCAATGTATTATTTTGGATTTTGCATCCAACAATGAGAAACGAGCTTGTTTACTGCTTTCAGTTGAGTTGTCTTTGTTTTTGTCCAATGCATGTAAATCTGAAGATTTGGAAGAGCCCGGATGTTCAGATTTAGCCCTTCCTTTCTATCAAATGTTGATAGTGTCAGGTTGTGCATATAAGGGATGCATGTGGATCTTAGAATTGTTCTTCTATGGATGTGCACATTGATCAAATGTTGATCGTGGTTAATTGTTAACCTGTAATTAAAATCCCTTCCTCTAATATTAAGTGTTCGGATGCCTTCCGATGGATGACACTCTTCCTGCCTCGATCGATGAAGTGTAGGCTTGCCAAAGCAAGGTGCATTAATCTATCTTGGTAAGGGTGCGATCGGATAATTGTGATATCCCACTGTCGACATCGGGTCAAGCTTAGCTAGGTGACCTTAAAGGTTGAGTGCCTAGAGGCATAGAGTTGGCATGCACCATATGATGGATGCGAATAAGGAGTTATTTACCAACCATATATGAATTGCATGAGGATGCAATTGGCAAGCGTTGCCTACCTAAATAACCACATCGTGAGAGGAAAGCCAAAGCTGACTCATTGTGTTGGTGAAATATGGATCTTGTCCACTAAGAGAGTAGCTCGCATGAACTCTCCGAATTGATAGTGAGGGCTATTATTTCGAATAAAATAGTGAGAGTTTTTTAATTGAAGTCCAAATTAAGAAAATAATTGTATTTTGAAATTTTAATACTGATTTATTCTGCATGAATTCTTGTAGAATTCCATGGCAAGTGGTTCACACTCCACTCTGTCTCTGATAGCCATCCTTGAGAAGGATAAGCTCAGTGGGACTAACTACATGGACTGGTACAGAAACCTGAGAATTGTTCTCAGGCAAGAGCGAAAGCTCTATGTCTTGGAAGAAGAAGCCCCCGAGGTGCCGACCGGGAATTCTTCCCGTGCTGATAAAGATACTTATAAGAAGTATACTGATGACGCCTTGGACGTCGAATGCCTTATGCTTGCCACCATGAACTCTGAGCTTCAGAAGCAACATGAGAACATGGGGTGCAAGGAGATTGACGAGCATCTCAAGAAAATGTTTCAAGGGCAAGCTCGTCAAGAGAGGTTTGACGTCACAAAAGCGTTGTTTCAGTGCAAGATGGGAGTTCGAGACTCAGTAGGGACTCACGTACTCAAGATGATTGGGTATATAGAGAACCTTGAAAGACTGGGTTTTCCTCTGGGTCAAGAGTTGGTCACAGATCTGATCCTGCAATCATTGCCGGACAGTTACGAGCAGTTTGTCTTGAACTACAACATGAATGAAATAGACAAGACACTGCCCGAACTCCTTGGCATGTTGAGAACTGCCGAGATCAATATGAAGAAGGCCAAGCCTGCCAGCCCCATATTGATGGTGCATAAGGGCAAGGGCTCTAAGAAGATGAAGGTGGGACTTAAGTCACATCTCGAGCCCAAGTCTTCCGCACTGATGAAAAAGAAGAGCACGGTGAAGGAGGAGAAATGCCACCACTGTGGCAAGGCTGGTCATTGGAGGAGGAACTATCCTTCGTACATTGAGGGTCTGCAGAAAATGAAGGGAGGTACCGAAGGAGTGCTAAATGCAAACTTGGTGGCTGGCGTGCTTGAGCGCTGACGGTGGTCGTCTTCTTCCCTTCCTCGTGCACTTAGGGACTTGGCTCGTAGGCGGCTTGAAGATGGCCCAAGGGAGGAGTTCGACAGAGCTCTAGCTTGAAGAAGAAGAAGACTCCGGAGAAAAATGGTGAGAAATGAGGATGCCTGAGGCTCCTTTTATAGCATCTAGGAGGTGGTTATGTCGGGCCCCCCAACTAACTTGGTGGCTTAGTGGGAGGTTACCTGTGGATCGGACGACGACAGATGCTTAGTGATGATCGGACGGTGGCCAATCTATAAGCGGCAACGGCGAATGGCGGCGGTGGGCGGTGGCCGGCGGCGGGCGGCGGGCGGCAGGAGGAGGCGGGCGGCGGTGGGCGGCAGCGGGCGCCGGCGGGCGGCGGGCGGCAGGAGGAGGCGGGCGGCGGGCGGCGGCAGCGGGCGCCGGCGGGCGGCGGTGGCGAACGACGGTGGCCGGCCGCGGCGGCGAACGGGCGGCGACAGCGGCCGGCGGTAGTTGTTGAGTGAGAGGCCACCATGATCCCTCTTTTTGTGGTGGAGATCATGGGGAAGTGGGTTGACCAGTCAAACCCATGATCTCCACAATAGGAGGGATCATGAGAGAAATGGTTAAGTGCACACCCAAACTTATAAATGGGGCTTCATCCCCATCAGTAACCAAATATACTATCCGTACCCATTAATAATTTTAAACAAACACAGAAATGTTGGAGGAAATTCGTTTTTTTTCGCATTTTGGTTTCATTTTTCTTTTTATTCACGGAAAATTCTTAACAAACATGACGTTCTTGATGTTGCTGTGGATCTAACAAGCAGCGGAGGACTGGTTTCTTTCATGGTCTTTCAAATGCTCGATCGGGGGCATGGAATCCCCTGCCGGAAAATTTCGGAGCAGCCATCAACCTGAAAGTGATCTCAAGGGCTTGGATCTACAGCGCCGCCTCCACCAAATGTAGCGACCAGAGAACCTGTAGTCGCCTAATGCTTTATTCTTTATTCCGCCCGATCAGGGCGGCCTCCTCCTTGCCCATGTTGGGCGATACTTTGCTGCCCGACCTCGGTGTGCTCCCTATCGGAGTGCGGGGCCGCCCCACCTATTCAGGCGGCCTCCTCCCTGCTCAAGTCGGGAGGCAAAATGCCACCCGGTCGGCCCCCTTCTAGGAAGCAAGGCCGCCCCAAATCGGGCGGCCCTTTGGCCGCCAGGTTGGGGCGGCCTCCTTGCCGCCCGAGGGGGCAGCAGTCTCATCGCTCGGCCCCGACCGGGGGCCCTATTCCCCAGTCGTCGGCCTCCTCAGGTCACCGCCCTCGCCGGGCCGCCCCTTTCCTCACGGGAGAGGCGGGGTTTCCCGGTAATGACAATTATTTTCCGCCCGGGGGCGGTCTCGTCATTTCCTCAAAATGGGCGATTCGTGTGCTCTATTTTGGGCAATTCTATTCATCCGTCTGGTAGTTACCGGGTAAATTTATCGGTTCATCCCTCCTAAAATCTATAAATAGTTTCATTTCCTATTCATTTGGATCCTTTTCCTCCGCTCGAAAATCCTCTTACGGATTTTCTCTCTCTCCTACTCCTACGGATTTCTCTCTCCTCCTCTTCTCTTCCTTGCGCACCACCGCACGCGCGTCTTCCTTGCGCATTCCCAAGTGCGCCTCTTCCTTGTGTGCTCTGCGCGTACCTCTTCCTTGCGCTCTCCCGCGCTTGCCACTTCCTTGCACGTTTGCTTGCGCCTCCTCCTCGCATGCCCCATGCGCATCACATACTGACGCACCTTATCACACATTGCTTCTTTACGCGATTTCCTTCGGCAAGCGCCCCTCCGCATGCCCCATCGTCAAAACTGTCCAAGCACGCCTTCACGCGCTCTGCCTTCAAGACTGTCCCAGCGCGCCTCTGCGCGCTCCGTCATCATGTCCGTCTGAGTGAGCCTGTGTGCGCCCTGCTATTAAGACAGTCCCAGTGCACCTCCGTGCGCTTCACCGTCAAAACCGCTTCAAGCGCTCCGCCGTGCGCTCCGCCGTCAAGACCGCTTTAAGTGCACTATCGTGCGCTTACCGTCAAGACCACTTAAGTGCACCTCTGTGCGTTCTACTCTCAAGACCACTATAAGAGCCCAACGTCCTCAACTCAACAACAAGCTCTCATGTTTACAATGAGCCAACTGCTCCAGACATCTCTATACAGGAGACAAACTATAGAGAATAGGGCACACCGAGCGCTCCCTGAGCTTCAAGCCCCAGACATCAGAACGAGTGCGACAAGTTGTTCCTTCCTCTCAGAACTATCAGAGGACTCCAGAATACAACAAACACATCGCTCCCCGCAGCACACGAAGAAAGAATTTGCTCCATGAGAGGTTGACTGTAACAAGAGGCAGTCTGTCGCCCTCGAATTCTTCAAGAAGCTCCGCACAACGCCGATCATATAGTGGAGGTTTAGCCGGCAAAGTCCCGGTCATATGATTTTTCACCCGGTTTAAAGGTTTTCCACGTTAAAAACTCTCTTGTGAACTTTCTCCTTTTCTGTGATTGTTTGCGCGCTCAACCACTCTCGGGCTAGGACGGTCCAATTTAGTATGACATATCGGAGCCTCGAGCGTTCCATAATACCTATAGGGGTAGGGTCCCCATAATTTCATGGAAAATCTGAGTTTGAGATAACAAAATCACCTACCTCCTTTTGATGGAGAAAGTGAGGTTGACTAAAAGCAACCCTACTAGCGCCATGAACACATTCATCGTCGGATCGCCCACGCGCATGTGTGCGGCAACACCACCTCACACCGCCACACTGCTGCGCGATCATACACAAGATGTCGTGTCCACCTCGTAGGGCCGCTACGCCCCACACGTGCGAGGTCGCCTGCGCACAGCGCGCGCACGAGACTGCCCGCGATTAGCACATGCGCGGCCGCGTGCGCCGCCCCGCGCATGCCCTGCGAGTGCGGGGCTTGCAAGCCCTGCTCACACAAGGCCCCACTGCCACGTGTCCGCATATGGCCGAGAGGGCTGCGACCGGCCTCCGCCCGCGATCGGGAGGGACCATAGCCGACCCCACCTGCCGTCGCTCCTTCCCCCCGGGCGGCCTCCAACCGCCAAGGTCTCGTCATCGACCTCCGCCGTTGGTCGACCCTTTTCCCATCGCCCGATCGCCCCCATGCGATCTACACCGCCCGATGTGCGAGTAACAACTTGCATAATCACTGGTGTAACCACCAATTATGGGTGAGTGCATATAGCCGAAATTATATCGGTCGGTGCGCAGTAAAATATTATAAAAATGTGTGTCGCTAACTATACAAATTGATTTGCAAAGAGTAAAATGGTGATTATGATTTGCGGATAACCGCTTAACCACCACAACCACCTCTACGACCTAAAAATAAGACCACGATCTCTCCTTCATTTCCACAATTTTCCTCCTCCGCTCCTCCTGAGCGTTCAAGAGCTTCACTAGAAATCTCCTTCGGTTCACGAAGATCTTCATCCAGCTTCTTCCACCTTCATCCATCTCCTTCCACCTTCATCCATCTTCGTGCGACCCCCGAGCGTTGCTCTCCGTGCGTGTGCCTCCCACCACATCAAACAATCCTCGCGCATCACTATCAACGTTAAACACCCGCCAGTCAACCGCAAGCTCTCCCCGATCCAAACTCCACCACGAACAACAGGCGGAAAACCTCTCACACAAAGACGCGCATAACACACCGCGCCAGGGTCCGAGCACAAGAGAAAGACCACCAAGTCGTTAGAGCGCGTGCTCCCCACTGCAGACAAAGACAAATACTTAGCTTCATGAGTGGTGGTTTGTCACCCTCCGAACGCTCCTTTCTCTCTCCCCAAGTTTTAACGAGAAGCGGTATGTCACCCTCGTTTTCTCAAAAAATTATGTACAACAACTACTATTGAAAGTTTGGTCAGCACAGTCTCAATCACGTGATTTTTTAAACTCTTTTTGGGATTTTTCACGTAAAAAACGCCTTTTGCCTGACATCTCAATCTCCGTGACTGATTGCGTGTTCGATCGCTACAAAGCTAAAAGGGTCCAATTTAAACCAATCTACCAAGAGTCTCAAGTGCGCCACAACATCTCGATTTATAATTTCCAGTGGGGTGCAAATTTGAAGTTTTAAGGCTACATAACTCCATAGAAATGCTTTAATAAATGGATATGAATATTCATACATGAGATATGCATATGAGCACCCAAAATAATTCACAAACAACCCATTATATTGGATCTCGATCCTCTCCAAGAGATCTATTTCATATCTAATAGATGGGATAAATCCAAGAAAAATTTAATGGTCAAGAATTTTTTGGATAAAAAAAAATAAAAGCAATGGAAAAACAGAACCCGTTAAATGATAAAGCCGGATGATGATCTCATAATATTCTGCTAACCTAAGAAGAATGTTTTAATTAATTAATTAATGACATGTCCACAGTAGAGCTGCCACGGTTCCGGTTCGGTTCCAGTTCTACTAAAACCGTGAACCAAATCGCTAAGGTAACGGTTCTTTAAATTAAAACCAAAACCTTATTTAGTTTGACAGTTTCCGGTTCTGGTTCCGGTTCTAGAATAATTTTTAGAACCGTCATGTCAATGATTCCGGTTACGCTTCCACAAGAAACAAAATCAAACCGGCCACTAACGGTTCAGTCCGGTTCTATGCGGTTCAGTCCGCTTCCAAGTAGGACCAAAACTAAATTTGACGAAATGAATTGGAGAGGTCAAAAATAAAAAATCGGAGGAGAAATGTAAATCCGTTCGGTTTTTTTGCAAGGACTTCGAAGTCCGGGGCCCGGGCGTAGGAATTTTGCATTACTTCAAATAAGGTTAATTTTTTGTGTAATATAGTAAGTAGTACTGAAAGTTAAAAACTGAAATCACAAAATCACAAAATTGCACCATACCGCACTGATCTTAAACCGCGCCGATTTTAAACTGTACTAAATGGTTTGGTTGTAGAGTGACTTTGTTGGTTGCAAAACATCATAGTTTGCAGTGCATTTATTGTCGGTGTAAAATCGTCAAAACTGAGTCGCATCATTTTTTTCGAGAGGCCATGATTTCTCAATCATCGTCAATAAGTACAAATTATTTTAATTATTTCAGAAAAAATGTATGAGTAAAATTAAAAATACATTATATAATAGTGTAAAAATCGAAATTGTACCGCAAAAACCGACTCCAAACCGCACCAATATCAAACCACACTGCACAGTTTTTGTATGATGCGATTTTGCTCAGTCCAAAACCAACCTCTTTTAATATGATTGCGGTTTGGATTAAACTACGTCAGTTTCACTCATACTAGTAAATATAGATATTATAGATGGATTATAAAAAAAACAATATAATAAAATTATTATTATTAATAAATTATAATAATAAACGGATTGCGGTTCGGTTCTGCTTCGGTCCGGTTCGGATCGGGTCTAAAAATCTACGAACTGCTTGAGACTTGTATATTGCGGTTCCGATTCTGGTCCAGATAATAAAATGAAAGAACCACACCTGAACCAATGATGTTCACGGTTCCAAAATTCAAATCAGAACCCAAATAATTCGTGAATGACTTGGTTCAGTTCTTTACGGTTTCGGTTTGATTTTCGGTTTTCGATTTTAAGTGACCGCTCTAGTCAGCAACATCATCCTTCATAAATCTAATAAAAAATATATACAATGGTGGATGAAGCCGAAACAATGATTGCGCTCTTCTGCATAGTGAGATGGGATGCAAAATTTTTCTGTCCGGACTCGGACGGCGTCCAGGACGAATGGCAGCATGCCACGCCAGCTATTTGTCTGCCAGATAAGTAAATTTGCATCTCACGCCTATTACATCTCGCGAACAATCTGCACCTGTTTAAACTACTATTCTTATTCTTAGTTCAACATAATCCCGGAAAAATTTCTCAAATGGGAGCGGCCGAACTCGACCTCATCTTTCTCCTCCCCATCCTCCTCTTTTCCCTCTCTTTTGCCGCCGAGAAGAGAATTACACCGACGACTCTCGACGGCCCGTTTCCGCCGGAAACCCGCCGGTTCGACCCTTCCCTCCGCCGCGGAAGCGACGATGTACCCACGAACGATCCCAGGCTCGCTAAGAAGGTCCGGTCCAATTTTCCCGAGCAGATCGCGCTGGCCGCCTCCTTCTCCCCGACCTCAATGTGGATCTCTTGGGTCACCGGTGCGCTTCTTATCTTTTCTGGATACGATCTCTGCTTAGTTTTGAAGGCACGCATTGTTTTCACCGCGGAGGTGTTTTGGGCTCAGGCGATGCGCAGATCGGAGCGAATGTGAAGCCGCTGGATCCGTCTTCGGTGGGAAGTGAGGTTTGGTACGGGGAGGAGAGCGGGAAGTATCGGTTCGTGCGGAATGGGACGGCGGTTGTTTACAGCCAGATGTATCCTTTTGAAGGTCTTTTGAACTATACCTCGGGGATAATTCATCACGTCAGGATTGATGGTAAGATTTCCCAACTATTCTTCTCTGCTGCTGCTGCTGCTGCTACTCCATCTTTGTTTCTTTTTTGGACAGATGAGTATAGATGACCACTTTTAGATTTAGTTTAATAACCTAATCAAGCGGCAGCAGTGGCATCCAATGCTTAACATTATACTGAGAAATAAATAATGGCTACTGCATCATTCCAAAGTAACTGGTAAGATATTATCAATGACCATCTATGTTCAAGTTTTTTCCATAAGCAACTTACGGAATTTAGATGAAAGGACAATAAAATTAGTGGACACAAAGATTGGAAGAATGATAAGTATTATTTGTTTATAAGGGGAAAAAATCTTAAAAAAAATATTAGGGTTTGTTCGTTTGGACGGAATTGATGGTAGAATTGGCATCCACATTATTCTCCCCATCAACGACTGTTTCCCTTTCAGACACCGACTGCATCTCCTCTGTCACGCTCACGCCGTTGTTATGCTCAAATCGCCGACGGAAGGTAGCTATTGTGATTTTACCCTCAAGTTGACTCCTACTCTGCTCCATCGCGTCCAGCCGTCGAGCTCGTTTCATAGAGCCATAGACATTGTCTGTTTCCTGCACCAGTGCTAACCAACTGCTCCAACATATTCGCCACCCTCGCTCAACTTTAGTGCCATCGCTTCGCTGCCCTCCGACGGATCTGCGCCTAGAGCCCATCCCGCCGCATTTCTCTGCGATTTCTCTAGCGCACGCCTTCTGGCCTGTCAAGCCCCACGCCACCACACGCGTATCCCGTTTCGAGCCTCGCGCCATCACCCTTGGTCTTGTTCTCGCTCATGTAAAAAGGATTCGGTTTGACCGGTCTGGATAAAGACTCCACACACACGTTTTTCCCCAACGATTTTTTTATTAAATCACCCGCCTTTCTAGAGTAGCAAACAAGCATTTTATATCTGCCCTGTCACTCTGCTAGCCCCACATAGTAAGTTTGGAGTACTTGTTTTTGCTATCATTAGACGATGACGCGGCTCTCGCGTCCATTCCCAATCATTCGATTCAGTGCAATCAGACCACCCCGTCACACACTCTTTCTCTCGCTCAGCTCATCTTATGGAAGACCCCCACAATTTCTTGGAGGCCATGAACCGACTCTTCTCAGTTATATTCTCCATTGATGCACGTATGCAGGAAGTAGAAGCACATCATCGGGACGACATGACAACCTCACCACGAAGCTTAATGAACTCACAACCGCACCGCCCGTTGTTACCACTCCACCCACGGATCATGCAAGTAGCAACCAAGTCCCGCTTTTGCCGCTCACCCGTCACGAGCCACCTTCATCGACCCTTTTACTCCCTGATGCCGCTATTTTGTTGCGCTATACTCGACTGGAATTTCCCACCTATGTTGGGAAAGTTGTTCCCTTGGGCTGGCTCATCAGGTGCGAGCAATTCTTCAGCCATCAACAACTCCAGCGATCGAATGACTTCCTCTGGCCTCCTTCCATCTTCTTGACTCGACTTTACTCCGGGGCACTCGTCTCCTCACTGATCGCCCGAGTCTCACATGGGACAACTTCAAGCGACTTTACAACCTGCGCTTCGATCCCTCCATCTGTAATACAGACTTTATAGACGACTACCTGGAGTAGTTTCAACTTCTTCTCACACATGTCACACTGTCCCCTGAGATGTAGGTCGCCATCTTCACCATAGGGCTTCACGATCTCCCGCTAGTAGATGTCGAATTTGAGGCTCCTTTAGACTTAGTGACTACTATGAGTCTGGTCAGGCTATGTGACTGCCGTCTCCAGCTGGCATAAGAAGCCTACTGGCCCCCCATCGACACTCCAAAGGGCCGTACTGAGGATCAGTCCGCTCCGCCGATTTGTCTCTTATTTCCGGCCAAAATGTTGGAGCGACGTGCTCATGGATTATGTTTTAATTGTGACGAGCAATACACTTGCGGACACGGTTACCAAAGGCTTTTCTACTTTCATGTTGACGAATCTGACAAGAAGGGCGTCAGATGAAGGCCACACTATTATCGATTCCCCTTGAGCTTGAGGGCAAGCTCGTTCTAGACGACGGGAGAGATGTTGTGGGCCGCGTGCCCATTTATCTAATTAATTATGATTATCTCTAAATGATACAATTATGTATGGGACCTCGAGCACCGAGTCTAGTAGCAGGTATTATTATTGTTGTTTGTATTTTATTATTTTGTAAGCTTATATAAATGTATATGCATGGATTCTATGTATCACATTTTTATCAACACCTTCATCTTTTTGAACTATCGATCCAAGATATTTAAAGCACTCACTGCGGAAAATATTTTGATCACTCAACCTAATAACTAAGTCATCCGTCCTTCTTGCACTGCTAAATTTAAGCTCCATATGTTTTTGCCCTGCTCAATCTAAAACCCATCTTTTCTAAAGTGTCTCGCCAAAATTCAAGTTTTGCGTTTACACCCTCGCGCGTCTTATTGACCAAAACGATATCATCTGCAAACAATAAACACCAAGGTTTTCGCTTATTGGATAAGTCCGGTGAGCTCATCTAAAATAAGGGTAAAGAGATAAGGGCTTAGAGCTGAACCTTGATGTAAGCCAACAGTGATAAGAGTAAAAAATAAGGGCTTAAAGCTGAACCCCTCAGTGAGAATTTCGGCAAGTTGTCTGTCAGATGGAACAAATGGTGTACAAATGAACCCTATCTCAATGTTTCTTTGATAAAATGTCTGTCCACTTCAATGTGTTTTGTGTGATAATGCTGGACAAATTTGTGAGCGATATTGATAACAGACTTGTTATCACAATATAACTTAATGAATTCTTCTTCAGTAAAGTCTTGGTCACTTATTAAGGAGTGTAAACATAATCCATCACAAACCTTATTGGATATGATCATGAACTCTACTTTTGCACTTAATCTTGCCAAAACATATTATTTCTCCTCGATATGACAAGATATCCCCCCATTCCCGCACAATGGAATAATATCATGTGATCTTCAATCTTCAGTACACCTAACGTAGTCTCCATCTGGTGTAGACTTCAGTTTTTTCCATAAGTAACTTACGGAATTTAGATGAAAGGACAATAAAATTAGTGGCACAAAGATTGGAAGAATAATAAGTATTATTTGTTTAGAAGGGGAAAAAATCATAAAAAAATATTAGGGTTTGTTTGTTTGGACGGAATTGATGATTCAGAATTGGAATTGGATGTCAATTACATTGAAAATCAACTTCTATTTCTAATTTAAGAGCCTCAATTCTGTTGAATGAACTGAGCCTTAGATAATTAAGTTATTCTATATTCAAAAGGTTATAAGTTGATTGAACTTAGTCTAATGGTGAATAAACAGCTACAAACAACAACGCAAGTCTTTATCCCACTATAGTGGGGTTGGCAATATGGATGCTTTGTCACCATTGTGCCTATCTGTATTCATAATCTCACTAATGCTTAAGTACATCATGTATTTTCTTATAGTTTCATTCCAAATCTTTGTTGGTTTACCTCTACCCTGTTTAACATTCCTAGTGACTAAACTCTCACAATGCCTAATAGGTGTCTCTAATGGTCTCCTTTGTGCATGTCCAAACCATCTTAGTCGAGCTTCTCACATCTTCTCTGCAATTGGTGACACCCGTGTCTTATCCCTGATACATTCTGTTACGGGCTGCGTGCCAATTTATTTATTAATTATTATTATCTCTAAATGATATCATTATGTATGAGACCTCGAGCACCGGGTCTAGTAGTAGGTATTATTGTTGTTGTTTGTCTTTTATTATGTTGTAAGCCTGTACGAAGACATATGTATAACAGTATAATTGTATGGGTAAGTAAGAAGAAGTATATTCCCTATCTATTGTGTGAGATCATTGGTCTCTCTCTCCTCTAATGAGCATCCTCGCTTAGACAGCTATGGTTAAGGCTCCGTTGTATCTTCCACCACCATCGTCTCCACCTCCGACCACCGCTTGAATAGGTCCATAACAACTTTGGCATCAGAGCTCTCAGTATTCTTCCACAGTATTCTCCCCATAAACCACTGTTTCCCTTTCAGACCCCCGCTGCATCTCTTACACGCTCACGCCATTGTTATGCTCAAATCACCAACGGAACGTAGCATTCGCTTCTCCTACGATGCCAACAACACCCTGCTCCACAAGAAGCAGCTATTGTGCTTTTACCCTCAAGCTGACTCCTACTCTGCTCCATCGCATCCAACCGCCGAGCTCGATTCATAGAGCCAAAGACATTGTCTGTCTCCTGCACTAGTGCTAACCAACTCCTCCAACATATTCGCCACCCTCGCTCAACTTCAATACCATCGCTCCGCTGCCCTTCGATGAATTTGCGCCTAGAGCCCATCCCGACGCATTTCTCTGCGATTTCGCCAGCGCACGCCTTCAGACCCATCAAGCCCCATGCCACCATACGCGTATGCCGTTTCGAGCCCCGTGTCATCACCCTTGGTCTTGTTCTCGCTCACGTAAAAAGGATTCGGTTTGACCGGTCTTGTAAAGACTCCACACACGTTTTTCCCTAGTGATTTTTTTTATTAAACCACCCTGCCTTTCTAGAGCAGCAAGCAAGCATTTTATATCCTCCCTGTCACTCTGCTAGCCCCGCATAGTAAACTTGGAGTACTTGTTTTTGCTATCATTAGACGACGACGCGCCTCTCGTGTCCATTCCCAACCATTCGATTCGGCGCAATCAGACCACCCCGTCACACACTCTTTCCCTTGCTCAGCTCATCTTATGGAAGACCCCCACAATTTCTTGGAGGCCATGAACCGGTTGTTGAGTTGTTCTCAGTTATATTCTCCATTGATGCATGCATGTAGGAAGTAGAAGCACGCCATCGGGATGACATGACAACCCTCACCACGATGCTTAATGAACTCACAACCGCACTGTCCGTTGTTACCACTCCACCCACAGATCATGCCAGTAGCAACCAAGTCCCGCTTTTGCCGCTCATCCGCCACGAGCCACCTTCACCGACCTTTTTACTCCCTGATGCTGCTATTTTGTCGCGCTATACTCGACTGGAATTTCCCATGCATTATTTTGAACTATTAAGAAGTTTGTAATTTGTATACATTAAATCACCATGCATTATTTTTCTATCACTAAAGCCATATTTGAATCACTACAACTTTTCATAATAATCACATAAAGTTTCCTTGACACTTTCTTGATTCTTAGTTTCTTACTTCCATTGTTTTTTTATAGGTCTTAGACCGGATACAAGGTACTATTATAAATGTGGGGATGGCTCCTTGAAGGCTATGAGTAAAGAACATTCATTTAAAACTTTTCCATCACCCAGCCAGGACAAATTTATTCGTAAAATAGCAGTGGTTGGAGATCTAGGACTTACATGGAACTCGACCACCACCATTGCTCATCTAACCAAGAACAATCCGGCTCTGATTTTAATGGTTGGAGACTTGACCTATGCAAATCAGTATCTGACTACAGGTGGCAAAGGAGTTCCCTGCTTTTCTTGCGCATTTCCAGATGCACCAATTAGAGAGACATACATGCCTCGCTGGGATGGATGGGGAAGGTACATTGCCCTTGCAGCATACTGAATTTTGTCTTTTTTGATTCATGATTAGTCCATTTTCATTTTTTTTCTACATTCATATAGATTATCCTAGTCTATTCTTTTAAAAGAAGGGTTAGGTACATGACATGACTAAAAGTTAGGCAAATTATTCACAATTTGTTTTCCAAACATTACCTACATAATTAAGGAAGTTAAGTGAGCTGGGTGGCTTTTAAGCCTAGCCCTCAAAAAGCTTATTGGGTTTGACTCTAATGAGTGTGAACTTAATGGGCTAACCCTGATGGACTCAGGGTTTACCCATGAACCGATTATTGATTTAAAATTTATGTGAAAATAATATTTGAGATATAGTTTGAACCATCGTTTGTTATAAAATTATCCAACTCTTACAAATAATCACTTTATCTTTCACTTATATAGGCTCTGTTGGGAGAGCTTATGATGATGAATAATTTGCTGAGTGAAAAGTGATGATTGAATAAAGATTTTATAAAAACAATGATGAATAAGTTGTAAATTGTTTGAATAGTTTGTCCATAAGTGTTGATCAAGGGTCTGTTCGTTTGGACGCATTTTTTTCGCTCGAACGTGATTTTTTGCTCGGACACGAATTTTCGTACTGGGCGTTGTTTTTTATCCCGGATGCAATTTTTTCGATCCGGACATGATTTTTCGCTCGGACGTGATTTTTCGTACCGGGCGCGGTTATTTTGACTAGACACGATTTTTTTGCCTGGACGCGTTTTTTTTTCCCGAATGCGAATTTTTTGCCCGAACGTGATTTTTTCCCCCAAACACGGTTTCGACCCGGATGTAATTTTTTCTTCCGGAAGCAATTCTTTGTCTCAGATGTAAATTTTTTCCCGGGCGTGTTTTTTTCGTCGGGATGCGTATTTTTCTCTCTCAAATGATCCTTTTGCCCGGATGCGATATTTTTGACCGGATGCGATATTTTCGTTCGGACGCATTTTTTTGCACGGACGTGATTTTTTCACACAGATGCGATATTATCGGACGGATGCAATATCTTCGCCCAAAAGCGAAAAAATGCATCCGGATAAAAAAATGCGTGCCCTGGCTAAAGAAATGCGACGGGGCAAAAAAATCGCGCCCGGGCGAAAAAATGTGTCAAGGCAAAAAATTCGCGTTGAGGCGAAAAAATCGCACCATTACGAAAAATGACCGGGCAAAAAAAGCACGCCCATGCGAAAAACACGCTCGGGTGAAAAAATGTGTGTCCGTGCCAAAAAATGCGGTCGTGTGAAAAAATCGCGCCCGGGCGAAAAATCGCGTCCGGGCGAAAAAATGCGACTGGACAAAAAAAGGACGCCTGGGAGAAAAAATTTCATCCGCAAAATAACCGCGTCAGGCGAAAAAATCGCGCACGGAAAAAAACAATCGTGCCTGCGAGAAAAAAATCGCGCTCGGGCGAAAAAATTATGCTCGGGCAAAAAAATCGCAGCCGAGCAAAAAATCGCTTCCGGGCGGAAAAATCGCGGCCGGCTGAAAAAATCACTCCCGTACAACAAAATCGATCAGGCGAAAAAATGCGTCCGTGCAAAAAAAAATCCCGCGCAGGAGAAAAATTTGCGCCTGGGCGAAAAAATCGTGGTCAGGTGGAAGAAATGCGGCCTGGCAAAAAAATTGCGTCCGAGCAAAAAAATCAGATTAGTGTTTTTTTAAGTGATAAACGCTTATGAGAAACCATAAGCTGCACCTGAATAGCTTATGAAAAATCAACTTATCATCAGTTTTGAAATAAGTGATTTTCTAATAGATGTACAAACAAATAACTGTAAAACTGCATGTGTTTTGAATATAGATTATTTGTTATGCTACTTGAAGAAAGCTAGGAAGTAGAAAGAAGAGATTATGGTTTGGGTAAGAAGGAGAAAGAGAATACCTGGATTAATTTTTCATAATGCTCTAAGAGGGGTCCCGGGTATATATATACCCGGAACCAAGGTGCCGGCCGGCCCCCCATATGGGCTGAACCGATTGGTTCAGCCCCGCCAATCCGAGATAAGTGAATGGGGGCTGAACCAATTAGTTCAACCCCGTTGCTTCTTGTCGCCTCCTTAGGTCGTCGAGCATATTTGTGCCCCTTGAACCGTAGCGCGTTCGGGGGAATAACATTCCCCCCCATCAAGCATCAACTTGTCCTCAAGGTGGAAATCGGGAAACGAGTCGCGGAACTCCAGCAGATCGACCCAGGTATTGTGTGCAGCTATCAAAATTTTCCATTTAACTAGTATCTCGGGCCGATATTCAGTACCATGTTGCTTCCATTTTATCATCAGTATTTCCTCCGGTAAAGGACGCAGCTCCCCCGATGTAGTAGCCTCGGGTAAGAGGGGGCTTGTCTGGACGGCGTCGCCAAGCTTCCTCTTGAGTCTGGATACATGAAAGGTCGGGTGTATACGGGAACCTTCCAGAAGCGCCAAGGTGTATGCCACCGGTCCCACCCGCTGAGTAATGCGGAACGGCCCATAATATCGTGGTGCCAACTTTTGATTCGCCCGACGAGAGACGGAGAGCTGTCGGTAAGATTGGAGTTTGAGGAATACCTCGTCTCCCACTGCGAATTCCCTCTCGGTCCGATGTTTGTCTGCTTGCACCTTCATCCTGTCCTGAGCTACCCGGAGATTGTCACGTAGGAGAGTTAAGGTGCGATCACGATCGCGCAATTGTCGGTCGACTGACGGAAGAGCTGTGTTGTCGGTCTCATATGAGCCCAAAGAAGGCGGCGGGCGGCCGTATACAACCTCGAACGGGGTAAGCTTGCTGGAAGTATGATACGAGGTATTGTAACAGTACTCGGCCAAGTGTAACCATCGGGTCCACGTCCCCCATCACGAAGCAGCGTAAGTATGTTTCCATCCCGCGGTTGAGAACCTCTGTCTAGCCGTCCGACTGAGGATGATAGGCCGTGCTCAGGCGTAGTCGTGTTCCTTGTAACCGAAAAAGCTCATTCCAGAAGTTGCTCACGAACACTGGGTCACGGTCCGAGATGATAGACCGGGCACGCCGTGAAGGCGTACGAACTCGCGAACAAAAAGATCTGCCACGACTTCGCCCGTGTAGGGGTGGCTCAAGGCAAGAAAATGTGCGTATTTGGAGAGTTTGTCGACCACAACCAAGATAACTGACTTGCCCCGAGATTTGGACAATCCGTCGATGAAGTCCATGGAGACCGTTTCTCAAATATGGTGTGGAATTTCCAGCGGGGTAAGCAAACCGTCCGGAGAGGTTGTTTCATATTTCTGTCGTTGGAACACCTCACACTGTTGCACAAACTGTTAAACGTCACAGCGTAAGCCCTTCCAGAAGACATTCGCCTTCATCCTTTGGAGGGTCTGGAACATACCGGCATGGCCTCCTGTCGGCGACGAATGAAACTCCTGCATCATAACTGTAAAGGTGCCTCCCTTAGAGCCGGTACTCCTGCATCCAAGCTGAGGAAGAGTGAATGACCACTCGGCCCTGATAGTAAAGGTGCCTCCCTTGGAGCCGGTACCCCGGTGTGGTGGGCTGCCCCTGTCGCAGTGCGTCCACAATGAGCCGGAGTGCGGGATCCTGTTGCACCTCTGCTTTGATGTCGTTGAGGGAATCGATCAAGGGGCCCAAAATGTGGACGAGAGAGCTCTCCGGAAGGCGGGAGAGGGCATCAACAACAACATTCTCCTTCCCTTGCTTGTAGATGATCTCATAATCATAACCCAACAATTTGGTCACCCACTTCTGTTGAATAGGGGAAGCTAGGCGTTGCTCCAAAAAATGTTTCAAACTTTGGTGGTCGGTATGGACCTTGAAATGAGTCCCAGTAAGTACAGACGTCATAGGGTCACTGCGTGTATGATGGCTAGCATCTCCTTCTCGTAGGTGGACAAACCAAGAGTGTGAGGAGCGAGAGCCTTGCTGAAGTAGGCTAACGGTCTTCCGTCCTGCATCAAAACCGCACCGATGCCCACTCCGGACGCATCGGTCTCTAGTATGAACTCCTTGTCGAAATTTGGTAGGGTGAGGACCGTTGTAGTCGTCATGACTCGTTTCAGAGCCTGGAAAGCTGCCTCAGCGTCATCCTGCGACACGAATCCCTCCTTCTGTAAGAGCTGAGTAAGCGGCCGTGCGATCTTGCTGTAATCTTTTATGAACCTCCGGTAGTAGCCAGTGAGACCAAGGAATCCCCGTAAAGCCCGTAACGTCGTGGGGCGGGGCCACGTCACCATACTCTCGATTTTGTGCGGGCCGGCCCGGACCCCTTGGGCCGAAACCAAATGGCCTAGATACTCGACCTCTGCTTGGCCGAAAGAGCACTTGGACTGCTTAGCGTACAACTGATGGTGGCACAATATGATGAGAACTTGCTGCACGCGCTGGAGATGCTCTGCCCAACTGCTACTGTAAACCAAGATGTCATCAAAAAATATCAACACTGAACGACGTAGAAGCGGCCAAAAAAGTTCGTTCATCACCGCCTGTAAGGTAGAGGAGGCATTGGTAAGCCCGAAGGGCATCACAGTGAATTCGTAATGTCCATTGTGGGTTCGGAAGGCCGTCTTATGAATGTCTTCATCCCGCATTCGAATTTGATGATAACTGGAGCGCAGGTCAAGTTTGGTGAATAAACAAGCTCCGTGTAGCTCATCCAAGAGTCCCTCAATCATGAGAATGAGAAATTTATTCTTGATTGTTGAACTATTCAGGCTTCAGTAATCAACGCAGAATTGCCACGAATCGTCTTTTTTCTTTACTAGAATAATGGGTGACGAGAAGGAACTGGTGCTAGGACGAATGATCCCGATGGTGAGCATCTCCTGAATGCTACGCTCGATCTCCTCCTTCTGGATGTGCGGGTAGCGGTATGGTCGGATATTGGTCGGTTCCGACCCCACCTTGAGCTGAATCGCGCGATCTCGGAATCTCGGTGGAGGAAGGGTGTGCGGCTCCTGGAAGACGTCCTCGTACTGAGTCAATAAGGGCCGCATCGGCTCTGGTACTTTAGATGAGAGAGGGGGAGAAGATGCTAGGCCCATTATCATTGCCATCGAACTGCCCTCTTCGGATAGACGTTCCAAACTTCGAACCGATATCTCCTTCAGCGGGGCTGATTTGAGGCCGTGGATGCAGTGTTCCTGTCCGAGTTGTGCGAACTCCATGGTCATCTGGTCCCAGTCGAAAGTGACTCTCCGCAACTGCCACAGCCACTGAACTCCCAATACCATATCAGATCCCCGGATGGGCAGCAGGTAGACATCGGTGCGGCAAGTGTACCCCTGTATTCGCATGTCGATTCCCCTCATCACCCCTTCACATCTCAGTTTGCTCCCATCCGCTACCATAACCTGGAACGCGACGCTCTGATCTACCTGGTGCCCCACTTTTCGTGCCACGGTGGGGTTGATGAAATTGTGGGTACTCCCACTATCAATCAGTATGGTGACCCGCTCCTGGGCGATCTTCCCGGCTATGCGCATGGTGAGGGGTGCTGTTCACCCTTCCATCGCCTGGATGGAGACCCCGAACTCGGTCAGGGTCAAATCTCCCTCTAGGTCCAGCTCGGTGGTATCCTCCTCCTCATCTTCCTCTCTCAGCATGAAAACTTGGATCTTCTGACACTTATGCCCCAGGGCATACTTCTCATCGCAGTTGAAACACAACCCTTTTTCCTTTCGCGCATGCAGTTCATGCCATGTTAGTCGCGTCACCGTCGGTCTCCCGGCCGCCGGTTGGTCCCGCCTAGCCGGTGTGGGGGTCGTGGCAGCTTTCCCTGTGGTGCGGGACCGTGTTCTGTTGAAACGTTCCTCCTGTATTCTTCTCAAGCTGATAGCATGACTCAGGCTGCGGGGCATGTAAGCATGAACCTTATCCCGTAGGTGATCCTTTAGACTCGAGACAAAACAGCTCAGCAAGGTTCTCTCCTCCCAACGGACGCGGTTGGCCAATCTCTCAAACTCGGTGCGATATTCCATCACGGTTCCCCGCTGTTGTAGTTTCTGTAACATGGCCTCAACGTCTTCATACTCTAACGACCCAAACCGAGCTGAGAATTCCCCTACGAACTCGGTCCATGGCGCAAAATCTCGTCCCCTCAAGAACCACTGCGTCCACTGGTAGGCGTCATCCTCCAGGTGGAAGACTGCTAGCTGCACCCATTGCTCCTCGGGGATTTCATGATACTGGAAAAACAATTCCGCCTTTTGTATCCACTCGAGTGCATCCTCGCTTCTGAACTTCTGAAAATTCATGCGAGTCCTCTTGGGTGCCATGTGGGCCCACTGATGCGCTTGTCCAAACCCACCCATCTCATGTCCGTACCCCGCTGCCCTCTGCTTCTCCACAGGGGGGTATGGTCCCTGAGGTCTGGGGAAATGTATTCCTCCTGGGGCTGTAGCTGGAAAAAAACGTTCCCTTCCTTGTTCGCCGCCAGGGTGTTGTCCATCCCCGTAAATCCCCGCCGGTGGTGGCCGCATGTGCCCTTGATCGCCAATTCAATAGCCCGTGGGGTGTCCGATACTCCGGGGAAGGGTAATAACCCAGCGATCCCTCTAGTGGAACTACCTGGGGCTGCCGAAGACCGAAACTGCCCCGTCGCCTGCTTTGGAAGCCGCCCAAAGGGCGTGCGGCCTGTGCCGAACTCGCCCAAGCCCGCGGATGAGCCGCCCAGGCCGTGCGCTCCCGCCGCCTGCTCCGGCGTCTGCCAGAACCCCGCTCGTCCCCCTCCGGCCTCGATTCCTGCCGGATGGCCTCCGCCCGTGCCGAACGTCGGGTGCGGGTTGCCATCGGGGCCGACCTGCGCGAAACTGCTCGAACCCGATAGCGGGAACTGTTGTAGAGCGGGATCAGGCATTCCCGCCTCCGATCCCTCTGTAACCACCGCCTTTCCTTTTAGGTTTTGAGTTAGGAGGGTCTTGATCTCCTCCATGCGGGCATCCATTCGTTCCTTCATTTTTTGGGTTGAAACCTTCATTCTTTCCTCCATGGCCGCTACCGAATCCGTCAACCCGATGTAGTTCTCCTCTAACGAAGCTAGTCGGCCGACATCTTCACTCGAACGTGTGTTCACCATGGTGGGAGGAAGAGCCCTCTGATACCAAATGTTATGCTACTAGAAGAAAGCTAGGCGGTAGAGAGAAGAGATTAGGGTTAGGGTAAGAAGGAGAAAGAGAATACCTGGATTAATTCTTCATAATGCTCTAAGAGGGGTTCGGGGTATATATATACCTGGAACCAAGGGGCCGGCCGGCCCCCCATATGGGCTGAACCGGTTGGTTCAGCCCCGCCAGTCCGAGATTAGTGAATGGGGGCTGAACTGGTTGGTTCAACCCCGTTGCTTCCTGTCGCCTCCTTAGGTCGTCGAGCATATTTGTGCCCCTGAACCGTAGCGTGTTCTGGGGCATAACATTATTCATCAGCATACGCTGTCCGAAACAGAGCCATAGTTATATCATGATTAACTACATTTAATATTTATTAGTTTTCTCGGCACCTGAATCAATTTTTTTTAAAGAAGCTTGAAGATCAAAATTTTTTAATGATTTTTGAGTCCAACACTGACTAGAAATTGGATCAAAAAGGCTTCGGTTATTCTATCTGAGTTAAATTTGTTTGATTTTTTATATCACATTTTATTGGAGAAATACGTCATTATGTTTTAAATGCGCCTTAATCAGCTTTAATGGGTGCACACCCATGCTGCGCCTTAATCAGCTTTAATGGGTGCACACCCATACTGCGCCTTAATCAGCTTTAATGGGTGCACACCCATACTCATCATCAGAAAACCAGATTTTAAGTTATGTATTATTTCAACTGATTATCTTGTTGAAGAAATAATAATTTCATTCCTTTTATTCAAGAAAATACATGTACTTATATATATATATATATTTACAAGGAGGGAACAATAATTATTTTAGGCAATACGGGACTAATACACACACATACATACATGGGTAAAATGAAAGTATGCCTTCAGGATGAGCCTTCATCTTAGGCTTTAATATTCTTCAACACTCTCCCACAAACTGTAGCATAAATATTGATCATGTCGAGCTTGAATGTAAAATATACACATACATATGTTAGAACTCTTCTAGTCTTGGCGGTTTACCGTTTGCAGATTGGCTGTTAGAAGTGACGGTCTGCCCTTAGCGATTTGGCGGACAGGCATGGCGAACAGACTTGGCGGACAGACTGTTGTAACGGTCGGCCCTTCGCGACTTGGCGATTAGCCTTAGCGCCCTGGCAGTGTTGTTGTCTATGTCCAGGCAGTCTGGTCTTGGATTGTCTTGGCGGATAGACGGTCTGCTGTTGCGGTCTGTGCTTGGAGATCTATCCGCAGTTGAGATTAGGCGGTCAGGAGGCTGAAGTTTTTGTGGTCTGGGCGGTTAGAATTGTCTAACGACACAGTTTGTTGTTTCTTGTTTTAGTCCCACATCGTCTGTTGTATTCTCTTTCTTTCTTTCCTCCCTATAAATAGGTGGTCATACTTATGTAACTTAATCTTTTCGGTGCAATAAAATTTTCTTTATTTAGCTGCTGTTTCTAGCTGCTTCTTAGCTGCTTTAGTCGTTTCTAGCCGTTTTTTACATGGTATCAGAGCTTACCGGTTCTTTGCTCCGGTTTGCTGTTCGTCTTTCTCGCAACGCTCCGTTCTTTGCTTCGGTCAAGCGGTCTCTTGAGTTTTTAGCCGCTTGTCCTTTTTCTTCCCGGATTGGGCCTCGACATTCCCGTTTCATTCGAAGCCCCGCGGGCAGGGTTGGTCTTTTCTCGCTTGAGATTACCGCGATCTCTTCTTAACCGCAGTTTCTTGTCGCCCTTCTGCGGTCTTTGCGGTCTCCGACTTTCTAACCGCCCGCTGAGCCTTTGGCGATCTCCTGCGGTTTCTGTCCTTGAGTGTAGCCTTTCTTCTCTTCCCATCGCTTGCCACGGTTTTTTGTCTTAACCACGGTCGTCTCTTCTCCTTGTCGTGGTTACTTTCCTTAACCGCGGTCCTCTTGTCCTTAACCTCGTTTTGGTCTTGTTCGCCCTGTCTTCTGTTCTGTCCGTGGATTTGTTCGCGCGGTTTGCTTTGTCTCCTGTCCGTTTCTTGTCGCACTCTCTGCGACTTCTCTTTAACCGTGCAGTTTCCTTCTGTTTGCACGGTCTCCTCTTCTTTTCTGCGGTATCTTTTCTTAATCGTTATCTCCTATTCTTCTATTTTGCCGCAGTTTCCTTCATCGTGGTTTCCCTCCCTCCCTCCCCTTAACTGCGCGGCTTCTCTTGTTTAACCGTACGATTTATATTGTTTAACTGCGCTGCTTCTCTTTTTTAACCGTACAACTTGCCTCTTCTTTCTATGGAGCCTCTGGTTTTTTTCCTTATTCTTCTCTATCCACGTTCCTTGCCTCCTCTTCGGGACGTGCTCATATGGATAATGAGTGTAAGTGGCTCATTGACTCTGGTGTTGCTACTCATATGACGGGCAATCCCCTTCTCTTCTCTCATTTGGTCAAATATAACCGGTTACCTTCGGTTTTTATTGCGGATGGTTCTCCGTCTTCTGTCTGCGGAACTGGCAATGTTCAAGTCACTCCATCTCTCGAGCTTGATGACACTCTCTATGTTCCCTCTTTTCCGTGCAATTTACTTTCTGTTCCTGCACTCCGTAAACAGCTAAATTGCACGGTTGCCTTTATGGCAAGAACTTGTGAGTTTCAGATTTCTCACTCCAAGGAGATAATTGCTACTGGAACTGAAAGCGATTGACTTTTCTTCCTTGATAATGAGACTCATCTACAATGATATCTTCGTCTTGGCCATCCTCCTCCTCGCCTCATCTACCAACTTCTCCCAGATCTATCTCAAGGCGACTCCTCTCTAGATTGTGAAGTCTGCTTGTTTGGCAAACATCACCGCTCTTCCTTTCTAGCAAAACAAGGATGTAGTTCTTCCCGTCCTTTTGATCTAGTTCACTCTGATATCTAGGGCCCTTCTCCTACAAGCATTATTGGTAGAGGTAGTCTATATTTCGTTACCTTCATTGATGATTACTCCAGGTGTACTTGGCTATACCTCTTAAAAGAGCATTCTGAATTTTACTCTGTCTTTACTATCTTTTATAATGAGATACACACACAGTTTAATGTGCCTATTAAAGTTTTTCATACTGATAATGTCAAAGAGTATCTCAGTCATCAATTTTCAGATTTTTGCGCAAGTCAGGGTTTAATTCGTCAAACCACTTGCCCTTATACTTCTCAACAAAATGACATTGCTGAACGCAAGAATCGTCATCTCCTGGATGTTGCTCGCAACCTTCTAATACTAATAAATGTTCTACAATCTTATTGGGGTCATGTTGTTCTCCTCTCATGTTATCTCATAAACCGCATTTACTCGTCGATTCTTCAGGGCAAGTTCCCGTTCTCCATCCTGATCTAGGAGCCATCCTGTTTTCTTTACCTTTGCGTGTTTTTATTTGTACGACATTTGTCCACATACCTTCTTCTGATCGTGACAAACTTTCTTCTCGCTCTGTTATGCGCATCTTTCTTGGTTATTGTCCAACTCAGAAAGAGTATCAATGTTTTGATCCTCGCCTCTGCAAACAATATGTTTCTACTGATGTCACATTCTTTGAAGATACGCCGTACTTTCCTCCCACTTCTTCTCTCCTTTCATCTGATGCTTCATCTTCTATACCTATTGTCTCAGCACCTTTGCGCGAGTCACTTCTTCCCACACATATTCCAATTACACCGTCTCTTTCTATCGATACTACTTCTTCCCCTTTGGAGCCATCTTTGCCAGTTCCCGAGCCAGCTGCATCTACAACAGGTGGATCTGATACTGACACCAAGACAGATCTTGATCTTCCCATTGCACTAAGCGTTCTGTTTATAATGTGGTCTCTTATGCTCGTCTTTCCCCGACTGAAAAGCGTTTTGCTCTCGCTATCTCTACTACTGTCACCCAAGCCACATATCAAGAGGCTCTTGTCATTTCTCATTGGAAGGATGCTATGGATGTGGAAATGAAGATCTTAACCGAGATGGGTACTTGGACTCTTGTCCTTACTCCTTCAGGAGCGGAAGTGGTTGATTGTTTGTGGGTCTTTGTTATCAAGTATCATCCTGATGGTACTATAGACCGCTATAAAGCTAGACTAGTTGCTAGAGGCTTTACTCAGACATATGTTGTGGATTTCTTTGACACCTCCCAAGTTGCTTGCATTAGCACAATCCGTGTCCTTTTCTCAGTGGCTGGTAACAAAGACTGAGAGATGTTTCTGTTGGATGCCAAAAATGACTTCCTTTATGGTGATCTGCAAGAGGTGGTATATATGGAGCAACCTTCTGGGTATGTTGCTCAGGGGGAGTCTCAGTTATGCAAGTTGCGAAAAAGAATATATGACCTAAAGCAAAGTCCACGTGCCTAGTTTGACAAATTCAGTAAGGTTATCTCTGTTATTGGTTTTTCTTGGAGTTTTGCAAATTATTCTTTTTTTTTCATACGCAAGACTTCTAAAGGGCTAGTTGTTCTTGCTGTTTATGTGGATGACATTCTCTTGACAGGAGATGATAAGGAGGGAGTTTATCTAGTAAAGAAATATCTTCGACAACATTTTGTTACTAAAGATATGGGGTCTCCGAAGTATTTTCTGGGAATAGAAATCTCATGAAAACCTGGTTCTGTAGTTCTCTCTCAACGAAAGTATGCGTTAGATCTTTTGAAAGAAACTGGTTTTCTTGGAGCAAGACATGTTCGGTGTCCAATGGCAGTTGGTGATGACAAGGGTTGGACTGAGGATTCTCCACTTCTTCCAGACAGTACCAGGTACAGACGACTGGTGGGAAAACTCATCTATCTGACTGTCACTAGACCAGACATTTACTATGCAGTAGGAAATGTGAGCCAGTTTATGCAGGCACTAAGGGGGTGTATCTTCGTTCAGCTTTGAAGATCTTGGAGTATGTGAAATGATCTCCTGGAAAGGGGTTGCTTTTTCAAAAATGTTACCACTGAGGATTGGAGCCTACTTTGATGCCAACTATGCTGATAATAAAGAAAATATTAAGTCTACATCTGATTATTACACCTTTTTAAGAGGAAGTCTGGTTAGCTGAAGAAGCAGTCTGTTGTTTCTAGGTCGAGTGCTGAAGCTGAGTACAAAAACATGACTTCATAACTTGTGAGTTGAAGTGGTTACAAATACTTATGCTTGACTTGAGGGAAGTTTATGATCATCCTCTTCTAATGTTCTGTGACAACAAAGCCGCTATCTTCATATCCAAGAATCCTGTTTTTCATGAAAGGACGAAGCATATTGAAGTAGACTGCCACTTTATTAGAGAAGAAATATTAAAGAATCAAATCTGCACTCCGTTTGTCACTTCTGACAAAGAACTAGCTGATATCTTTACAAAACCAGTGTTCGCTTCTCTTTCAGACGTCTATGACAAGTTGGGCATGGTTGATATATATGCTCTAGTTTGAGGGGGAGTGTTGGAACTCTTGCGGATTGGCGGTTAGAAGTGGAGGTCTTCCCTTAGCGGTTTGGCAGACAGGCTTGGCGGACAGGCATGGCGGACAGACTTGGCGGACAGACTGTTGTAACGGTCGGCCCATGACGACCTGGCGATTAGCCTTAGCGCCCTGGCAGTGTTGCTGTCTATGTCTAGGCGGTCTGGTTTTGGATTGTCTTGGCGGATAGACTATCTGCTGTTGCGGTCTGTGCTTGGAGATCTATCCGCAGTTGAGATCAGGTGGTCAGGAGGCTGAAGTCTGTCGTCTGGGCGGTTAGAATTGTCTAACCACACAGTTCGTTATTTCTTATTTTAGTCTCACATCGTCTGTTGTATTCTCTTTCTTTCTTTCCTCCCTATAAATAATGGGTCATACTTATGTAACATAATCTTTTTGGTGCAATAAAATTTCCTTTATTTATCTGCTGTTTCTAGCCGCTTCTTAGCTGCTTTAGGCGCTGTTAGCCGTTTTTTACAACATACATGGGTAAAATTAAAGCAAGCCTTCAACACTCTTCCGCATGCTGGAGCATAAATATTGATCATGTCGAGCTTGAATGTAAAATATATGAAGGTACTTTGGGAAAAAGGCTTCGTAAGGATGTTTGCAATCTGTTTTGTGGATGATATATATTGGAATAACACATTTTCTTTTACTTTGTCTCTAATGAAGTAACGATCAATTTCAATATGTTTAGTCATTTCATGAAAGATAGGGTTTTCAATAATGTGAATTGCAGCCTTGCTGTCGCAGTCGAGGATAGTTTGTCGTTTGAATTCCCAATTTCTTCATAAGAGAGTTGAGCCATACCAGACCAGAGACAGTTTGTTCAATGGTTCTCTATATTCAACTTCAGCAAAGGAACGAACAACTAATTTTTGTTTCTTATTACGCCAAGTTACAAGATTATCCCCCATGAATATTATATATCCGCTCGTAGATCTTGGATCATCGATTGAGCCCGCAAAGTTGACATCCTCAGAGGCCGTGAGTGACAATTGTGATGATGGTTTATAGAGAAGTTCTTGTCTTGAAGTTACTTTTAAATAACCTAAAATTCCGTTTTCATCAATCATGTGAGAGTTCAAAGGTGTTTGCATACATTGACTTACATTGCTGAATGTCAATGCTATATTAGGTTGAGTGACAGTGAGATAAATGAGTTTCCCAACTAGTCGTCTATATTGGCTTGGATCTGACAGAGGTGGATCAATAGAAGATTCTAGACGAGAAAGTGCGGTGTTAGAGTCCATTGGTGTATCTGCAGTGCACCCAAGATTGCATGTTTCTGCTAGAAGATAAAGGGTGTATTTCCTTTGAGATAATTGTAACTGTTCAGCGGAAGCGTGGTAAACTCATAACCCACAGGTCTCAGGATCGAACCTAGCTCTGATACAGTAAAGAATCACTCTTTTTATTCAAGATAATGCATGTGCATATAACATATATAGAGATAAGGAAGGAACAATAACTATTCTAGGAAATGCGAGGCTAATATATACTTACGAGGGTAAAATGAAAGTGGGCTTTCAAGATGGGCCTTCATCTTGGACTTTAATATTCTTCAACACTTATAAATGGACATATTGACACCTGTGAAGTACCAGTAATGGGTACAAGTACTGGATACAATATTGTGGTATGACAAAATCTAAATTACAAGGATATGAGTTTGGCGAGATATATCTTGATTTAAATAGAAATATATACATACACTACCAGTGCAATATGAAGTCCTCAAAACATCACAAACAATGGAGTTAAAACAATAAAAATTGATGAATTATAAGCATAAATGCACAATCAATGTGAAACATGAAGTTCTGAAGTATGTAACATACATTCCAAATTTAACATTCAAGGATTTAATTATTAGAAAAAAATTAGACATCATTTTATTCCGTCTTCTTGACCATTGTTACAGATCATTTTACTTTCAATCTCCCGGATGATTTGGAGACAAACTCACAACACCAAGCATGCCAACATCATCAAAAGGATGATAACTATGACGATATGTCCTCTCCAGTCGTTAAGCTGAATATAGCATGGGTACTTGGGTAGTGATCTCCTTGGTCATTTATCGTCATTGGAAGTTGCATCAATTTGTTATCAAGAATGCATTCATTAGTGACAATTTAGCGGAGATTGACTATATGCAGTAACCTCCTGGTTATCAAACCACATAGGTGTCTATTGTCTACCGCCTCAAGAAATCTATCTATTGTTTCAAGCACTCCCCTTGAGCTTGGTTTAACAAATTTAGTCAGGTCATTCGGGCTTTTGGATTCACTCAGAGTTCGACAGACTTATCTTTATTTGTATGTTGTCACTCAATATGCATAGTGATATTTCTGGTGTATGTTCATGATATTATCATCACAAGTGATGATCTGAATGGTATCTCTATGATCAAGAAGCACTAGACCTCACATTTTCATACCAAAAATTTAGTTTGCCTTCGATACTTCTTGGGTAATGTGGTAGCTCGGTGACCCGATTGACTCGTTATGTCTCAATGGAAGTCTTGCCCCAATCTTCTACATGATACCGACTACTTGGGTTGCAAGCTCGCCGACACACGAATGGATGTCAACCACAAGCTCTGTGCTTATAAGTATGACTCTGATCATCTTTTCCCTAATCCAGAGTACTATCGTCGCCTTCTTGACAAAATTATCTATATGACTGTCGCACGACCAAATTTCTTATTTGATGTTGGCGAGGTCAGCTGGTTTGTTCATGTTCCTTGGACATCCCACCTTCAAGTTGTTGAGCGAATGCTTAGGTATTTGAATAAAGTCCCGGGACAAGGGATTGTGTATAAGTCTTCTTCCCTATCCTTACTTGCATTTTCTGATGTTGATTATGCTGTCTCTCTCGATGATCGCAGTCTATGAGTCGTTATTGCATATATTTGGGAGGGCATATGGTCACTTGACGGAGCAAGAGCAAACGGTGGTGACACGCTCCTCTGTGGAGACAGAGCATTGTTTGATGGCGTCTGCCATTTCTGTACTCACTTGGCTGGAGTCTCCTTATTGACCATGGTGTCGACCTCCCTTTTGTAGTCATCCTCTACCGCGATAATCAAACTGTCATCTATATTGCCGAGAATCTATTTTTTCATGAACACACCAAGCATATTAAAGTAGATTAGGCACTTCATCCGAGAAAAAATTCAACTCCGCAAAATTGATCTCGACACATTCCTGTTGTTGATTAAATCTCTGATGTCTTGACTAAGGTCTTGCATCGCGCTCTCTACCAATAGTTCGTTTTCAAGTTTGACACCTACAATCTGTATGCTTCAGCTTGTGGGGGTATATAGAAGGAATATATTTATTGTTAGAGTTAGTAGTATTTATATTATTTAGTCCCACACCGCCTATCGGTGTTGGGTGTCTTGTTGTATCTCCTATATTATGCCCCTTTGTGAAAGAATAAATTACACCTTTCATTTCTTTCTACATTTATAATAGTCCAATGTAAATACCAATTTCTTTAGCCCAAAAGGAGATCGTCCTAATGCATAGATTAATCACACACCATGGTTTGGACTTAAGTGTCATTCTTCCCACCTATATATATGCCTACATGTATTTGTATATGTTTTTATGTGAAGTAGTAAAATTATTACTCTTCGTATTACGCGCTCTGACATGATTCAACTAAATAATCAATACAATTTTTTGAGAATGGATAAATTTGTTGTATTTTCCAAAAATTGGGTCAGTGTTATTATAAAATAGAAGCATTTCTTGTTGCTTCTGTATAGTAAGATTCCAATATTACACACCAAATTACCCCGTCTTTTATGCAGATTGTGCATCTCCTTTTCTCTACTTCATTGTAGGTTTATGGAGCAACTTACTTCAAAGATACCTATGATGGTGATTGAGGGCAATCATGAAATAGAGCCACAAATTGGTGGAATTACTTTCAGTTCTTATCAGGCTAGATTTGCTGTTCCTGCACAAGAAAGTTACTCTAACAGCAGCTTCTATTATTCATTCAATGCTGGTGGTGTGCATTTCATCATGTTAGGTTGTTATGTTGACTACAATCAGACAGGTCAATCTATGCTTTGATGCAAATGAGGTTTATATGTTTACACCAAAAGGCATTTGCATGTTTAATATTCTTAAACATTGAAACCTTCTTGTTCTACTATTGGTTTCATCAGGAACATCAAAGTTGTGCATGCTCAAATTTGAGCAGTCCTAAGATAAATGATCTCCTAGGAAGTTGCACTACGAGAACAAAGCCGTGAGACTTATTTAGGCCTAGCCAGACAATATCTCGTTCTTTGAGAATTTATGTTGTACTACGGGTCTACAATGGGGGTGACGACATGTGACCATAGTCGTCTGTAGCTCTATTTCTTGCATTGTATCTTTTTTTTGGTAATATTTAGGGAGAAATAGAATGTGTTTTATTCATCCCTCAAAGGGAATATTTAAATGATTATATAGGGCATACAAACTCTCATATGCAACGTGGGACTAAATACAAACAATACACTAATACCCAAGTCACTAATACATAACCTGAAATATAAAAATAAATTAAATGCACAAACTCCAATACTCTCTTTCAAGATGAAGGGGAAACCTTTAGCTTGGACATCATATAATGATAAAGGAAATGTAGGTAGGCGATGTGAGACAAATCATCTGACAGGTCACCAAGAAACATCATCGGGGATAATCCAGACAAAGGATTGTTTCACGCGTTACAATCTCACACGACACGGTCCCACACAAGACAATCACTGAAATACAGGACCACCGAGGATACTTCCACACGACAACCCGTTGGAATATAGACGGGCCATCTGGGACACAGACCCACATGACACAACCCATTGTAATCAAATCAACAAACGGGCCACCTGGGATACTCCCACACGATACAACCCGCTAGAATCAAGGTTAACCAACAAAGACCATGCGACATACCAATCAACGAAGAAAAATTGGGGCCACGCAACAACACAAGACATAAGCCAGGAAGGTCGTGCGGGCTATGTTATCAAGGAACACGTCTAGGCGCGCCTGAGGCGCTGGGCGCACCAGGCGCTCCTGGCCGTACCTTTGCAATGCAGAAGCGGGTGATGTAGCCCATGCGCTCCCCAGGTGCGCCTCAGCGGACGCCTTGCTGAGTCCCCAGGCACCAAAAAGGCACTCCTTGTACTTCTATGCATTCCAGGACAGTTTAAAGTAAGTCGGTTTGGGTTTTTAGGGCATTTCTTTCCCGAATCTCAGCCCCGACTCCCACCTATTTCTCTGTCGATCTCTTTCTTCGTTGATCTCTCGATGTGGCCACTCCTCTCGCCGATAAAGAAAACCCTCTGCTGCCTCTTCTTTGCCGCTCCTCCTGCTGTCTAATCTCGCCGTAAAGAAGCTTCAACTCCTCTCACTCCTCCTGCTGTCTAATCTCACTCCTCGTACTTCTATGCAATCTGAATGTCGTTGTGCAATTTTTTGCGTAGTTCTAAGTTGTATTGCAATTGAAAATGTGTGGTTGTTGAAAAAAGAGGATAATTTCAGTTTCTATGAAGTTTTGTTGATATTAGAAGTCATTTACTTTTTTGCGTCTCACATGCGCGCGCGCCTTGCGCCTAGTCTCTAAGATCCGTTTGCACCTCGGTGCGCCTTTAAAACTTAGTGCGCGGGGCTAAGATGAGAGTCGGAAAATACCATATGAGTTGCTTTCGCCCCAAACACTCCCCCTCACATGAGACACTTGTGTATGCATGCATAACATGACCATACTAAGTTAAGACGAACAACAACCAAACAAAGACAATTAAAGAAACAAATAACAACCAAACTATCACGAAGCCTCATCAACGACAAGAGATTACCACCCTAAAAGGGGTTGCGAGTTGATGCCCATTGAGCACAAAAGATGATGTGGCTGGAATCATTAGAAACACGAGGGACAACGGCCGAAAGCAGTTGGAATATACGAAAAACAGTGGCAAAGCGGATGAAGTCGACGAGAGCGGCATAGGGAAACATCGACCGAAAGAAAATCGCCGATAGAAGACCAGATCGGAAGAGTCACCATCGCAGTCGAAAATGATGATGGAAGAGGAAGCCATCGTCCACGAGAGCATCTGGATTGTCGAATCAACAGGAGATCATCGAGGCGAGCGGTCGACGTGATCAACACAAGGGAACGTCGATGAGAGTAACAACAAGAACTGTCGTTGATGGGATCAAGAGAAGCAACTGTCGAAGGCGGGATCAAGAGAATTCAACAAGCAAGATGTCGTCGAAGGGGTCTCATGCGCTCGACGCGAAGAGACGAGAACGACGACTGGAGTAGCGACAAGAACTGTCGTTGACGGGATCAACAGAAGAATCGTCGAGGCTAGCGACGAGATCAACACAGCAGGAGAGGAACATAAGTGGAAAACATCATCAGGCTTAGGGTCGGGATCGATAAAGTGAACATCCACGAAAGCCTTCTAGCCAAAAATTTCAGGGCGCCAACATTTTAGGGCGAGAATCTTCAGGGTGAAATAAAATTCTCCTCTGATACCATGTTCAAATATTTAGGGAGAAATAGGTGTTTTATTCATCCCTCAAAGATGATATTTAAAAGATTACACAGGACATACAAACTCTTATAGACAAAGTGAGACTAAAGACAATACACGCATACCTAAAACTTTAATACATAATCTGAAATAGAAAAATAAACTAAATGCACAAAGTCCGACAACATCTTTATGAGAACAAAACCATGAGACTTATTTAGGCATAGCTAGAAAATATCTCGATCTTTGAGAATTTTGGTGTTGCTATGGGTTACAATGGGGGTGACAACGTGTGACCATAATCGTCTGTATCTTTATTTCTTGCAATGTATCTTCTTTTTGTCCACTCTATTTTTAATCACATATCATGTAGCCCGGGTGAGGCATAATTATAAGATTGTGGAACTTTCCCATCTCGAAATATAAGTGAGAAAGGGAGGTCTTGGTATGCTTGCAGGAATTAAACATAATTTCCCTTATTCTTTCGTCTTCCTCTCATTCTCTCAAGTTAGCGTTAGAGTTGAGCAAGACTCCCCTCGTCCTCTTCTTCTCTCTCAGCCAAGCTTGGCTTTCGTTGTACTTCCCATCATTGAGAATGCTACGTAAAGTAAGAGTCAAGAGAATCCTCTCTAAGACTTCTCCCTCGCACGAATGCGCCTCCTCTCACAATTAGAAGCACATCAACTTGACATCCGAGCTAGGTTCCTTCCCCAATTGCTGCCTCCCCACCAGGCCAAGTTGCGACTTCCATCAGACAAAGATTTAATCTTCCACGATAGTTCCACATTTTCAATTCGACGACGTCGTTTCCGGCTTGCTTGCGCATGTGGCCTCACGCGCGACCACACCTCCAACCAGCACTTGCCTGTGTCTTTTGTCTTGGACGCGATCGATCGGTATTCCGCGTCACCATTCCAAACCATCGACGACGTGGATCACGCCCAACAACCATACATTGCAGTTTTATAGCCAGCAGGATGACCTCCAAGCATACCCTCCACCGCCGATGACACCCCCTCCTAGTTGTTCGACCCATACCGACCTTCGTCGATCTTCCTTGCTCTCCTGCAACACTTCAGGACTTCTTCCCCTACCTCCTGAGTGCCCAACACTCTAAATCAAGCCTCCCCGCCCCATCCCTACTACTACCTTCTAGGGGAAATAACCAAGCTACTCTAGCCATCATGGACGAAGGCGATCTTACCCTCGCTCAGGTTATGGAGTCAATGTAGAAGCTGATGTGTAACACCCTAAATTCTAAATACTTTCATAAATTTTAATTTCAGAGTCTGATGGTGATTAATTAAGTCCGTTGCACCATTGACCGAGGTATCTGAGCTAGTTGTAATTAAAATTTATGTGTTAATTAAATAATCAATTAATTTTATGTAGTAGAAAATTTTATGAGAATTACTTTGGCCCGATTCAGGGGTTCGCGAATGCGTGGCACACTTAGTCTATGATTTTTATGTACAATGACATTTCATAATTTAGGCCATTCAATAATGACCTAAAAACCTTGTAATTGAGAAACCAAGATTTGTGGTTTCCCTCAGGCCACTCTTACACCTTTTGTTATAACCAACCCCTTTCTATTCATCCAATCGAGCATAGTTTTCCCTCCCTGTTACCGTTTCAACGATTCGATATTAAGGGGGGATAAGGGTCACATATCCTCTCGTCATTGCAACTGATGATTAGGGATTTCTTCTTCGTTCTCTGCTTGGATCGCTCACTACATCCTGCTCATTGTCTGAGTGTACGTCTCGAGTCACACGAACAACGCTATCCCTCGACTGATCTTTCCTATCGATCTGTTGAAGATTATCTCGTCGTTTGTGTTGTCTCCCAGAGGATTGGGTCACTGTTGTTGCTGACCTTCTTCCTCTTTCGTTCGCCAGGCGCTGGGTGTGGGACTTTGTTTTGTCTGCACTGTTTCTACCGTGGTCTAAACTAGGTGAGACCGGCTTTGCCCGTCCGAAGCCTCCTTTTCTATTAGTTCGTGGAATTGCCTTCATAAAATTTCAATAAACCCATGAGTTTTCAAGGGTTAGTTTAACTTTTCTTATAGGGTTCTTTCATTCTTTGTGTAATTTGGAGGAGAGTTCCATTTTAATCAAAAAAGAGCACTCCGTGTTTCAGTGTAATTGTAGAGGAATTATACCGTCACGCGTGCTTACTTTAGAGAAGAGGAAAAACCAACCTTGTATATATGTTCACTTGTGTAAAATTGTACAAATATATGTGAGAGAAAGAGAGAGCAAGGTCACAAGGTTTGTCGAGTCCAAGAAATCGTTTCGATAGGACGGATCTGAAGAGGGTTGGATGAGGATCGCTTTACAAATATCGATCACAAAATCTGGATGTAGAGTAAATCCTAGATCTGGATCGCGATCCTGCAACCTTGGGTCCTATACAAGATGTGGGACTAAAGAGGAGAGTGAAATAACAATAAAAATACAGAATGAGCCTAGTTAAATGAGCTTCTCTAACATTCCCCCGCAAGCTGGAGCGTATAGATCATATGCACTCAGCTTGGACAAACACTGGTAGAACAAGGTACTTGATAAAGCCTTCGTGAGAATATCAGCAACTTGATCAGTTCCCGGAACATGCTTTAATTCAAGTTTTTTCATCTGAACTTTTTCCCGTATGAAGTGACAGTCAACCTCGATATGTTTCGTACGCTCGTGAAACACCAGATTCTTTGCTATGTGTATGACCGCTTGACTATCACAAAATAGAACAACAGATGAGAGAAGTTTTACTCCCAAGTCAGCAAGAAGGCTTTCAAGCCATGTGAGTTCAGAGACAACCGATGCCATCAATCGGTATTCAGCTTCCGCAGAGGATCGAGCTACCACGGTTTGTTTTTTACTTTACCATGTAATGAGATGACCTCCAAAATAAGTACAGAACCCACTGGTTGACCGCCGATCGTCCAGAGAACCAGCGTAATCGGCATTAGAGTAAGCAACCAATGCTGGAGCAAGGTGGAGGTTTTGTAAACAAGCCCTTGACCTGGAGTTGCCTTAAGGTACCGGAGAATCCGTTCAACAGCTTGGAGATGAGAAACCCGGGGAGCATGCATGAACCGACTAACAATCCCAACAACAAACGATATATCAGGCCTTGTGACTGTTAGGTAGATTAACTTTCCGACAAGGCGTCTATAGTATTCCGAGTTCTGGAGAAGCAGATCATTATCAGAGGAATGAGCACAGAGCTTTTGATTTGCCTCCATTGGGGTATTAGCTGGCTTACAACCAGACTGGCCAACATCTTTGAGAAGATCGAGGCAATACTTCCGTTGGGAGAGGACAAGCCCATCCGGTCGTCGTGCGACCTCAAGACCGAGGAAGTAGCGAAGATGCCCTAGGTCTTTGGTCTGAAACACGGTGCTCAGATGCTGTTTGACCGCTTGAATCCCCTTTGAGTCATCTCCAGTAAGTAGGATGTCGTCAACATAAACCAACAAAAGGACGGTTCCAGTTGCCCGGTGTCGGGTGAAAAGGGAGAAGTTAGCAGAACTCCTAGTGGAAACCCATATCCTGAACCACCATGCTGAATTTGTCAAACCACGCCCGAGGGGATTGTTTGAGACCATAGATGGATTTCTTTAGAAGACACACATGAGACTCTCCCGTGGTCTTAAACCCGGGCGGTTGTCGCATGTACACGGTTTCCTGAAGGTCGCCATTCAAAAAAACATTCTTGATATCGAGCAGATGAAGGGGCCAGCAACGGTGTACAACCACGGAGAGAAGCACACAAACCGTGTTGAGCTTGGCCAACGGAGAGAAAGTTTTCTCATAATCAAGACCCTGCTGCTGAGTGAAGCCACGGGCCACCAGTCGGGCATTCAGTCGGGCAATAGTGGCATCCAGAGCATGTTTGATGACAAAAACCTATTTACACCCAACAGGGTGTTGACCGGAGGTAGAGGGACCAGGGCTCAGGTCTGGTTGGCCCTAAGGGCCGTCATTTCTTCCTCCATGGCAGCCCGCTAATCGGGATGTTGAAGCGCCTCCTGCACAGAGTTAGGAACAGAAACAGAGGATAATGATGTGACAAAGTGACGAAGTGACGGCAAAAGGCGATGTAGAGAGACGTAATTTGCCAGCGGATGAGCGGTGGAGGCGGTAATCGGAGCAGCAGGTGGCGGAGCATCAGAGGTCGAAGCCGACGGCAGTGGGGCAACGAGATGAGGAGAACGACGAGAATAGAACCGAATAACAGGTGGAGGCGGACGGACCGGAGGCTGTGCAGGAGGAGGAGAGGATGAGGAGTGGGGAACAGGGATGGTAGGACGAACGACGGGCTCTGGAATGGGAGCGAGATCCAGAGCAGAAAAGAAGGGAAGATCTTCCCGGAAAGTGACGTCCGCAGAGACAGTAACCTTGCGGGTAGTGGGTGAATAACACACATACCCCTTTTGAGTGCGCGAGTAACCTACAAAAATATGTTTGGCCGCACGGGGATCCAATTTGTCGGTAAAAGGGCCGAGGTGGTGAACATAACAAGTACACCCAAATATTCGTGGAGTAACAGGAAAAGGCGGAGTGGAGGGAAATAGGAGGCCGAACGGAGTAGCATTCTGGAGGACGGAGGACGGTAAACGGTTGATAAGAAAGCATGCTGTGGAGAGCGCAAAGTTCCAGTATGGTTTGGGAACCTTCATTTGGTGCATAAGGGAGAGAGCTACATCAAGAAGGTGACGGTTCTTGCGCTCGGCGACACCATTCTGTTGTGGAGTATACGCACACGAGGTTTGGTGAATAATGTCGAAGTCAGAGCAGAGGGTCGCGAAGTCATGACCAGTGAACTCTCGCTCATTGTCGGTACGAATAGTGCGAATGGGCGCAGAGAATTGAGTGCGAGTCTCAAGAATGAACGCCCGGAAGACGCGGGGAAGCTCAGAACGATCGCGAAGAAGATACAACCATGTCATGCGCGAGTAATCATCAATAAATGCAAGGAAGTACCGATAGCCAGAAATACTAGTAATCTTGTACGGACCCCATATATCGGAGTGTACTAATATAAAAGGAGCGGACTTCCGAGTACAATGAGAAGGAAGCGATGAACGTGGCTGTTTGCCAAAAATACAGGTTTCACACTGAAAAGCAGGAAGAGATACATCCGAGAGAGCCTTCTGGAGGACTGGGAGAGGAGCGTGACCAAGACGTCGATGCCAATCGGATGAGGAGACAGAGGCGAGGAGAGTAGGAGAGGTATCGAGAAGGTGGAGCCCGTCCTGTAGTCGCCCCCTACCAATGATAGTCCGCGTCTGCTGATCCTGTATCAGAAAAGAAGAAGAAGTGGAGCAATGTAAATTAGTAGTAAGACGACCAACAAAAAGTAAGTTGAAAGGAGAACCCGGAACATGAAGAGCCGAGCGCAGGAGAAGAGAAGAGGTGAGAGGAATATCAACACATCCAGAGACAGGGACAGAAGCCCCATTGGCCACAGTAATGCACTTCGGGTGAGGGGAAGACAAATACTGAGGCGGCCGAACAGAGGTGATGTGATGAGTGGCACCAGAATCGAGTATCCATCGCGGGCCAGAGGAGAGGCATGCGATACCTTCATTGGAGATGGAGGCAGCGGAGGCAACCGAGGCTTGCGGGCGGCTAAGCAGTCCAGGAAGATGCTGGAGCTGGAGGCGAACCTTGTCGAGGTCAGTATGAGTGGGAGAGGAGTCGGTGGCAGTAACAGACGTTTGCGGATGAGGAGGGCGACCATGCTTGCGATAGCACGTGGCTTCAAGATGCCCGTCTCTGTCGCAGAACGAGCACTTGGGCCGAGGCCGTCCACCTCGACCACGTCCCCGAGAATCAGAGAGGCCTCCATGGACTGAAGAGGGAAGAGGCAGTAAAGGAGCAGGGACCTTCTGGACAAGAGCCGGAGAAGGAGGTCCAGAAACATCCGGAGGCGGTGTGACTTTGAGAAGCATAGAGCACACATCTAAGAATGATGGGGTAACAGTAGAGGAGAGGATGTGAGCCCGTACACTGTGAAGGTGATGGGGTAGTTGAGCCATCATCATGGCTATACCCACAGCTTCCTTTTGGGCACGTTGGGCAGCGAGGTCCACAGTAGGAGGCTGATGTTGGATTCATGCCTCGACCAAAGACCGAGCCTGAGCAACAAAGGAAGTCAGATCGGTCGCACCACTGCTATCAAGGGCCTGGAGAGCAGTGATAATGTCATACAGATGGTGGAGACTATCCTTGCCGGAGTAAAGGGTATGAAGCTCGTCCCACATGCCTTTGGCCGTCTCGTGGTACATGGCCAGGCGATAGGATCCGCTATCAAGAGAATTAAGGATCCATGTTTGCACACGATCATCATTGCGTAACCAATCGTCAGTAGGAGTACCGGTAACCACCTGGGTCAAGTGATGAAGAAACCCCTTGGATTGCAGGACCCGGCGAACAGAATGCGCCCATTTGACAAAATTCTTCTTGCCAGTCAGAGATATAGTAGTAAAACGAAGTTCATCCCGTATTTCTGGAGTAGAGGCCGGGCGGTCTGCAGGAGGAGCCGCCGTGCCGGTAGAATCAGCAGAAGAACTCATGGAAGGGAAGCGGCTAGGAGGGCAGACCGGCAACAGAGGAGTCCGCGCGACTAGAACGGAGACCGCCTGGTCACGATGTGAAGATACCAGCGGCAGGAGGAGGCCACGACCAGAGGCGAATAGAGACCAGCGGACAGAGATCAACCCGCGCGGATAGGAGGAAGAGGAGTCCGCGCGATTAGAACGGAGACCGCCTGGTCACGATGTGAAGACACCAGCAACAGGAGCCGCGACCAGAGGCGGATAAAGACCAAACCGCGCGGATAGGAGGAGGAAAAGACCGTGACCTAAATGTCGGAGGCAACAGTCTGCACGGTCAGGCTGAATACAACAGCGGTCAGGGAAGGAAGCCACAAGTGGGCAGAGAGAAGAGACCGCGAGTAACGAACACTCAAGCGGATAGAAAGAGGAGGAGAAGGCCGCGACCTAAATGTAGGAGGCAACAGTCCGTACGGTTTGGCTGAACACATCAGCGGTCAGAGAATAGGAGGACACGAGCTGGCAGAGAGAAGAAACCGCGAGTAAAGAACACTCAAGAGGATAGAAAGAGGCCGCGGCGAGCAGCAGGCCGTGGCGAGCTAAGAAAGGACTCTGCGACAAGGTTGAAAGAGGCCGCAGACCGCGTGAGAAGGATTCTGCGACAAGGCAGAAAGCGGCGAGTAGGAACAGGCCGCAGGAGGTCGCGCCAGATAGCAGGAGGGAGACCGCGCGAGAAGAGAGTGCGGGCTGGACCCGGACCAGAAAAGGGAGAGGTGGACCCCACAGGAAGGCTATAAGAGGCCTGAGGGGAAGGGTGAAACCACAGAGAGGAGAGGGAAGAAGAGAAGCGAAGCGGATAGGCAAATTAGGCCGCAAGAGACCGAGCGGCAAGAGCGGGCAGCGGACAGAAGGTCAGTCCGCTGCAGGCCGCACACACAGAAGAGAGACCACAAGCTGAGAGGTGGTTAAGTAGAGGGAAGCTGCCCAAGGAGGACCGGTGCCTCTGATACCATGTAGAGAAGAGGAAAAACCAACCTTGTATATATGTTCACTTGTGTAAAATACAAAGAATGAGTACAAATATATAGATGAGAGAAAGAGAGAGCAAGGTCCTATACAAGATGTGAGACTAAAGAGGAGAGTGAAATAACAATAAAAATACAGAATGAGCCTAGTTAAATGATCTTCTCTAACACTTACGAATGCCGTAACATCGTTGTAAGAATTTTTTTCCTTTCAGTTAGACATCATGAATCTTATAAGATTTTGTTATATGTGTTAATGTATCTTTGTATGTATATATATATATATATATATATATATATATATATATGAATATATATATATATCTATATATGTGTGTGTGAATGATTTGAAAAACACGAATATATGTTTAGTGCATAGTTATTATGTGATACAAACCTGGTAAATCATATTGTAATAGTTCATCGTGTTAACATTAGTAACACTATAACAAGACCTAGGACACAAAGTTAATAAAATGTTTAATCCAAGATTAAAGTGGCTTCATGCGAGTTATCCTTTACGTCAGTCATGTCGACCATTATATGCAAAGATTAAAGTGGCCTTATGCGGATGACCATTTACGTATGCCGACCACTATATGCAAATATTGAAGTTGTCTTATGCTGATGACCTTTTACGTTGATCACGCTGACCATTATGTGCAAAAATTTATAGGAGGCACGCAAGATGTTTTTCCTTGTGATTGATGGACGCACACCATTATGCTCATATGGTATAGTAGATCATATAAGCCTCAAATGGGGGTCGAGATCCCATGAAAGATTATTAGATATGATTATGTATTCCATGATAGAAATACACCAGAGCACTTATGCTTGCCAATAAGGACTTAAATCGCTAGAATGTGTTTTGTAGTTCATGGAACCAAAAACAAGTAGAAAGCGAGTTTAAGTTATCTTTACTTCAGATACAAAATTAGAACCTAGAAGTTTCTACACATCAATAATTCTAAATTTTTAGAAAATCTAGAATATGCAAAACATAAAAAAGATGAATTCTTTTCATAAACTTACTTTTACAGAAAAACATGCATGATCCCATATTGATGTAAACTCAAATTAGGGGTTTTAAAATTAAATATTTTTCAAGCAAAATGAAATATTTGTCACAATAAAATTAGGATTTTGAAAAAAAAAGTTGATTTTAAATATTTAAAAGGCTGAGCGGGCCAAATTGAGGTTTTTGCGCTAAAACAACTCCTACCAATAAACTTTCCCAAATTAATTAATTGTTATATGAGTACGATCCCTCAAGCATTTTCATGGATTGAATCGTAGCGAAATCCGCCCATCCACAAGCAAAACACAATCAATAATTTTTGAATAACGGTAACAAAAACAATTTGAACGTTCAGGCAAGCTCTTAAATTATTCAAATGTGTGTATAAATTCAAAACAACACAAGGGAGCAAGAGAAAGACGAAGTTACCACCGGAGACTAGTACGATTCCAAATCCGTCTGCAAGATGACCCGCCGGTTCTGCAGTTCGCTGGATGTCTTGCTGGAGTCGACATCAAACCGGACCTGACGGGTTTCAGGAGGTCGCCGGAGGATGCACTTGAAACAATCGGTCGCTGGGGCTAGAGAATGACGGCAACAGGCGCCGGGTGGAACAAGCTTGTCGGTGTTGACAGTGAACGGTCGGGGAAGAATGTCGACGGACGCGGAAGAGTTCTCTAGCGTTGGCGGGCTGCAGATGGTGCGGGAGAGGTGGCTTCGTCTTCTTCCTGGCGCGGGCTGTACCGGCTGACAGGAACAAAATTAGGTTTGTTCCCTGTATTTGCCCAGTCTCCCCCTTCTCAATTAACACACGATCTTTTATAAGGTTTTTTCATTTAATCTTCTAAATGGGAGGGCCCATCAATTCTAATTTCCAAAGTGAATAATTTTCAAAAGTTGATTTAGCCAGTCAATTAGTGATTCCTGAAGGGATCTCCTTTTGAATAATTTCCAGATATTGTTTCTCATAAATTTCTTCCAAATATTTATTTCCTTTTAGTCTATCCAAACAATTAAATAATGTTTTTGAATTTAAAATTTATGCATTTTAAATAACTTTGAGCTTGCCCGTTATGTCATAACTACCAAAATTACCAAACCTTTTTATTCAGGGTCTCGTCGGCCGGTCAACCAACGAGTCAAATTTTTTTTTTTAAATAAAAGCAGGTGCCCAAAAATAAAATAGATGACAAAAAATAAATGCATAGTAAATAAGACTCTCCGACGCATGATGTTGTCACAAAAATTTGAACGCGGCGGAGGATGCATCACATAGTTAACAATCTTTTCCTTAGTATATGATATTACATTTAATGTATTCATGCATATTTTTTTGAAGGTTATGCTTTAGTGTCATTTTGTGAAGAGTCCTTTTTACTCACTAGTGGACCAATTCATTTTCAAAAATTTTAAAGAGAATCTGGTAGGAAGATTTGGCTAGGATAAACTTCCGAGGATCTTTACAGTTTTAATTTGTCTTTCTATTTAGATTGAAGTATCACATTTGTGTGGACTTGATTGTATCAAACATTGTATAGATTTTAGTTATTCAAACTTGTTGTACTTTATATTTTTAGTTGGCTTTGTGAATTAGAATTTGAGGTATTTCTTAAACCAAGCTTCACTCATTTATTTTCATTGTATGATTTAGATATTTCTTTCAACTTTATTGCACTATAGTAATTTTATTAATGTTGCTTAGTTTGTTTCATGTAATGAGTACCGACCGGGCTTTTAAAATATTGCTGAAATATGTATGGGTGTTACATGATGGCTGACCCAGCTCAACAACAAATCACATTCTTGGTCTTGACTTTCTCCCTAGATAGCACACTCCTGCCACCCGAACAGGTACATCATCCTATAACGAGTTCCTTCGCGCACTCCGATCCCCATAATGTTGGCCCGCGATCAGGGGCGGATCTAGGGGAGCTGACGGGGGGCCGAACCCCCTTAAGAATTTTTGTAAAATAAATGATGAATTTGGATTCCTCTCATCGAGCCAATGAATTTTGACTATTTATACGTCAAAAATAGTGTCTGAATAAGTGAGACAATGGTACGAAAAGATAGAGACATTAAAATTTTTTTTTGATTGGAAGAGGAGAAAGATGACATGAGAGCTAACTGGTTCAATTAATTTTTGTGGAAATGACATATGTAAATCTAGTTGAGATATCTACAACCAATTTTGACCTCGCCAAGTCCACCTTCTTTACTCATAGCTTCTTTGGAATCTCTGAAAGAAACACTAGCGCCATCTTCTGCATGATATATCGCTACATTTTCTTTACTCAACTCTTGTAATTTTGTTTATTTTAATAGTCTCTTTTATTACACCCTAAGAGTGCACGAAATCAGAGCCAATGAATTTTGACTGAGTTCTCAAACTTCTTAAACGTTCTAGGCCCCAGTTGTTGAAATTCTCATTCTCTACAATAGGAGCACGCGTCCACACAATTTTTTTGGGTTCATTTTAATACAGAGTTTTCTTACGTTGAGGAGGAACTTCCATATGCTCTTACGGTGTTGATAAATGATGACAACAATGAGCTCAGTTGAATGTTTAAATATTGATGACAACACTTTATACTTTTATTGTAACCCATACTTTGTAGCAAGGAGGTCATCTTAAACATTTTCATTGCAACCAACATATTTTTTTCTTGGATTTATTTACTTCATCACACCAACATTTAACCAGAATACCTGAAAAAATAAATCAAATTGGAATTGTTCATTCTCTTTACATTCTCACATCTCAAATTATTGAAAAGTTAATATTATGTGTACCGCAACCAAGATCAGGTCTGTATCATGCAGTATTTTATTTGGTCTGAAAGTTCATTAAAGATAGAGACCAGATGTCTCTAAATAAATAAGTTGTAATAAGACAATTTTTTTTTTGTAATCCAATCGTGATATTTTATATGTTCAAATTTTGGTAAAAACATTGATCATAAAAAAAATTCTTCGCCTTATATTCCCCCCCCCCCCCACCAACAAACTTCTTGAATCCTCCCCTGCCCACGATGTAATGACCCATAGACCGTCACAGGATAACAACATTCATTTCATTTCAAATGTTTTTAAGCGCAGTACAACAATTATATACCCCCAAATGAGTATCTAGTGCAAAACTACAGAAAAAACTCATTCCATTTTTATACATATCTCACATGTCCAACACAAGTACATATATATATGTCTAATACATCATATCATAAGCTATAATAATAATTTCTTTGGCAAGTGGAGCACTTCAGATCTCGACACCATCGCCCATGATAGTTGGTCATCTTTCTAAAATTTTCACTATTTTTTAAAACCATATATGATAATGTTCTCTTTACCTTGCCTTACACTTAGATCCTAAAAAAGTTGGAATGGAAAGGTTTAGTGTTTAAACAAAATATTAAGCGAGAAACTTACCTCTTTAACTACTAGTCTACTATATAAATAAAGAAAGGTTTAATAACAATATTCATGTGACATTTTATTTCAATTTTGTATCATCACCGGTAATAAACAGTCTACTTGAACAGTATATAATGGTACATTTCAAGTTGTATCTATATGAACAATTAAAAGTAATTATAAGAGAGTGTAATAGTCAAGTAACATTCATTGAAACGATGTTCATTCTTCATAATTCATGTTTCCTTTTTTAATTCAATTACATTCATTTATTCTTTTTTTATTTTGTATTCATTTTCAATATATTTTTGTTTCATTATGTTAATGGTCGCTACATTTATATCATTCTTCAGTCTTGGGCCCATTCCATTTGGGTCAAATTCAGTGCGCGCAACTCGCATAAGGCCCGTTAAGGCCCAACTGAGTTGACCTGGAGTTCAATCCCACGCGCACAACTCACATATGACCTGTTAAGACCCAATTGGATTTAAATTAGTCCACAGACACCCTTAACGTATGCATCAATGCATTCAATATGGTGTCTTATCATTTATTATCTTTGTTAGGTTATATGTGATTATAATAACTATTGTGATGTAGTTTCATAAACGATTCAATTTTCATGCGGGGAATAAGTTGCTATGAAATTTACCGTAGTATAAAATAATGAAATTACTTGGAAAATAAAGCATATTTGAAGAGATAATCCCTCACTGTGAATTTCTTTTTTCCCTTGCCTTTCCTCGGGTCATCATCATGTCTATTTTTTGACGCTATTCTTCTGTGTATCTGAAAGTGAGCATCAATTATAACACGATTTATGTCTTTAAATAGTTATGATGTGGATCTAAGAGTGGTTAAGACAAAAGGTCTTTTTAGGGTAAGGAAAAAGAACCCCAAATTCATATTATATCCTCAACTAAAACAAATTCTATCTCCAATATAATTACCATCTCTCAGCTTTTCCTAATTCATAAATTACTCCCATAATTGCATGCTTCTCACTATCATCACTTGTGCCCCATATAGTGTAATTCATTCAGCAATTCATAACATGACACCTCAACAGCATCGTAATAATTGATCACGCATTCTTATAGTCGGCCCCCTCATAAATCCCAACCAAGGCATATATATAGTATTTAATTTCAGGAAAACCCCCATCATTTTAACATTAATATGAGGGCAACCTACTTTAAAAATTAAAGAAACACATAAATAATCATAATTTATAACGGCCCATCTGAAATTGCAACCATTCCATGTAAAACAGCCCTCCTTCGGGAGAAAACAGCAGCCTCATGAGCAAAAACTGCTGTTATAGTAGTTCCCTATAAAAGGAAGAAACCCCATGAACAGAAAACAACAATTTCATCAATTAAATATGAGTTTCTAGCAGCCTTTCATAGGTTTCACAGCATAATTTCTAACATTAGTAGCCCTAAGGTATGATACCTGCAAACTCCGGTAAAGTTGGCAGCATACCCTCATAATATCAATCAATTTCTTCATAGAAAGACTTAAATACTTTACATGCAAATCCAAATCAGTACCCCATTGAAATCCTAACAGCTGGCCCTATGGTAGTTACATAAATTAAAACCTTAAGGCTCAAAAGCTCAAAGAAAAAGTCTATTTTCCATACCCCACAAATTATTACAACAAAAACTGAAATTTCCCCTTTCGAATTTCCCTAATTGGAACCATTTTATTCAATAATCTCATGAAAAGAGAGGGGAGGAAGGGCTTGCAGCGGGGGAAAGAAGGAGAAATTTAGGACTTTGCTATAGTAACTACCAAAATTCTTCTTCCGCAAATTCGGACACCAGCAAGGAGAGAAGTTGGTAATGTGAGGGAGATGGTCGATCCAGCCCTAAGTGAACTCAATCATTTTATTACTTCTTTATTTATTTTAACCTGTTCGTTTTGCTATTGGCACACCACAGCAAGCTATTAGCACACCAATTATATTATGTTCATTCATTTTGTTATCCGCACATCAAAAGTAAATCATCATACACATTAATCTCAAAAATAAAACTTTGTCATAACATAAAATACGTAATTAAAATTGTTACAACGACATTTCGTCAATGCCTTTTTTTTCTCGAGCATTAATTTATTTAAAAGATTATTATTTTATGTAGTACGAAATCTGGGTATTACATGCCAGGAGTAGCTTCTCATGTCATGTGAAGCTGGTTTTTCTCCTATTTGATGACAAGAGGCACCTCCTGGCCTGACGCACAGTTGTAGAATTTTAGTACATCCATCTTGCATAAGATACACAATTTGATTTACGCGGCCTTCAAACACTACTGCAATCTGCTTTTCAGACCATCTCTCAACAACAATCTGTTGAGTGACCTCATCTCCCTCAAACAAACGAGGTCTGTAAACAATCACTTGTATAGCTTTCAAATGCTACTAGCTTGTGTCCCTTATGTACTACTGGAGCATCAAGTGCCTATATTCAATCCAACCCATATGATTGACTGCGCACCACAAAATCGTAGTACTACTATAAGTCTAGCTCATATTTGTGACAAGTGTTTCCTCATGGACAACTCGTATTGCAGCTGCCACGGCCGGAATGAGGGTAATCGTCAGGAGGACGCCCTCCTTATCGCCTCGGTAGCGTTTCAAACGTCCCCCAAGAGCAAGGATTCCAGCAGTACCCTAGTCTTCAGGTGTCTACCCATAAAAGAAAGATGTGCATAAGGATTCTGTTTCAACTTTGACAAGCTCTATATAGCAGGGGATATGTGCAAACGTCTCTTTTAGCTGGAAGTTGAGGGACCTCCGGACGACGAGGTTGCAAGGATGGTGGATGAACCAAACCCGACCTGCACTCGAGCTTGAGGATAAGTTTGATTTGCAAGGGGAAGATGAACGTTACGGGTCCACAACGAGGGTGACGATGTGTGGCCATAATCTTATGTATCTTTATTTGTCGCATTGTATCTTCTTTCCACACACTATTTTTTTAGTCGCATATCATGTGGCTCCGGTGAGTGGCATAACTGTAAAACTTTGGAAGTTCTACTCACCATATAACTATATAAGTGAGCTAGGGAGGTCTTGGAATGACATGGATGAATTATACCTAATTTTACCTCTTAGTCTTATGTTCTCTCATCTTATTAAATTAGGGTTATGGTTGAGCAAGGCTCTCCTCTTCCTCCCCCGCTCTCTCGGTTGAGCTCGGCTACCATTGTCTTCTCTACCATTGGGGAAGGCTAGGTCAAGAAAGGGTCATGAGGATCCTCTCGAGACTTCTCACAATCAAAAGCACATATCATGTTGTTACATACTCTCTTTTGCTTGCACAAGAGGAATTGGTATCTCACTTTCAATGTTGAATATTCATAGCAATATAGATGATTGTAGGTGCTCAGTATACTTGGCTTAAGGAAGATTTGCTTAAAGTTGATCGAGGTGAAACTCCATGGGTGGTGGCTGCTTGGCATTCTCCTTGGTATAACAGCTATTCTTCTCATTACCAAGAGTTTGAGTGCATGAGGCAGGAAAATGAAGGGCTTCTATATCAGTATCATGTTGATATTATCTTCTCTGGTCATGTAAGTAAAGCACTTATTCAACCTTATTGTATACCGTTTTGTAAATGCTACGGGTTTTTAAATCCACTCTTGCATCGAACTGATTGATATCTGTATTCTTATTCTGATCCTTTTTAGAGTATATGCCTTAATGAAAAGCAATAATTATCGGTGACCGCTGCAAATTAAGTGTAGAAACATATCGAGTTTTGTGCATCAAGATTATGCTGCACATAAGTTTGTGCAATAGGTGTTGCATCGGATTTTAAAGAAGGCACAATGTTTGGTCTGCTCAGATAATTATGAATAATTATCCCAATTTGTTATCAAACAAAGTGAGAATTGAAGAATATTTTGAGCTAGGAATTGGAATTGAAAGTTCTCTTTTATGTCGATAACAGTACACCCCCCCTAAGCTGGTGAGTATATATTAGGGTAGCAGCCCGTTTCTTAGTATCAATCTTGCATACCAAACCCTAGGCACACTAACTCATTTATACTACATGGGGTGCCAATAACAAGAGTAGTCAAAGCTGAAATAAACAACAAAACATACAAAACATAATAGAAATAAGATAACGGTGCCATCGACGCTAAGCCGACTCGTCAGTAACGCGGTTGCGACGCGTGTATGTCCGCCAAGGTGGCTCCTCGGGGTGCAGGTCCGTAACAATGCCGCCGTTTGGAACATTTGCCTTGTTCTCAAGGCAAAAGTCTGGGTACTGGCAACAAAAATCATCTCGAAGGAGCCATGTGGCGTCGGAGTCCGCCCGACCCACCCACGCGATGAGGAGCTCGTCCGGGTCCGCATCGCCCGGAAGGTGGTGACAGCGATCAAGAACTCTGGCGGGGTAGAGGGGAGGGTCGCCGGATAGCTCGACGTCGACGGGGATATAGTCCACGACCGGGTGATCGCCCACGACCTGACGCAGCTGGTAAACATGGAACACCGGGTGCATTTGACTGCCGGGTGGGAGGGCGATGCGGTATGCCACCGTACCAATACGTGCCAAGACTTCGAACGGGCCAAAGAAGCGGGGAGCGAGCTTGGGACACGGGCGGCGGGCCACAGAGAGCTGGCGGTATGGGTGGAGCTTGATGAAGACCTTTTCGCCTACCGCAAAGCTCAAGTCCCTCCTCTTCCGGTTGGCGAAGGAGGACATCTTGTCTTGGGCCCGGCGAAGATGTTGTTTCAAATGCTCCAACACGGTATCACGGTCCTGCAGATGGCCGGCGAGGCTGGCTACTGCACACTCTCCCGGAAGGTGGCGAGCAAGGGTCGGTGGCGGGCGGTCGTAGGCTGTCTCGAACGGCGTGGTGGCTACCGCCTGATGGTAGGCGGTGTTGTATGAATACTCCGCCCAACAAAGCCATTTCGCCCACGTCCGGGGCTGCTCTCTAACGAAACACCGAAGGTATGTCTCCAAACAACGGTCGAGGACCTCAGACTGTCCGTCTGTCTGAGGGTGGTAGGCGGTACTCATGCGGAGACGTGTCCCCTGAAGGCGAAATAGTGTCGTCCAGAACGCACTCAAGAATAGGGGGTCCCGGTTGCTGACAATGGACCGGGGAAAACCGTGGAGGCGGATGATGCCGGTGTTGAAGTTATCAGCGACGAAGGCAGAGGGAGCTCCTTGGCACCAACGGAAGTTGGAGCTGCTTGGCTAACTGTTCTGAAATGAAATTGTGGCTGACCCCGCTATCAATCATCACCACGATCGGGCGCTGCTGAATACACCCTGCTAACTTCATGGATTGTGGGCCGGATATACCCCCTACTGAGAAGCAGGGGAGCTCCAGAAGGCAGAGGGATGTGGCGGCGGTTGCGGCGTCGTCTTGGCCAACGTCGTCCTCCTCCAGCTCAAGACTCAAAATCGGCCAGTCACCTCGGCCTCCAGGTCGCCCACAATGGCGTGGAATTCCTTGACTGGACAGTCATGGTTGGGCCCGTAGGGTTGGCGGCAACGGAAACACAACCCTTTCGCACGGAGATCATTGTAGTTTTGGTTGGATAAATGTAGAGGGCCCCTAGCCGGCCGGCCTGCTGCTGGAGGACCGCGGGCTGGTGCGGCATTGGCCGCTCGCCATGGTGGTCGAGGCGGGTGGGTCGGAGGAACGGAGGTCGGCCGAGCGGGGGGTGGGGGTGGGGGGCGGTATCGGAGTAGCATGGGAACGGGGACCAAGATCCGCCTCCACGAGGCGAGCCATATCCAAGGCTTCTGACATTGTCCTCGGGTGGTGGGTGCGGAGGCGTGAGCGAATCCGTGGTAGGAGGCCCTGCATGAAGAAGGCAAGGTAGTGGTCCGGCGGAAGGCCCAAAACGTGGGTAACCAACGTAACAAACTCATTAATGTATTCCTCCAAGGTGGCCGATTGCCACATTCTGCACAGACGCTCGATAACGGAGCCGGTGTAGCGGAAGTCGTAACGGCCAATCATTCCTTGCTTCAAATCCGCCCAAGTAAGGTCGGGGTTGGACTGGCGGAGCCAGCGAGCCCAATGAAGAGCCGAGCCATCCAATCCGACGAAGACGTGCGTGACCTTGTCCTGCTCAAGAGTGGTGTGTAGGTCGAAGTATTGTTCCGCCTTGGCGCTCCATGCCATCGGGTTGACGCCGACGAAGGACGGAATGTCGAGGGAGAGGGCGGGGCGGTTTGCTAGGGGCAGCGGTAGCGGAGCAGTCGGTGGAGGGTCAACCGCCGGGGGTCGCCCTAAGGTTGACGCCGCCGCGGAGGATTCCGCCGCAGAGGCGGTGGTCGGCGGTACCAGGGACTACGAGTTAGGATGGCGGAAAGGGAGGAGTGGAGAGAGGCGATGGATCGGTCCTGTGCGTCGAAGCGACGGGCGATGACGTCGTTGTCCATGGGGTCGGTGGGGTTGTCGGGATGCAGCTGGGGTGGAGCGGGTCATTAACGCCCGACGATAGCGAGGGCGATGCAGGAACAGGGCGAGGCCGATGCGGACACAGGCGACGCGGCGATGTCGCGGGCGATGCGGGTCGACGATGCCGATGTAGGAGCGACGCACGACAACGAGCTCAGGCTTCTCCGGCGGCGTTGTTGCGGGCGGAGATGCAGGTCGCACCAAGTATTAGGGTAGTTGGGGAGAGAGTGGAGATCTGGTAGGGTAAGGAGGCCGGTCGGCGGAGAGAGAGAGAGAGAGAGGGAGGGAGGGAGGGAGCGAGCGAGCAAGCGCGCGCGCGCGAGAGAGAGAGCTCATTTATATTACATGGGATGCCAATAACAAGAGTAGCCAAAACCGAAATAAATAACGAACATGATAGAAATAAGATAACGGCGCCATCAGCGCTAAGCCGACTCATCAGTAACGCGGCTGCGACGCGTGTATGTCCGCCAAGGTGGCTCCTCGGGGTGCAAGTCCGTAACAGTATATATCATCATCGTATACCAAATTGTTACATGTATGTTAAATTCTAGACTCCTTATGCCCCGCTGGTTTGACGGATTTTCGGAAGAGGGAATTGATTTTGGTCTAAAACCAAATACTCATAGGTTTTGTAATTGGGACAAAACTCAATTCCTTTGTTCGTTTACAGGATGAGGATAAGGATGGCAATAACGAGGGACTTTTTTTGGATCCCGACACCCATAATCATAAATGCTCGCATTGAAAAATAAATATCATATGCATAAAAGTCAATGAATCAATATTCATATTCATACATAAGTTATGTGATGCGGGATCCATCAAAGCAGAAGATAGGAAGAAGAACCAAACTCGCGGCCTTACTGCGTGCCTTCGCCGAACATCCGAAGAAGAAGCTCGGAAGTAGAAGAAGGTTGCGCCTGTCACTATTGAGGAAGAAGTATTAGCGGAAAGGGCGAGCTCTTGGGAGTAAAGGAAGAAGGATAACAACATAATAAGGAGAAGCCGAATAGTGTTGTGATCAAAAATTGTGAAAACCAACCAAAGTAGGTAAGTTTTCGTTCACACCTAATTTTCAAAGAACCCAAAATCGACGGTTTTGCTTGATTTCCAATTCCGATTCATTATACACTCAAATGAATGTCAGAATTGGAATGGAGAGACCCAATTCCAAATCCTTTCTCCAAAACCAGTGAAATGAATGGGCTCTTGGTAATTTTATTAGGAGATTGACTGTTTGTTCATTAGAGTTCACAAATGATGCACCAATCTCCTTGGATTGCCTTTTAACTTATGGAATGATAGTCATGTTGGGTTTTACTTGACGTCTCAACACTTGTGCGCGCAGCGGAATTAGAAGAACAAGAAAAATCCAAAAGTTCGGATCTAGCAAAATTTATGAATCAAGAAGTAAAGCATGTTGTAATCAAAATTACCTTTGAGGGATTGAGTTTATGCTCAACCAAGATGCTCCGATGAAGTCCAACAAACGGCAACGGTTGGAGTTCCGAGCGTAGAATAATGTCCACGCCTCTACGGATATCCACACGAGCAAGGAGAACTCTAGACTCTTGTCGCACAAGATCTAGGTCGGAACTAGGTTTGCCCTCAACGTCTCCACGGACTACTTGATCCGTTCAAGGAGAGGTAGCGGTGACGAATCCGACGCACATGAAACTTTTTCCGGCGAAGGAAGAGGCTCGACGGTCGGCAACAGCGAGCGGCGTCAACGACTTGCAGAACACTTCCGTCGTCGTCGGGAAGAAAAAGCCGTCGCGGGATTAGGTCGGGAATGAGCAGTTGCATACAAGACTTTCTGTATAAATCCTATTTATACAGGCTACCGAACCAGCCCAATAAACCGCAGACAAGCCGAACCGGACTTAGAGGAAATAAACCAGTAGTAACAGAATTCGTCGAGTATCCTGTGATATTAGACGAATGGGAATTATTCGTCGAGATAACACAGACATATTCGACGAATCGAGTTAGAAAAAATCGTCCAAGTGCCAAGCCGATACTCGACGAATCAGGATCCAATTCGACGAATCATACATGACAATATTCGACGAATCCTAGACAGGCGTTGAGTCATCCCGACGATACTCGACGAATCGTTGAGACCTTGCAACGATACTCGACGAATTTGAAATGGAGGCGTTGAGCAGTCACGACGATATTCGACGAATTCATATCATTCGATGAAATCACTTAGCCATACTCGACGAATTCCCCTTAGAATCTACCCACTTGATGACCCATATTCATAATATAGGTTCCGAAATGAAATTCCTCCATGTCCCGAACGTCATAGGCTTGGTCCTTCACTCATATCACATATGAGCAAAGCCAACACAAAACCTATCAAACTTCTCAAGAGCTTTTATGTGCGACCCCATAGGCTCAGATTGCGTTGAAAGTGAGGTCACATGTTTGATCACTTTCAGATAACCATGGTAATACCAACAGTCTCCCACTTGATTTTAAAAAGATCAAACAAAAGCTTCACAAACAACGAGCGACATCTAGCAATGCATCATTGCTCCCTAAGCAATAAGAGTTTGAAACTTAAAAGCCATTGTGATCAATGTATCAGTGTTGTCATGTCCATTCGTGCCTTACATCCGGATAGAACTAGAGGTGTAGACCGTGTCACCCTCATAATCGTTCAATCCTAGTTTCCTAATCTAGAATGAACTTTTAAAAATTGGTGAGCCCAATATCAAATATTGACTCAACCAAACATGACCATGCATTTCTCAGTCCCCTTCCATCAAGGGGCCCATGGATGCAACTCTTGTCATATAGGAGGACAAATCTCATCTTTGCTCACACACAAACACCCAAATGACTCGCAACGTTCCTAATAACCACATTTATTATCCAACTTTCTCAAGACTGGACTTTTGATGACATCAAAGCACGCTCTTCCTCACTCGATGAATGTCGTGACTTCAGGTCAAAGGACCACAAATACCATTGCCACTTGAGTCATACTTGTGATACGTTCATATAACAATCCACAAAGTATTCTCATGGTGGGTCTGTCCAGTACAGCTTGTTCATAACAAGTACCCATGTGATGACTTGATATCACAATATCATGACCTGTGAGGACGAGTCAACAATCAACGCACATGCTAGTCTTAAAGGTATCATCATCGCTCTTAGCTTCTAAGATGATACAACGACCAGGGACCTTAAAGAATGAAGCTTCTAATAACATAGGTTCTCACATTCAAGCCACTACTTGACCTATAGAAGCAAGCATTCTAAGAGAATTTATTTAGTTAACTACTCTATCACAATATAAATAATAACACAATAATAGAATTTGCCAAAATATATAAAACGAAATGCATACAATACATTATTCATCAAATGAAAAGTTACGGCCAACAAACATACAATCCACAAGACTCTAACTAGAGTTGATCATTCAGGTATCGTATACTCATAGATCTAACATGACTATCATGTTTTCTCTGTGCGAGAGACTTTGTCAGTGAATCTGCAATGTTCTCATCAGTCGTCACTCTGCTAATGCTCACATCTCCTCGATCGACAATCTCTCGAATAAGATGGAACCGCCGAAGTATGTGCTTGAAGCGCTGATGAGATTTAGGTTCTGAAGCAAGTGCAATTGCACCGTTGTTGTCACAGTAGAGATCTACGGGACGAACAATGCTAGGAACTACATCTAACTCGGCGATGAATTTCCTAATCCATATAGCCTCCTTCGATGCATTTGTAGCGACGATATACTTGGCCTCAGTTGTAGAATCAGCAACTGTCTCCTGCTTGGAACTTTTTCAGCTAACAACACGTCCATTAAGGCAAAATATGAAACCTGACTGAGACTTTGAGTCGTCTCTATCTGTTTGGAAGATAGAATCCGTGTAATACCTTACAACGAGCTCTTTCTCTCCACCAAACACCAAGAACGTATCCTTAGTCCTTCTCAAGTATTTCATGATATTTTTGGCGGCTATCCAGTGACTTTCACCGGGATCAGACTGATACCTGCTAGTCATGCTCAAAGCATAAGAGACATCGAGTCTAGTACATATCATTGCATACATGATTGACCCAATGCCGAAGCATATGGAATCAACTTCATGCGGTCCTTATCTTCACAAGACTTAGGACACTGGTCCTTAGAGAGACTCACATCATGAGACATGAGCAAGAATCCCCTTTTGGACTTAAGCATGTTGAACTGCTTCAACACCTTGTCAATGTACGTACTTTGGGTCAAACCCAACAACTTTTTCGATCTATCTCTATAGATCTTAATACCAAGTATATAAGTCGCTTCACCCAAGTCCTTCATTGAAAAGCAGTCCCCTAGGTTGTTCTTAACGACTTGCAGGGTCGGTTTGTCATTCTCGATAAGTAGTATGTCATCCACATACAAAATCAGAAAGACAACTATGCACCCACTAATATGTTTGTAAACACACGATTCATCCTCGTTTTTGATAAAGTCAAACTCTTTGATCTTTTCATCAAAACGAAGATTCCAATTTCGAGAAGTCTGTTTCAATCCATAAATGAATCTCTGCAGCTTGCATATTTTAGTGGCTTCACCTGGAGATACAAAACCCTCGGGTTGTGTCATATACACTTCCTCAAGGTAGTTTTTATTTAGGAAAGTCGTTTTGACATCCATATGCCAGATCTCGTAGTCATAACACGCATCAATAGCAAGCAGAATTCTGATGGACTTGACCATGACAACATGAGAAAAAGTTTCATCATAGTCAATACCATGAATGTGCTTGAAACCCTTAGCCACAAGTAGCCCTTTGAATGTCTGTACATTCCTATCCATGTCGATCTTCTTCTTGAAGACCCACTTGCACCCTATGGGTCGTACCCATTCAGGTGGTTCCACCAAGGTCCAAATTTGGTTTTCATACATGGAGTTCATTTCAGATTTCATGGCCTCAAACCACTTCTCGGAGTCCGGTCCACTCATAGCCTCTTGGTAGGTTGCAGATTCATCACTATGATCCATAAGCAACACATTACTTATTTGAGACATGAGAAATCCATATCTCTCAGACTCAAACCTTGCTCTACCAGATCTACTTGGAATTTGTGTTTCCTGAGCAGGTTCTTCAGCTACAACAACTTGTAGTCCTGACTCAGGTTCCAATTCCGGTCCATTCACAGTTTATGGTTCTTGAACTTCTTCAAGTTCTACCCTGACTGTCTTTCTACCTAAGAACTCTTTCTCAAGAAAGACACCGGTCCTTGCGACAAACACTTTGCCCTCGGACGGAGGTAGAAATAGTACCATTTAGTTTCCTTAGGATACCCCACAAGATATTACTTATCTGATTTGGGTTCCAGCTTGTCAGTCATTTGACGTCTCACGTAAGCCTCACAGCTCCAAACCTTAATGAACGACATATTAGGACGCTTCCTAGTCCATATCTCATATGGTGTCTTTAGAACCGCTTTCGTTGGAGTACGATTTAATGTTAAAGCAGTAGTTTATAAAGCAAAACTTCAAAAGAAAACAGACAGATCTGCATGACTCATCATCGACCGTACCATGTCTAACAGAGTACGATTCCTCCGCTCAGACACACCATTATACTGTGGTGTTCTAGGTGGAATGAGCCGTTATACAATTCCACACTCTTTCAGATGATCACGAAACTCATGACTTAGGTATTCGCCACCTTTATCAGATCGGAGTGCTTTAACCTTCTTACCCAGCTGGTTTTCTACTTCGTTTTTAAACTCTTTGAACTTTTCAAAGGTTTCGGATTTGCACTTCATAAGATACACGTATCCGTATCTACTGAAATCATCAGTAAATGTAACAAAGTAGAAATACCCACCTCTGGCCATAGAACTCATGAGTTCACATACATCACTATGTACTATACCCAAGAGATCACCAACCCTCTCATTGTTTCCGGTGAAAGGAACCTTAGTTATCTTGCCTAATAAACAAGATTTGCATATCTCAAATGATTCATAATCAAATGAGTCCAATAGTCAATATCTATGGAGCTTGGATATACGTTTCTCATTTATATGACTTAAACGATAATGCCAAAGATACGTAGGGTTCGAGTCATTCGTTCTTAGTCTTTTAGTATTTTCTATGTTATAGATCTGATGGTTTAAGTTCAAAACATATAAACCATTAAACATTTGAGCTACATCATAACAAACATTATTCTTAAATATTGAACAATAATTATTCTTAATAATAAAAGAAAAACCCACCATGTCCAAACATGAAATGGATATAATGTTTTAGTTTTGGAAGGAACAAAATAACAGTTACTTAATTCAATTACAAGTCCACTGGGCAAAGAAAGACGGTAAACTCCTACAGTGACAACATCAACTCTTGCTCCATTGCCAACACGCAGGTCCACCTCTCCTTTACTCAGCATTCTTCTCCTTCCCAGTTCGTGCACATTTATACAAATGTGAGAACCATATTCAGTATCCAATACCCAGGATGAATGAGTAGAAAAGTTTATCTCTATAACATATATACCTGAAGTGGAAGTCATACCCCCCCTCATCTTTTGCAGACCATCAATGTACGAAGGACAATTCCTCCTCCAATGACTGGCCTTGCCATAGTGGTGGTACTTTCTCTCCTTCCTTGAACTTTTCTTTTTAGTTGTATAAGACTTGAGCTCTAAGGCATACTTAAGTCTCACCTTTGTCTTCTTAAAGCTCTTGACCTTGCCCTTGCCTTTATGCACCATCAGTTTGGGGCTAGCGGGCTTGACCTTCTTCATGTTGATCTCGACAGTTCGCAACATACCTAGAAGCTCGGGTAGTATCTTGTCTATTTCATTCATGTTATAGTTCAAGACAAACTGCTCATAATTGTCCGACAACGATTGCAGGATCAAGTCTGTGACCAACTCTTAACCCAGAGGGAACCCTAGTTTTTCAAGGTTCTTGATATACTCAATCATCTTGAGTACGTGAGTCCCTACTAAGTCCCGAGCTCCCATCTTGCACTGAAACAACGTCTTAGTGACATCGAATCTCTCTTGGCGAGCTTGCTCTTGAAACATTTTCTTGAGATGCTCGTCAATTTCCTTGCAACCCATGTTCTCGTGTTGCTTTTGGAGCTCAGAGTTCATGGTCGCAAGCATGCGACATTCGACGTCTAAGGAGTCGTCAAAGTACTTCTTGTAAGCATTCTTATCAGCACGGGGTGCATTCACGGTAGGCTCATCAAGGGTTACCTCTTCCAAAACATAGAGCTTTCGCTCTTGTCTGAGAACAATTCTCAAGTTACTGTACTGGTCTAGATAATTCGTCTCGCTCAGCTTTTCCTTCTCAAGGATCACTCGGAGGGACGTGGTGGAATGTGAACCACTTGCCATGAAAATTCTACAAGGATCAATGCAAAGTAAAATTAGTACTGCATTTCAAAATATTATTTATTCTTTCGATTAGGACTTTAATCAAAATAACTCCCACTATTTTTATCAAACTGATAACCCTTGATATTAATTCGAAGAGTTTAAGCGAGTAACTTTTTTAGTGGATAAGATCCATATTTCACTAACATTATGAGTCAGCTTTGGCTTTTCTCTCACAATGCAGCTATTTAGGTAGACAACGCTTGCCCATTGCATCACAATGCAATTCCTGTATGGCTGATGAATAACTCCGTATTCGCATCCATCATATTGTGCATGCCAACTACATGCCTCTGGGCACTCAACCTTTGAGGTCACCCGGTTAAGTTTGACCCGATGTCGAAAGTGGTATATCACAATTATCTGCTCGCACCCTTACCAAGATAGATTAATGCACCTTGCTTTTGCAAGCCCACACTTCATCGATCGAGGCAGGAAAAGTGTCATCCATCGGAAGACATCTGAATACTTAATATTACTTAAGAGATTTTTAAATACTAGATTAACTTTTTAATCATGGTTAACACTTAACCAATGTGCACATCCACAAACAACCAAAACGACAACATAATCCAAATGCATCTCAGATGTGCACAGGAACATCATCAACACTTGATGAACTGGGCTAAATCTGAACATTTAGAACACTTTTAAATCTTCAGATTTACATGCATAGGACATGAGCAACACAAACTCCACTTACACAGTAGACAAGCTCGTCACTTTATGTGTGAGATTCAAAATCTACCACATCCTTGACTTCACAAACCAACAAAAGTGACGGTTACTGTTAAGGAGTTGCAACAAAGAAATCACATGCGTTATTGGTGGGATACCAAGAATAGATTTTGGCCTTTTAGAACACTTATAAAATCTCCAAATCTACACGTCATGGATTTAGCAACTTCTGAAACAATGAATATTGCTGGCGAACCTCCCGCTTTGATACCAATGTTGGGTTTTACTAGACGGCGCAACACTTGTGCGCGCAGCAGAATTAGAAGAACAAGAAAAACCCAAAAGTTCAGAATTGGCAAAATTCATGAATCAAGAAGTAAAGCATGCTGTAATCAAAATTACCTTTGAGGGATTGAGTTTATGCTCAACCAAGATGCTCCGATGAAATCTAACAAACAACAACGAATGGAGTTTCGAGCGTAGAATAATGTCCACTCCTCTACGGATATCCACACGAGCAAGGAGAACCCTAGACTCTTGTCACACAAGATCTAGGTCGGAACTAGGTTTGCTCTCAACGTCTCCACGGACTACTATATCTGTTCAAGGAGAGGTAGCAGTGACGAATCTGACGCACAAGAAACTTTTTTCGGTGAAGGCAGAGGCTCGGCGGTCGGCGGGAGCGAGCGGCGACAACGACTTGCGGAACACTTCCGTCGTCGTCGGGAAGAAAAGTCCATCGCGGGATTAGGTCGGGAATGAACAATTGCACACAAGGCTTTCCGTATAAATCCTATTTATACAGGCTACCGAACCAGCCCAATAAACCGCAGACAAGCCGAACCGGACTTAGAGGAAATAAACCAGTAGTAACAGAATTCGTCGAGTATCCTGTGATATTCGACTAATGAGAATTATTCATCGAGATAACACGAACATATTCGACGAATCGAGTTAGGAAAAATCGTCCAAGTGCCAAGCCGATACTCGACGAATCAGGATCCAATTCGACGAATCATACATGACAATATTCGACGAATCCAACACAGGCGTTGAGTCATCCCGACGATACTCGACGAATCGTTGAGACCTTGCGATGATACTCGACGAATTTGAGATGGAGGCGTTGAGCAGTCACGACGATATTCGACGAATTTATACCATTCGACGAAATCACTTAGTCATACTCGACGAATTCCCCTTAGAATCTACTGATCACTAACCTGATGACCCATATTCATAATATAGGTTCTGGAATGACATTCCTCTACGTCCTGAACGTCATAGGCTCGGTCCTTCACTCATATCACATATGAGCAAGGCCAACACAAAACCTATCGAACTTCTCAAGAGCTCTTATGTGCGACCCTATAGGCTCAGATTGCGTTGGCAGTGAGGTCACATGTTTGATCACTTCCAGATCACCATGGTAATACCAACAAGTAAATCCTGATATTCTTTGTTATTTCATGTAAAATAAGATTTGATGCAATGTGCATCACATCTTGATTGTCAAACAACAACTTCATAGGTTCATTGTGTTATAACATAAACATTTGAAACCTTTGAGAGAAATATTAACGAGCATTTTTAGAATTAATAATACAAATAAGAGTATTAAATTGAGCTTTAATTTTAGCATTGTTGGGGGTCGCTTAACTCTCTCCCGGTCCCAAAAAACTAACCGTTTTAGCTCGAGAGTGAGCTGAGCGCGCAAACAGTTAAAAGAAAACAAACTGCAGAGACATCAAGACTTTTTACGTAAAAAAATCGAAAAGGGAAAAAATCACGGAGTCGGTTCGGTGCCGACCAAATCCACCAATTTGCTTAAGGTTACAAATGTCAGAATATTTGGGAGGGTGGCAGGCCACCGCTCCGATCACAAGTACTTGGAAATAAAAAAGATGCAAAGTCTTTCTTGGCGCTCGCAGGAGCGGCTTCAAGAACAGGCATTGAAGTAGGCACTGGAGAAAGCGCTGGAGTAGGCACCTTGGAAAGCTAAGTCTACTCTCGAGGAGGCACTAGAGAAGACACTATGGCATGCTTTGTGCAGAGAAAAGTTCTCTTTTGAGCAAGAGAATGAGTGAGTGCACAGTGGACACTTGAGCAAAGTGAGCGCTTGAGCCGGAGAGCAAGAGAACTCTTAAGTCTTTGCCCGAAAACCTTCAGAGCGTTTTTCTCTCTTCTTGGTTGCCTCTCTTCAAATGAAGGCCTAGATAACTTTTTATAGTTTTTCTTAGTGGCCCATTGGTAATTGTGCTGTCTTGGAGCTTGAGCGGTGAATGAGATCGCACGATCCCGGTCGCTTGGCTCACCTATTTTTCAGAAAATGACGGGTATGCCCCCTAAGCAGCCCAGGAAGGTTCGCTGGTGGTGGCGATGGAGGGCTGCCGACGCGCACGAAGAGCGCGTGCGCTATTGCTAGCGGGTTGTGGGCGGGCTAGTGTGTTGCGATTGAGTGTTGTGTGCGCGCTAGCACGTTGTGCACGCGCGCGCGCGCAGCGCGCAGCGCTCAGCGTGCTTGTTGGAGCACGCGTGCACAACTGCGTACTGAGCTTGTGCGGTCGTGTTGTGAGTGTGGACGCGCATTGGGTGCGTGCGTGCGGCGTGGAGGCGGCTTGCGCGTGCTTCCCGTGGGTGCGCTCTGACACTCGTTTAGGAATTGGGAGGCTAAACGAACTCGAGATCGCGTGAGAGTGATTCTACTGGAATTGTGCCCGCGAGCCAGTTAAGGTGACGACGAAGACTATTGTTTGTCCAAACCGCTTTTGGGGAACTCAATCAAGCTTAAAAACTTGAAAAATGTTGAACTACTCACTTCAATCTGCAAGTAAAGATATACAAGTCATTTTAGAATAATCATAGATGAAAGTAACTAAGTACTAAAAACTGTGTTGATGCAACCCGACTACATCCTCCAACATCAGAATTGACTAGAAGTGGTGCAGATGCACGTTTATTGACGCTACTGAGAAATGACACGATATTTTCCAAGTTGACACGACTCACTCTAAAATCCTAAGATTTGATAAAAGAGGGAACCATTCTCCACAGACTTTGTAATCCAGGATGTCACAAAACTAGAGGTAGTAATGGCAATCGTTGAAGAAGAGCCTGCAATTAGATAATAGATGTCTTTAGATTCATGTCTTGTACTAATCGCTTGCCTAGTTTTTATATCTTGTATGCAAATAAAAAGGTGCAAAGAAAGTTATAACACAATTATGTTGTTGAATAAGATTGCAAATTGAGATAAAGTTATGTGGAACGCCAAGTGATAATGCAACGTAAGTCGTCTGTGAGTGAAGAGATAGGTTTGTGTATTTGATGAAAAAGAGTTGTATTATCAAACATTATATGAAGCACATGAATCAAGAAACCTAGGAGGTTGGTAGCTACTACTACTTCTACCTATCTAAGGAAAATACCTAAGAGATGAATTCTTCAATGCCCTAGTAGCGCAACCGCAACCCCCCCCCCCCCCCCCCCCCCAATATTGATGATGAACACTTGCAGTGAATGACGAGTTCTGGGCCCATTCGGGGCTGATTTGACGACTTTCCATATATAGCATGCCCAGATCGACGATCGGACTCCGCACATGTGTTCGGATTCGCGTTGCAAATCGATTTGATATATTATTTCACTATTTTGCATTTTATTTTGATGTATTTAGGTGGCCCCACCTTCGGCCAATCATAGTCATCGATTGTGGCATGCCCTAATTCTCATTTTATTATAAATAGATGGTTTGTGGGCTGATTTGAGGCATTGCAGAATTTGGAGAACTCCATTCCCGAATTCCAGCCATCCCTCCCCGGTGTCGACGCCGTAGAATCCTAGGTGATGACTTCTAGGTGCTCGTTCTTCCTCCCAAGGTACCCCTACCCTTGCCTTCGTTTTCCAACCCTTCAAACCCCCATTCCCGCCGCTGCAGCCCCCCCCCCAAACCTGCGTCCAAACACAGCCGGCCGACTGTTTTTCCTGTAGGCCGATAACCGCCCATCGCTAGCCTGCCGCCCCCCTTACCGCTGCCCCTCCTCCTTGCTACAGGAACACTGCCCTCTTACAACACCCCAACCACCAGCCGCCCCCTCCTCTGTTGCCGCACATCCATCCAAGTCTCTATTAGCCCTAGCCAACAATCCCCCTATCCCCTTCCGCGGTTCCACTACCAAACAGTCCCTATTCTCAAGATCAATCTAGATATGAGAATTTCATCCCCGGTCCATCGTTTCCCTCCACTCATATTACCATTTTGGCCCTGATCCGTTCCTACACATCGGATCTACCCTTCCCCGACCCGAATCTACTTGTACGTGGCCGGATCTACCATTTTCTTGTCCAATCTCACCCTTACCACCAAGGACAGCCGCCGCCATCGCTGTCGTGCCGCCGGTTCCACATTAGATCGCCGTCAAAACGCATCTGGCTCCGGATTTTTCAGTGCCTTGGTCAGCCCACTATTTGGTGAGATTTTATTGTACTGGATTATTATTTTCAGCATATTTATATTGGATTGAGTCTTGTACTTGTTTTGAATATCTTCCATGGTAGTTGTTAGTTAGATTAGTATTGTGATTTGCAGGGTCTATTCGCCGCGCGCTCTTGCTTTGACCCTCCATGCGGAGGAAAACCTAAGCTTGCTTCGCTTAATTAAATTATTTTGCCTTGTCTTGAATTATTTGTGTGAGATGTTAAAGTTTATTATTCAATTGCGATCTAACCGTCGGAGTTTGCATAGCATGTAAGGTTAGGTCACAGTTTTCCCACCACCTATAGCTCCCTCCTGCATCAAATACCCAACCCTCCCCCCAAATACCCAGCCCGCTGAACCGGCTAGGCCCCGTCCGGACTGTTTAGGAGGAGGGAGAGACTGAACCGATTGGTTTAGTCTCCTTTGCCTTTGGTCAATTTTGATGGTAAACCGCTTCGAACCAACCCCGGGTCATATCAGAGGTGCCGATGATCGAGTCATAAAGGCAGAAGATCACACACTAAATTAAAGAAAATAGTGGTCCTCTGCAGAAATTTGGATAGTCGTTCGTCCTGATGGAATAATAATGGATGCAATATGAGTTGAGTGATGGAATGGAGACTGGCTGTTGCAGTAAATTCGTGTACACTATAACAAGTATCCTTGGCATGGAACAATCTTGTCACAATGAGAACACTTGGTTTGTCTTCGACCACCTCCACATCCCTATCTGAAATTGAATCCATGACGATGTTATGTATAGTGTACATTCTATACGGTAGAGTTAGCTTAGGTTCACCTTGGGTGTTTTGGGCACCCTCTCTCTTGTATATGTATATATATAACTGTGGTTTATGTGAATATCATCATATATTCTTATTATGGTATCAGAGTAAGGTTTTTAACGGACCTCTCCCGATTTTCTCTCTCGTGCCCAACACAGCCGCCTGTTTTCGATCTCGCACACAGCGCTGTCTAGTTCTGATCCCGCCCAACTCCCCTGGTTTTGATCCCCTCTCGATCCCGCACTCCGATCCCGCGCTTCTCCTCGATCCCGCAAGAAGCGACTGTTTCCGATCTCTCGCGCCGCACGTCGCGCCTCTTGGTGTCTTCCGATCACGTTTCGGTGACCCCATTCTCCCGTTTTCTCAGGTAGATCCGGTGCCTCCTCTTCTTCCTTCAGGAGCTTGCCTCTGCCTCTTCTTCTCCGCTACCTCCTGCAGCCGCCGGAACTCCGCTGCCTCCTGCAGTCGCCGTCTCCATCACCGATCGACGCAGATTCTGTTTAGGATGCTTTTACTGCTTCAAACGTTGAATCGGCACAATTATTGTTGATTCCTGCCGCCGGCTGATTCTGCAACCCCAATGGCCTCGTCATACTCCTTTGTTTTTCTTTAGAAGGTGGATGTGATCCTCGATGGACAAAACTACAAGGCATGGTCCTCCACCGTTGGTGTGATCCTCTGTGGCCTATATCTATGGGGCTACAATCACATTGACGGCTCTGAGCCTGCTCCGCCTCCACCAGCTGCCCATTCTGTGGATGATTCTTCCACTGTTAGCATTGCCGCTTTCGTCCGGCGCTCCAACGTGGCGAAGTGGCGCTCGGACGACTCTCGCGCGATAGCCATCATCTGTCAGTCCTGCGAGCTCCCCATTCGCTTGACCGTCTATGAGCTACCTACGACCAAGGCAATGTAGGATCACTCTTCTCTACCTGCCTTCTAGTGAGCCCTTGCGCTACTCTCTGTTCCAGACCCTTGGCATCTGTTACTAGCGTGGTCGGTCTGTACAAGCCTTCTTTGCTGAGCTCCTAGACCTCTGGCGTTAGTGCAATGAGATGTCTCCTTCCCCTTGCACTACTTGCCCTCAGTGTGTTGCTACATCTTGGGATCGCGACTTGCAATGCATGTATGAGTTTCTTATGAGCTTACACCCCGAGTTCGAGCCTGTTCGTGCCCAACTTCTGCACCAGGATCCTCCACCTTCTCTCAGTGATACGTTGGCCTTGGTAATCGTTGAAGAGACTCGTCTCCACTCCTTGGACACTGCTACGCCTTCTGGTGTGCCGACTCATGCTGTTCTTACTACTCCCGAGTTTCCACCGCAGTCCTCTCTTGTGAGTACTCCATTGCTACCTTCGTCGGGTTATAGTGCACCTATGTGGCCTATTCCTCATCCTCCGGTGCCCTCTACTGCTCAGTCTGGTGCTCCTCGCCGCCCGCCTGTCCGCTGTCACTACTTCCAGTGTCTTGGCCACGTCAAATCTGAGTGTCGCAAGTTTCATAGGGCTTAACAGGCTGGTCAGCAACGTGCTCCTTGTGCTCCTCCAACTCACTTCTCTGTTATGGAGCAATCACTCTCTATTTCTGAGTTTACCCGACAGCTATCTCATGGTTCTCTGCATCACTCCTCTGCCTCCGTACTCTCACCAGATGCTTATGGTGCCTCAGCCTATCAGCCGGTTGCCTCCGCCACTACATGTATCTCTTTCTCTGACTGGTTACTTAACTCTGGTGTCTCTTTTCACATGACCATGATGCCACACACCTCTTGTCCAGTCACCCTGTCTCATCTGACCTTAGTGTTATATGGTAGCAGATGACATTATTCTCCCTATCACCAGCCGTGACCTCATTCATACCACCCATTTTCATATTCCTGATACATCATACATACCCAAATTATCTATGAACCTTATATCCGTTAGTCAACTTACGTCTCACGTCTGTCTTATTATTTTTGATGAGTTTGCTTGCTGTGTGCAGGATCGTCTTACAGGGATACTGCCTGGAGCTGTCCGTCGTCGTCGCGGGGTATACGCCCTTGATCGTCTCCATCTTTTATTTACTCCGTCGTCACTAGCGACCTCATCCTTTGTCTTCTTTCAGTGAGCTTCTCTCAGTGACATCACCGACTTGGTCATCCAGTGGTTCATGTCTTTCATCCCTCATCAATACTGACCTCCTTGGTCATGTTTCTGTTAATCAGTCTCACTCTTGTACGAGTTGTAAGTTTGGTAAACAACTACCACTCCCCTATCAGTCTAGTGAGTCAAGGTCTCAGTGTCTTTTGATTTAGTTCATTCAGATGTATGAAGTCCCACACATTTTGTATCAAAGGGCGGACATCGGTACTATGTTATATTTGTTGGTGATTACTCTCATTATTGTTGGATTTATTTTATGTACTCTCGTTCTGAATTATTCCAGATTTATGTTACTTTTCTATTATGGTGCGCTCCCAGTTCTCTGATTTTATACGTATTTTCCATTCCGACTCGGGGAGAGGGGGGGGGGGTATCTCTCTCATGCTTTTTGCGATTTGCTAGCTATCCACGACACTCTCCCTCAACTTGCATGTCTCGATGCCCACGCTCAGAATGACACCGCTGAAAGGAAGCATCGCCACATCATTGAGACTGTCTGCACTCTTCTCATCTTTTCCCACGTTCCTCCTCATTTTTGGGTTGAGGCTATCTCCATTGCTGTCTATCTTATTAACCTGCAACTCTCAATTTTTCTTCAGGGTCAGTGTCCTGGTGAGTGTTTGTACTCTTGACCCCACACGCTATACTCATCTACGTGTTTTTGGTCGTCGATGTTATGTTCTACTTCCTCCACGTGAGCGTACCAAGCTTTCTTCTCGATCTATATCTTGTGTCTTTCTTGGATACAATATTGAGTACATGGACTATCAATGTTATAATCCTATTGCACGTCGACTTCGTATCCCACGAGATGTCACATTTGACGAGTCTCGCCCTTTTTTTGTCTCCTTCGTTCTCGCGACCTCGCACTCATCTGTGACCCCATCTGATGTGCAATTTCTCTCCCTTCCCATACCCCCTCCGCATGTCGTCTACAACATCTCTGATCTCTCCAGACTCACCTTCTCACTTCTCCTCTTTGCCTCACACTTCTCCCTCTGACGCACTCGTTTTCCCCCTTCCATATCACTACACTCTTCGTTCTCCTCCTGTTCCCTCGCCTCCAGTGCGCTCAGACTCAGTGTATGCCTTCTCTAGCGAGTGTTTTGTGGACGATCCTCCTGTGCATCACCACCCACCTCGTGAGCGATGTCCTCCTGACCGGCTTAGCCTTGCTACACTACCGCTGGATCTACCTGTCTTTCCTGCTACTGCTTGTACTCCACAGTCGACTTCTTACTGTGAGGCTGCCCAGATATCTGAGTGGCAGGTTGCTTTGTATGCTGAGTTGGAGGTGCTTAAGCACACTCGCACATGGGATCTTGTTCCTCCTCCATATGGTGTTGTTTTTATTACTTGCAAGTGAGTCTTTATTTTCAAGACTCGCTCTGATGGTTCTGTAGAGAGGTACAGGGCTCGGCTAGTTTCTCGTAGTTTTCAGCAGGAGCATGAAAGAGATTATGATGAGACCTTTGCTCCAGTCGCTCATATGACTATGATTCAGACTCTTATTGCAGTTGTAGCTGTTCGTCACTGGTCTCTGTCTCAGCTCGACGTGAAGAATGTCTTTCTTCACGATGATTTTCAGCAGAAGGTATACATGCTTCCTTCTCCTGGTTTATCCTCTCCTCCAGGCCTTATCTGCCGCTTGAGGTGAGCCCTTTATTAGATCAAGCAGACGCACCGTGTGTGGTTTGCACGTTTCATCCCATCCGGATTCCACTCTTTGATCCTACTCACTGCTGCCAACTCGTTGAGAGTCTCGTCTACATCACTATCACTCAGCCCGATATTGCTCACGTTGTTCATGTGTTGAGCCAGTTTGTTAGTGCGTCCACCTCTTTGCATTACGGTCACTGCTGCGGCTCTTGCGTTATCTTCGGACGACGACTTCTTGTGGTCTTTTCTTCTCCAGCGGTAGTTCCCTACAACTCCGTGCTTACTCAGATGCTACCTAGGTTTGTGATCCTGTTGACCGTCGCTCTGTCACTGGTTTCTGTCTGTTCTTGGGTTCTTCACTCATTGTATGGAAGTTCAAGAAACAGACTGGTGTTTCTCGTTACAGTAGTGAGGCTGAGATTCAGACCATGACTACCACCGTTGATCATATTATTTGGCTCCGCTGGCTTCTTGAGAAACTTGGTGTCTTTTCTTCAGATCCCACTCCACTCTATTGTGATAATACTGGTGCCATTCAGATTACTTTAAACCCGGCGAAACACTCACTCTCCAAGCATATCAGGGTGGATGTTTTCTTCCTACGTGAGCACTATGGCCGTGGAACTCTGTCTCCTTTTGTCCCTTCCGAGCAGCAGATTGTAGATTTGATAACTAAGCCGCAGACGAGAACCCAACATGTTTATCTACTGTCCAAACTCTCAGTGCATGATCCCCCGTGAGTATGCAAGAGGTGTTAAATATAGTATACATTATATACGATAGAGTTAGCTTAGGCTCTCCTTGGGTGTTGTGGGCACCCTCTCTCTTGTATATATATATATTACTGTGGTATATGTGAATATCATCATCGATTCGTATTACTATCATGCGACACACCCCCGTGATGTGAAAACAGTTGCCAAGGTTGATCAGGAACTCCATCTATTGCAAGTAGGTTGAGGTTGATGTCATCGAAGATAGTGTAGTCATTCGAGAATAAGCATTAATGAGTGCAAGAATAGAGTCCCTTTTAAAATCTGAGATCTAATATAGTTAAGTTCGAATTTGAGAATGTGTAGGAACACAATTACCAGCAAATTTCCTTCTGTTCTTGTTGAGCCTCGATGTTATATGAGTTTGGAGGAGATCTAACAAGTAGCAAAGACCTAAAATTGTTGACATGAGTGTTTTATCTTATATATAGACTCTTAGCCTTTGTCCAGATACCATAACATGGAAGGAAGGCTTGAGAATTGGCATAACTGATGGATCAATCGAACCAAAGCAAGACAAGGTGCTAGGCATCCATAAGTGTAGTTTCTCCCTTTTATAGATGCTCTTCATGACCTTGACCTGTTGACCAGATCTGAATAGCAGGAAAACCAGAAGTATAATTTCTCCCATTAATTTTTTGGTGGTGATGGAATGATGATGGCTCAGAAGTGATGATAATTTTGTGTTTGCATTAGTGGAAGTGACATTGGGACCCTTCTACACGATGATAAAATAGGATGGGCACAAGGGCTGCAACGAGCTTCGACGGGTTGTAAGACCGAACTTGTAGGGATGTAGGATTGAATCGAGGGATGCAGAGGGCTATTCGACAACTGCATTTAGTTTCGACATGCCACAAAATTAAACTTGGAAAGCTGCAGGTCTGATTCGAGGTCTACAAGACTGAATCAAGGGCTCCAAAAGAATTTTCAATAGCTGTGACCTTGAAACTGAGACGGACATCAACCTTGTCCAAGTGTCGATCTCGTCTACATGAATTAGAAGGACGTCAGACTGAGATGAGGACATAAACCGAGGGCTTGACTATATACTCTACCGGGAACGACGATAGCGAAGAAAAACTCTTGTCGATCCATCAACATTGGAGGACAAGGCGCTAGCCGCTGATGCTGATCAAGGAGAGTAAATAGATCGATTGAAGTAGCAGCGCCCTTTCTGATTTCATGGCTCAATTGATTCTTTGCTGTGGAAAAGAAGGCCGTTTGGTTTTAACGTCCCGTTTTCTCCAATACTATGTGAACTAGGGTTTGGAGTCAAAATATTTCTTTTTCATTGATAGACTACTAATTCATATATAAACAACATATTGGGGTTTACATTTTACGCATATATCCTTAATATACCCTGAATTATAATACACATTAAATGTTGTTCCACACAGGCATTCTATCCATATATTTATATAATATGGATTTGTCAAAATCTGATCCAATTTAATCTTACTTATAAAATGATTTTACTCGCAAGAAATTTGAGTGTTGCCAAAGGTTTTGCATCTATAGTATGAAAATTATCCCGAACAACCTTCAAGAGAATCTTTGGTCTTTACTCTTACATAATCCTTTGATATTAATACTTTGTATTTCTCTAATTGGTGCATTTTTCTAACCATTATTATACATGTCCAATTCGATAAGTCTTTTTATTATCTAATCGATAGATGCTACTTTCACTATTTCCTTAATATAATTATTCTTTAATCCATCTTTTCTAATTTTGCCGCACCTCTATCTTAGAATTTCTCATTTCTGCCCATTGCATGCAAGCAATGTTCAGCTTCCGTGCCTTCTTACCCTGCCTACTCTTTTCCTGTATGCAAATGTTTAGAGGCTCACTTTTGACATATATTAACATGTTGATTAGTTGAATGGGCACAAATTATTCTACAAAATGGTTTTGCTTTCTCAACTGTTCATGTCACAAGTCTGACATTGTTGCTCCCCATTTTCTAGGTTCATGCTTATGAACGTATGAACAGAGTGTACAACTATACATTGGATTCATGTGGGCCAGTTTATATTACTGTGGGAGATGGTGGAAACATTGAGCAAATTGACGTTGATCATGCAGATGATCCTGGAAAATGCCCATCTCAGAATGATAACATTCCTGAATTTGGAGGTGTATGTCACATCAACTTTTCTTCTGGCTCAGCCAAGGGGAAATTTTGCTGGGATCAGCAGCCAGAATGGAGTGCGTTTAGAGAAAGCAGCTTTGGTCATGGAATTCTGGAGGTCTGTCTCCAAAACTTATTATTCCTTGGCTTAGGAGCATTTCAATTTTCAAATGATATTAGTCGATTTTCATTCGACATTTCTGAAAAAATTTTGGCCCACCACACTGATGAGAGTTGAATGAGGTAGGGAAAAACAATTGCATTTTATTATTCATTCATAGAGGGCTATTTATAATATTACAATGGACTCACGGACTTTAACACACAATGTAAGACTAAAATCCACTCACGCATATAAGCACTCGTAATAATACTAATAATGACAGTAAATACTCGACTTGTAAATACTAATGAGTATCTCTCAACTCTCCCTCTCAAGTCAGACGGAAGATGTCGGTCATTCCAAATCTTTTGATGTCATCAATGAATGTAGCACTTCCCAAGCTTTTAGTGAACACATCTGCGAGTTGATTTTTAGAGTGGGCGAATGGTGTGACCACAATTTTTTTATCCAAGTGATCTTTGATAAAGTGTCGGTCTAGCTCAATGTGCTTTGTCCTGTCATATTGAACTGGATTGTGAGCTATGTTAATCACTATCTTGTTGTCGCAAAATAAGGAAAAAGGAGACGTCACGGGAAACCCCAAGTCATGTAGAACGGTACGCAACCGTAGGCCCTCACATATGTCTTGTGACATTGCACGGTATTCTGCCTCAGCGCTCGATCTGACCACCACATTCTGCTTCTTATTGCGCCATGTCACCAGGTTTCCTCCAACAAAGGAACAATAACCTGTTATAGATTTCCGATCATTGCGACATCCTACCCAATCAGCATCAGTGAAAACTTCAATCCTCAAGTGGTCGTTCTTGGAGAACAGAAGACCACGATCCGTGGCTTTCTTCAAATACTGTAACACACAGTATGCTGCTTCTTGATATCTGTCCTGCCAGCATGCATGTATCTACTCAGAATACCAACTGCATATGTAATATCGAGAAGAGTATGAGATAGATATATTAGTTTTCAAACTAATCTCTGGTAAGCGCGAGACATCTGCCTGATCACTGTCACCATCGTCGCTAATCCCATGATTTTCTTCAATCGGGGTGTTCACAGGAACACGGCCAAGTATCCTGGTCTCCTGCAACAGATCTAGAATGTACTTCCGCTGAGATATAAAGATATCCTAATTAGATCTAGTCACCTCAATACCCAAAAAGTATCATAATCTTCTCAAGCCTTTCACCTCAAACTCAGCAGATAAGAGAGACTTGAGATTCACAATCTCTTTCAAATCATTACCAGTGATCACAATGTCATCCACATAGATAATAAGGACCACAATACCCTGATGACGTCTCCGAATAAACATAGTGTGATCAGACTGCGACTGTTTGTACCCAAATTTGAGCATAGCCGCGAGGAATATGTTAAACCACGCTCTAGGAGACTGTTTCAATCCATATAAGGAGCTCTTTAGACTACAAGCAAGACCTTCAGCTTCCTTTTTCACGAACCCAGAAGGGAATTTCATGTATACCTCTTCATCAAGCTCATCATGGAGAAACACATTCTTAACATTCAGTTGGTGAAGATCCCAGTCCATGCAAGCCACGCATGACAACAATACCCGAATAGAATTCATCTTAGCCACAAGAGCAAAAGTCTCCTGGTAGTCAACTCACTGAGTCTGAGTGTACCCCTGGGCGACCAGCCGTGCCTTGTATCGTTCGACCTTCCCTTCTTGATTCTGTTTGACCGAAAATAATCATCTCGAGCCAATAACTTTCTTGCCAAGAGGAAGGGAAGCGACATCCTAGGTATGGTTCTTGTCCAAGGCTGACATCTCCTCTTTCATAGCCTGAGTCCAGGCTGGGATACCCAAAACTTCCTGTCATGTCTTATGAATAACAACCGAAGAAAGAGAGGAGACAAAGACCTAATGAGATGAGGTAAGATGGTGATAAGCCACACAATTAGAAATATGGTGTTTAGTACATGCAACCTTACCTTTCAGCAAAGGAAGCGGAATATGCAGATCCGCATCAGCGCCGGGCAGGAACAGGAAACTACTTGAAAAAAGAAGTCGTGCGAGGAACCGATGGAGAAGAACCGAGAGGAGCTGCTGTAGGAGAAGAGCGTCTGGAGGAAACTGCTGGCGGTTGGATTCGAAAGGGAGAGAGACCTGCAGGAGGGAGAAGAACGAACGGCGAGCGAGAAGACCGTGGAAGCTAGCAGGAGCGAGAGAAGAAGCGGTGGCGGGAGCGAGAACGGTGGTGGGAGCGAGAGCGGATGCCGTCGAGTCGAGAGGCGGAATGGCTAGGGCACCATGAGCAGTGACTCTGATACCATGTTGAACAAAAAAAATGATTTTTATTCACACCGTTACAAGCCTTTATCCCCTCTATATATGGAGGCGGATATTACAATGCAGAATATTCAAAAAATGATACATAAACTATTACATATTATAACACTCTTCTCATCCACCCACTGATATTGTTCATTCTTCCTATACTGGGATCGGTGTTATGAACAACCGATCACGGACAGCAGAACGCAGCATCGATCAACACTCGTTGACCTCCACCCTTTCCAACAGTCAACGAACGCTGATCGCTGACCGACCTATAAGTCACAAGTGTCCAAGCTTGTATATTTTTTTGATGCCTCCTCTTATCCTTCTCTACCTAAAATGTGGAGCAGGAAAAATATATTTTCATATTTTTGTTGTGAAAATGTTGGCTACTTTGTGGCTGATCGTTAGTATTTTAACCACAAAAACACATCTTCCCAAGATACTTCTTACCAAGGCAGCCAAGTGTTTGTGTGAGTTATGTTGCTAATGGTCCCAAATCTATTTTGGGACTATATCCTTTCTGAATGCAGGTAGATGTAGCTCCAAGTCCACCAATCTACACACTTGATACTTGGACAAAGAGGAGCTCCAGTCAAGCTTGGAGTAAGAAGACTGCCCATCAGACTATTTGTAAACGCAAGGGTCCTTAAAACACTCTAAAGGACATTCATCAAGTTGTACTCTGAAGGAAAACGGAGAAGGAAGAGGAGTCTTCTCCGGTGAAGAAGACTCGAGAAGAAGATAGAATTCCGTGGGGCTAAAATATAATTAAAAAATGGCATTCTGATGAAGACTAGTGACCTATGAAAATCCCTATTTGGTTGAGAACAAAAAAGGGTGAGAATCATAACAGAAAATTATCTAGATGTTGTTGCAGCTGCACGAATGGGGGAGAAGATCAAGCTTTGGAGAGGAAGAAATGCATTGTATGGGAGAAGAATCTTGTACTCCATTTCCAAAGGAAGGGGGAGAAGAATCCAGTATAAGTAGAAGCCTCATTTCAGGGGGAGGAATTGTGCAAGAGGAAGTTCAAGGCATATGAACTTGGACAAGAAAGTAAGGGGAGATAAACAGAAGATAACAGGAAGTTGTAGGTATTCTTATCAATTTTCTTGTAGTTTTATCCTCATCAAAAGGAGGAGATTATTTGGGTGATTTGATGGTACAAAACTATGATAAGATTACTTATAGAAGAAGGAAGCTACTCAGAAGAAGCTATAAAGAAGCCTTCGAAAGAGACAAATTGTCTAAGTCATGTAGGCGCTCAGCATTCCCCGATCAGGGACTCGTTGACCGACCAGTTACCCGATCGTCGACCGAGCATTCGTTGATTGGGGACCTGAACGCCGACCGAGTCCATGTGATTGTTGTCTGAGCGATCCCTTCATCATCACTCGAAGAAGGATCCTGATCGCCATTTGTTGACCGGTCATTCGCCGACTGATGACCCGTTCGTCGTTTGTTGTCTGAGGTTTAGGAGGAAGTTCAGACTAAAGAACAAAGGCTTGAGTTTGCCAATTGCCGATTGGGGCTCAACAATCGTCGACCTACCCAAAGATCAACGTTCCTCGATCGCCGACTGAACCTGTAGCTTTGTCGGGAATTTAATTAAATTCATTGCGGTAGCCAACAAGGAAAGTTCAGTAAAGGAAGATGCTCATTCTTTTATGAACTTAATCAAGGAGTTATATGAAAAAGGAAGTAGGTGTTTCTCTTTCTTACTGGATCTTGGAAAAAAGAAGAATACAAATATCTCTTACAGAAGAAAGAAAGTCTCTCTCCCCCTCCTCAAAGAACTGGAAGGGCTCATCGGAAATCCTAATCTTTTTTTTAAAATTTTTGTAACATGTCTCACTTCTTTGAGACAAGTGATAATTTCTCCTCTCTGAGTAAGGGTTACAGGATCTCCCGTTAAAGATATAAGTGGGTTGCCAAGTTTCCTAAAAAATGACTCTCAGCAAGGTTCAAATCTCCTAGCAGAAAGATTTAAGAGTTTGTAGGGTCTCCTAGTAAAAAGACTTAGTGGGCCTTATTGAAGGTAATGGAATCTCATAGGTTGTGGAAGAGAGTACTCATTTGATTCGGGGAACTTCTATAAAAAATTTTGTGCCGTCTGGATGCTTGCTTTATAGCTTAGACATTATCTTTCTGCACTCACTTCTTGTTTCGTATATCTTTGATGTGTTTCATTTTTTGTTAGTTGGATTTGTGTTTGTGTGCATATTGTGTTTGGGAAGGACTGAAGGATTTATGGCAAAGAATTTTCAAATCTCTATCCCCCTTTTTTCTAGAAAGATATTTAGATTTTAATTCCGCACTCACATGGCTACTCAGAAGATGTCCCTTCAGCTCGTTATCCCTCTACCATGTCTATTAAATCTCCTGCTCCTCTCAGTGACTCCATGTATACCAAAGGTCACCTCTCTGCGGCTGAATTGACTTAGTTGCGCTTACTCCCCTCACAAGTAGCACCCTCCAATCTCTCTCTCTCTCTCTTTCTTCCCTTGGTCTGGTTCTTGGATTGCTGATTTGGGAGTTTCCAAACCATATGTCTAAAGACGGTTCCCCCAATCTCTGCCCTATGCACCACAAATTTATCTCGGTTGTCGATGGGTCTACAATATCTATCTCAAGATCCACAGATATATCTCTCTCCCACGTTACTTTTACATAATATGTTAATTGTTCCCGCTATTAGTCTTAATCTCCTCTCAATTTGCCAACTAATTCGTGACCTCAATTGCTCTATAACATTTTCCCTTCCCATTTTGTTATATAGGATCTGTCGACAAAGCAGATTGTTGGGGGACATGAGCAAAATGGTTTGTACCATGGAGATTAGAAGCCCAGTATCTCTATGGGAACCTCAACCATCCAACGTCTCGGTCATCCACCTTTGTCCTCACTGCGTCTTATGCTACCTAGTTTTTCTTTTTGCATGTGAGCCATATATCTTAGGCAAACAACATCATTATACTTTTTTTCATCGCTCAAATCGTTGTAACCGCATCTTCGATATAGTTTATGGTGATATTTTTGGGATCTTATAAACTTTCAAGTATTTGTGATTACTTTGTTACATTTATTGATGTTTACTCTCACATGATTTGATTATATTTATTATGCTCTCGCTCTCAGCTCCTCTCAGTTCTCAAAATGATTTACTAAAATTCTCACTCAATTGAATACCTCAGTAAAAGCTTTTTGCTGTCACAATACCAAGGAATACCCTTCCATACCTCTTCACAAGTTTTTTCACAGGGTGAATTAGTTTGGTTGAAACGATCAAACAACTAAAAGGAAATGCGAGGATGATGTAACATCAATATATAAAATTTCAAACTTTCCTTCATGAATGAAGGACGCATATTTAAATTGATTATCATTTTATTTGAGAAGATGATGGATGTAACAATTGTCCCTATGTTTGCGAAGACGAACAATCAACTAGTTGATATCTTTACCGAGCTTCTTGCCGGGACAATATTAGAAACATTAGATACAAGATGTGCAGTTTAGATGTGATGCCCTCATCTGCTCTAGAATGAGGTGGAGTGTGAGAATTGTAGAAAGAGATCGAAACTTGTATGTATTTCTTGTGTATGTAAATACAAGGAGAGAATACAAATATATAGGAGAGAAAAGGAGAGAGGAAATCCTATACAAGATGTGGGACTAATAAGAGAAGAGGGAAAATAATAAAATATGGGCCCAATAATGGGCCCTTTACATGGGCTTTTCTAACACTCCCCTGCAAGTTCGAGCGTACAAATCGTATGTGCCAAGCTTGGATAAGCATTGATAGAAGAGGGTACTGGAAAGAGCCTTTGTGAGGACATCCGCAACTTGTTCTGTCCCTAGAACATGCTTCAAGTCGTGTTTCTTCATTTGAACCTTTTCCCGGATGAAGTGACAGTCGACTTCAATATGTTTTGTTCTCTCGTGGAATACCTGGTTCTTGGCTATATGTATGACAGCCTGGCTGTCACAGAGGAGGAGAGCTGGGGAAGGGAGCTTTACACCCAGATCGGTAAGAAGACCTTCAAGCCAAGTTAGTTCAGAAACCACCGACGTCATTGCCCGGTATTCTGCCTCAGCTTATGATCGAGCAACGACCGCTTGTTTCTTGCTTCTCCAGGTAATCAAATGTCCTCCAAGGTATGTGCAAAATCCACTGGTTGACCGTCAATCATCAAGGGAACCAGCATAATCGACATCGGAATAAGCCACCAAAGTTGGAGCTGAAGATGAGGTTTTGTAAACCAGACATTGACCAGGAGCCGTTTTAAGGTATCTGAGAATGCGTTCAACAACCTGAAGATGAGATCTTTGAGGGGTATGCATGTACCGACTGACAATACCAACAACGAAGGAAATATCTGGTCTGGTTACCGTGAGATAGATCAATTTTCCAACGAGACGACGATAGTATTCTGGATTCTGGAGTAGGAGATCTGAGTCAGCTGCCTGAGCGCACAACTTGTGATTTGCATCCATTGGGGTGTCAATCGGCTTACAACCTGAATAGTCAGCATCCCGAAAGAGGTCGAGGCAATACTCCGCTGAGAGAGGACGAGACCGTCTGACCGTCTGGCAACCTCAAGACTCAAGAAGTACCAAAGGGGCCCCAGATCTTTTGTTTGAAAAACTGTGCCCAGTTGTAGTTTGACCTCCTGTATTCCTTTCGAGTCGTTTCCTGTAATTATGATATCGTCAACATATACTAACAGAGGAACCGTTCCCGTTGTTCGGTGACGAGTGAATAGCGAGAAGTCTGCCGAGCTGCGAGTAAAACCAACCTCCTGAAGGGCCTTACTGAATTTGTCAAACCACGCCCGTGGGGATTGTTTTAGGCCATACAGAGCCTTCATAATACGACAGACCTGAGACTCCCCCGTGGTCTCAAACCCGGGAGGTTGCTGCATATACACCGTTTCTTGGAGACCGCCATTCAGAAAGGCATTCTTAATATCGAGTTGGAGTAAGGGCCACCGGCGATGGACAGCCACTGAGATGAGGACTCGAACGGTGTTGAGTTTGGCAACCGGAGAAAATGTTTCTTCATAGTCGAACCCCTGTTGTTTGGTGAAGCCACGAGCCACCAGACGAGCTTTCAGGCGGTCAATCATTCCGTCAGCAACATGTTTGATAACATAGACCCATTTACACCCAACCGGCGCCTGACCCGGAGGAAGGGGTACAAGAGTCCATGTCTGGTTGGCCCAGAGAGCAGCCATTTCCTCTTCCATGGCGGCCCGCCATCCAGGATGTTGTAGCGCCTCCTGTACAGAGTTAAGAACCGAAATCGAGGAAAGAGAAGTGCCATATGTGTGGAGGTGAGGAGAGAGGCGATGCAAGGATACACAGTTTGCCAAAGGATGAGCAGTGGAGGCAGGTACCTGATCAGCAGGGCGCGGAGTAACCGAGGTTGAGGCCGACTGTAGAGGGGCAACGGAGTAAGACGGGCGGCGAGAGTGGACACGGATAATAGGTGGCCTGGAGGGGGCAGGAGTCGGAGTAGGTGGTACCAGTGGCAGAGGTGTAGTAACAGGGATAACAAGTCGTGAGATGAGTGGTGGTAGAGGTTTCGGCGTGAAAGGAGTGGGTAAAGGAGCAGAGAAGAACGACTGGTCTTCCCGAAAGGTAACATCGGCAGAAACGGAGATCTTGCGGGTAGCGGGAGAGTAACATACATAGCCTTTCTGCGTATGTGAATAACCGATGAAGGCATGTTTAGCTGCCCGGGGTTCCAACTTGTCCGAGGACGGACTCAGGAGGTGGACGTAGCAGGTGGAGCCAAAAACCCGAGGCAGGAGAGGGAAAGCTGGAGTAGAGGGAAATAGTAGGTTAAACGGAGTAGCATAGTGGAGAACGGAGGAAGGGAGACGGTTGATCAGGAAGCACACAGTAGAGACCGCAAAGTTCCAGTAACTTTTGGGAACATGCATTTGAAGCATGAGAGAGCGGGCAACATCAAGCAAGTGCCGGTTCTTCCGTTCGGCAACGCCGTTTTGCTGGAGTGTGTAAGCACATGATGTTTGATGAAGAATCCCGAATTCAGAGCACAAGGCCGCAAAGCCGTGGCTAGTGTATTCGCGAGCATTATCGGTGCGTAATGTTTTGAGGGTGGTGTAGAATTGCGTACGGGTTTCAAGGACAAAGACCCCCAAAACACGGGGAAGCTTGGTACGATCACGGAGTAAGTAAAGCCACGTTGTGCGAGAGTAGTCATCAATAAACGTGATAAAATAACGATAACTAGAAATACTAGTAACTTTATAAGGCTCCCAAATGTCTGAATGCACTAAATCAAAAAGAGCAGTGCTCCGGGTACAATGTGCAGGAAAAGAAGAACGCGGCTGTTTGCCGAAGATACAAGACTCGCACTGAAAAGGATGAATGGATACATCGAGAAGAGCCCGCTGGAGCACCGGGAGAGGAGCGTGGCCAAGACGTCGATGCCACTCATTGGAGGAGATAGAAGATAGGACAATGGGATAGTCATCGAGAAGGTAGAGCCCTCTCTGCAGTGTGCCTTTACCAATGATAGTCCGCGTCCGCTGATCCTGTATGAGAAAGGAAGAGGGGGTGAATATGACAGAGCAATTTATATCATTAGTAAGACGACCAACAGAAAGTAAATTGAACGGGGAGCTCGGAACATGAAGACCTGAGCGAAGGGAGATCGATGGGTTGAGTAAAAGGTCAGCCGAGCCGGAGACTGGAACCGTCTCCTCATTTACCACGGTGATACACTTCGAATGAGGATAATCCGTGTACTTGGGTGGCCGTTGTGAGGTAATATGATGAGTGGCACCCGAGTCCATGATCCATCGCGAACTGGTGGATAAACAAGCAGTACCTGCGTTGGAGGCGGTGGCGATGGAGACAGAGGGCAGGTTGAGCAGCCCTTGGAGTTGCTGGAGCTAGAGACGAACAACCTCAAGGTCAAAAGGAGCGGCAGAGGATGTGTCTGCAACAACCGAGGTTGTTGGACGAGGAGGATAACCAATCTTCTTGTAGCAGGTCTCCGCATAGTGGCCGTCCTTTCCGCAGTAGGAACAAGTCGGCTGACCCGGACCACCGCTCCCGCGGCCCCGAGATCCCGAACATCCACCACGAACGAAGGTAGGTGGGGGCAGTAAGGGGGGAAGGGTCTGCTGAAGAATGGTCGAGGGCGGAGGCGCAGTAGTATTCGGAGGAGGTGAAACACGAAAGAGCATGGAGCATACATTAGATAAGGAGGGTATAGTGGAGGAAGCCAGAATCTGGGTGCGAATATTCTGTAAGTGAGGTGGGAGACGAGCCATCATGATGGAAATGTAGACGGCGTATCCAGGCCTCAGCGAGAGTCTTTGCACGAGCGACAAAAGAGGTCATGTCTGAAGCCCCACCCTGTGTCGAGAGCCAGAAGATTGGTGAGGATGTCATGGAGATGTTGAAGACTGTCTTTACCCGAGTACAAGGAATGCAGTTCATCCCACATAGCTTTGACCGTTTCGTGATACATGGCCATCTGATAAGGTTCGTCATCGAGGGAATTGAGGAGCCATGTATGAACACGATCATCATTGCGGAGCCAGTCGTCGGTAGAAGGAGAAGGAGGAGCCTGAGTGAGGTGAGGCAAAAGGCCCTTGGCCTGAAGAACCCTGCGAACGGAATGAATCCATGGGATAAAATTCTCCTTCCCGGAGAGGGAAATTGTTGTAATCCGCAACTCATCACGAATTTCAGGAACAGGTGTCGGGCGGTCTGTAGAGGGGCTAGCCGCAGTTGAGTCGCTGGAAGCCATTGCGGGGAGAGGAAGCAGAACAGGCAGCCAACAACAACGGATTGAAGTAGGAGCCCGTTGGGAAGAGGGCGAGCAAGAACCCCAAAGGCCAGGTCGTGGCGACTAGAGCAAAATGCGAGGAGGTGCAGTCCGCCGCGATTAGAAAGGGCAGGCCGCAAGGCGCGATTTGAGATTGGCCGCGGCGGACTGGAGCAGTCCGCAAGAAGGGAAATCGCAGCGGATCTTGAACAGCTCGCGAGAAGAGAGCCCGCAGCGGTTAGGAGCAGTCCGCGGCGGGATATACCAAGTGACCGCGAGTGAGAAGAGAGCTCGATCTGGACTGGGGTAGAAGCTCGCAAGGTAGGAGAGAAGCAGAGTAGGGGAAGAAAGCCCGTAGAGGACTGGAGGAGCTCGCAACGGACTGAATTAGAATAGCAGGGAGAAATGAACCCCACGGGACAGAGAGAGGAGGCTATAAGAAGCCCGATGAGGAGGGTGGAACCACAAAGATTAAGAGGAAGTGGATGTAGAAATATAGGCCGCAGAAGACCGCAGGCCGCAGTTAGCCAAACGGCTAAGGGAGAAGAGCGAAAAGAGAGGTCGCAGTTAGCTAAGCGGAGAAGAGCGGATAGACTTAGCAGGACGCAAGAGATCCCAGGCCGCAGGAGATCAAAGGAAGGCGGATAGAGTTTGGAGTCCGCGGGAGACAACGAGTCCCTCTAATACCATGTAGAAAGAGCTCGAAACTTGTATGTATTTCTTGTGTATGTAAATACAAGGGGAGAATACAAATATATAGGAGAGAAAAGGAGAGAGGAAATTCTATACAAGATGTGAGATTAATAAGAGAAGAGGGAAAAGAATAAAACATGGGTCCAATAATGGGCCTTTTACCTGGGTTTTTCTAACAAGAATAATAGGAACTATTTAAACTTACCAAGGGGTTACCATATCCTTGGCTCGATTTATATTATTTGGTATGGTTGCATGTTGGTGTTGAGACACAATACTCAAGCAGTCAGCTAGAGCTGCTTCTTCTCTTCTTTAGCAGGTTATTCTCTTACAGTTATTGCGATCTCCCCCACGCTCCATCTTCAGTTATGCACTTAACATCATCAATAATAGTGGTTGGAACCTTATATCCAGTTCTGAGAGTGAGATGTCTGTCACATGGTAATGTTGGAAGATTGTAAAAACATATGTATGCTTTGTTTACAATATTCAAAAGGAGCATTGTCCAACAAATGTGGTTTGTGTTGGAATTCCCTCTTGCAGTACTTACGTCTCAGCATCTTGTTCATCTGGGCAACATCTTTTTCCCCTAACACACATCATTAGCATCGGCCTGATTCCAACTATTCTGGGCTATTTTTATCATTATTTATGTGCTTTGAATGTTTGTAACTACTCCGACGATCTTCGAATCTGTTAAGTGAAAGGAATCCGAATAGTAAATTCTAAACTAAAAAATGTGTTTTGATTCTTTTTATACACATAATTGGTTTTTATTAACCCTTGCCTAATCAAAACACCCTATCACACGATCCTACTTATTACACTCGCCTTTTTCTATTTTCCAACTATATCCTAAACGTACTTTAGACGAAATTGAGGAGATACAACTCAGGAGAGAGAGAGAATCGGAGATTTGGCGAAGGAGTGGGAGATCTCTTTCTATGGAGTGGGCTTTCACAACAGGACAGCTGGACAGGTCTGCTTTTATTAGTTGTAGAGGAAATTAAACTAAAAAAAGTACGAAAATATATTAAGCAAAGTGTAATGTTTCCAAAATTCGAATTTCTTTCCTATTTAGCCAGTTAAGGCTCTTTTTGGAACAACTCTTATTGATAAGAAAGCTGCTATTTGAATGCAGTGATGAGAATAGAGCTATTAGGAAAGTTATGATGAGAAAGTTGCCGATTATTTAGTGAACCTGCGCTTAAGTACTGTTTGAAATCGTGTTTTGGTTTATACTGTTTTGTAGAACAACTGTTTGAAACTATTTATATTATAAATAGACATTCCAAAATTAAATACATTAATGAGGGCTGTGATGCAAATAAATTTTTATATTGTGTTTCATTTATAACAATGGAGCTCTGACCTTGACTAAGCATACATAGGGACATAGCACATCAAAGGCAGGCTTATTGTCAAGAGGTAAGTCTTCAACATGCTTGATGAATCAATTGTTGAACACTTGAACATAGAAGCAGAAATCGATTTACCTCTTTGAACCTAGGGCTTGTTGTCTTCAGATCGAAAAAAGAAATCAAAGGAGTCGTCATATCAAGAGGTATTTGGAGGGAGTTGGAGAGGGCTCGTCGGTTCGAGCCGACGATGTCGCTGAGTGGGGCTTGGAGAGGGCTTGTCGTTAGATAGAGAATGAGATCAGAGAGGGCTTGTCCTCGAGAGGCGAGAAATGACGAGCGGAAAGGATTTACGTATTTAGGAGCTCGAACGCGTGTCTGGAGGAGTTGAAAGTTGGGGTCTCGCCTGGCATTCAAAAAGTCATGATCTATTGTTTTAAGATAAACGCTTTTCTAACATCTATGCAACCAAAAGGTTCTAATTGAGCGTTCGTGTTTGGAATAGAGCTTTTTCATTAGCATAAGCTGTCTCAAACAGACCCTAAAACACCTCTTTAACCTTCATCAAATCTTCTGGTTAAAGTAAAAGGTAAGGAATGAAATGATGAGGAGGCAATGTGAAATTTAGGGCGTTCATGAAGTATTGCTTATTTCCTTCCCATCGCCCCTCTTACAAGTTCATGAAATTTTCCTATGAGAGATGTCTCATGAGTCTATATTCATTGGTAGGTGCATTTTGATTTATTTTTTGTGGTTACTGATAAAATGTAATATTTGCGCAGATGATCAATTCAACATATGCGTTGTGGACATGGCATCGAAATCAAGACATATACACAGAAAACAGCAGGGGCGATCAGATTTATATTGTGAGGCAGCCCGAGTTGTGCTCACCAAACCTGAAGAAGGTTTCCTCAAAGAATGTGTAAGCCAGTTCAGTTATTTTCTAGAAAGACAATATATGAAAATGTGACCATAAGCTGTTGAATACCAATATTTAGACATAATAAATATCTTCTATATATAGAGAAAGTATTTCTGCCATGTATTTGAACTAAATGCTCGGCGGATACTTTATTTTATAGATTTCTTCTGCTGGGGAAGATTATTAGAGTATAAGGATCCCTTTGGCACAGCGGCTTCGGTCGTGAACACGGTTATAAACCTTTGTTCGTGAACGCCCGACCTCACCTAAGGAACTTCATCCACTTTTATGTTCAAAATATGTTTTTTTCTTGGTTGTTGTCATAACTGGTAACCTTTGTTATGTCAAACACATAATTTTGACGGTAGCATTTTTTTCCAAACTCACTGGAGCAAACGTGCTGCGCCAAATAGACCTTAAGACAGGTAAAAAATGGGATGATTTGGGTATGTATAACTGATTCTAAATAATGTAGCAATCAGAAGAGTAGATATTACCGATGAAAAGAAGATTCGGACTAGGGGGAGGGCCGACGACAAGAATGAGAGAAGGAGGCTAGGATTTGAGATGAGACAAGGGAACAACTCCTTTTTCATAACACATCCAAGACAAACATTACAAGGTCCAACATGCCCTCTTATAGTAGCGAGGTGCAATTAGCAAAACTGAAATATGAAATAAACAAACATAATAAAAAGCTGAATGTTAATTATCCTCCACGCTCGCCATAGCCGGTCCTCGTTAGTCCGAGCTGCGCCTGCCGTCACCGTTGTGTGTGGTCCCCGCCGCTTGTAGACCACCATTGACGCACCTCGTCGTGAATGTTGGTAACAATGCCGCCATCTGGAAAATTCAGCTTTTTCTCAAGGCAGAAGTCGGGAAATTGATGATGGAAATCATCTCGTAGTAGCCAAGTGGACTCAGACAGGGGACGGTGACGCCACGCAACAAGTATCTCCTCTTGGGCTGCATCTCCGGGAAGATGGGGGCGGCGGTCTAGAATGTTGTGCGGATATACGGGGGCAGAGTCAGAGTATTCCAGATCGACCGGAATGTGGTCCAGAGTCGGATGGTCACCCACGTCGCGGCGAAGTTGAGAGACATGGAAGACCGGGTGGATACGTCCCCTCTGGAAGTTGGAGCTTGTAGGCAACGACGCCAATCTGGGTCGCGACTTCGAACAACCCAAAGAAACGAGGCGCGAGTTTGGGGCAAGGGCGTTCGGCGACCGTGAGTCGACGGTAAGGATGGAGCTTGATGAAGACCTTCTCGCCGACTTGAAAGGAGAGATCCCGACGCTTGCGAACTTCTGACTGACCATTCGTCTGCGGATGGTAGACAGAGCTCATGTGTAGGTGTGTGCCTTGAAAGCGGAACAGGGAAGTCCAGAAATTGCTCAGAAAGAGGGGATCACGATCGCTCCCAATCGATCACGGAAAACCATGGAGGCGCACGATTCCAGAGATGAAATTGTCGGCTACTCCCGCAACCGTGTACGAGTGTCAAAGAGGAATGAAGTGTGCGTATTTGGAGAGTCGGTCCACCACGACGAGGATGCAGTCTAACCCGTTGGACCGGGGAAGGCATGTGATGAAGTCCATAGCAATGTCCTCCCAAATGCGATCCGGAATCGGCAGGGGCTGAAGTAACCCGCCCGGACACATAGCCTCGTACTTCGCCTTCTGGCATGGAATTCAGGCGGCCATGTGGGCTTTAACTTGCTTGAACATGTGTGACCAGTACAACAAAGCTGTCAAATGCTAGTAGGTGCGAAAAGCCCCGACATGGCCTTCGGTTGGAGTAGCATGGACTCGGCGATGAGGCGCGGAATGAGAGTTGAGGTCGCGGACAACACTAGGAGGCTCCAGTAGAAAAGCCGACCGCTCACCAAAGAGTGGGAGGGTGGCCTTCCGGGCCAGCGATGAGGGTCGTTCGAATGGTAGCAAGGTGTGAATCCATCTCCACGTTGTTTTGAATCACTGCGGCATCCTCCCAGACCGGTCCGGGTCTGCCGCCCTGTTGGTGTGGCCCGGGCGGAACTCGATGGAGAAGTCGTACCCGAGGAGCTTTGCCACCCAAAGCTGTTGTGCCGGCTTGGCGATCTTCTGTTGTAGGAGATACTGCAAGCTATGATGATCGGTGCAGACAATAAAGGGGCGGCCCATGAGGTACGACCTTTAGTGCTATACTGTCAGGACCAGTGCCATGAGCTCGTTCTCATAAGCTGAACGGCTTCGGACGGTGGTGGAGAATGTCTGGATGTAGTAGGCGATGGGGCGTCCTCCTTGCATGAGTACCACACCCACACCGGTGCTCGAGGCATCGCACTCCACGATGAAGGGTTGATTGAATCGATCGGGCATGGCCAGAACTTGGCCATTCACAAGAGCCGCCTTGAGGGCGGTGAATGCAGACATGGCGACAGGGGTCCACGAAAAGGGACCACCGTAGGAAGATTTGAGTAACTGTGTCAGGGGCCGAGCCAAGGCGATATACTCCCGTATGAAGCGCCGATAGTAATCAGTGAGGCCCAAAAAACCTCGGACGTCCCGAAGGGAGGTGGGAGTCGGCCAATGTAGAATTGCCTGAATTTTGTCGTCGTCCATGGCCACGTCCTGGGCCAAGATCGTCTGGCCTAAGTAGCTGACGGTGGTCACCCCAAACGAACACTTCTTGAGGTGGAGGACAAGATGATGCCGACGGATCGTCTCGAGCGTGCGACGTACATGGCATAAGTGCTCTTGCCAGGGATGAGCTATACAACAAAATATCATCAAAAAAGACAAGGACGTGTTGTCGGAGTATCGCTCGGAAGATGTTCATGGTGTCTTGGAAGGTGGCCGATGCGTTGGTTGCCCAAAGGGCATAATCAGGAACTCATAGTTCCCATCATGTTGTTTGAAACGCCGTCTTTGGTACATCCTTTGACCGAACCCAGATTTGGCGGTTTGCCACCCGGAGGTCGAGCTTCGTGAAGAAGGCGGCGCTGTGGAGCTCGTCCAACAGCTCTTGGATGACTGGAATGAGATATTTGTCCGGGACCGCGGCGTTGTTCAACTCCCTGTAGTGGACACAGAAGCGCCAACTCTCGTCCTTCTTGCGCATGAGGAGGACCGAGCTAGAGAAAGGGCTTGCACTGGGGAGGATGAGACCCCCATGAGCATCTCCCGCACCAAGCGTTCGATCTCATCCTTCTAGACATGCCCATAACGGTATGACCTGACTGATACGACCGAGATGTGGGGCTGCAACGGAATGACATGTTCAGTGGCCCGCACCAGAGGCAAGCCCGTGGGGGCCGTAAACACGTCGGAGAACTCCTTAAGGAGGCAGCGAAGGTCCGGCGGGAGCATCGGGGAAGTTGTCGGCTTGGCCTGTAGTTGCCAAAGCCACCCAGAGAATACCACAATGATAGTGTGTTGGATGGCACGGAAGGAAACCGGTGTGCGGAGAAGAACAGAGTCGCCGACGGGGTGGCAGAGTGACCCCTCTCATAGGAACTGCATAGACATCTCGACCCTGCTAACCCGAACGTCGCCCAACGTCGCTAAACTTGCCACGCCCAGGATGATGTCAGTGCCGCCTAACTCAAATACATAGAAATCAGCCGTCACAGAGCAAGGTCCCATGGTAACCTGCACGGCGGTGCACGAGCCCGCTGTCGGGCAGCAACGACCGTCTCCCAAACAGACAATGAAGTCTGACGATGGTGTGCATGGGATGGAGAGTTGTCGTACCAAGCGATGAGAAACAAAATTGTGGCTGGCGCCACTATCGATCATAATGAGAATCAGGTGCCCCTGAACGAGGCCGACCAACTTCATCGTTCGAGGCCCGGTGAAGCCACCCACCGAGAAGCAGGGGATCCAAGCGGTTGAAGGTGCCTCAGTCGGCCACCGGAGGTTGCGGCTCGTCAGTGATCTCGAGCGCTTCAAAGCCCTTCAATGTGATTTCGGCCCCAAGATCCCCGATGATTGCATGAAACTCTTTCACGGTGCACTCGTGATTGGGAGAATAAGGTTGCCGGCATCTGAAGTATAACCCATTTTTCTTGAGCTCGTTGTAGTCCCCGTTAGAAAGGCGGTGGGTGGCCGGGGTGCGGCGTTGGCGAGGCCCGCCCGTGGGTGGTGGCCGAGGACCAAAGTTCCGCGGTGGTGGACGACAAGGCCCAGGGGCGGGCCGACGGACGGGGCAAAGAGGTCCTCCTCCACGACACGAGCTAGATCGAGCGCTTGGCGTGGAGACCCTCCGCGGGTGTTGTGAGCGGATCGACGAAAGGAAGCCTTCCATGAAGAAACCCAAATAGTGGTTCGGCGGAAGGTCAGGAACATGTGTCACCGAAGCGACGAATTCTTCGATGTAGGCATCGAGGCGGCCGACTTACGGATGCTACAAAGACGCTCGACGCGGAATCGGTGTAGCATGGCTCATAACCGTAGGACCATTTCCTGTTTCAATTCACCCCAAGAAATGAAGGGTTGGGATTGGCGTACCCACCGCGCCCAATGAAGAACAAATTCGTCAAGGCCGAGCACGGCTGTGCCGACCTTGTCCGCCTCTGGTGTGAGGTGGAGGTCGAAATATTATTCCTCCTTGGCGATCCACCCATGTGGTCGGTGCCGAAAAAATACGGAACGTCGAGGGCGAGGGTCGAGCGACCCTCGAGAGGGGCACGTCGTTGGCGGGTTGGGGTGTGCCGAGCAGCGAGCCTCCGTCGGCAGAGGAGGCACAACCTCCCGTGGCGGCGAACGCGGGCGAGGCAGGGCGGGTGTCCAGGCGCGCAAGGATGACCTGCAGCGTGGCTTGGATGGAGGCAAACTAAGCGTCGTGGCCGTCGAGGCGACACTGCATTTTTTATTTAGGTTTAAATTTTATAATTTTAAAGCTTAAAATAAGAATATATTAATAAATAGATAATTTTTTTAATTAATTCGAGTTGATTCAAATCATATTTCGAGCGATTCAGAACTGGCTTGAAATCAGATTCAAGTCAAATTGAATCGACTCAAATTGAGTCGAATCAATTTTAACTGATTCAATTTTCGAGCGATTTTCGAGTTTCGAATAATATGCTCAGTCCTAAAATTGAGGTTCCGTTTGGCATAGCTTTTTTTTTGCTATATTGAGTTTGGACAAAAATGTAAACATCATGGACTGAATCTTTGTCTAAGACAATGATTATGACCACCACAAAGAAAAGAATAGTTTTGAACATAAAATTGATTTCTTATGTGAGTTTGGGTGTCACAAACGACAGTTTATAACCACAACGTTCGTGATCGTCGCCGTCACTGTGTTAAATGAAGCCTGAATCTACTAATTTGTTCGAGCATATCTATGTTAATTTGTGGAGCCTGACTGTGTTTGGGAGTTTGGGTATTTATGTAATTTTCTCATATTTTATGCTATGTGTATAAAATGCCTTTTTCGGCCTAGGGTTTTCGGGTGTGCGCAAACTAAAAGAAGAGAAGCGGCGGAAGAGAAACGGTGTACTCTTGATTGTTCTTCATAGTGAATTTCTGCGCGGGTGATTGTGACTTTTTCCCCTGATTTGGGCCCCCCACCACCACGCTCGGTTTTCTCACGTGGAGTATCTCATCAAACCTCCTTCGTGTGCCCCCTTCGCTCCTTGCCGGCGTGAAATGGACCTTGGCCGTCGACCTCTCTCCATGACCGACGAGCTCTCCTTCAACAAATTTCTCCCTGTCATGGAAGTAAGGTTTTCCTAAATCCCTAAACATATATTTCTTGCTTTTTTTCTCTTGGAAATCCTAAATCTTAGTGAATATTATTTTTTTGTTCCATTTAGGCTCCGTTTGAGAGGACTTATTTTTACGGTCAAGCGGTTGCGACCGCATGAACCGGGTCTTAATTAAGACCGGGTTCATGCGGTCGCAACCGCTTGACCGGTGAAAATAAGTCCCCCCAAATGGAGCCTTAGTTGAGTTCCAAACATCCCTCATCCAGAGACCTGTTTTTTATCCATTTGGCTAAGTTACACGATCCGATCTCTCTTCAAGCGGTGGACTTATCTTCGGATTTTGATGGTTCTAGCAACATCGAGGCACAAGACGTGACAATAGTCAAAAAAATATTCATTGTTTTTGATTTTTTGTGTGCATCACATTATCTAAATAATTAATTTTTTAGGCATATCTTCATCTAATTCATATTTTATGTTCTTGCGAGAAATTGTTATCAATTGAAACAATGGAGTGGGACTATGTTAAAACTCCTTGCCCTATTCCAAAATATGATATTGTCAACTATACACAAATTTTGTTAAAGTTAATTGTGTAGATTGTGTACAAGATAATTCTTTTTTGTTGTGTCTTTCAATATGTACATGTGGCATCAATCTTCCAAACTGATAGAATAAAGTTTCTGAGTTATGTTGTGACAATATTGAATCTTGATAAAATAACTGATAGACCATGCCGACATGTTATTTTGGGATGTGATAGAGCTGGATAAAATCATGATAATCCTAAACAAGTGAGGAAAAACTTGTGTAAGATCACATTAAAAAAATTTGGGTGTTCATTTCATGTGAGATATCAGAAGGAAATTTGCATAAAAAAACACAATAATTTTTATTCCTGGTTTTAGATTATGTATTCCTGTTTAACTTTTAAAACCACATAAATTGAATCGGATCATTCAGTTCGGTTCGGCTCCAATGGTTTGCACAATTTGATTCGATTTCATATTTCTACAATCACGCAGGGGTGATTCAATTTACAATTTCAATTAAAAACTGAACTAAACCGAACAAGTAAACATCTAATTGCATGTGTATCTTTCATCCATATCATCCATGCTGCAACAAACATACTATTAATAACCTAATTAGGGTTTAGCTTAGATATTAGTAAATTTTGGGAAGATTCACTATAGGTTTTCTTTTTGGGTACAAGCTTTCTCCAGATTTGGTGTCGAACGCTTGATTGCACTCCTGAATCCACACAAATCTCTGGTCCTTGCAAGTCAAAATAATGAGGGGCAGAGCTACCCGCGAAACCCAATTCTAAAGACGAGAGTCGTATACAAAAAAATTGCCAGCCTCAAAATCTTACTATAGTGGGATAAAGGCTGGAGTGTTATTGTTGATTCATCTATCCAATTTTATTCCTTATGGTTATAATTTTTACAATTTTTTTAATAATTAGATGTAATTTGTATATTATTTCTTCATTAAAAAAATATGCCTATAACCCCTCAATTTTTTAAGGTTTGTATTTGGGATGAAATTTTTGCAAAATGATGAATGACAAACATACCACATTTCAACCTTTTTGTGGAGACTCATGATAATAATATTGTTGAGAAAATTACAACTAAATGGTAAAATAGGTGGAGAGCATGCCATACAAATTTCATATTTTTTTCATTACCCCCACAACATTTTTTAAACTCTCTGGGCAGGGCGAATTTTTTGGGCCCGATCCGCATACACGGCGAAATTTTTGTGTCCAAGGCCCACAAAATTCAGACACCTAGCAGCGAACTTTGAATTTTGCAAAATTACGGGAACAAGTCAAAAATCAAAAGATACAACACATTGTATCTGAGATAATTCATTTGCCTCTGACCTAAGTGAGTTGTATCTGAGATACTCAAGTTGTATATGAGATAATGTATTTGTCTCTGAGATAATCTAGTTGTATCTAAGATTTTTGACGTGCCGAAATTCGCTGTTGTGTCTAAATCCCGTGAGCCCCAAACATAAATGTGTCCGGGACTCGGACCCAAAATTTTCGCCGTGCTGGAGATTACTACTTGTACTTGTCCATAATTCTCTGGCTTCTTCCAGGGATTCATCTTCACTCAAGGGGCCTCGCCCTCCTCCTCCTCTCGGGCCTTCATCGGTGTTGAAGGCTATGTAGAGAAAATAAATTAATCCCATCAAAGCCTGTTACCAAAATGAAACATTTTGTTGTCAGTTTTTCATTTCAGCAGCTAAAAACAATGCACAACTGTATGATTGTGCAGATCAAAAAGGAAAAGTGGCTAAGCCGATCATTCGTCCCATGCGAGTTCACAATTACTAAGACTCCGTTGGGAAGGTGATAGCGGTCGTGAACGGCGGTAGTTATGAACTATTCGTTCATGAACGTCCGACCCTCACCTAAGGAACTTCAATCACTTTATGTTAAAACTTAGTTTTCTTTTCTTGGTGGCGGTCATAACCACTGTCATGTCAAACATACATTTTATGATGATGGCCGTTTTTGTTTAAACACACCGGAGCAAATAAGTCGTGTCAAACGAAGCCTTAATAAGCGATAAAATATTCAGTTTTCATGAATGCTGTGTTCAGCGCGCTTCATATTATGCATGGACTACCACTCTTATCCTTCCTATCCTTTTGACAATATTTGTATAGACCCCATGAAAGGGTTGCATTTTGTGCCCTTGGCTTGAATGACCGAGCCGAGCCACCCATGATCACTCCCTCCCTTCTCTTTGGCTCTGTTTGGGATGGTGGTTGCAGTGTAGAAAAGTTTTATTCCCAGTGCCACCGTTATTCTAGTGGTGTTTGATTTGTAGTGGGAAAAGTGATTGTGCCAAAAAAATGTTTGCCTGACTTTTTAAAAAGCAATGAGCCATCTCACTTTCAAAAAAAACCTAAAATGAGTTTTTCTGCATTCTCCATGCTTCTATTGTCATAGGTCCAGATCCACTTTCTATTCCTACTGCTTCTCCCAAACCCAGCCTTCTTCTCTAATACATTATGCTATGTCAACAATTACTATAACATAAAGATTCATCAATCTATCATTCCTAGGCTCAGTTTGGCTGTGTTTTTGCTCTGGTGAGTTTGGACAAAAATGCCGCCGTCATCGAATGTATGTTTGCCGTGACAACAGTTACGACCATCGCCTAGAAATGAAAATTATGTTAGGTTTGGGTTCCCTCCTAGTTGGACAAAACCCGCGGCGATGGATGTCGAGAGGTCCATAGTGAGGCGGTTCGAGTTGTGAAGAGATCTTGACTCGATTCAACGTACGATCAAAGAGATAATATGGTATCACGGCTCGAATTTATATTTCTTATATTGGTGTGGCGTGGCAGCGTTGCACATGTGCGGGGGAGCGGCGTAGGCGGAGGCCGTTTTGGGCGAAGCCGGAGCGTCGCCGGCAGTGTTGTCGAACCACGGCCGTAGTCGTGCAGTGGTGCAGAGTGCGCATCTTGGCAACAGCGGCGTGCAACCCCGGCATTTACTCGGGCGAGTATATTGGGTCGCACCTGCGGCTAGCGGCAGTCAGCGCGAGGAGGCATCTTAGCCTCAAGTGGACTTTGGCGGCAATGCATCTGAGCCTCGAGCGAGGCAACCTATTGACAGGTTGCGGACTGATCGGAGTACGACAACAACGTCATGTGTCGACCTAGGCAGACAGCTTGACATAATATTAAAAGATCTTGGAAGACTGCAAATGTTTCAGAGAACCAGTTTGGAGCGAGTCACTCTGACTCGGACTTGGTCGTCTTTGTCAGTATATTTGTCTTTATTGTTAGCTGTAAGATCCATTTGGGGATCGCGGGGGGGGGGGGGGGGGGGGGGGGGGGGGGGGGAAGTCATTATATTGTTGTGATTATCATTTAGTGGAGGCTTTCCGGGTTGTATCTGATCGCCCTATGGTTTTTACTCTATTTTGGGGTTTTCCACGTATACGCCTTTATGTCTGTGATTATTTTGTTTTTGTGTGTTTTCGCTGGCGACTTTTGCAGGTAGCTCAGCTTGTGTTCTCGTGTGCACTCAAGTCCGTGAGAACGTGTTTTCTCAACAAGTGGTATCAGAGCTAGGTTCGTCGTCGAGTCGATAGGATATTTTAGATTTATGAATAAGTGTGGTATGTGACGGCCATTGGTCCGCTCCCTATCCTCTCTAGTCACATTCTTTGAAATAGCCGACATCAAGATCAGTGGTCAGAGTTGGCAGTGGACAGAGTGCAGATGAATTCAAGTTCTGAGATAGTTATGAAGTTGAACGGGGCCAACTATCATGAGTGACATCTGATGATGGAGGGCTTGATCTATGTCAAGGGTTGACACTCACATATCTTTGAGGAGATGCCCAAAGATATGGATCCTGCAAAATGGACAATCGAACACCGCAAGTGGCTTTATTAGGCGATTTATAGAGCGTAGTGTTTATAATCATGTGGTGAGTATTACTGATGCCAAAGTGCTATGAAAGACATTGGAGTCTTTGTATGCAAAGAGTACAGGAATGAACAAGGTCTTGCTGCTGACGAAGATTAGCGATTGCAAGTATAAGGAAGACACACATATACTTGATTACGTGAATGAGTTCCAAGGAGTGTTGGATCAGCTATCTACCATGAAAGTAACATTTGATGATGAGGTCAATGCACTATGGTTACTTAAGTCTCTCCCTGCCTCTTGGGAGATGGTTCGATTTTTATTGATAAACTAGTCTCCATGAGGTGTTTTGACTATGAAGGTTGCAAAGAGTGAGAGTCTAAATGAGGAGGTGAGAAAAAAATTTCAGGGTAAGTCCTATACACATTCAGATGTTTTGTATACTGAGTATAAGGGAGAGAGAAAAATGCAGAAATGACAAGGGTCTAACAGGAGCAAGTCCAGGCCGCGAAAAGATATTGAGTGCTTTCACTGTGGAAAGAAAGGACACATCAAAAGGAAGTGTCATGCCAGGGAAGAAATTACAGATACAGGAATCAGAAAAGAAAATGAGACCATAACTTCAGTAGTGACAGCCTTTGATGATGATCCACTCTTTATGAGTGATGACGTGGAGGCTGACCTCATTCATAAAGATGGTTTTTGGCTGGTGGACTTAGGGCCTTCGACACAAGTTTCGAGCGATAGAGCACAGTTTGCTACTTACACCTCACGTGATTGTGGGGTGTTGAGGATGGACAATGAGAGAGTTTGCAAAGCCATCGACGTCGATGATGTGTACCTAAAGACGAGCACAGATTTTGTTTTAGTGCTCAAAGACGTTCGTCATGTGCATGACATTCGATTCAGTTTGCTGACTGTTAGACGATTGGATGCAGATGGTTATGCTAATAGATTTGGTGATAGACGATAGAGACTGACCAAAGGTTACTTGGTCATAGGTCGTAGTAGCATGATGTCCGACCTTTATTGTTTGGAGGCGAGAGCTGCAGGTGCGGGGGAGCACAAGGTCAGAGGTGACAGAGCCACAGGTGTGTGGCACGACAGTGCAGACTATTCGGTGGGTAGAAATGCTGCAGGCAAGTAAGACATCATGTCTCAAAGTCGACGATGATAAGACAGGAGAGAGGTTCTCATATTGTTGTTGGCCAGCGACGTTGGGTGACTTTTGATTGTCACGATCCTACATTGAGTTCGGCAATTTGCGCGGTAGAGATGCATAGTTACAGTGATGGTTCTCGCGAGGAGTTTGCCAATTTGGCAAGCTCTTCCCTATGTTGCACCGACACCGCCACATGATACGCGAGGCAGCGCGACACGTGACTCGTCAATTCTAAAAATATATCATATTCCAACATGCTGGGACACATATAATATTAAATATTTATTTTTTATAATTATGAAAATCCTAAAATATTTAACAAATAATAAAAAAATAAAAAATTAACAATATTTTAAATAAACTAAGTTATGTTTAAATAGTAGTTATCAAATATTCAAATGCAAAATTTAACACAACAAGACAAAAAATGATAGAACATTAACACATTACCGTTATATATCATCATAAAAATAATGGATTCTTAAGTAAATCTTTTCCCCACTTTCAATCTTCTTTTTCTAAAGAAAATATTCACTCCACTAGTAGATTCACCTTCACTACTTGAAATGCTAGACGGGGCAAAGACATTTTTTGAGGAGCAAGACTCGTTATTCTAGCATTCCCCTCTTCTTCTAGTTTTTCCACCTCAAATAGATCACTCATTGAGACTTTTTACACATTTTCCAATTCTTTTTCTACCAATCATTAACAAATGTGCTTTCACTCTTGTATATGTACTTATAAAATATTTTTCACAAAAATTGTAATTCTAAGACAAAATAATTACACAAACTAGCTTAGAGACACATGTGTCCGATTGAGCGGGACACGCGAGTCTCGCGTGAGCTGGCGTGTCGGACTTTCGACACGAGTGTCGGAGAGTGTCGGACAGTCGGACGAGTGTCGGAGAGTCCGATACCGACACGCTGGGCATTTTGAAGTCTCGGTGCTTCATAGAGCCTCTTTTTCCTAGTAGGGAAGACGGAGAATTGTTGGGTTTGGGTTCCCTCGTAGTTGGACAAAACCCGCGGCGATGGATGTCGAGAGGTCCATAATAAGGCGGTTTGATTCGTGAATGGATCTTGACGCGATCCGGCGTAAGATCAAAGAGATAATATGGTCACACGACTCGTATTTATATTTTTTATATTGATATCTTATATATATAATAATATATCTCTACTAATATACGAAAACTACTATTTGGTGAAACATTGCCTGATGTCCATATATTGCCCTTATAGTTGTATTCATAATTACACAATTATACCAAACTTTATATTAGTATATTATAAAGACAATATCCTTTTAGGTAATTACACAATTTACAATATTAAAATACAAAAAATAAAAACACTAGATACCCTAAACCTATTGTCTCTAGCTAGGAATGACAAGAGAAAAATTAATGTTTTAACGTTAAAATATAATTTGTTTTGCAAAATAAAAATTGTTTTCTTGATTTATATTTTTTTTACGGTCATTTTGAGTACTCATATGTATATGTTGCAGAGCGGGTGGAGCCCGCCGGGAGCGGGCGGAGCCCGCCGTCGTCGGTCGGGTACTGTCGCGCGAGACCATAGGGGCGGGTACTGTCCACGACAAATATTGCCGCCCACAACAAATGTCGCCGCCCATGACAAATGTCGTCCCCACGACAAATGTCGCACCACCGACAAATGTCGCATCCCGGCGAATGTCGCACCCCGCCGAATGTCGCACCCCGCCGAATGTTGCACCCCGCCGATTGTCGCACCCCCCGATTCGCGCATCCACCGCCAATGCCCCCAGGGCCGAAGGCCCGTGCCTCTCACTTGTAATATATAAGAGAGAAATAAATCTATCATACCCCAATGCAGCAACCCACCCACGTGAACAAAGAGCAAATAAAAAAAGGAGAAAAAGTTAAACCTTACCTCTACCTCCAGCTGCCCACGTGATGATTAAAAATGGCAGCATCATTACAAATTAAAGTGAGACTTTAAATCTATAAGCTTTATTATAAAACAAGAAGGTGGTCATCACTCCTCTAAAAGTCGTGGACTGCTCTCTCCAGTGAAAGCAAAGCAGCGGCATGTTTCTTCTCCAAAAAGAAGGTGTCGGCCAGGTTTACCTCTCCTACCAGTACGCCCCCTTTCTTCTCTCTTTCACGTCCAGGCGGGGGTTTATTGACGGCGATCTTGAAGTGCGGCGAAAGGCCAAAGCAAATCGTGGCGGTGAGGTGGAGGCGAAGGTTTTGGGCCGCACGGTGTTGAGATTTGACGGCGGCGATAGTTGTAAGGGCGGAGGCGCCAAATAATCTTTTGTGGAGCCGTTTCGGAGGCGGCGGTGGAGCCGTATTTGTTTGGCGTGGCAGCGTTGCACGTGTGCGGGAGAGCGGCGTAGGCGGGGGACATTTTGGGCGGAGCCAGAGCGGCGTTGGCGTTGTTTGACGACCGCCATTTGGGCTCGGGAGAGCAAGGACCGTTGAAGCGTCGACAGTGTTGTCGAACCACGATCGTGGTCGTGCAGTGGTGCAGTGGTGCAGAGTGCGCATCTTGGCACATATGCGGCTAGCGGCGGTCAGCACGAGGAGGCATCTTAGTCTCAAGTGGACTTTGGTGGCGAGGAATCTGAGCCTCGAGCAGGGCAACCTACTGAGGGGTTACAGACTGATCGGAATACGCCAGCGACGTCGTGTGTCGACGTAGGCAGACAGATTGACACGATATTGAAAGATCTTGAAAGACTGCAGAGGTTTCAGAGAACCAATTTGGAGCGAGTCACTCTGACTCGAACATGGTCGTCTTTGTCAGTATATATGTATCTTCTTATTGTCTTTATTTTGTGTTAGCTGTAAGAACCATCTGGGGATTGCGGGGGGAAAGTCATTGTATTGTGAATATCATTTAGTGGAGGCTTTTCGGGTTGGACTCTGATCGTCCCGTGATTTTTACCCTGTTTTGGGGCCTTTTCACGTATACGCTTTTGTGTTTGTGAATATTTTTGTTTTTGCGTATTTCGCTGATGACTTTTGCAGTTAGCTCAGCTTGTGTTCTCGCGTGCACTCAGGTCTGTGAGAACGTGTTTTTCTCAACAAACTAGTCTTGAACAAAAAAGTGAATGAAGTTCCTCAGGCGAGGTTGAGAGTTGGTTCACAAATGACAATTTATAACCACCACATTCACGACCCCTGTCGTCGTGCCAAACGGAGCCCTAGTTTTGCCACACATGAACGACTGTTCTACCATTCTTTTTTTTCTAACATGCTCAACTTTCTTTACCAACTTCGTTGCACTCAAGTAAATTTATCAAAAGAAACCATGACCACAGTAATCATACAAGTGTGCTCAGATTGACCAGCCTCCCTCCATGGAAATGGTGAAGTGCAATTTGAAAACTTCGAAATTTTTATCAAACTTAGAAGAAATGCTTTACCAATACAAAGAAGGCGGTGGAGAGGACGGAGTTGAAGAGGAAAAGGGCGAGTGCCGCCATGGCTCCCGCAACACCAATTCTTGCTACTGGCCTTGGAATTGAACCCTGGTATCAACAGTTCAAATATAAATCAATTCATCGACCCCCCCATAAGGTAAATTTTTTGAAACCAGACTTCATTTTCAAATCTAAGTCCGGGTTTGATTTTCAAACGACACCTGGCGCAATCTTGTAGAGTAGGTAATTTGTGCTCCCAGAAGATCAAAATAGATCTCCTTGGAGATCAAAAATGACCTTCCAGGAAATCAAAATAGATCTCCAAGGAAATAAAAAAAATGATCTCCTAGGAGATCAAATAATTTCTCCTAATAAATCAAAATTGATGTCCCAGGAGATCATTTTACTGACCTGACAGATCATCATCTTCCTCATGATCTCCTGGGAGAAATTTTTTGATATCCTTGGAGATCATTTTTGATCTCCGGGGCGGATATCATTTTTAATCTCCGGGGAGATTTTTTTTTATTTCTTGAAGCGCGAATTATCTGCTCTAAAAGATTGCACCACATGTCACTCAAAAATTATACCAAAAAATTTCTCCCCAAAAATCAGTGAACCGATCACAATATTTCAGTACCGGTAGAAGATTGGTTCCAGCCTCAACACTTTCTCTCCCAATCCTCCAAGCAGTTTGAATGACTGCGTCGCATTACACAGTAAAAAAAAAGCGAGAAGTCAACAGCTGGTTAATAAGAAAATGAATCACAAAGCTATCTCAAGCAAATTTCATGGAAGGAGATGCAAAATCTAGTCTTTTTTTAGGTTTCTGCAACCATACCGGATAATGCAAACTCATCCCGTTCATCCGTGTAGGATATTTCTTTGAGACAATTGAACAAACAGTTGGTGCTCAAAGAGGAAACTGACAAGCGGGCAGCGTAATATAATGAGAAGAAGGAGAGAGAAGCAGAGGAACCTTTGAGGAAGTTGGACTGCGCTGCCATGGTTCGAATCCTGCGCGTCGACGTAGGCGAGAGGGGTTCGGATCGGAGGGATAACGGCGACCGGTGGATGCTGGAGAAACGGGTGGGCGAAAGGAAGCGGGAGCGGAGGTCGGGTCTTCGTGGAGAAGGAGAGCCGGCGGCAAGCATCGGCCGGAGAAGAGAAGGTGAAGCTGCCGCCATTGGAAGCGGTGGAGCGCGAGATTGAGGGGGAAATGGGTCAGGATTCAGGAGCGCCGTCGCAGTCCCATTCGAACTCAGTTCGACTACTGCTGGAAAAAGAGCAGCTGGAATTCAATCATTATAAAATATTAATAGAATTTATTCGACTGTCGATCAATTCCAATTTCAATAGCAATTGGAATTGAAGTCAATTTTAATTGGTGACTGTTATCTACATTTACTCTTAATTTTTCGCGTCTTTTGAAAATACTTTTTGTATATGCATTTTTAGGAAAAGTGTTCAACACGAAAGTTGTAGATCTCGACGAGGTCTACAACTTTCGTGTTGAACACTTTTCCTAAAAATGCATGTATAAAGCGTATTTTTAGAAATACGCTCATATTTCGCGCCTTTTAGAAATACGTTTTATACATGCATTTTTAGGAAAAGTGTTCAACACGAAAGTTGTAGATCTCGACGAGATCTACAACTTTCGTGTTGAACACTTTTCCTAAAAATGCATGTATAAGGAGTATTTTCAAAAGGCGCGAAAAATTAAGAGTAAATGTAGTGCGAATATCCAAAAGTGCAGTGCTAATAACAATCACCTTTTAATTTTGTTGTTTTGCTGAATACATAAATTCTATCACAAGAATTGAAATAAGTAATTTTACTATGCGGCTACATAATAGAATTTATTACTCGGGCGCGAATTTTTTTGCCGGGTGCGCACTTTTTCCCCGGGCACGTATTTTTCCGCACGGACTAGCATTTTTTTGCTTGGACGTGCACTTTTGCCCAGATGCGCTTTTTTGCTCGGAAGAGCATTTTTCGGCATGGGTGCATTTTTTGGTCGGGCGCTCATTTTTTCGCTCGGACGCGCATTTTACGCTCGGGTGAACATTTTACGCTCGAGCACGCATTTTTCACCCGTGCGAGCATTTTTTGTCTAGGCGCGCATTTTCTGCTGGGGAGAAAAATACGTGACCGGACATAAAAATGTGCGCTCGGGCGAAAAATGCGCGCTCTGGCAAAAAAAGGTGTCCGGGCGAAAAATGCAGGCTCGGGCAAAAACATGGTGCTCAGAAAAAATGCGCGTCCGGGCGAAAAAATCAAGCTCGGGTGAAAAATAAGTGCCCGGGCGAAAAATGCGTGCCGGGCGAAAAGTGCGCACCAGACGAAAAGTGCGCGCCCGGCAAAAAGTGCGCACCTGGGCAAAAAATTTGCTCCCGGGCGAAAAATGCGCGCCCGGGTGAAAAAATGCGTGCCCGGGCGCAAAAATGTCCGCCCGGGCGAAAAATGCGCGCCCGGGAGAGAAATGGGCTCCCGGACGAAAAATGTGTGTCTGGGCGAAAAATGAGCCTCCCGGCCGAAAAATACGCGCACGGTTGAAAAATACGCGCCCGGCGAAAATGCGAGTCTGGGAGAAAATATCTCGCACGGGCAAAAAATTCATGTCCGGACAAAAAATTCGCGCCCAGGCGGTAAATTGCGTGCCCGGGGGGAAAATGTGTGTTCCGTCGAAAAACTCGCTCTTCCGCGAAAAATGTGCTCCTGGGCGAACAACAGAATTTGCATCGAGCTCTTTTTGAGAGAGTCGGGGCGCACCGGTAGGGGTGGGAATCACAGATGTAGAACTCGCGAGGTCGGAATTGAGGGAGACATGCTTCTTCTATAATCAATTCTCATGATAATTGAAATGAATTTTAATTCCGAGATAATTTTATGGTCGTTGAACAATATAATTGGAATTGTCGATTGAATTCTAATTCCAACGCTCCAATTCCGACCTAACGAACGGATCCTTAGGGAATTGTTCTACGCGCCGCAGTTTTGACTATTGACAATCTGGCACCTCATATTATTAAAATTAGGAGATAAATTTATTCCTAAAAATTCTAATAACACATATTATTTACTTTAGGGAACTCATTGTTGTTTGAGCGCAAATGTTCACGGGCACGGGAAGGAAGCAATATTGTTCTTTCGTCAGATGCTGATGGTCGCAATGAAGTTGAATTCTGTGTCGTTTCTTGGGTTATTGATGGGTTGTAGCCACCAGGGATTGGCGGATGATGACCTCAAATATTTTCACTCCAAAAACTCGAAATTTCATTTATGGTGACTTTAAATTTTTTGCTGTGCAATTAACATTTTAGGGTGCTTTTAAGTATGTGCGGTGTCTTTAACAAAATGGTGTTAATAAGTAAAATTGTGGTGCCTATAGCAATTCTCTTATTTTATTAATTACAAAACAATGTAAATTTAGAGAGCAAAATAGGTAGCAGTAACACACGTAGATCAACGTGGGGGAGAATCATGTGTCATCCGATTGACGATTTGACGGTACATAAATACGGCCATATTTACTTAAAAAGAAAAATAAAAGAAAATAGACTATTTTAGAACCGTCTTGGACGGCACGAATTCTCCCCAACTTTTACTCTTTTATTAAAGATTAAAACTTAGGTTCGATCAGCGGACCATGAGCATGGTCCGCTGATCCAATCAGCGGACCATGAGCATGGTCCGCTGATCCAATCAGCGGCCTAAACTTGGGGGGGGGGGGGGGGAAGTGTATGACAGAAATCAAAACTGTGCGGGCTCCATCTCATTTTCAAGGTCCTGATTGATTCCGAATCATGAGCATGATTCGCTGATCGGACCTAAGTTTTTCTCTTTATTAAATATCTAAAATCAGCCCCCTAACATTTTTAGTCAACTGCTTTAGACAGCCTACTATTACAAAGCCTAGGGCTTAGGCTTGCTAGGTTGTAAGTCTAGGGCCTCTAGGCCCTAAGCTAAATAAATTTTGTTTTAAATAATAATAAGTAAATTTTCTTTTTATAAAGCCCTCCCCGCCCCTACCTACCCGTGGGCAAAAAGCCCAGGCCCGGAAAGTCCGCCCGGGCCGGGCCCGAAAAAAGCTCGGCTAGGCCCGACCTAGGAAAAGCCTGGACTGGGCCAAGGCCAAGATTGGGGGCCTTACCGGGCCCCCATATTAGCGGGTTGCCCGACTCGGGCCTGGCAAAGCCTGGTCCCGACACCGGGCTAGGCGAGAAATCCCGCCTTTAGTATTCAGGTCGGGCTGGCCTGAAGGGCCTTATCGGGCCCCTCTTTGAGAGGGAGCCCGAGCCGGCCTGGCCCGGCTCAAACTAAGCCCATGTCAAGCTCGGTTGGAAAAAAGCCCTGGCCCGACCAACCCAGTCTAAACATAATGCACAGAGCGAATTATGCTCGAAGTTGCTGGCCCAAAGCAATAACTCGACACTAGCAATGCATATCAAGTTTTGCCCTGCAAAACAAGCTCCCGAGGCCAGTCAAATACAAATTTCAAGAGCTGGGCAAATTTGGATGTACGATCAATTTTGATAACGAGAGTTGTAGATGAAAGATGTCATCAGACGTGGGTTGTCACTCAACCACAACAACAACGAGGAGGTGACTGAATGCATACATAAATGACTTCGGCCAAAATATCAACATGTAAGTAGATCTCTCTTAGGCGCGACACCCTTAGATCTTATTTAGAAGCAAAACAATCGTTAATAAATTATTTTAAAAATTCTGAAGGACGTGTGAATTTAACGAGTGACGTTTGAAATAGTAGCATAAATTTAAGGCTATCATATCCTATATTTGTATCACTTGTTATTGGGTCAATCACGTTTCATGGGAGCTAAATATACGTATAATATGTTTTGAAGGTTTCAAATTCCCGCACACAGGTCAAGCTATATATCAAGTAATTATTAAATGTGTGCGAGAATTTAAAATTAAAGATAAAATCATAATTATTATTTTTTGATAACGCTACTAATAATATCGTCGCAATTAAGTGGTTAAAATGCGATTTAAAACCAATGCTAAATGGTACGTTTTTCACACTCGATTCATTTGCCACATTTTAAAATTAGCGGTACAAGATAGTTTAACTTATATGAAACTCTATATTAGAAAAATTTGTCACATGTTACACGTTATTAAAAAAAATTATAAATATCGCACAAAAAATTAACTATTATAAGCAAGACGAAGGGTGGCTTCCTTTAATTGAAATAATAGAAGATTTTTTTAAAAAATATTACAGAGAAATGCTTGCAATGTTTTTATGCGTCAACGCTTTAAATCCATTATTTGACGTAGACGGCGTAAAAAATTTGATTGATGAAATAAATACTAATTTAAACATAAAATTAAGTTTCGATGATTTTGATAATGTTAGTATTTCAAAATTTAATTCCATATTTATCGAATGCTATAATGATTAAGATAACTTGTATGACTCGCAAACCCGAGAATAAATATTGCAACCCAGGGCAAATGATACTTTTAAAAAAATAGAATTAACTTCTAGAAAAAAACGCGAACATCTAGTTGTAGTAGTTTAAATGGATTAGAATTGTATACTAAATCACAATTTCTCGATTTTATGAGTACGAGGGATATTGAAAACTTCGATCTCTTAAAATGGTGGAAAGATAGAGTTAATACTTATCCTATTATGACTTATATGATCAGTGATTTACAAACAATCCAATCTAGTACAGTAGCTCTGTAGTCTGTTTTTTCTCTTAGTGACAGGATTTTGAACGAGTGGAGAAGTCACATCAACGAACAATCACTGAAAATCTGCTTCTGCTACAAAGAACACTTGGATGCTATGAAAATAAAACATCACATTTCAACGATTGAGGATAGTTCGTCGGACGTAGAAGATGAGATAAACACAATATATTTAAGAGATGAATAAGTGCGTCACAAATATTTTTTTTATTTATAAGTGTAATTTTCTTTATTTAAAATTAATAATAATAAAAATAAATTCCATTTTTTATACTTTTAATTTTTTCCCAATTTTAATATAAAAGTTTTTGTTTTTTTTCAATATTAATAAAAGATGTTTTTTTGTCCATCTCAAATTCTCAATTAATTTCATTTATATTTTATATTATAGTTTCTTTATTTTTGGGAATAAAATAATTATTTAAATAAAAATTGGCCCAACCAATTACAAGGAACAGGCCCCTTACCGGGGCTATAGCCCGAGCCCAGCCTGAGCCCGTATAAATGAAAGCCCGAGCCCAGCCTTGGGGGCCTGAGCCCGTATGTAATTTAGTTGTATGTGATTTTAGTTCTTACAAAAATGGCATCCATCACATGAATTTATCCATTTATATGCTTTATTGATTCAAGCTTACATATCCATAGTTGCCTAAGCTTCATTCACTGGAATTCGAGTTCCGTGTTGGAGGAACATAACACAAAGGCTCCGTTTGGGAGGACTTATTTTCACCGGTCAAGCGGTTACGAACGCATGAATCGAATCATAATTAAGGTCTGGTTCATGCGTTCGTAACTGCTTGGCCGGTGAAAATAAGTCCTCCCAAACAGAGCCAAAGTCTGGAATATGGCTATGATTTTTCTCAATTTTGATATGATTTTGTAGATAAGACAAACAAATTTATGCTAGTTCCTCTAATTGAATTGTGAAGGTCAGATAATCTTATCCTTACAAATTTCTGCACCATAGTTTACAATTATAATCTAACATAAAATTTTATACAGCATTAGAGAATAAAAAAAAATACCAAAATGATCTCCATATTGTTGGACTCATAAAGGCCAGTTCGTGATCAGTAACTCTCTTAAATTATTCCTTCAAAAAAAGACGGATAAAAATATTTACTTGATATTTATTTGTTGTTATATCTCGCTGTAATATCTATGTAAAAATATTTAGTTGATAGTTCAAGCAAACTCACAAATGAAAAAAAAAATGTTAAACATTTGTCAATTCTCATTAATTTGTCAATATAAATAATAATAATAATTCTCATCAATTCTCATTAATTTGTCAGTTCCCAGCAGGTCGCGGCCGAAAACCCGCGGCCGCCACTAGGCGAGGTTGGCGCCGCGACCAACCTCCTCAGTTGGCTACCTGCGTTCGCGGCCAGCTCCACGACCAGCCTTTCTGATCGGCGCGCCTGCAGCCGACCTCCCTGCCGGCCGCGGCCACGCCTCGCAGCCGCAGGATAGTAAGGCGTGGCCAGCCTCCCCGGCCGGCCTGCAGCCAGCCTCCCCGGCCGGCCTGCAGCCAGCCTCCCGGTGGGCCCCGACTCTCCCTCCTCCCCCGGTGGCCACCCGTCGTCGGGGGCTCGTTGCCTAGAAACCGCCAACATCGGATTTTCTCCGTCGTCCGATCATCCCATTTCGATCGTCGTCATTCGTTTCGGGGGTAACCACACATGTAAACACCGACATAACCACCTCGTGGGGGAGTGCTAATAACCAAAATAATTATGGTCTGCACATAATAAAATTATAAAGATAATGTGCTCCTTAAACTATATTAAAAATGGTCCGCAATTAGTAATATAAGTGGTTACGGTCTGCGGATAACTGCGTAGCCGCTGTAATCACTTCTGAGGCCTATAAGTAGGACATCACACCTCCTCTCATTCAAAATTTTCTCCTCTCTTTTTTCTCCACTTGCAGGCCAGAGCTTTGTCGGATTCCTACACGAGCCGTCTCCCTTGAAGATCTTCAAGTGCTTTGGAGATTCGCCAAAGTCCTCGACACTCCTACGTGCAAGGCGTCCTGTCAGCCTTCTTCAGTAATTCTCCTACATGCTACCCGCCAGCGCTTAGCGTCCGGATGACGACCGCGAGCGTTCTATACCGCCAGAGAAGATCAATATTAAGCTTCGCGAGTGGTGACCTGACACCCTCCAAGTGAGTCTCATTCTCTCTCATCTCCCAAGCTGTAACGAGATGTGGCATGTCACCATTGATTTCTCCAAAGCCTTGTAAACAGAAGCAAATAGTGAAGTTTGACTGGCACCGTACCTGTCATGCGGCTTTTTACCCTGTTCACGGGTTTTCTATGTTAAAAATCTACTTTTCTATTTCTCTACTTACTCTGTGACTGATTGCGCGATTGACCGCTCCGCTGGCTAAGACATCCAAGCTTAGTCCGATCTACAGAGAGCCTCGAATGAACTGCAACAACTACTATACTCTTTGGTTCTTTTTTTTGTTAACCTTTTTGCTTTGTTTAGCTGTTGAAATTCTCGGATTTTATCTAGGGTTTTGTTGTCTGCATGATGAATGTTTTGGGTTTAATTTTCAATCCTTAAGTTCTATCATTCTATTCAATGCAGGGAAGCCTCGGTGCATTGTTTAAGGTGTCTCTCTTCGTGTGACCTTGGTGTTATGGGTTTGAGTCCTGGAAGCAGCCTATTGCAAAAATACAAGATATGATTTGCCTACATTTCACCCCTATGATAGGACCCTTCCCCATACCCTTGCTATGCGGGGATGCTTTGTGCACCAAACTCCCCCTTTTAAGTTATGTTATTCTATCATTTAGGCAGTGAAACCAATATATGTAGGTGAATGACCAAAGAGAATCATGACCATTTGGATTGGGTTTTCTCTGATTCTAGCACAAAAGACTCTGGAGCTAATCATGTTTCTATAAATGGAGCTACTTGTATCAGGGAACTTCATGATTTCACAAGCTCAAATTATTTAGGAAAAAAATTAGTATTATTATCATTATTATTTGTAAGCTTAACGTTACAATTTGTAATTTTAACATTACAATTTTATAAGCCCAAAATCTAATTTTTATTAGAAGCATTAAAAATATGGAGAAAAAAAATTGATTGTTATTAGCACTACAGTTTTGACTAGTCGCACAACGTTTTCTCCTAATTTTTCTCGCCTTTTAGAAATATGCTTTGTACATGAATTTTTATGAAAAATGTTCAACGCGAAAGTTGTAGATCTCTACGAGATCTACAACTTTCGTGTTGAACACTTTTCCTAAAAATGCATGTACAAGCCGTATTTCTAAAAGGCGCAAAATCTAGGTGTATTTTCCAAAGTACGCATTGTACATGTTTTTTTAGGAAAAGTGTTCAACACGAACGTTGTAGATCTCGTCGAGATCTACAACTTTCGTGTTGAACACGTTTCCTAAAAATGCATGTAGAAGGCGTACTTTGAAAAGACGTGCGAAATTAAGAGAACGTTGTGCGACTAGTCAAAACTATAGTGCTAATAACAATCACCTAAAAAATATTAGGGTCTGTTCGGCAGGACGGAATCGGTTTTCTAGAATTGGCTTTGGGCCACAGTAAAACCAAAGCCTGTGTTCGGCGGGACGGAATTGGGAGGGAATTGGTTTTTAAGTTAAAACCGCCGGTTTTAACCCTAGGCGAACATCATTCGCCCCCAATTCTTACCTCTTGCGGCCGGCATTCGCGATATTTCTCTCCCCCGACGGAACTCCTTCGCCTCCGATTCGCACCCGACGAAACCAGCGGCAATCCTCCGGCGAGTCATCCTCCCCAACTTCCGCCACAGGTATACCTCCTCCTCTTCTTCCTCCTCTTCTCTACTTCTGCACCGTATTCTTGCCGTGTTCTTCTCCGCCGTTCGGATTATACATCCTCCTCTTCTTCCCCGATCTAGGGTTTGCCTTCCCCGCTCTTCTTCTTCTTCACCTTTCTTCTTCCTCCTCTGCAACTAGGCCGAAGTTCCCGCTCTTAGGCCGAAGTTCCCGCAACTAGGCCGAAGTTCCTCTTCTTCTCCGCCGTTTTGTAATTAATTTTTTTATGATGGAGTGTAATTAACACAACACTGTAATTAATTTTGTTATGTGTTGTATGTGTGTGTTGTGTGTGTGTGTTGAGTGTTGCATGTGTTGAGTGTAATAAGTGTTGAGTGTATGTGTGTGTATGTGTGTGTATGTGTGTGTATGTGTGTATGTGTGTGTTGAGTGTTGTGTGTTTTGTGTATGAGTGTGCAAACATTGGCTTGGAAAGCTTTTTTTAACTTATTGAAGCCATGTTCGGGTGATTTTATTGAAGCCAATTGAATTAGCAAATATTCTTATGCTTGTGATTCTGTTTATCCATTTTTGTTGTTTTCTGATTGAATTAAGTGATGTTATTATGACATTAGGATGCTATAATTAGTGTGTGACCTTTTGTCATGGATGTTTAGAATTTTAGAATGATCTTATTGCAGTCTAGTAATATTGATAAAATAAATAGATGGAGCAGTTGTTCGGTAATTGTGACATTTTAATGTGGTAATTAATTGAAAATTTTAGGAGTGATTTACATACTAATTTTTTGCTCTATCTTGAAGATAAAATAGTATGATATGTTTATTTTTTCTTCGTTGGCATCTCATAATCATCATTATGGTCATCATCATAATTTTTTTCTAGCTATTTGGTCTCATATTTATGAATCATTATATCAGTTTAATTATTTTGAATGATTCAGGTGTTGCTAAGTGCCTAAGCCCCTTTTCAATGTTTGGGTTTAGTTTCTTAGTTATTAAAAAATTACTTTGATGACTTCCATTTGTAGTGCCGTATACTAGAGTTAAATGAGTGTGTGTTTTTGTGTTGTGTTATGTGTTGAGTGTATGTGTATGTGTTATGTGTTTTGTGTTAGTGTGAGTGTATGTGTGTTAAGAGTGTTATATGTTAGTGTTGTGTGTTAAATGAGTGTGTGTTTTTGTGTTGTGTTATGTGTTGAGTGTATGTGTATGTGTTATGTGTTAGTGTGAGTGTATGTGTTTGTGTGTTAAGAGTGTTGTATGTTAGTGTTGTGTGTTAAGTGTTGTGTGTTAAATGAGTGTGTGTTTTTGTGTTGTGTGTTAAGAGTGTTGTATGTTAGTGTTGTGTGTTAAATGAGTGTATGTGTGTGTTATGTGTGAGTGTGAGCGTATGTGGTGAGAATTACTGATTTATTTTTTAATCTTTGCATTTCGATTTGTAAATCTAGGATTTTGTCATGGAGCGCGTTGAGTTTGAGAAAAAACGTAAGATGGATATTATAATCAAGTCAGCGGTTGCTGCGGCTTATGGAGCAGCTGTGGTTGTTATGGAATCCATTCCCAGAAACCCGGTTGACACAGTAGATAAAGACGTTCTCCGTAACATAATTTTAAAACGACTGTATGATGGACAAGAGGCTAACTGCTTTAGCCACCTACGCATGGGTAAAGTACCCTTCAATGAGCTTTGTGGTATTCTCCGCGCAAAAGGGTTCGTATGCGACACACAGTCTGTATCCACTAAGGAATCAGTCGCCATATTTCTACATATTTTGGCACATAACACAAAGTTTCGAATTGCTGGTGGCACGTTTATCCGATCAACAGATACTATTAGCAGGCACTTCAACAATGTCTTGAATGCAGTTCTAAGACTCTCAAACGATTACATTTGATTGCCTGGAAACAGAGAACAACACAAATCTAAATGGTTCACAGATAGCATTGGTTCTTTAGACGGTACACATATTGACGTAACTGTACCCATTGAAGATCAGGGCAGATATCGAAACCGTAAACAGGCTATCACCACAAATGTGCTTGGTGTATGTGATAGTAACATGAAATTTTTATATGTACTACCTGGTTGGGAGGGCTCAACATCCGACTCTCATATATTACGGGACGCGTTGGAACGACAAGACCGATTTGAAGTGCCAACAGGTAATTAAAGTAGAATTATTTTTTTCCAAACAATAAAGAAATATGCACAACTATATAGTAAATAAACATTTGTTTGTTGTATAGGAAAGTATTATCTTGTTGATGCTGGATACACGAACGGTCAGGGATTTCTTGCCCCATATCGGTCAACACGTTATCACCTGAAAGAATGGTCAAGTCAGGGTAATAAACCGACAACATATAAGGAGTTATTTAACTTACGTCATGCTAAAGAGAGAAATGTTATTGAACGAACATTTGGGTTGTTGAAGAAACGATGGGCTATTCTACGCCAACCATCATTCTTCGGCATTAAAGTGCAGGTATGACCTCAAATATTCTACACACTTGTGTTCAAGATTTACTTGCCAATAAAATATTGAACAATTAACTTTTGTCCAGGTTCAGATCATAAATGCGTGTTGCATATTACATAATTTCCTTGTGGAGAAGCGATTAGAGAGCGACGCTCAATTGTTGGATGAAGTTGATTCCGAGCTGTTAGCGCAAGACGTAACCGAAGAGTTTTATGATTACGTAGATGTCGTGAGCCCAATTCAAGCAACACCGGAGTGGACAAATTTTAGAGACACGCTTGCTATAAATATGTTCAACGAATATCAAAATATGCTTTAATTCTGTTATGTATAACATCTGATACTTATTAGATTATCTTGTTGATGTTCGTGTGTTATTAAACTATGCAATTTCTGTTTGATGGTATGAAAGTATTATTTGTTCATGTACTTATTAGATGTTACCAAATGTTTGTGTACTTATTATACTGCTCATATTTCATACATTGTTTATATCACCGTTGACATACATTTTACCAGACATCATGGAGCAAAGCTCAGGAAAGGTGGGTGGTAGGACTGAGCGGTCCTACATGCACTGGACATCAGAGATGGACATTACCCTCTCAAATGCCTTGTTGGAGCAACATAGTTTGGGACATAAAACTCCTAATGGCTGGAAAAGTGTTGCTTTTACAGCAGCTATGACTGCGCTTAAGGATATTTGTGGCATCGAAACTAGCAAAGAGAAAGTAATGGCTCGACTTAAAACTTGGAACAAGTACTACATAGAAGTCAGTGCAATGCTGGCCACTAGCGGATTTGGATGGGATTGGCAACGGAACATGGTGCAGGTAGATAGTGAGGAAGTATGGGCTAACTATGTGAAGGTATATTTATTATTAAATTAATTTTTCAGCGTTGATTTAAATATAATGATACACTAATTATAATTATTACAGGCTCATCCATCTGTAAAGCATTACAAGGACAAGGTTATCGTTAACTGGTCTGATTTGGCTGTTCTCTGCGGGACTGATAGAGCAACTGGTAGTCACGCCGCGACCGCAACTGAGATGGCAAAGGAGATTGACGCTGAGTCTATGGCAGAGAAAACAACTAATACACAAGAAGAGACTAGAACAGGTGGGGAAGGGAGCAGCAGAAGGAGGAGAAAACGCCCAGTAGGAGCTGATGCTGTAGCTGTAGCCATTGAAAAATTGGCTGATTCCGTGGATAAGGCAGCGGGGGGCAAGTCAGCTAGCAATGTTGATGAAATATATGTCGCGCTAGCTCAGATGACGGATTTAGACCGGGGTGATTTTCTCAAGGCGATGGACATACTGTGTCATGATAATGTCAAGCGTGACATATTCATGCGGCTACCTGACGACATGAAGGGCGTATGGCTGCGAATGCAGTTTGAGCGCTAGATTTGTGACATTTATCTATGTTTGAATTTTTAATTATGGACAATATTTATGCGACAGAACATCATTATAATTCTGAACTTTAATGATCAGTACTAGTTAGCTTTGCTTGTTTAAATTATTAAAATTTTAATTTCGTAAAGCCAATTCCATTGTGCAGCCGAACAGCTTTAACATATCAATTTCAATTCTGTTCACTGAATACCTTCCTGCAGCCGAACAGCAGAATTGGTTTTCAGCACAAAACCAATTCATGCAGATATTGGTTTTCTGACCAAAGCCAATTCCAGAAAGCCAATACCTGCGCGCCGAACGGACCCTTATATATTTTCAAAGCAAATCAGGTAATCGTTATAACCTTACATTTGATTTTAACCGCTATTGGAACGGTGGTCTTTTCAAACAGATACATTATTTTTTTTTGAGACTGATTGTAAATTGAGGTTATTCAAATACTATAAAATTTTGAAAATATATATTTAAAAATACAATTTATCATTTTCTCTTTCGCACTGCTCTCTTTTAAAATTGCACCACTATTTCAAAACAAAGTAGGCGGCCACCCTAAAGCCACCGGATTTCAATTATTTGAAGACCCCTAAGACTCCGTTTGGCACGGTGGTGGTGGTCGTAAACAGATGAGTTAAACCGTCATTCGTTAAGGATTACATAACAAACATCATTTGTTTGAACATAAAAGTGGATGAAGTTTCTAGGTGGGTGTTAATCAATGACAATTTAACCCCCATATTCATGACCGCACCACCGTGCCAATAAAAAGCTGCGAGCAGGTGGGGCCACTGTGCATAATTTTACTGTACACTGCGGACCCCACAAAATACAAGGTTCTCCTCCTTTTCATTGGTGGAGACTTAAAAAAAGATCCGCTGCCCGGACCGAATTTTTACCCGCTTAAGCCAGGCCAGTGGTGTTCAAAAAGCCCCTCGGGCCCGGGCCTGAACCGGGCCTCCCAGGCCCGGGCTTTCCCTAACCGGGCCCGGGCCCGGGCCCTGATTATAGCCAGGCCGGGCCGGGAACCTGGCTCCGGCGGGAGGGGGCCTGCTAAGGCCCCCAGGGCCGGGCCGGGCCCCGGCTTAGCCCGGGCCCTAATTTTTAAAATTTTTTTTTTTTAAAATAAATACGCGTCTTTTTGAGCTGCGTCTTGTAGGTGTATTTTCGGGAGAAGTGTTCAACATAAAAGTTGTAGATCTCGACGATATCTATAACTTTCATGTTGAACACTTTTTGATTTGAAGCCGTTTAGACCCCCGATTTGGCCCCCAAAAAAAATCACGTGGAACATTTGAAAGTTCCGCGTGATTTTTTTCGGGGGCCAAATCGGGGGTCTAAACGGTTTCAAATCAAAAAGTGTTCAACATGAAAGTTGTAGATATCGTCGAGATCTACAACTTTCATGTTGAACACTTCTCCCGAAAATGCCCCTAAAAGACGCAGTTTTAAAAGGCGCGTAGAAGTCAGGCCCGGGCTTTGCCCGGCCCGGCCCCGGGCTTAGCCCGGGCCTAGAAACCGGGCTTTGCCCGGCCCGGCCCGGATACCGGGCCGGGCATTTGCCTTATACTGGGTCCGGAAGGCCCCATGGCCCGGCCTGGGCCGGAACCGGGCTTGGCCCGGTACTGGGCTTTTACCGGGCCGGGCCGGGCCGGTGAGCCCGGTTTTTTTGGACACCTGCTCCAGGGAGCCTAAATTCCAACATAGACTGGCCCACAGCACGTGTCAAGCCCATACGGATGCTTGCACGATAGATTTGTCGCCCATGTGGAGCGATGTGGACCGGTTTGGACTTGAGCTGCTGCATGTTATCCTCTACACTGGTGCGGCCCCATCGAGAATCTGATCGGCCAATCAGATCAAGCAGCGTGGGAACCAATTATTGGAAGGAGAAAAGTCAAACGGAAATATATTTTATAGAGTTTAATTATTTCTAGAATGTACGGCTTCCAATGAAATACTTACGTATAGATACACTTCAATATTTAGATCCGGATTCATTTGAAATGGAGGGGATTATTTCATCATGGATAAGAAAAGCTTGAAAGAATCTTAATGGTGGTGTGTTTTTTATTAAAAAAAATTTAAAAAAGGATGAAAAATGATGAATCCGTCACATCAAAGATATTTTAATCTGGACCGTGAAATGGATCTCCTCCATTTCGTTTGAAATGGAGAGGATCCTGATCTCCAATATTTAGGCTCAGTTTGAATGGACTTATTTTCACCGGTCAAGTGGTTACGATCCGGTTCATGCGGTCGTAATCGCTACGTAACCGCATGAACCGGTCTGGTTCATGCGGTCGTAACCGCTTGACCAGTGAAAATAAACTCCCCCCCCCCCTCCCAAATGGAGTCTTAATTATAAATAGTCAGCTTTTGAAATTCATGGTAGGTTTTATAAATGTTTCGATATAAATTTAATTAGGTTGATAATTGTGAAGTGAAAGTGACAGATTGCGCGACTTAGGAGTTCTATCCGCGCGGCCTGTGCGGTTTGGATAGGCGGATAGGCAGGTCGACAATAAGGCAGCGGTTAGCTGATGGTCAGGCAACCAGAGCGATCTGTTCGCGTGGACTGCGCGGACAGGACTGACAGTTAATCAAGTCAGCGGATGTGTTGTAAGTGGCGGTCTTGGCGGTCTGTTCGCGCGGTCTGTGCGAACAGAGGAGGCGGCCAGCCAGACCGGCTTTTGCTCAGAAAGCAGGATGTTCTCATATGGTAACCAAGCAGATAGCTCCTCTATCCGCGGAGTCCGGCAAGGTGCGGACTGGACCGGAGCTCGACAGACCGCATGACAGATGCCTTGGTCTAGTTCTTGTGGTGGTAGCCGCAGGGTTCGCCGGTTAGAGCAGATTGATGCTGGAGTTCGCCGAGCTTGGCGGACTGGTACCGGTGTCCGCCAGTAAGTGCGGACTGGCCCTGGTGGCCAGTGGTGTGGACTTGGTTGGTTCTGAATCAAGTCCATGGTTGGCTCAGTCTGGGGATATCGCGCAGTAGTGCGCGGACTGCTTCTCAGTCCGCCATGCTCGACAGGTATTGCCTTTTGGGTTGACTGCATACTTGGCGAATATTCACTAGAGAAGTGTCCGCCTCGGCGCGCGGACTGGAGCCTTGTCTGCTGAGTCCGGCAGCTGTCAGCTTGATGCCTAGCTGCGGACTCGGAGTTATGCGGACTATTGCTGTGTTCGCAAGGTGGGTGGACTACTTTCATTGTCCGCCGAGTTCGGCAGTTGGCTTAGTGCCTTGACTGCGAACTTGGGGGGAGCGGACTGTGTGGTTTCCGCGGGATGGCGGACAGGCGATGTTGATGTAGAGTCTTGCGGGATGCCGACCAAGTTTGACGGCCCTTTGGCGACAAGGCGGACTGGGAAGTCAGTCCGGCCTTGGTGATGCTGAGGCAGGCTGGCTATCACACAAGGTCGCGGCGGACTAAGCGGACTGCTTGGTGTTTGTCGTGGGATGGTGGCGGTGATCCTATCGGCTAGGACGGTGACCACACTCCTCATCGTGCCTATAAATAGGACCCCTCCGTCACGTCAAACAATAAGTAAATGAACAATAAGTGAGCCAGCGAACAAGTGCTGCGGACTGGATTTTGGTATCTGCCCGGGTTAATGGAGTTGACCGGTTTGTGCTGTGCAGGTTGTGCGGATAGCGCTGGAAAGCCAAGACTTGGCTCTAATTGCGGTCAGGGACAGTGCGGACTCTGTGGTTAAGCAACAGGCGGTTAACAGCAGGTCGCGAACAGCGATCAGACGGTTTTCTCTTTGGCAACTTTGTTTCGGGGTTCAATAAGTCGTCTGCTTCAGGTGGCCTGTTCAGTTCAGCAGCAGCAGATCGCGCGGTCAGGCAGCTAGGCGGTTTGCTGATCAACGAGTAGAGCTTGCATTAGAATAACGGTCTGTCCGCTCGGTTAGTTCGCGGTTTGGCGGACTAGGCGGACTGTGCGGACTCCGTAGTGAAGTAGTAGAATCAGCGGCTATTCCTTGAGTCCGCGCGGTTAGATTTGCCTTGTATTTTTTTCTGCTTGGTACATTGGCGAAATCATGTCTCGCCATGTATGTCTCGCATTGTAAGAAGATTGTTGTGATCAATAAAAATTCTTGCTACTGCATGTGTCTCTGGTTGTGTTTAGCATTCTAAGTTGAGATAACCCCTGCTCATTCCAAGATCCGGAAAACTTAACAAATTGTTTCAAATTCCATGTTTGTTGAAGCTACTTATTAATAATAGTTAATAACAGTTCTCTCATGAATCCTATAATAATAATTATCTTTATTTATTATTACTAGTGACAGGGCACGAGGCCCCCATGCGGGCGGAAAAATTCGTCAATTTGGACCGTCATAGAACATAATAAATTGGCGAGGGGTGGTTAATCAAAAGATTATGCAAATGATATTTAATTGCAGGTGTTGCGGCCAATATCGACGCCCCGGTCGGACCGAATTAACTTGGGTCGTTTTAGCCCGTGGAGCGGTCGAGCGCGCACAAAGTCAATGAGAGAGAGATTATGCACACGATGTTTTATCGTGGGAAAACCCCTCAACTTGGTAAAAAATCACGTGACCGGGTCTGTGCCGGACAAACTCCATTATTTGCTTCGGGTTACAACCTTCTTGAAGAATCGAGGGCGACAAGCCGCTTCTCGTTACACTTTGGGGAATGAGAGAGGTATTCAGGCTCACGACAAGAAACAGGTTGCTTCGCATGAGGTTACTTGCGGGGCATTGTGCATATACGGATGCTTCCTATCGCAAGAATCTTCTTCTCGTCGCTCACTTGTGGACTAAGACAGATTTTTGGTGGAGAGGCGGAAGCTTGAAGGTGGCTTGAAAAAGTTCAGTTGTCTACCTAAATCACCTAGAGGGGGGTGAATAGGTGAGTTGTGCGTCTTTTTGTGGAATAAAAAATTTAGCGACTAGGCACACAGATCAATCAAGCATTCACAGACGACAAAAAATTTATAGTGGTTCCTTAACCTTGGGTACGTCCACTTTCCCTCACCGATCTAGCAAACCACTAGACTCGGCTTCTCCACTATCTCGGATTGAAAAACCAATCCTACGCCTCGGAACGACGTTCCTACAAACTCGATCCAAACGGATCTACACTCGGAAGGTAAAACTTCCTACAACTCGGAGAAAATTCTCCTACAAGAAATAAGTTGAGAGAAATAAAAATACAAACAGTATTATTCAAATCTTGACAAGATCTGCCTGGATCTTCTTCTTGTAGACGTTGAGGCTTTATCAGAAAAGTTGAAGAAGATGTCTTGGCAAAACTAGATCTGAAAACTTCTCTTGACTTCACTAGATCGGAGAAAGAGATAATGAAGAACGGACAAAATATCTCGATCTGGAAAACAACCTTGATCTGAATCTTGAAGTCAAAAACCCTAGCCCTGACGAGAAGGAGATCGTCGGCAGAGGCGGCGGTTTTCGTTTTGGAGAGAGAAACGCGATTCAGGATACTTTTAGAATGATCTGACGGCTTGAATGAATATGATTATTAACATTAGGGTTAATCGGTCTTGACAAGACCTATTTATAAGATATTCCCTAACGGTCATAATTTTTCTTAATGAAGTACACGTGGACCAATTACGTCAACGGATTTGAAAATACCGTCAAATCTGGACTTACAGAAATTTCTGAAAAACTGACTGATATACTCGAGTCATCATATACCTACTCGAGTACTTGAAGTCATTACTCGAGTGAGTGGAGATAGAGATTACTCGAGTATGTACTTAAAAAAATATCCTGAATTGAGGAGCAGATACTCGAGTAGATAAAGACGCACTCGAGTGCTGAGCTGATTACTCGAGATAAAGAAATTGGACTACTCGAGTATAAGACGGGTTACTCGAGTGAGAGAGTTCAACTACTCGAGTGAGTAGAAGAAGTACTCGAGTCAAATACTTAGAGAAATTTCTGAGAATGGAAAACGGGTTACTCGAGTAATGGGAATGAACTACTCGAGTGAAAAGGACCTACTCGAGTATGAAGATAAACTACTCGAGTAAAGTATTTAGAAAGTTTCTGAGTTAGAGGGAGAGAAATACTCGAGTATAAACTCTGGAATACTCGAGTAGTATATAGACTACTCGAGTATAGGAATTTAACTACTCGAGAGGAAAGAATCTACACGAGTTCCTTACTTCTGTTACTCGAGACAAATGACTTAACTACTCGAGTGTAAAAACTGACTACTCGAGTATTTAACTTAGAAAAAATTCTGAGAGGAGAAACTGGTGACTCGAGTATAAGAGTTCAACTACTCGAGTACCATTTCACTTACTCGAGTATAAATACATCTACTCGAGTAAATGACTTAGAGAATTTTTCTTCATTGAAATTCTTTTCTTCAAAGAGGGTCACAAACACTTCTATGTCCAATCAGTAGTGCTTGTAATATGTAGTGTATCCCAATAGAGAGGTTACACATGAGTCAACATCATAGATCACACAATGAGGGATTACATTGTATGGTTCTGTGTTTGATGACCCATTGTAGACTGACATTGGTATACACTTAGCAATATAGTCCTACAAACACATAACTCAAGCAATGCATCAAATACAACTTAATTCATCTTAGTTCACGGGTGACTTTGTACAAATCTGAGTAATTGTGGATGCAATACCCAACATGGCTCGTAGGAGGAATCCGACAGAGCTCTGGCTGAGGAAGAAGAAAGCAGAGAGAAAAAAAGTGAGAAATGAGGAGATTTGGGGCTCCTTTTATAGCTTCCAGGGAGTGGTTACGGTGGTTATATGGCTATCCGCATATCGTAACCACCAACATAATTATTTTTAGTATAGTTATGGGTGTGCATTTTGATCATTAAATCCACCGTTTGTATACCGATATCTTAATAAAAAAATTTCCCCTACTAACCATGATGGTTTGTGGGTGGATACACATAAAACGGATGTCGACGATCACACCAGAGCGATCGAACGGTGGGGAAGTGTTGAAATTTATGAAGTATAAGTGGGTGATCAGGCTGTCCAGGCGACCTAGGAGGACTGGTGGTGTAGTATGGGCGGACTGTCCATGAGGACTAGAGGAGGAGCTTGACGGTCTGGTGTTGGCTTCCTGTGAAGCGTTCTGGCGGCTGCTGTGCAAGTCGGAGTCCGCAGACAGCGCGGACTATGTTTTTGGAGTCTGCGAGATCGGCAATGGTCCTTACCTTTGATCTCTGGAGTTGCGGTGGGTGAGCCACATTCTTGGTGGCGGACTGCCCTTGGAGATGGCGATCTAACTTCGTGTCCGCCGAGCTCGCGCCATATGTTTGGTGAGTTGCTGGACTTGGTCAGTGATAAGTCCATGGTGTCCGCATTATCCGCATTGTCCGTTGTTGACCGGGCGGAGTGCTTGTTGGTCGTGGACATGTTGAGGGCTGCTTCGGTGTTAGCAGAATCCACAAAGTCCACTGTGACCGGGCGATCTGCCTATCTGTCGTGGACTTGTGCTTGAGGACTTGTGTGGTGTCTTCCAGGTTGAGGACTGGCTTATTGCCTTGGTGCTTGGATTGGATGGTGTCCAGCCATGTCTTTGCGGACTGGATGTGCTAGCTGCGATCAAGGGGCGGTTAGCCTATCTCATAGGGCAATGACCACACTCCAACCCGCTCCTATAAATAGGACCCCCCTGGCAACTCATTTGTAACTGAGTGAATAGTAAGTTGGACTCAGATTAATATCTGCGGACTCGGTTTTCCTATCCGCACAGTTTGAGCATGCTTAACTGGTTGTTGTTTGCAGGTGGCACGACTAGCACTGTTGAGCCAGGAGTTTGGTTCTGACTTCGGTCAGGTTCAGTGAAGTTTGCGAATTGCAATCGGTGGCTTTCCAATTTTCTCTCTGCTTCAATTTTCCAAGTTCAATAACCTGTCCGCCGGACTCAGCGGTTAGGTGGTATGTTCTTCAGTTCAGCGGCAGCTTGCAGCAGTTAGCGAATAACGGTGTGTCCGCGCGACCTCGCGGTCTCGGCGAACTCCGCGTTCTATTCGTCTTCCAGCTACAGTTCGGGCGGTCTCGGCGACTTTTGCGGACTGAGCGGTCTTGGCGCTCTCTGACTCTGTCCGCCCGGATTGTTTTCTTGTTTTCTGCTTTCCATTTTATACTGGCGAAATCACGTCTCGCCATGTATACCTCGCCCTGTAAAAAAGATAATAAAAGTTGATCTGCTTGTTTCTTCTGGTTGCTTCTGGTATTTGAGCTTGCTTTCCTGTTTCCGCTTGATCAATGTGTGATCTTGATAGTTCTGAGAATATTAATTTGGCATCAGACTATCTCGTTGATCATCTTGAGAAAATTCAACATAATATCAGAGGGAGGTTCAGTTGCTTGAACAGTGATCAACTTGTGTTGTGCTCTGTGCTTTTGATTGCTTAGACCAGAGCTACTGCAATGAAAGGAGGTTATACAAGAGGTCTTGACATTGAACTCTTAACACCGACTAACTTTAAGAAGTGGAAGTTGTGCATGAAGAGTTATCTTCTAGGCGAGGAGCTTTGGGAGGTTGTCGGTGGTGACGATAGTCAGGAAGTTACAACTGTATTTGGGACTGCTGAGCAGGTGAGAGTCTGGAGGAGAACAAATTCAAAGGCTGAGTGTATCCTCAAGCAGGCTATTTCACCGGAGTTGTTTGATCACATCATTGGATGTGAGTCTACTACAAAAATTTGGACTTCCCTTGATGGGTTGTTCAACAGGAAGAACATAGCTAAGCTATAATTTTTGGAGAATGAGTTGGCTAGGATAACTCAAGGAGACTTGTCCATCTCTAAGTTCTTCCTAAAGATAAAGAGCTTGTGTGTTGAGTTATCAACGCTTGATCCTGATGAGCCTATCTCTGAGGCTAAGTTGAAAAGACACATAATCCACGGCTTGCGGAAGGAGTATGTGGCCTTTGTAACTTCTGTTCAAGGCTGGGCAACTCAGCCATCTCTGCTAGAACTTGAGAACTTGCTTTCTTCGCAGGAAAGCTTGGCAAGACAGATGGCTGGTGTTACTATCTCTGAAGGAGGTAGTGATGCTCTCTTAACAGGCAAGAAGAAGAGATGAGAAGGCAAGAAGAAGAAGACCGCAGTTGAAGATGAGCCTTCAACCTCTAATCAGCAAGAGAGGAGCGCTGCTCCTAAGAAGGATTGGAAGAGGAATTTAAAGTGCTACAGGTATCATCAGCCGGGTCACTTCAAGCACGACTGCAAGGTCAAACTGCAGCCTGGGCATGCTGCAGGCAAGGAGGAAGCTTGCTCTAGTACTGAGGAAGCTAGCTGGGGTGGAACTTTCATGACGTACACTTGTGTCCGTGCTTTGTCCGCCATCGATTTTGAAGATGATTGGATCGTGGACTCCGGGTGTGGTCATCACCTTACCGGAGACAAGTCGAAGTTCTCCTCGCTGCAAGCTTACTCAGGTAACGAAGCTATTATTACTGATGATAATACTGTTCATGCAGTAGAGAAGGAGGGGGTTGTGTCCTTGGGTAGTGATAAGGGACCACTCACGTTAAGGAGTGTGTATCATGTACCGGGCATGAAGAAGAATCTCTTCTCTATGACCAATGCGATAGACATTGGCTATCACGTTCTGTTTGGGCCAACAGAAGTGAAGTTTCTTTACAACGTGTCAGCGGTTAAGGCTGATGCTGCTCACGTTAGGAGGAGAGTAAAGGACTTGTTTGTTCTTGCAACAAACTCATATATTGATCATATGAGGGCAAACGATAGCGCTGCTATTTGGCATGAGAGGTTGAGGCATGTAGGGATGGATAAGCTGAAAGCTATGGCAAGCAGGAGCCTTGTGAAAGGCTTGCATAAGCTATCATCCTTTGGCAATGGTCATGTTTGTGTAGGTTGTCAGTTCGGCAAGGCTCATCGCCTTCCGTTTGATAAATCTCAAACAAGGTGCAAAGCATCATTGGAGTGCATCCATGGTGATCTGATGGGGCCAACCGCCACTGCTAGCCTTGGTGGGAGCAGATATATGATTGTTCTGATTGATGACTACTCAAGATACACTTGGGTGTATTTTATGAAGGAGAAGCCAGCAGCTTTCCAATTGCTTGTGGAGTTCACGGAGCTGGTGGAGGGCCGGCTTGGCTTGCGGATCAAAAAGTTTAGAACAGACAATGGTGGTGAGTTTGTCTCTTCTGAATTCTCTAACTTCTACAGGAAGCACGGGATCCAGAGGGAGCTTACTTGTGCTCATACTCCACATCAAAATGGAGTAGCGGAGAGAAAGATCTGTCACTTGACGGAAACCTGCAAATGCTGGCTTCATGCAAAGAGCATTCCCAGGTCTTTTTGGGCGGAAGGAATGGCTTGCGCAACCTATGTCATCAATCAGATGCCTCTCAGTCCGATCAATATGAAGTCTCCCTTCGAGATGGTTCTGAAGGAGAAGCCAAGCGTGGAACACCTTCGGGTGTTTGGATCAACTTGCTATGTGCATATCCCTGATGCTTTAAGGACAAAGCTTTATGCAAAGACAAAGAAGCTTGTCTTTGTAGGCTATGATGAGCGGAAGAAGGGATAGAAGTGCATGAATTCTGCGACGAAGAAGCCTATTGTTTCTAGAGACGTGGTCTTTGATGAGCTGACGTCGTATGGAGGAAGATCAGTTGAGTTACCAGAGAGCAAGGTTGGTGAAGAGCAGGAGATGGCTGCTAAAGTTCTTCAAGAGGAGCTTGCTGTTTCACTAGTAGCTCATATTGCTTCAAGCTCTGGGGAAGAGGCTTCTGGTTCAGGAAGCAGGTGGAGCATTGCTCAAAGTTTTCCCGGAGATGGAGTTGAGCCTGAAGTAGCAACGGAGGTGGTGAGCAAGGAGAAGACTCTTCGGAGATCAAAGAGGATCATCAAGCCTCTAGCTCACTACTGCGAAGGGAATGTAGTGAGCTATGTCTCATGTTTCTTTACAGGTCCTCTTGATGAGCGAGAGCCTTCAAGATTCAATGAGGCCACTGGAGTCAAGGAGTGGGAAGATGACATGGAAGAGGAGATGATTGCTCCTAAGAAGAATAAAACCTGGGACCTTGTGCCCAGGGTTGATGGCATTAGTCCAGTGACTTACAAGTGGGTGTACAAGTTGAAGAAGAAGGATGATGGGAGCATTGAAAGGTACAAGGCTCGCCTTGTTGCTCGAGGATTCTCACAGCAGTATGAAGAGGACTATGAGGAGATGTTTAGTCCAGTTGCAAAGATGACTTCGGTTTGGGTGGTGATCGCCTTGGCTGCTTGTCAAGGATGGAGGATGTGGAAGCTTGTTGTATAGAACACCTTTCTTTACGGGGAGATTGATAAGGACATCTTCATGGATCAGCCGCTCAGATTTGTCTCTGAAGTTCATCTGGATTACATCTGCAAACTCAAGAAGGCTCTCTACGGGTTGAAGCAAGCTCCAAGAGCTTGGTATGAGAAGATAGCAGAATACCTCCAATTCTGCGGATACCTTGCTTCTAACTCGGACTCTAGCTTATTCATCAAGAAGAAGGGGGAGCTTCAAGTCTTGGTCCTGCTGCATGTTGATGACATGATCATCATAGGGAATTCAGAGGAGAAAGTAGCTAGGCTCAGGGCTAAGCTTGTTATTCGCTTCGAGATGAAAGACTTGGGAGAGCTTCATCACTTTCTTGGTCTTGAAGTGCAGAGGAAGGAGAGCGGGATACTCATTTGCCAGAAAATATATGCAGATCGCATTGTGAACCGATTCGGCATGAGTGAAGGAAAGAGTTGCTCTACTCCTCTGGATCAAGGGCTGAAGCTTCGACGAGATGAAGCAAGGATTCTTCCTAATCCCTTGGTATTCAGATATCTAGTAGGGAGCTTGATCTACCTAACCATTATAAGGTCAGACATTGTTTATGTTGTTGGCCGAGTAAGTCAGTTTATGGCAGAGCCAAGGAAGTCTCATCTTGTGGCGGCAAAGAACATCAGGTATGAGAAGCTACTTCTGATATGGGACTCCTTTATTGGAGGGACTCGGGCTTTTCTTTGCTAGGATACACAGATGCTAATTATGGTGGTGACTCGGATGATCGAAGATCAACTTCAGGTTATGTGTTCACCTGTGGATCAGCGGACATCTCGTGGTGTAGCAAGAAGCATGACTCGGTGTCCGTCTCTACTACTGAAGCAGAGTACAAGGCTTCGACCTTGGTAGCTCAAGAAGCCATTTGGCTGAGGAGGCTAGTAGAGGACGTCCATGAGGAAGTGTAAGGTCCTACTCTACTCTGAGGAGACAATGAGAGTGCTCTCAAACTGGTGAACAGTTTGTCACGCAGGGACCAAGCATATAGAGATCGAGCACCACTTCATAAGAGAGAAGGTGTTAGAGAGATCTCTTATGGTTAGGCATATTCGGAGTGAAGACAACCTTGCTGACATATTTACGAAACCACTATCGAAGGGGCCTTTTCAACGACTACGAGGTCTTCTGGGCTTGATCACCACTTCTCACTTCAAGGGGGAGTGTTGAAATTTGTAAAGTATAAGTGGGTGATCAGGCTGTCCGGGCAGCCTAGGCGGACTGGTGGTGCAGTCTGGGCGGACTGTCCATGCAGACTAGAGGAGGAGTTTGGCAGTCTGGTGTTGGCTTCTTGTGAAGTGTTCTAGCTGCTGTTGTGTAGGTCGGAGTCCGCGGACTGTGCGGACTGTGTTCTTGGAGTCCGCTAGATCGACAATGGTCCTTGCCTTTGATCTCTGGAGTTGCGGTGGTGAGCCATATTCTTAGTGGCGGACTGCCCTTGGAGCTGGCGATCTGACTTCGTGCCCGCCGAGCTCGCACCATATGTTTGGTTGGTTGCTGGACTAGGTCAGTGACAAGTCCAGGGTGTCCGCAGTATCTGCATTGTCCGCTGTTGACCGGGCAGAGTGCCTGTTGGTCGTGGACATGTTGAGGGCTGCTTCGGTGTTTGCAGAATCCGCAAAGTCCGCTGTGACTGGGCGGTCTGCCTGTTTGTCGTGGACTTATGCTTGCGGGCTGGTGCGGTGTCCGCCAGGTTGCGGACTGGCTTATTGCCTTGGTGCTTGATTTGGCTGGCGTTCGGCCATGTCCTTACGGACAGGGCAGATTAGCTGTGTTAGCTATGATCAAGGGGGGTTAGCCTATCTCATAGGGCGGTGACCACACTCCAACCCGCTTCTATAAATAGGACCCCCTGGCACCTCATTTGTAACTGAGTGAACAGTAAGTTGGACTCAGATTAATTGCTGCGGACTCAATTTTCCTATCTGCTCGGTTTGAGCAGGCTTAACTGGTTGATGTTTGCAGGTGGCGCGACTAGCACTATGGAGCCAGGAGTTTGGTTCTGACTTCGGTCAGGTTCAGTGAAGTTTACGGATTGCAATCGACGGCTTTTTAGTTTTCTCTCTGCTTCAATTTTCCAAGTTCAATAACTTGTCTGTCGGACTCGGCGGTTAGGTGGTCTGTTCTTCAGTTCGGCGGCAGCTTGCAGTAGTCAATGAATAACGGTGTGTCCGCACAACCTCGCAGTCTCGGTGGACTTCGCGTTCTATTCATCTTCTAGCAGCAGTTCGGGCGGTCTCGACAACTTTGGCGGACTGAGAGGTCTCGGCGGTCTCTGACTTTGTCCGCCCGGATTGTTTTCTTGTTTTTCTGCTTTCCATTTTATACTAGCGAAATCATATCTTGCCATGTATACGTCGCCCTGTAAAGAAGTTAATAAAATTTGATCTGCTTGTTTCTTTTGGTTGCTTCTGGTGTTTGAGCTTGCTTTCCTGTTTCCGCTTGATCAAGGTGTGATCTTGATAGTTCTAAGAATATTAAATTGGCATCAGACTATCTCGTTGATCATCTTGAGAAAATTCAACAGGAAGGGTCGCCATATAAGGGTGATCGTGTGTGGCGATCATGTGCGCGGTGGTCAAACCCATGATCTCCACTAATTTGATGGAGATCATGGGGGAGTGGGCTAAGTGCACCCCCAATTTCTATAAATATAATGATGGCCATATCAGCAAGTATACTGAAGGAGTTTTTTATGGTGGAGATGGTGATCATAGTGTGGGTTGTTGTTGGTGGGTGACTAGTTGTGTGCATGGATAGACTGAGATCTTCGTTGTTTTTTGTAATTTTCACGATGTCTTCCATGTATAATGGCTCCGGAAGGCAATACTATGGCCTGATCAACAAGCATCTTGCATTGTTGTTTAGTCAGTGGTTGTCAGGTTTTGTCGGGACAAACACAATCCACTGCTATAAGCGAGGGGTAAATATTGTTGTCTGGATTGAGATAGAATAGTGTAAGGTGAATAAGCATCAAGAGATGTAGCATCGAAAGAGGGTTTGAAACTCGTCCTCTCTACCCTATAGCTATGGGAGAATGCACTCCTTGATGATAAAATTTCATGAAAGTATGAAAATAGTTAGGGTGTAAAGTGCAGTTAAGGGGTTGGTTGAGGGAATAGTGCCCTCCAATATGAATTTTCAAGCAGATGAATTTATCAACCCTAAGCCCTAAACCATCCAACACAATCATATTTTATGCTTAAGTTCAATTATTAAAGAGGATATAAAATGAAAGAGCTGTTGAAAATGGTGAAGTGAAAGTGGGTGATTGGGCGACCTGTCCGCTCGGTCAATGCGGACAGGACTTACGGTTAGTCAGGTCGACAGAGCTGTTGCATACGGCTTGTTCTTTGGTGGCCTTGGCTGTTTGTTCGCGCGGACTTTGCGGACAGAGGCGGCGGCCAGCCAGGGCGGCTTATGCTCAGTAGGCAGTTGGATCCTAGAAGGTAACCGGGCGGATAACTTCTCTATCCGTGGAGCCCGGCAAGATGCGGACTTGGCTGGAGCTCGGCAGACCGGCATGACAGATGCCTTGGTCTAGCTCTGGTGATGCGGTTGGTGGAAGCCACAGGGATCGTCAGTTAAAACGGACAGGATCTGGAGGTCGTCGAGATTGGCGGACTGTTTCTAGTGTCCTCTACTAAGCGCGGACTGGCCCTTGTGGCCGGTGGTATGGACTTGGTTGGTTCTGAACCAAGTCCAGGTTTGACCCAGTCTCGAGAGATCGCGCAGTTAAGCGCAGACTGCTTCTCAGTCCGCCAAGCTCGGCAACAGTGTTGTGTGCCTTGGTTGGGAGCTTGGGGAATGCGTACTGGAGTTGAGTCTGCAAGACGTGCGGGCTGGAGCTGTATCCGCCTAGTTGAGCAACTTGGATGTTGTGTCTTGATTGCAAACTTGGGTGTGCGAACTGGTGTTGTGTCTGCCTGGGAATGCATACTGTTCTCCTTGTCTGCCGAGTCCGGCAGTTGACGTTGGTGTATTAGCTGCGGGCTCGGGGTACGCGGACTGGAGGTGAGTCCGCAGGGTGTGCAGATTGGAGCGGTGTTCGTTGATAGGCAGGCAAGGTGTTGCTGCAGAGTTCGGCTATCTAAGTCTGACGTGGCCCTTGGCGACAAGGCGGATAGGGTTGTAGTCCGGCCTTGGTGATGCTCTTGGCGGGCTGGCTATCCGGTATAGGTCACGGCGGACTGGCTTTGTATCCGCGGCTTGCGGATACACTTTGTTCTTACTATGGGATGGGCGGTTATCATATCGGCTAGGACGGTGATCACACTCCTCACCATGCTTATAAATAGGACCCCCTGTCACACCAATTATAAGCGAATGAACAGAAAGTGAACTCGCAGATAGTTGCTGTGGATTGGATTTTGTATCCGCGCGGTTTGAGAAGATTGATCGGGTTGTGCTGTGTAGGTTGTGCGGATAGCGCTGGAAGGCTAGGACTTGGTTCTGACTGCGGTCAGGGACTGTGCGGACTCTGTGGATATCAACCAGTGGTTAACATCAGGTCGCGGGTTGCGGCTAATCGGTCTCTCTTCTTCAACTAGTTTTCCGATTCAATAAGCAATCCGCTTCTGGCGGCCTATTCAGTTCGGCAGCAGCTTGCGCGGTCTGGCAGCTAGGCGACCTCGTGGTTAGGTGGTTTGCAGATCTGCGGTTAGAGTTCAGCATTGGAAAAATGGGCAGTCCGCGTGGCTTGGTTGCAGTCTGGCGACTAGGCGGGTTGATCGGACTCCGTAGTGGATATCAGTAGAGCTGACAGTTACTTCATCAGTCCGCGCGGATAGTTTTGCCTTGTATTGTTTCTACTTTCCCTTTGGGTATTTTAGCGAATCATGTCTCGTCATGTATGTCTCATCTTGTAAAGATTGTTTAGTACAAGATTCTTACTCTTCTGGTTTGCATCTGGATTATTTGGGCTCAGATAGGTTGAGTGTTCCTGCGCCTGGTTTCCTGTCTTCCGCTATATCAAATTTTAACATGGTATCAGAGGGAACAGAGGCTTGTGCAGTTGATCAACTAGAAGTTTTCTTCAGTGCTTCTGTGAGTCTAAGTGAACCATGGTTAAGTGCAATGGAAGGTGGTTTTGTAAGGGATCTTGGAATGAAGCTTCTTACATGGACTAACTTTGTATAGTGGAAGTCATGTATGAAATGTTATCTTCTTGGCGAGGACCTTTGGGAGGTGGTTTGCGGAGATGAAAGGAAAGAGGTTACTGGTGGCAATGCTGAAGTGATGAGATCTTGGAAGGATACAAACACGAAAGCAGAGTCTGTTTTCAAGCATGTGATCTCATCAGAACTCTTGTACCACATCGGTGGATGTCGGTCAGCTGCGGAGATTTGGACTTCCATCGATGGGTTGTTCAACAAGGAGGTGAAGTTGGCTGCTGAGGTTGGTCCCTCTACTTCTGATCAGCAAGAGAGGAGTGTTTCTCCTAGGCGTGATGGGAAGAGGAAGGAAGGACCAAGGTACTATAAATTCAAATAGCCTGGTCACCTCAAGGAGTGTAAGGTTGTCTTGCACTCGGTAAACGTTGCTCATGTTGGGAGTAAGGGGAAGGACTTGGTTGAGTCGTCAACAAGTTCTAATGCTGATCGGTTGAAGGCCAGTGATAGGTCATCTATCTGGTATGAAAAACTGGGGCACGTGGGGATGGACAAGCTGAAAGCAATGGCGGTAAGAAGCCTTGTGAGAGGCTTGCCTAGGATGTCATCCTTCGGTGACGGTCAAGCTTGCGCGGGATGTCAACACGCTGAAGCTTATCTCTTTGCGTTTGATAAGACGCAGTCCAGGTGTAAGACACCATTAGAGGTTGTCCATGGTGATCTGGTGGGACCGACCGTCACCGCCAATCTTGGAAGCAGCAGGTACATGCTGATATTGGTTGATGACTACTCGAGGTATACTTGGGTGTACTTCATGAAAGAGAAGTCGAATGCATTCCGTTTGTTTGTGGAGTTCAAGAAGCTTATGGAGGGCCAGCTTGGTCTGCGAATCAAGAAGTTGAGGATGGGCAATGGAGGTGAGTTCGGCTGAATCGTGTTATCTAACTTTTGCAGGAAGCATGGAATCCGAAGAGAGCTCTCTTGTGGACATACTCCAAAACAAAGTGGAGTAGCAGATTATAAGATCCGTCTTTTGACGGAGATCTGCAAGTGTTGGCTTCAGTGCAAAGGCATTCCTAAGGCCTTTTGGGCGGAAGGGATGACATGCGCGGCTCATGTCGTCAATTGGATGCCTCTAAGTCCGATCAACACAAAGACTCCGTATGAGCTGATGTTCAGGATAAAGCCCAGCGTGAAGCACCTTTGGGTGTTTGGATCTACCTACTTTGTGCACACTCTGGATGATCTCAAGACGAAGTTAGTCTTCGTTGGGTATGATGAGCAAAAGAGGATATGGAGGTGTATGGATCCTGCGACAAAGAAGTTCATCGTGTCGAGAAACATTGTCTTCGATGAGCTGACGTCATATTGGGGTAGCTCAGATGGGGAGCTAGAGGTGAGCAGGTCAGATAGTGGGCTGAAGGAGGCTGCTGCTAAGGTCTAGATAGAGCTTTTTATGTCACCAGGAGCTCTAGGTTGTTCTAGCTCCGGGGCAGATGCATTTGGGTCGGGAAGCAGGGGGAGCGATGTTCCAAGTGCTTCTAACTCGAAGACGGTAGTTTCTGGTTCAGGAAGCAGGGGGAGCATTGCTCCAGGTGCTTTTTGTTCAGGTAGCAAGGGGAGAGATGTTCCAGGCTGTTTTGGTTCAAGAGCGGAGGCTTCTGGTTCAGGTAGCAGGGGGAGCATTGCTCCAGGTACTTCTGGTTCCAGTGCGGTGGCTTCTTGTTCAGGAAGCAAGGGGAGCATTGCTCCGGGTTTGCCTGGAAACGAAGCTGGTTCAGAAGGAGCAACAAAGGTGGTTAGCCATGATCAGGGTCTTTGGAGGTCGAAGAGGATCACCAACCCACCAGCTCGATATAGCAGAGGAAATGCGGTGAGCTTGGTCTCATGTTTTCTCGCAGGCCCTCAGATCGAGCGAGTGTCTTCTAGCTGTGATGACACCAATGGAGTCAAGGAGGTGAATGACACCAAGGTTGAGGAGGTGACTACCCTCAGAGGAAATGAGGCTTGGGGCCTTGTGCCAAAGATCGTTGGTGATACTCCTGTGATGCATAAGTTGAGGTCGAGGTTGAAGAAGATGGCAGAGTGAAGCATGGCTCCCTTTGGGAGATGCTGGAGGGATCCCTCATGGTCCAGGATATGTGGGGCAAGGATTATGTCTCAGACATCTTCTCGAAGGCACTATCGGAAGGACCAGGTGCAAGGTTACGGGAACTGCTGGGGTTGCTCACCACTTCTCACTTCAAGGGGGAGTGTTGAAAATGGTGAAGTGAAAGTGGGTGGTTGGGCGACCTGGGCGACCTATCCGTGCGATCTATGCGGACATGACTGGCGGTTAGCCAGGTCGGCAGAGTTGTTGCAGACAGCTTGTTCTTTGGCGGCCTGGGCTGTTTGTTCGTGCGGACAGAGGCGACGGCTCGCCAGGACGGCTTATGCTCAGCAGACAGTTGGATCCCAGAAGGTAATCGGGCGGATAGCTTCTCTATCCGCAGAGTCCGACAAGATGCAGACTTGGCAGGAGCTCGGCAGACCGGCATGGCAGATGCCTTGGTCTAGCTCTGGTGATGCGGCTGGTGGAAGCCGTAGGGATCGCCGGTTAGAGCGGACTGGATCTGGAGGTTGCTGGGATTGGCGGACTGTTTCCAGTGTCCGCCAGTAAGCGCGGACTGGCCCTTGTGGTCGGTGGTGTGGACTTCATTGGTTCTGAACCAAGTCCAGGTTTGGCTCAGTTCGGGGAGATCGCGTTGTTAAGCGCGGACTGTTTCTCAGTATGCCAAGCTCGGCAGCAGTGCCTTGTGCCTTGGTTGCGAGCTTGGGGAATGCAGACTGGAGTTGAGTCCGCAAGGCGTGCGGACTAGAGCTGTATCTGCCTAGTTGAGCAGCTTGGTTGTTGTGCCTTGATTGCTAACTTGGGTGTGCGGACTGGTGTTGTGTCTGCCTGGGAATACGGACTGTTCTCTTTGTCTGCCGAGTCCGGCAGTTGACGTTGGTGCCTTGGCTGCGGGCACGGGGTACGCGGACTGGAGGTGAGTCCGCAGGGCGCGCGTACTAGAGCGGTTTCCGCTGATAGGTGGACAAGGTATTGCTGCATAGTTTGGCTGTCTAAGTCTGATTTGGCCCTTGACGACAAGGTGGATAGGGTTGCTGTCCGATCTTGGTGATGCTCTTGGAGGGCTGGCTATCAGGTACATGTTGCAACGGACTGGATGTGTATCCGCAGCTTGCGGATACACTTTGTTCTTGCAGTGGGATGGGGCGGTTATCCTATCCGCTAGGACGGTGACCACTCCTCACCATGCCTATAAATAGTACCCCCTGTCACATCAATTATAAGCAAATGAACAGAAAGTGAACTCGCAGGTAGTTGCTGCGGACTGAATTTTGTATCCGTGCGATTTGAGAAGATTGATCGGGTTGTGCTGTGCAGGTTGTGCGGATAGCGCTGGAAGGCCAGGACTTGGTTCTGAATGCGGACAGGGACAATGCGGACTCTGTGCATAGCAACCAGTGGTTAACAGCAGGTCGCGGGTTGTGGCTAGGCGGTCTCTCTTCTTCAACTAGTTTCCTGGTTCACTAAGTTATCCACTTCTGGCGGCATGTTCAATTCGGCAGCAGCTCGCGCGGTCTGGCAGCTAGGCGACCTCGCGGTTAGGCGGCTTGCAGATCAGCGGTTAGAGTTTAGCATTGTAATAACGGGCAGTCCGCGCTGCTTGGTTGCGGTCTGGCGACTAGGCGGGTTGAGCGGACTCCGTAGCGGATAGTAGTAGAGCCGACGGTTACTTCATCAGTCCGCGCGGCTAGTTTTGTCTTGTATTGTTTCTACTTTTCCTTTGGGTATTTTGGCGAATTATGTCTCGTCATGTATGTCTCGCCTTGTAAAAATTATTTAATACAAGATTCTTGCTCTTCTGGTTTGCAACTGGTTTATTTGAGCACGGATAGGTTGAGTGTTCCTGTGCCTGATTTCCTGTCTTCCGCTATATCAAATTTTAACAAGAGCAAGCTATAATAGAGGTGTTTCATGATAGTTGTGTTTAAAATTAATGCATCCAATATAGTCGTATTCGGGTTTTTAACGAGCTGATACCTTATTTGAGTCAACCTTTCTATCGAAATGAACACATACAAATAATGCTAGAAGTCAAGTATATATTTGGCGAGCAAACGATCCAAATAGTTATTTCTCTTCTTCTCCTTTTTAACAATAAAGATGTGAATACATGTATGCATACTTAATTAGATAGCCAAAGTTATAAAGACATGTATGCTCATCCTAACATTAAAGAAAAGTCATATTTATATTTTTTACAAGCAAATATATGTTGTTTAAGTCGATCTTTCTATCAAAATGAAAACATACAAATAATGCTACAAGTCAAAAATTTGGAGAGCAAACGATCAAACTAGCCATTTCTCATAGCTAGCCATTTTGACAAAAAAGTCGTGAATATATGCATACTGAATTAGAAAGCCAAAGTTAAAAAGAAATGTATGCTCATCTTAACATTAATTAAAGATTGTGAAATTATGCAATTTCTTAGTCCATGAACCCGCATTTTGATGTATTCTCATCAGGAAAACAAAATCGACATTGTTCGTGAAATATGCAAGCTAATGAATGTTGAGGCTCCGCTCAAGATAGTCCACTAAGCCATGTGGAATGACCTTATATAGTATCTTCAACGTAGAGCCTAGCCCTAGAGTGACACGAAACTCATTGAGTCGTTCCGAGTCGGTCTCGATACGCACGGACATATATTAAATACCCTAACAATCTCCTCCTATGTCCACTGTAAACCCGACGTCGGAAAATGGGTGGTGTGTGTAGTGTTCAACCGAACATGAAGCACTCACAACCGTGTCCGTCACACTTGTCAGAATATATTGGACGTTAAATAAAACAGTTATATACATGCATAAGAATAAATAGAAAAAACTCAACAACATCATAACAAAGTCAAAAGTACAGTCACAACACATGTACCAACACACCTAATGTCTCATGACCAACTAAAGAACAAGACAGTCCAAACAAAATAAGTGAAAGAAAGGAGAGCTAAACAGTGCTCTAAGTAGAAGAAATGTCAAAGTAATACTCTAGAAATCATCATCCATCAGATCATCCTTGTCAGGATCCCAATCTGCACGTGATCCTCCATCAGCAACAACTCTTGTATTTTTCAATAGAGAATGTCATTTAGAATGAATTCCAACTTTTTGAAGAAAGTACATGTATCTAGTTCTACTTATAAAAACGTAGTACTTTATAATTAACTGGAGGACACCTAATATAGAGTATCATAGGTTCAACCTTAGAATTCATTATCTGTTTTCAAAGAAACGATGTTATGGACTTCTGGACACCGCATCTGTATCTGTGTTCCTATGTGAAATATTACGGTTGCTGTTCTTCTAAAGTTAACTGAAACTCATCAAATGTGAAATGAAACCAATCAATAGAAGAAGGGTCAAATCGAGTCAGATCGTGTTATCAAATATGGAATAACACTCTCCTCCAAGGTAAGGAAGACGAATCCCGATGAAGTTGTTAACATCAGATGTGGAATAAAACAACTTACCAGATTCGTACTCAGCAACCTCGAACATCAGCGAAGCACAACACACTTGCTTTGATAGAGGAAAGTGTGAAGAATCAAAACATTTGGACTAAGACTGGACTGAATCGCCTAAACTTGAACTATGGCTGAACTTAAATCGCCTTGAGTCTCATTTCCCCCACTATTTTGATTAACCGGTCTTTGGGCATTCCTTTCGTCAATGGATCGGCCAGGTTATCCTTCGATCGCATAGCGATCAAGGTGATAACGTCTTGTTCTTTCACATTATTCAGTAGAGCATGTCTCAGTCGTACATGTCTTCTCTTAGTATTAAAGTGGACATTCTTGATGACTTGGATTGCTTCCTGATTATCACAGTACATGCTTAAAGAATTGACATGTAGCCTAGACAAGGGAATGTCTAGAATCAAATTCCTAATCCAGTCTGCCTCTTCACCAGCTGTCACGACCCGTCTCGACAGAAGTCAGAGTGCGCTTCGGGCGGGCCGTGATGCCACAGACATGGGCGGAAAGAATTCCATGCCTACTAAGTAACTAAGGCGGATGCAGAGAAAGCTGAAAATAGTTTAAAATAATTAATTTGGGGGAAAACAGTTTGAATTTATTGCGGAAGCAGTTAGAGTTTTAAAACAGTGAGAATTTTCTATGCACATGTATTTTTTAAAATTCATGATTTCTACAGATTTCATGCAAATAATTAAACAGAGGATGCACATGCATTAACATCAAATTTTAGTACATAGTATTTAATAGCCTAGCAGTTGTACATGTATTACTGATCATAATTATCACATAAAGAAAACATCTGACAGTAAAAGAAATGAATCAAAAACATCAAACCTGACATAGCTAGAAGAATCAATCATCGAAAAGTAGAAGCTTGATGCAAATCGGGATCAGGAACCTGGCGGCACTGACATGAAAGCTAAGGAAATTCGAAAATATAAAAGAAAAGCCTCAGAGCATTAAAATAAACAGGGTGAGCAGAGTAAAGTATAGAACAGTAACAGAAGTAGAAAAACATGAGTGTACCAGTTTCTCATGAAGCGATGCTACCAAAACAGACAAGCAAACAAAAGAGCTAAACAGAACAAGTTAGTTTATTAGACTACTCCGGAGAATAGCCTAAAATTATTCATGTAATATGTTATAAGCTGTGATCAATGAAGGTTGTAGGTGCTATAGCGTGCGCATATGGCTCACGATCAGATCTGCGCAAGGATGTGCTTACAACTACAGATTTGTTTTTTATTTTCATACTTAGGTGATTATTTATCACATCAAGACCTGATACAAACTTAGCGATTCAGCTGTACAATATTAGAGTTCATAAACGTGTTAAGAGAGGAATTGAGCTACAGAGAAACATTTGCTCGCATCTTAGAATAGACCTTAGAGACCAGACAAACATCAGAAACCAGACGAACATCAGAAACCGGATTCGATGACACAGAAGGAACCAAACAATGAGTTTTGACTCTTACGGGTTCGAGGGGTTAATTTTTCATAATAACAAGAAGGTTTATCGAGTATATCGCAGAGGTAAGCTGACATGTAATGGATCGAGGAAGTCAAGTACTCATCTAGGTTAAATCATCATTAGACTCCAGTATTTTCCAACTAACAAGAATACGTTACAAGCTTGACATATCAAACACCAATCACATACTTGCTAACCAGAATTCGTTATAATTATTATCATGACATCATTGCTCGATGATTAACGCTCTACTATTCTTCGAATTATTCATCAAAAGAGACAGAATCCATTCAATTTACATATCCAATTTGCTATCTTTCACTAACTCGTCTCTCAATTATCCAAATATCATCATTTACACTCACAACTCGTGTTATTCCTATCGCGGGAACCTCAAACGGATAACAAATCTATTTAGGAAATCGAGATCTAAGTTATTATACGAAATAAGAAATCAAAGACAAAATCAGACATATATAAGATCAGACAATGTAATTAAGTTCGATGTTTGCAAGAGAGAAGAGACTCTACTTGCCTGAAGGAAGCTGCAATTGGCGGTGGCGGCTAAGCGACGCTAGCAAAATTGACATTCCTCAAGCGAATCTGTTCAAGAACGACGAAAGCGCTATAACAAATTACCACTATGTTAACATAGGCAATTACTCGCTACAAAATTGAATAGGGGGCAGCTAAGAGATTTACCTCCCTCAAAAGTGAGGGGAGAAGATATTTCACGCGGAGACGGAGACTTGACGGCGCTCGGCTAGGGGAAACCCTAAATCAGAGAGGGATTATTCACGAACCAACCATAGATGCGATGAACGATGCCGGAGAACACAACTACAACGAGAATTAAACAATTATTATGGGGCAAAAATCTGAATCACGACATACATGCAAATTTGGAGCACAAAAATTATTTATGAATCAATAAAATTCTGATTAAGGGTGAAGGAGGAAGTTCTTACCATTAGGAAGTCAAATACGGGCTTAAGGAGGAGAGGAAACCAAACCCTAGGCATACTTTCTCGTAAATCTCGGCCAAGACGAAGACAAGGAGGGTTGCCGGCCCTTGGAGGAGAGGAGAAGAGAAAGGGGTTGCAGGCTTTAGAGGGGAGGGAAGAGATTCTTCCCTTGCTGGACGGAGGAGGAGGGTCGGCCAAGGATGCTGCTGATGGCCCTTGCTGATCGAAGAAGAGGAAGTGGGAGCGGTGCTGGAGTTGTCGGCCAGAGAAAGGAGCGCACGAGAGGGAGGCCTCGACCTTGGCAAAAGGAAGAGAGGGAGAAGCCGGAGGTGACAGCGGCGAGCAGGAGGTGAAGGGGACAGGCGGAATCTGGAGCGGCGGTGCGCATGGCTTGCGGGAGACGGGCTCGGGAGAAAAGCCCTAGCCGATAGAAATGAAATAACAGGGGGGGGGCTGGTTCGACTGAGTTAAAAGAGGGGAAAAATAGGTTTGATTATAATAATTAATATTATAATTATAATATATAAAAAGAGGGTTGTTACACCAGCCGAAGCTAAGACAAACAGTTCGGCTTCCATAGATGACAAATTTATACAAGTCTGTCTTTTGGATTTCCAAGCAACAGCAGCTCCACCCATAGTGAATATAAATCCACTCGTAGACTTACTGTTATCAACTTCTGAACACCACGAGGCATTAGTGTGTCCATCCACAGTAGGAGGGTAATCAGTGTAACATAGAGTATGATCTTTAGTATCTCTCAGGTATCTCATCAGCTTGTCTAGGACATCCCAATGCTCTTTGCCTGGGCTAATGGTGAAGCGACTCAGCATGCCAATAGATAAAGCAATGTCTGGTCTTGTATAACTTGTGGCGTACATGAGGCTACCAATGATCTTTAAGTACTTTACTTGGTCAATGCTGGTCCCTTCATTCGGACGCAACTTGACGTTTGGATCAAACAATGTCTCTACAGGCCTACAGTCTTTATAACCCCAGATAGAAAGAATTTGCTCTACATAGTGAGCTTGACTAAGAGTAATGCAACTCTTGTCTACTCTAACTTTCATTCCTAAAAGGGTATCCACAGGACCAAGGTCCATCATGTCAAATGCTTTTGCAAGAGTGGATTTAATATCCCTTACTACAGCAAGATCTAACCCCAAAATCAACATGTCATCCACATATAGGCATATGATGACTGTTTTATTTGATATTAAGCGGTGATAGAGGCACTTGTCTGAGAGACTAGACTGAAATCCAACGCTCTTTACCACTTGGTCAAATTTCATGTGCCACATCTTAGGCGCTTGCTTAAACCCATAAATTGATTTGTTTAGTTTACACACTTTCTCTTTTAGATCTTTATGTACATAACCTTCAGGATGTGTCATGTAGATCTCGTCATCAAGCTCTCCATTCAAGAAGACTGTCTTCGCATCCATCTGATGAACTATAAAGTTTTCAATAGAAGTTAAGGTGAAAGTCTTTGATTACAAGGGTAGCTAATCACCTAGAGGGGGTGAATATGTTATTGCAGTCTTTTAAGGTTCTTTAAAATCTTCTATGACTTATGTCCTATTGTGTATACTTAATTCAGCTTTCAAGAACATAATACTCAGCACAACAAAACACAAAACACAACACACCAGATTTTTATTTTGGTTCCCCAGTGTATGGGTACATCCACTGTCCCTCTCCGTCTTTCTAACAGTATGTTAGACAAGGCTTTTCTCTAAAAACTATGGCTCCTCAGAGATTACAGCACGATCTCACTAGATCAGTCAGTCTCCACTGAGACTTACAACACTGGCGCACAACCCTCCACAGAGTAATCTCCTGACAGCCAAACACAGACTCAAATGCCCTTTACACAGGCCGGGAGAAACATCCCCACACCGATCCACACAGGGATCCAATCACAGGCCCACGACCCTAACACAGATCTCACAGATCCTTCTCACATCCTTTATAATTTAGGCTTTACAATAAGATCTCACAGATCTCTTACACAGCCTAATCACTCTAGGCCTCAACACAGATCTATCACAGATCTACTGATTTTGAAAGAGTTATTGATTTGACTCAAGAGAAATTATTCTCTGAGTCAATTTCTTCCTGGGCTAAGTAAATCTCAGCCTTATCTGCTTCCCAGCAATAATAATAACAATCTTCGACTATCTGAGGCTTGTGCTTGAAGTTTCTCAGGACCTTGATCATGTTCTTGCTGATGAAGGGGGAAGATTAAGAATGAATGTCTTCAATCAGCTAACTTTTATTGACAGGAAATGAATTGCTCTGCCTCTCCTTCTGTCCAGAGAAAACTCTGTACAGATATCTTCTTCTTTAATGATCCAGAGAAAGATATTCAGATTTGGCTCGGCTTGGATCGTGAATCAACTTCAGTTAGGGCTTGCCTAGACTGATTCGTCTTCCTCAAAAAGATCCTCTGTACTTGCTGTAGCAGATGTTTATTGCACCAGTGAACTCAGAAACCCTTCAGATTTATCAATTTCAAGTTCTTGGTTCTGTAACAATGGCGGATTAAGACGACGAACTCCCGCTTCTCGTTTTTAGAATGTTAATCAGAAAAATTAATTTGATCTCGATCTCAATTGCTATTTATAATCCCGTCGATTTGTGGGATGATTGACACGTGTCCCAGTTTTAACGGTAGTTAAAATCTCAGCTTAATAAAATTGAGATTGACGACGACGTTAATGTCGATTTGCATTATTTAAATAACGAATCTGAAATTCGTTGACTTGTTGACTTTGCTGACGTCAACATCATTCTGGACCTAGAAAAATCAAGCATCATTTCAGAAATCCTCAGTTCGGCGAAATCAAAACTCAGTTCGACGAACCCAGAGCTCAGCCTGACGAAATCAAGCATTATTTCAGAAATGCTCAGTTTGACGAACTCAAAAATCAGTTCGATGAACCCAGAGCTCAGCTCGACGAAATCAAGCATCATTCCAGAAATCCTTAGGTTGGCGAACAAGTGAAAGCTGAGTTTGACGAAAATTGGATAAGCAATACTTAACGATTCTGGACTTAGAATTTTCTTCAGCTTTGCTAGGCGTTGAGTGAATAGGTCATACTCAACGAATCTGGACTTGGAAATATTTCAGCTCTGCTAGGCGTTGAGAGCGTTGAGTGTATTTGCCTCACTCAACGATTTTTGTCTTGGCCACATTCTTCTGTCTGCTTAAAAGTGTTGAGTGTATATGCCTCACTCAACGCTTTTTGCTTTAGCCATATTCTTCAGCTTTCTGCCTGATGGCGTTGAGAGTGTTGAGTGTATAAGCTTCACTCAACGCTTTTATACTTAGCCTGAATTTTTGCAATCTTGTCTTCTTGCTGAAGTTTGGCGTTGATAGACTCAGCATGACATTGAGTGATGAAGTTTCACTCAACGCTTCTGGACTTAGTCGATTTTCTAGCTTCCACTACTTAGTCTTTGACATGATATCTTTGAGTCAACGATTCTGGCCATATGGCATTGAGTGAGTTAAGCTCATTCAACGCCTGTGGACTTAGCCACATTTCTGCCTTTTTAATACTGTAAGCTTGGACTGCCAGCCTTCACTTTGAGTCCACCTGTCATTATCTCTTGAACTATATGTCCAATCATTGTGACAAAGACCAACCTGTATGCATGAACTTAAACATACATCAAATATAACTATGTGTATACCATTGACCTGTTTGACTTCTTACAAATCTAGGACATTGGGAGGAACACACACACGGAGGGACGCACACACGTTGGAGGATAGACGCACGCAAGGGGGGCGTGCACAAGAAGGAACGCGCGTACGGATGGACATGCACACATTGGAGGACAGATGTGCCCAAGGGGGGAGCGCGCACAAGGAGAAACACACGCATGGAGGGACGCACGCATATTGGAGGAGAGACGCGCGCAAAGGGGGGAGCGCACGCAAGTAGGAACGTGCGCATGAAGGGATGTGCACACATTGGAGGAGATGCGCGCAAGGGGAAGCGAGGGCAAGGAGGAACCCAGGGAGGAGAGAATAGAAAATCGTAGAAGAAATATGAGAGGAGTGAGAAAATCAGTCGGAGGAATAGGAGAGGAGAAATAAAATTGTAGAAGGAATTATGCGAAGAGAAAAGAGTAAAATGAAGGAGGATATGTGCCTATTTATAATTTCAAGAGGGACAACCTGATAAATTTATCTTATGGATGAATAGGAACGCTCGGTTTAGAGCACGCAGATCACCGATTTTACGAAAATGATAATATCGCCTCGGGGCATTTTTGGGTTGAACAAAAAACCAACCGCTCCTCTCGCGAGGGGAGGGGCGGCCGGCACGGCTGACAGCCGGGGAAGAAGGTCAATGGCCAGGGTTGGGAGGCTAAATGGCCGCCCAAATTCCGTTGGCTTGGGTAAAAACAGGTGAATCAAAGTTATATAAGCGTAAATACCCAAGGTATCTCTGACTCAGCTTTTTCAAGCGTTGAATCCTGGATACACCTCTAAACGGCTTGATCTTGAGATAAACTCAATCGCCAACCGCAAACTCAAAGTTTCAATGCTTGGCATTATAGTACTTTGCATGTCTATTCTGGGCAACCAACAGTCGCTCCTGAATCAAACGTATCGTCAAAGTCACATCTTCGACGTTTTTACGCTTATACAGCTTCAATTCACCTGTTTCTACTCAAGCCAATGGAGTATGACACTTCCTTCAGCCTCCCGATCACTAACCACACCGGTCCACCGCTAATCGGCTGGATCTTTCGCTGGAGGACGACTGCCGAAGAAGGACGACCAGCTGACCTTGATTTGTCTCACCTTCACATTTGTCTCATAAATATCCTCTTCATTTCTATGCTTTCCTTCATTTTTTTCGGGCGATTTCCATTTCACTGCAAATCATTTCGGATCCTCAACTATTTAAATAATTTTTTTTCCTTCGGATATAATGATCTTGGTTTTTTTTTTCATTAAAAATGAATGAATGCTAAAGTTTTATTATAGTTAGGAAGGGATATTTTTATAGTGGTAGTGATTATTTTTCTTAAAGGTGAATGTGTTGGGTGTGGTTCCCATCCCATGTGGAGAAAACCACCGAACTCGTGTGTATCGAGTTTGTGATGTGTTGATGTATTCTTCTTCTCGTGACTCGTGCGGCTACTCGTGAGTCAATTATTTTAGCTGTGTTTTTCTTTGCCTCGGATCTAACATGTGAAAATCTGTATAATCATACATAAGTCTATTGGTCATCTAAGTCATAGAGAAGAAAAAAAAGAAGCTAGCAACCCACGTAAAGTTGAAAAAAAAGAGAGGGAAAGTTAGCTGTCATCATGTAATATTATAATATATATGTATATATTATATATAGTAGCATCAACTCTCCAATTTTAACCCTCGAGAAAAGAAGCTCCAGAGAAAGGGAAGTTGCCGTCTTGGGAGGCCACCGCCACCGCGTTATTGCAACTCCGCCATCACCATCTTGGGAGGCCGTCGTCGCCACCTTTTGTTGGGAGGCTGCCGCCACCACCGTTGTTTGAGAAGTTCGGACGTCGTCCTACGACGTTGACGTGGTCTCGCTACACAAATCAAGGAGGCTCACCGAAGAGGATTTAGTAAATCTGTTATTTGCTCTTGTTGATATATTGTATTTTATTATATATTATTTGTGTATCGACGTGGTAAAGATCCTTTGTGCAATGAGGAGGGAAAGCTTGTAAATTTATTGCGTGTTTTTATACACGTTCTAGTTGAGGCTTTTCGGGTTAGACTCCGATCGTCCCGTGGTTTTCACCCAACAGAGTTTCCACGTTAAAAATGTTGTGTGTGCTATCTCTATTTATTTTGTGCATTTGTATCTGCTAAAACGATCGCACAGGTACTCTTGCTAAAATAATTTGCAGGTGCTCGGGTCAGGTTCTCAAACCCAACAAATGGTATTAGAGGGAGGTTCATTAACAGAGCAGTTATCGGGCTGACATGTCTGAGATTTAAGACGAGTTGATCGGATATTTCGGGTTAGTGATCGAGTGCGGTAGGTGACGACCATTGGTCCTCTCTCTATCCTCTTTGATTCCTTTCTTTGAAATAATTGACTCAGAGAACTAAGGTCAATCCGATCAGTGACAGAGCACGATAGAGTTTCCTTTAGATTCATGCTCCGAGCAAATGGTGAAATTAAACGACACGAACTACCACTAGTGGCATTTACTGATGGAGGATCTCATCTACGTGAAGGGCTGGCATGCTCCTATCTTTGAGGAGATGTCTAAAGATATGGATCCAAATAAGTGGATGATGGAGCACCGTAAGTTATGCGGATTCATCAGACAGTTCGTGGAATCGAACGTCTACAATCACGTTGTGAGTATCGTCGATGCGACTTTTTTTTTTGAAGACTTTGGAGACGTTGTATGTCAAGAGTACTGACATCAACAAATTGTATTTACTAAATAAGTTGGGTGAGTTAAGATAGAGAGAGGGAAAAACTTATTTTGGATCACGTGAACGATCAAGGCATCATTGACCGCCTCACTACTATTAAGGTGACTTTCAAGAATGAAGTCAATGCATTGTGGTTGTTGAAGTCTCTTCCAGACTCTTGGGAGATAGTCATAGTTTCTCTGATCAACTCCTCTCTCGATGACATTATTACTATGGAGATTGCCAAGAATAACATCCTGAACAAGAAGGTGCAAAGAAAATCACAAAGACATTCAGACTCTTCTTCACGAGCTGATGTTCTCTACACCAAGCCCAAGGGGAGAGACAGGAGCAAGAGTAGAGAAAGGAAAAGCGAAAGGAGTCAAAGCACGGGGAAATCAAAATCCGGCTACCAAAATGTGGAGTGTCACTACTACCATAAGAAGGGACATATCCAAAAGTTCTATTATTCTCTAAAGAATGACGAAAGAAAGAAAGGAGTGGCTGCTGATGATAAGGAGAGTCACACTGTAGCTACTGTATCTACAATGGAGGATGATGTCATCATTGTTGGAGATGACGTCATAGTTGCACTCTCATGTGATGACCAGAGGTGGATTGTGGATTCAGGTGCTTCTGCACATGTCTTCTATAATAGAGAGTTGTTTGCCACTTATTCGACTCACGATTGTGGAGTTCTTAGAATGGGCAACAATGACACATCTAAAGTCATCAGGAGGGGAGACATGCACCTGAAGACAAACACAGGAGGTTTGCTGATTCTACGGGATGTACGATACGTGCCTGACATCCGTTTTAATCTAGTCTCAGTTAGAAAGTTATGTGATGAGGGACACGCCATTGTCTTTGGTGGAGATTCATGGAAGCTAGTTAGAGGATCGCTTGTAGTCACCAGAGGCTGGAGAGACACTGACTTATATTATATGGAGGGAGGGCCTGAATCTGCTTAGCCTAATACTGTTAAAGATGGAGCTTTCACCTCCTTGTGGCATAGAAGATTGTGTCACATCAGGCAGAAGGGACTAGGATGTCTCTCCAAGAAGAAAATGATTATTGATCTATTTGCAGATCAGTTGGAGAGGTGCGATCAATGTATGGTTGGGATGCAGAACAGAGTATCATTCTAGAGCAACACTTTCACTAAGAGATTCGAGCCACTAGAGCTTGTACATACTGATGTTTGTGGACCACAGAAGGTCCAAACGAGAGGAGGAACATCCTATTTTGTGATATTCATTGATGATTTTTCGAGGAAGCTTTGATTCTATGCTATTAAGAACAAATATGAAATGCTCGACATTTTTCAGAAATTCTACGCCGAGGTGAAGAGACGGTCTAGGAAGAAGCTAAAGTGCATCTGGCCCGATAATGGAGGAGAATATATTGGTCCTTTTGATGAGTACTGAAGAGATTAAGGGATCATGCATGAAATGACTCCACCCAAGACGCTGTAGTTGAACAACGTAGTAGAAAGAATGAATAGGACACTGATGGAGAGAATGAGGTGCATGTTGTAATACCCCAAAACCCAGTTTTGGTTTTCAGGCCAAGTGACACGGCCTGGAACACGGGCGTGTCCCAGGGAGTGTCAAGCAAATACTCGAGCTGGTCTCGAGTAAGTTTCAAAGTTGGGTTTCAGGTATTTTTGGAGTGACACGGCCTGATACATGGGCGTGTCCCAGGGCGTGTCCTCCTCGGGTTGCTGCAGGTCGCGCGTTCGATGGTCGTTGAGCATCGTGATCGACGATCGACGAGAAGAGGCGACACGGCCTGTAACACGGGCGTGTCACAGGGCGTGTCCTTCTCGACGATCGGCGAGATCATGTCGACGATCGGCGAGAATAATCTCGGCGATCGACGAGATTCGTCGAGAGAGGCGACACGGCCAGAGACACGGGCGTGTCTCAGGTCGTGTCAGGTTAGGCGGTGGTCACGGGCGTGTTCAACCCGTGTGGTGAGGCGGTTCTTTGCCGCTTAAGGGACACGGCCTGTGACACGGGCGTGTCACAGGGCGTGTCAGGGCCGAAAACGTTATTATCTGCAGATCTCGGCCGTTTGTTTCCCTCTTTCCAGATTTGGTGGTCTTCAGTTTTCCCAGCCCCTTTAAGACCCCGAACCAGCAAACTTATCCTCACTTTATCTTCTTAAGTGAGAGAAGGAAGGAGGAAGAAGGAAGGAGGAAGAAGAAGGAGGAAGGAGAGGGAGATCCAGCTAGTCCAAGCTCGGATTCACGATCGGAGGCCATATTCGGGAAGGCAGAGCTCCAAACAGTGCTTGCCATGGCTCCAAAACGTCCTCCAAGGGTAACGACTTCCGCCTTGGATATGTGAAATCCTTCCTTTTTGCATATGCATGAATCCTCTACAAAGGTAGAGTGGAATTCTCTTGGGATGTTGAACTCCATCCCTTGATTCTTGTTGGAGTAGTCCCAGAAGCAAGAAGTACGGGTAGGCATGCTGTGTGAAGCCTATCTGGACAGGTTGGTCCGGATTGGTGATTATTGTATGCATATCAGAGCAAGACTCTGTATTATTGTGATGCGTGTGATGTTCTTGGTGGACACCTGTAGCTTGGTGCAACAGGATATTATGGGGATGGGTTGAAGCTGTGTGATCTCAGCCCATGTAGCTGTGAGCGCTACTTTTGGGGGGTTGATGTTGTGTGATCTCAACCCTTGTAGTTGTGATGCTACTTATTGAGCCGGTGGGGCTGCAACTGTGGAAAAGCCTGTGTGGCAAACGGGCAACGTGAAGCTATACCCGTGTCAGTCCTGATCGACGTCTGACGTATGTGAGCTACGGGAAAGGCTGATCTGTACCCGCATTCTGGTTGTCTAACCATGGGGTGCTTAAGGCCCTGTTAGGATCACAGAATGAGAATCTCTCCAGCTATTTGAGTCATGGAGGATTGGAATGCTCACGAATTGCCGTCATGTCTGGAACCTCTGAACGGTGGTGGGACCCTGGTTTTCCGGTACACCGATAATGTGCCCTGAGAGCACGGAACGTCTGTCCGTCGTGCCGACGTTTGTGATGGATGATGACTTGTACGGGCGTACAAGTATGATGTGCTAAAGCATACCCTTTTGATTGTATATAAGTGCTATGCAGGGAAGGAATTCCGCTATCCCGTGCCAGGGACAGGGTCGTTATAAATGGTCAGCCAAATGCTGACCGTTGCTTTGTTTGCCACTGCTTGGTGGATCTTTTGCGTGCAGGTCAAGAAGGGCCAAGCAGGGATGAGGGTGGAAGACCTTAAGCTGCTGCTGCTAAGTGCTAGCCCTCGAAGGCTAGTTTTGTACCTTGTGTAAGAACTCATGTATGGCCGGCCTGCGTGCCGATGTTTGGAAGATACCTTCTTGTATAAAGAGAAACACTTGTAAGAGGCCATAAGGCCTTACTTGTGGTTTTATATTATGGCATGTTTGATTTAGCTGTGGACTTCTGTGTTGATGTTTGAGTTCATTCTTGCAACCCTTTAAACTTCTGCTAGAATGCTCTGTGATAGGATGCGTATTTAGTATTACTTAGTAACGTCTCCACCTGTTTGTAAGACATGGTGTGAGGCCCCGACCGGACCTTCTACTATGTTGCACGTAACGAGTAGGGGTGTTACACATGTTATCTGAGGCAAAGCTATCTGGCATGTTTTGGGGTGAAGCTTTGTATACAGCTGCACACGTCATCACTCTCTCACCCAGTTTTACATTATAGAAGGATATTCTTGATAGGGTTTGGTATAGTAAGGATCCTTCATATAGTAAGTTGGGGGTCTTTAGTTGTAAAGTTTTTGTGCACGCCCGAAGGACGAAAGATCAAAATTGGATTCTAAGACCCGGTAGTGAAAATTTTTGGGATATGGACGCAGCGGCGAGTTTGGCTACATGTTCTTTGATCTGGTTAAGAAAAAACTTGTACGCAGTCGCTATGCTGTATTTACTAAGGATAAGATTATGATTGATCCTGAGAAAATTAATGAGGCTGACCCTCGAACCGATGTAGAGTCTCCTACGATTGGAGTTGATGATACCGAGGAGGCCGTCGAGCCTGATTAGATACAGGGCACTAAGACACCTCCAGTTTATGAGGACACTATTGATGGTAAGCCTACACCATCAACTGATCTCACCCTGAGGAGATCTGATCGAGTCAAACATGCATCATCAAGATATTCTGTTACCGATTATATTCTGTTGACTGATGCGGGGGAGCCCGAGTGTTTTGATAAAGTAGTGCAGAGCTTAGATAAGAAAGAATAGATGGTTATTATGCAGGAGAAGATGTAATCTCTGCATGAGAACCATACTTATGAGCTAATACGATTGCCTAAGGGCAAGAAGGCTCTGACGAATGTATGGATTTTCAGAGTAAAGCAAAGAGACCCCTCGACACCACTCAGATACAATGTCAGATTAGTGGTGAAGGGTTTCAGCCAAAAATAGAGAGTTGATTTCGATGAGATCTTCTCTCGTGTTGTGAAGATGTCGTCTATCTAGGTTGCTCTTGCTCTTGTTGCGAGGCTAGACTTGTAGATCGAGCAAATGGATATCAAGATTGTCTTCTTCATGACGATCTCGAGGAGGAGCTATTTATGGAGCAACCTGAGGGTTTCATGGTGAAAGAGAAGGAGAGCTTAGTCTTTCGCCTGAAGAAGAGCTTGTATGGTCTGAAGCAGGTCCCTCGATAGTTGTATAGGAAGTTCGATGCCTTTCTGAGAGAGATCGACTTCAGTAGGACCACCCTTGATCACTGTGTCTTTGTGAAGCAATATGCTCCAGATGATTTTATTATTCTACTCTTATTTGTCGATGACATGTTGATAATCGGAAGGAGCACTGCGTACATTGCTGAGCTAAAGTGGCAGTTGAGCTCCAAATTTGAAATGAAGTACTTGGGAGCGACGAAGACCAACCTTGGGATGCATATTCGATGAGATAGAAGCTCCAAGTTACTATGGGTATCTCAAGAGAGATACATCAGGAAAGTGCTACAATGATTCAGTATTAATCAAGCAAAGAAGGTGAACACGCCACTTGCAGCTCACTTTAGACTTACCATTGACCAGTTCCCAAGCACACCTGAGAAAAAAGAGGAGATACAGAAGGTCCCTTATGCTTCTACAGTTGTACGCAATAGTTTGCACTCATCCTGATATAGCGTACGTCATTGGTACTGTTAGCAGATTTCTCTCTAATCCTAGGAGAAATTATTGGGATGCTGTGAAATGGATCTTAATGTATCTAGAAGGGACGCCAAATTTGAAGTTGAAGTTTAGAGATAGTGAGTCAGAGCTTCTGGGCTATACTGATGTAGATATGGATGGAGATTTGGACTCCAGAAGATCGATCTCAGGGTACCTGATCATGTTTGTAGGGGGGCAGTGTTGTGGCAATCGAGACTACAGAAATGCATCGCACTGCCTACTACTAAGGCCGAGTTTATTGCGGACACGAAGGCAGGAAAAGAGCTTTTTTGGATGAAGAGTTTCATCAAGGAGTTGAGTTTTACTCTAGAAAGCTACACACTCATGTGTGACAGTCAGAGCACAATTCATTTGGGGAAGAACATCACATTTCACTCGAGGTCCAAGCACATTGATACACGGTATCATTAGATACGTGATGTTTTGGAGTAGAAGAAGCTTGACTTGCAAAAAGTGCATACAGATGACAACAGAGCAGATATGCTCACAAAGTCACTACTTAGGGGGAAGTTTGAACACTGCCTGAGGATTGTCGGGATAACGCTTTCCTCCTCATGTTTGTGAAGAGGGAGAATTGTTGGGTGCGATTCCCATCCGATGCGGAGAAAACCACCAGACTCGTGTCTATCGAGTTTGTGATGCGTCAATGTATTCTTCTCCTCGTGACTCACGTGGCTACTCGTGAGTCAATTATTTTGGCTGTGTTTTTCTTTGCCTCAGATCTAACATGTGAAGATCTGTATAACCATACCTAAGCCTATTGGACATCTAAGTCAAAGAGAAAAAAAAAAGGCTAGCAACCCACGTGAAGATGAAAAAAAAAGAGGAAAAGTATATTATAATATATATGTATATATTATATATAACAACATCAGCTTTCCGATTTTAACCCCTCGAGAAAAGAAGCTCCAGAGAAAGGTTTGTTTGCAGCTCCGCCATCGCCGTCTTGGGAGGCCGCCGCCGCCGCGTTATTGCAACTCTGCTATCGCCGTCTTGGGAGGTCTTCGTCGCCGCGTTATTGAAACGCCGCCATCGTCGTCTTGGGAGGCCGTCGTCGCCACCTTTTGTTGGGAGGTCGCCGCCACCACCGCTGCTTGAGAAGTTTGAACGTCATCTTACGACGTTGACGTGGTCTCGCTACACAAATCAAGGAGGCTCACCGGTGAGGATTTCGTAAATCTGTTATTTGCTTCTATTAGTATCTTGTATTTTATTATATATCATTTGTGTAACGACGTGGTAAAGATCCTTTGTGGATTGAGAAGAGAAAGCCTGTAAATTTTTTGCGTGTTTTTTATACATGTTCTAGTGGAGGCTTTTCAGGGTGGGATCGTCTCGTGATTTTCACCCAACAGGGTTTCCACGTTAAAAATATTGTGTGTTATCTCTATTTATTTTGTGCATTTGCATTTGCTAAAACGATCGCACATGTGCTCTCGCTAAAATAATTTGCAGTTGCTCGGGTCGAGTTTACGAGCTCTCAAACCCAAAAGAATATTACTGCTTTAATAATAGGTGAATACTATTCATCCGAAATAATTTGATGTGGTTCCTCAAAAACAATTTGGTCGAACCGAAGTTTTTGACGTGACCTTGATCGGCTCGCCGATATAATACCAAATGACACATTCTTGCTCAATTCCGAGTCTGGATAGTCTCCCAATTGGACGCTGGAACGGGTCATGCAAGCAAATGTCACGCGCACGCCGCGTTCAAGCACTGTGCATACAATGCACGAGCACCGCGCTTGCGCGACAAGAAATGTTGTGCGACACTAAAGTAATTGTGAGCACCGTGCATAGGCCGCACCTCAATTGCGGATATGTTTTGCTAGCTGCAGGATGACAGGCAGTTATCATATCACTATGAGCGGTGACCGCACTCCCCTTGCTGCCTATAAATAGGGGTCCTCGACTCGTTATATAAAACGAAAACAATGAGAGTTCTACTCGCATTTTGAACTTGTGGTTAGATTTTTCTAACTGACGGTTAAGTGGAGTTGACTTGTGTTGTGCAGGCTGTGCAGCTAGCACCGGGCGACTAGACAACTAATGAGAAGCTCAGTGTGGAACAGTTTGCGGTTTACAGTTTGTGGCATACAACAAGTCGCGGTTTACGCGGTTAGAATTCTTCTTCCTCGGGGTCGTGGATAGTTCAAATAAACAGTTCGCTCAGTCTCAGCGGGTAGGCTGTTTCTTTGTTCTGCCGTTCTATTCGTGGCAAGCTTTGCGGTCATGCGACCTCACGATCAGGCGACCAGAAGTGACAGACAAAGTTATTTTCTCAGCAGTTCAACAACAGGCAGTCTGCACAGTTTCTTCTCTGCCTGTAGTTTTTTTTTTGTTTCCATCGGGTATAGTGTGAATCATGTCTCGCAATGTATATCTCGTCTTGTAAAGAAGTTGATGATAATTCTAAATTGAGACTCTCGTGCTTCTATTGTCGCTGATTCTACTTGACTTGGTTTTTGTTGAGTGTTCCTGCTATCTTTCTCGGCTTCCCTGAAAATTTTCACAACAACTACCAAGTTGTCCCTCTTAAGACCTATACGAAGAGCCATGAGCCCTCATTTGAAGACAAATTGCAATGTATATCTACATAAATCATTGACGATCTGATCTTTTTTGCTGGACATAAAAAGTTTTTCTTAGCTATCCTACGGCTACTGCCATTAAAGAACAAAAGAGAGAGAGAGAGAGAGAGAGAGTGTGTGTGTGTGTGTGTGCGGCATGGAGGGGGAGACGTCTGTGCTAATGTGAACCCGAAAAACTTTATAATATATTTGACCGATCGAGTACGGGCAGGCGTACCCCATCGGGGGCGGGCCAAGCCCGCCGACATCAGCTGGGTACTGTCGAGCTTGACAGTAGGAGCGGAGCCCCGTGTCGGACACCCGTATATATATAATTGGAATAGAATAAGTTACAGAATATCTATATCTGGAAGCCCGTCCCATGGCACCTGTAGGTTCCTTCTCGCAACAGAGGTGGCTACATACAAACACAATACACCTTAGGGTGCAGTTATTTAACGGCAAGGCATGGCCCTTCTTCAATTCCCACACAAATTTACTCACCTTCATGGCCCTGATCTCTCCTTCCTCTCTCCCTCCGTCTCTCTCCTCATCTGCCGCCTCCGCCGCCCTCCGCGCTCACCACCGTCCCGGCATACTTACCAACGCCCGACCCGCCTCCTCTTTGAAAGCCTTCCTCCCTTCCGCAGGCGATCTCCGGCCAGAGCTCGACGATAACCCGGAAGCCATTATCTCCGGCGAGTGGACCCAGAACTTCTCCCTTCTCATCTACGAGGACCTCCTCGCCTACCTCCGGTCCCAGCCACCCGCCAAAAAGGCCGTCCATTTTGGATCGACGGCGCCACTCGGAGAGGTGATGTCGTCGGCGGTGATAAGGATGGCAAATACAGAGCAAAGCGTGTCGGACATCGCTGACCATTTTGAGCACGTGTCCCGACTTCCGGTGGTCGACGGCGAGCTCCGGTGCCTCGGAATCCTGTCTAAGAAAGACTTGCTCAGAGCCGAAAACGGGGTTGACTTTCTTAACACGCCTTGCCGTTTTTTAGGGAATTGTTATGAGCCCGCAGTTTTGGCTAGGTGCACCACATTTTCTTCTAATTTTTCACGCTTTTTAGAAATACGTCTTGTACATATATTTTTAGGAAAAGTGTTCAACACAAAAGTTGTAGATCTCGTCGAGATTTACAACTTTCGTGTTGAACACTTTTTCTAAAAATGAATGTACAAGACGTATTTCCAATTGACGCAAAAAATTAGGAGTAAGTGTGCGGGTTGGATTACTGATAGCCGTTCGATCGAAAATTCTGTTTTTTTAACTGGGTTTTGGCTGGTCATCCGATGACTGATCGAACGACTAATATCTCATCCGCACAATACTTTTGTACTGTACCCGTACCCAAAATTTACTCATGCGCGCATCTTAGCAGTTTTTAACAAGAATCCACTTTTGGTACTACCTATTTTCAGAGGTGTGCCTACAGATCAGGCCGTAGGATCACAAATTTCAACGGCGCAGATCATTTCCCGCTAAATACGGCCATATTTCTCAAATACGGTCGTATCCAAACGTGACCGTAGTGCGGTCACTTCAAATCTGCGCCGTTGATTTTGGAAAGTATACGATCAGATCTGCTCGCGCTCCAGTATAAAATAAGCATATGCTAGTCAAATTATTGCACTTTTAACAAACAAACAAAATCTGAAAATTGACAGTTGAATACAAAAGTGGGGAACATAATGTCATCGCCAGCTATAACACTGACGCCTGAGAAGACGGTGAAGGGTATGCATATATCTTTTTTATATATTATAATTTTAATTTTAAGAGTGTTTATAATTATGCATCATCAAATTAATTGCAGCAGTTGAATTTAGGTTTAGATTCACCTATAATAAATTTGGTTATGAACACTATCAACCGCGACAATACTTTGATCACAACATGCATAGGCCCTGCCCCTATAAATTTGTTTGATTCAACATGTATGGGCTTGGATTTGATTCGTCGGTTGCGGTGGAGGCGAACAGGCTTGCGGCGTGGAGTTGTAGAGGCGAGAGTGTGGGAGCGACGGGAGAAGAAGCATGCCAGCAGCGGGAGAAGAAGCACGCGAGTAGCGGGAGAAGAAGCAAGCGATGCCCTACCTGCGCAGAAGAACAAATCGCGGCTATCGCGATTTTGAGGTGGGGAATAGTGCAGCGAACAATTAATAAATAAACGCAGGATTTAAAAAACAATAACCTTTAAGCCGGGCAAAAGACCAAAAAGTCCTTAAATTAAAGCCCAAAAATTGTCTAATTGAGGGTATTTTGGGATTTAAATGTTACACCATGGGCTGATTAGGTCCTTGTTTATAGTATAAAGATATATGTGTGTGTGTGTACACACACACCTATGACCAACTGCGACAATACTTCGATCGCAACTGGCATGGGCCCCATCCCTATCAATTAATTATTCAACTTAAAATTAACAGTATCAACACTTTGATATTGTTAAAGAAGTTCTCATCTTGATGTATATATAATCATGCATATTAAATCAACTTTAATAAATTTGATGAGTTTAATAATAACTTTTCAAAAATAATGCATAAATGATTGATGACATCTTTCCTTGAAAAGATCGCTGACAAGTCTATAGATGAACTGGGATCCTCTCCATTTCGGACCCTAAATGAAGGTTCATTTAATGGTTTAGATGCATTCTCACTTAATATAATGATGTATAATATTTTGATTAAAAGAAAAATAAAATAGGATGGATTAGTGTGTTATGCAATCGGACCGAGTACCGCGGTAGCGCAGCGGAATTGAATCGAGCAAAATCAATCGTGCAAAAAAAAAAACAGAACGAGATTCCAAGCACATAGACGACAACAGGAATTTACGTGGTTCGGAGAGGAGCTCCTACATCCACGAGGAGAGCGCGTCGACAAATATTCCACTATAATATGAGGAGTTACAGGAGTTGTTACAATGATAGTAGTAGACCAAAGTAACAAAAATAATTAACTTTAATCCTCTTCACTGTTCACCCGCCTGTGAATCTTGGAGCCGCCGCCGCCGCAATAATAGGAACGAACCTGCCGCCTCCGGAGTGTCGCTCGACCTGAGCAACCAAATGCACGCACAGAACCTTGGCCGGAACTACCTCCAGACCGCCGCTGCTCCGCCTCTGCGTGCTTGCTGCCACCGCCGCCGCTCCTCCCATGTTCCTCTCTCGCTTTGCTCTCGGACGGTGGTGAAGGAGGGAATTCGGATGGTTCTGCTTAAACCATGGGATTGAGCCTCTTATATAGGCTGAAGATTTCCCTCTTAATAAGGAAGGAGGAGCCATTAGAGGGGGAGCCATTCATCATGCCATGTAGAATATGGGAAAGAGCCAGCCGGCCATAAATGGCTCTTGCCAAAACTTGAAGAAATGGGATCCTCAAAGATAATGAGTTTCCAAATTAACGATTAGCCTAGATTAGAAATAACCCCTCCCACGGATTGGTGACATGGCGCGATCATAACGGTCCAGACGAAAATGAGGTGTCACAATCTAACAATCTCCACCTTGATGCCTCACGCGACAGACTCCACCTGCAACTGAATCCTCCCTTCGGCAAACTACCCCCTCTCCCTGGGGTCGCCCAAATTAACATGTACCAATATGAGTCAAGTCAAGGCAGTGCTTGAACTTGACTCCCGTCACTGGTTTGGTCAGCATGTCCGCAATGTTATCCTCCGTTGGCACCTTCAGTAACTGAATGTCTCCGCCAGCAACGAACTCCCTCAACTTGTGGTAGCGCACATCAATGTGTTTTGTCCTGGCATGATAGACCGGGTCTTTGGCCAGACAAATCGCACTCTGACTATCACAGTACAGCTTCACCGCTTCCTGAGAAATCCTGAGTTCTTTGGCGAGACCTTTGAGCCAGATAGCTTCCTTCGCAGCTTCCATTGCAGTAATGTACTCAGCCTCTGTCGTAGATAAAGCCACAATGTCTTGCAGAGTGGCTTTCCAACTGATGGGGCCCTCACCACAAAGGAAGATGTACCCGGAGGTAGATCTTCTTCGGTCGAGGTCGCCCGCATAGTCGGAATCAACGTAGCCCTCTAGGACTCTAGAAACTCCGCTCTTCTTAAACAGCAAACCGACGTTTTTCGTTCCGTTCAGATATCTTAGAATCCACTTGACTGCTTCCCAGTGTTGTCGCCCCGGATTCCCCATATATCTGCTGACTACGCTCACAGCCTGAGCGATATCTGGTCTCGTACATATCATGGCGTACATCAAGCATCCTACCGCACTAGCGTACGGCACCCCGAGCATCTTTTGTCGTTCTCCTTCTGTGTCTGGACACTGCTGTGACGATAATCTAAACTGTTGCCCGAGAGGGGTTGAAACAGGCTTAGATTCAGTCATATTGAACTTCTCCAGAACCTTCTGAATGTACCCTGTCTGAGAAAGCCAAAGCATGCTCCGCTTCCTATCTCGCTTGATTTCCATGCCAAGGATCTTCTGTGCTTGACCTAGATCCTTCATTTCAAACTCAGCTTATAGTTTCTGCTTCAAAGACTGGATCTCCTGAGCTGACTTGCACGCAATCAGCATATCGTCGACGTATAGCATCAGAATCAGAATGTCGTCGTTTGCCAGAAGCTTGTAGTAGGCGCAGCTGTCGTACTGGCTCCTGCTGAATCCTTGTGAAACCATGAACGTATCAAATCTCTTGTTCCACATTCTTGGAGACTGCTTCAGACCGTAGAGGGACCTTCTTAGTTTACACACCTTCTTCTCGTCACCGGGTGGTACAAACCCTTCAGGCTGAAAGATATAGATCTCCTCTTCCAAGTTGCCGTGAAGAAATGCCGTTTTCACGTCCATCTGCTCTAGCTCCATGTCGTTCATTGCCACCATCGCAAGAAGCACCCGTATGGAGCAGTGTTTTACCACGGGTGAGAATATTTCATCAAAATCAACACCCTTCTTCTGCGCGAACCCCTTGGCAACGAATCTGGCCTTGTATCTCCACTGGTCTTTGCCGGATGTAGACTCCTTCTTCCTGAATATCCATTTGGAACTGATTGCCTTCGCCCCTTTGGGCAGACGAACCAAGTCCCAAGTCTGGTTTTTACGAAGGGACTCCATCTCTTCTTCCATAGCTGCTTTCCAATGAGAACTCTCTCTACTCTCTACAACTTCTTTATAGGATCCAGGATCTGTGGAGATCACTTGGAAAGCGTATGCTACCGTGTCTTGTAGCCTGAGAGGCAGTCTGACCTCTCTCCTTGCCCTTTCTCTGGCAATAGAGTATGGCTCTGCTTCCGTAGGTTGCACAACATCAGCATTTTCTGGGTCATAGGAATCACCGTGGTCGTCAGCTTGGTCGCTCCCTTCCAGTTCCACCTCTAGGGTGTGTGACTGGAGTCTCCTCTACCTTTTTAGACTGAGCCTCAGATTTATTGAGCATAAATGCCTCATCGAAGATCACATCGCGCCTGACCTCCACCTTCTTTGTGTCCGGGTTCCACAGTTTGAACCCCTTCGTGCCAGTCTTTTATCCCAGATAGATGCATCGTTTGGACTTAGCATCCAGCTTCGTCTTCTCAGAGTCCTGTACAAGGGTGTACACAGGACAACCAAAGATGTGGATGTCAGAATAGTCAACCGGCCTGCCTAACCAAACTTCCTGTGGCGATTTCAGATTCAGTGACATCGATGGGGATCGATTCACTAGATAGCATACCGTATTAATGGTCTCGGCCCAGAAGGACTTTGGTAGGTCTGCAAATAACCGCATACACCGAGCTCTTTCTAGCAACGTTCGGTTCATCCTTTCTGCCACGTCGTTCTGCTGCGGTGTACCAGGAATAGTAAGGTGTCGAGTGATGCCCTCCTGATTGCAGTATTCCTGAAACTCCGCTGAGGTGTACTCGCCACCGTTATCAGATCTCAGATATTTGACTCTTTTCCCGGTCTGCTTTTCCACTGTCGTCTTCCAGACTTTGAATTTCTCGAATACATCGGACTTGTGCTTGAGAAAGTAGATCCAGACTTTTCTCGAAAAATCGTCGATGAAAGTCACGAAGTATCTGGCCCCGCCAAGAGACGGCTCTGGGGCAGGCCCCCAAACATCTGAGTGTATATATTCCAGCGCCTGCTTGCTCCGCTGCGTAGATGTCACGAACTTTACTCTGTGCTGCTTCCCGAGAACGCAGGTCTCGCAGAAGTCTAACTTGCATGTCTTGACTCCTTTCAGTAGGCCCTTCTTGTGAAGCTCCAGCAGTCCTCTCTCGCTCATATGGCCAAGTCTGGCATGCCACAGCAGAGAGGAATCCTTATCTGTCGTCTCAGAAACCGCCGAGTCGCCGGCGATGGTAGTGCCGATCAGCTTGTAGAGAGTACCAGAATGCTCTCCTTTCATTACCACCAGAGCGCCTTTCTTTACCTTCAGATATCCTCCCTCGCCGGTGTATGAGCACTCAGCCGCATCTAGAGTGCCTAGGGAAATTAGACTCTTCCTCAGATCGGGCACGTATCTTACATCAGTAAGGGTCCTGATTGTTCTGTTGAACATCTTAATTCTGATACTGCCGATCCCGAGCGTCTTGCACTCCGAGTTGTTTCCCATCAGAACGCGACCGCCGTCACATTGCCTGAAGCTAGTGAACCATTCTATGTTCGGGCACATATGATACGAGCATCCCGTATCCATGATCCACGTGTCGGTGGTATCCAAGGTGGAGTGTACATGTAGTACGTCAGCATCGCTCTCGGGGTCAGATGCCACAGCCGCCTGCTGTTGTTCCTGATTCTTTTCTTTCGACTTTTTCTTCGGACAGTTGTTTTTCCAGTGCCCTTCTTCCTTGCAGTAGTGGCACTGGTTCTTCTTGTCCCGAGACTTAGACCTAGCCCGATTGAATTTCTTCCCTCTGTCTCTCGATCTCCCTCTGACCGGTTCTTTGTTCTTCACGAACAAACCTTCGCTGGTGCTGGGGCCAGGTTTGCTCCGCGTTTCATTCGATAGCAGCGTCGTCATCACCTCCTCCATTTTAAGCGTATCCTTTCCGTAGATGATCGTGGTGACCAGATGGTCATAGGACTTTGGTAGAGAAGACAGTAGTAGAAGCGCCTGGTCTTCCTCTTCGATTTTCACGTCCATGCTCCGTAGCTGGGAGATCAACTTGTTGAACGCATTTATGTGTTCTAGCAGCTTGTTGCTCTCGGACATTCTTAAGCTGTATAACTGTCTCTTCACATAGAGCTTTGTTGGGTACATTGGAAAATGTGTACCTGATTTGAAGAAGCCCAACTTAGCTCAATGATATACATCAAGGTGTATTTGATGTTGTTTTAAGTTGACATGTGCAGGTGGAGAAATGTTAAAGAATGCAGAAAAATATTCTAAGTCCATGTGTCGACACCTGAAGAAACAGTGTCGACACTTCAGAATATTTGTGTCGACACTTGAAGGAAGCCGTGTCGACACAGAGAAAGATAGTCGACCACATTTGTGTCGACACTGGGAAGCAGTGTCGACTCACAGAGAAAGATAGTCGACCATATTTGTGTCGACACTGGGAAGTAGTGTCGACACACAGAGAAAGATAGTCGACCACATTTGTGTCGACACTGGGAGGCTGTGTCGACACAATGAGACAGAGTCGACACACATTGGCAGAAGTCGACAATACTTGTGTCGACACCAGAAGACTAAGTCAACACATACTGAGTTCTGAATCTACAACAACTGTGTCGACACACAGGACTTGTGTCGACACACTGCAAAGTCAAGACCAAGTTATTCTCTGAAGAAGCTGTGTCGACTTAAAGGCAAACTTGTCGACATCATCAAAGGCTGTGTCGACACCAAAGTTACTTGTGTCGACACATACAGACAGTTGGTCTCGACACTTCCTGACAGTCTGTCTCAACACATTGCTGACCAAGACTAAGGAACGGGATCTGTTTGAAGACTTGACAGCTGTGGGTTGCAGCCAGTTAACTGATGTTGTCAGACTTGTCAGAAGACAGTTATAAACCGGATCAGCCGGTTTCCATTAAGAAGATATATATATATATATATAGACAGATTCAGAGAGAAGAAAAGATGAATGAGAAGATTGAACTTTGACAATCAAATTGAGAAATCAAATCAAGAAGGTGTAATACACGAAAGAAGATCTTCATCAGAAGATCTAAGAAGACGATCTCATGATCGATCTAAGAAGAGTTCTAACAAGAATTCAGAAGTATCATCAAAGGTGTTGGATAGAGAGAGATCCACCCATTTTGAAGAAGAAGAAGAAGGAAGCCATCAGTGGTTTCTAAGAAGCTGTTTGGAAATCAACTTAGCTAAGTTCAGATTCAAGAAGCTTTGAAGAAAGCTCAGATTCAGTTGATTTCATCAGCTGATCAAGAATTGTCTTGTCCTCTTCTCTCTCAATAAAGGCAAGACATTAAAACTTCTTTTCTAAATTTCTGTAGGATCTGTTTTACACAGATATGAGTTGTAAGCCTGTGATATAAAGGCTGAGTGTAGGAGAGTTGATCTCTGAGTGGTAGGGCTATTTGCCTGAGTGTAGGAGAAGGTTCTTCTCTGAGTTGTAGGTCTTGTGGCAAGGCTGAGGTAGGGCTGTTGTGCCTGAGTTGTAGGAACCTATCCAGGTTCTAAGCTGTAGGATCTGAGGATCTGAGAATAGTGGAAGTTTGGCCGAATCTAGCATACTGCTAGATAGGTGAAGGGGGAAAGTGGATGTACCCAGACCTTAGGGAACCACAATAAAACATTGTGCAATCTGTGATGATTAAATGTCTGTAAATGCTGTGCTGGATGTTTTAATTTTTGTAATTTAATTCTGCCTAAAAATTTGAACAGGCAATTAGAACCTAGTCACCCCCCCCCCCCTCTAGGTGTTTAGGTTGTCTTGAAAGTAAAACTATCAAGTGGTATCAGAGGGAGGTTACTCAAAAAGGACTTAACAGTCTGAGGTAGATCTGAAAGGCAGAATCAAGATTCAAGAAGATGGGTTCTGGAGAGAATCATAAGGAGCTAGGGTCTATGAAATTACCCATATGCAAGAAGGAAATCTTTAGAATTTGGAAAGAAAGAGTCAGGTTGTTTATGGAGGCATCTGACCTAAGAATATACATCACAGTTCCGGAAGGACCCTTCATTCCAATGAAGGTATCAGTTTTTGATGCTAATATTCAAACTCCAAAGAGTTATTCTGAAATGACCAAGGATGAAATCATTTTGGCAACCATGGATAAAAGAGCACAAAATATTATTGTAAGTGCCATAGATGATTCAACATTTCAGAATCTGATTCACTACAAGACCTCCAAGGAAATGTGGGACACATTGATTGTCTATATGGAGGGATCAGAAGAAGTAAGACATGACAGGAAATCTATGCTCAATCAGGAATATGAAAGTTTTAGACAAGGAAAATCTGATAGCATAACTGAGTGCTACAAGAAATTCTATAGAATTGTGAATGAGCTAATGTCCTATGGAAGAGTTTTCAGTACTTATGAACTGAATGACAAATTCTTGAGATCCTTAACAAAGGATTGGGACACAATGATCTGTGCCATAAGAGAAGTGGCTAAATTGGCAGAGATCTCTCCTCCCACCTTGTTTGGAAAGCTGCTATCCTATGAAATGCAACTTTTGGTGAGGAAGGAGGAGGAAAAGAATTCTAGAGGAGAGCATATAGAAAAGACTGTGGCATTCAGTGTAGAATCCATCAGAAAGAATAGGAGGATATCACCATCCCCTCCTAAGAAAATTGCAGAAGTCAGTTCAGAAAATTCAGACAATCAGGGTTCAGAAAGCTGTGATTCAGATGCAGACTTTGCTGCATTCACAAGGCAATTTCAGAGGTTCTTGAAGAAGAAACAGTGGAAGTCTAAGCCCTCTACTTCACAGCAAGTTGATGACTATTATAAGAAGAAAAAGTCATCAAGGAAAGAAAAGAGCAGATCAAAGCCCAGCAAGGCTACTACTTTCAAAGATTGTCTACTATTGTTGCAATAGACTTGGACATGTAGTGACTGACTGTCCTGATAAGAGAAAGGAGTCTTCAGACAAGAATAAGACTCATAAAAAGGGTAAGAAGGAGAAATCCTTTGTTGCAAAGAAGGATAAGAGCCTAACAGATCAGTCAACTTCAGAGTCAGAATCTGAAGCAGAAGCATATATTGGACTATATGCTGTATCTGAAGAAGAGGAGTTTCTGCAGTTGCTAGACTCCATCTATGATCAAGAGGATCATCAATGCATGGGACTAATGGCAGGATCAGAAGAGGACATATGCCAGAATCAGTCTGGTCCTAATAAGGTACAATGTCCTTCTATGAAATCTGTTTGTAGTACAAGTACAGAATCAGCTACATCTGCATCAAGTGATGTAGATGCATCTGAATCTGAAGGAGATGTCTATCAATTGATAGATAAGTATGGGGACTTATTGCAGGCCCTTAAGAAAAGCAAGAACCTGGTTAAATCTCAGGCTCATGAAATTGCTGAACTAAGGGTAGCTGCAACTGAGTTAGAGAAAGTAATTGATCAAAAGTTAAATGAAATTGCCAAACTAAAGAATATAACTATTATTCAGATAGGCACAATTAATTATACCAATGATCAAGTGAAGAGTCTGGAGGCCAGACTAAGAATTGAAAAAGATTTAGTGGCTAGTTACTCTAAGCCAAAGTCTGTCTTACCCTTGATTGATGAATTTGTGAATCAAAAGGGTAAGGCAGGATTAGGATTCAAAGGTAACTCCAAGGCTGGCCAATTCAAGAGGAAAGGCAAAGCTCCTGTCAAGCCACTGAACTTTTCAGTCCCTATTAAGTTTAGAAAGGTGGAAGTGCCTTCTAAACTATATGATCATGAAAATATTCATGGTCATATTAAGTCTAATGTTCTGAAAAACAAGGGTGTAAATGCCAACAAGCCTACCTATGTTCATAAACCCAGTGGTTATAAAAAATCAGTGGGTGAAGCTGCTGCAGCACCAGCAATGGACAGAAATTCTTTTGTCAAGGATGTATCTAGAACTAGATACAATAGGTTTGAATGTTAGTGCTGTGGCAAGAGAGGCCATTTTGCACTAGACTGCTGGTATAATATAAGTGTTAGAAAGAACAATAGTCTACCTGTTGGAAGAAATAATGGTAGCTTTGTTAATGCTAACTTGAACCAAGGACCCAAGACTTGCTTGAGTTCTAAGGGTAAGTAAATCTGTGTTGCAGGTGAATCCAAGTAACCATGCCCCTATATGGTACTTGGATAGTGGTTGTTCCAGGCACATGACTGGAACAAAGGGGCTGCTGAAGGAGTATTCATCTGTCAAAGATGGATCTAAAGTGATCTTTGGTGGATCTGAAAAAGGAGTCATCAAAGGGTTTGGTAACATTTCTTCTAACCTAATTACTATCACCCAAGTGGCTTATGTAAAAGGTTTGAAACATAATCTAATAAGCATAAGCCAGCTGAGTGATTTAGGATATGACATTTCATTTGTTAAGGATGGATGTCATATCAAAAGGTCAAGTGATCAAGAGATCATTTTGACTGGGTATAGGAAGAGAAATGTATATTGTCTTAATTTTGTATGTGAGAATAAAGTCTCTCCCATCTGTCTTGTAGCTGATGACAATGCTTCTCATTGTGTTAAGTGGCACAAGAGATTGGCTCATCTTAACTACAAGACAATTGACCAACTCTTTATCAAAGAGTTAGTGAGGAATGGTCCTCAAGTTAAGTGTATGAAGGAAGGGATATGCTCAGCTTGTCAAAAGGGCAAGCAGACAAAATCCTCCTTTCAAAGCCTTGAAAACAAGGATTCTGTGAGGTGCTTATACCTCTTGCATATGGATCTTTTTGGTCCTATGCCAGTTCATAGTTTAGGTAGGAAGGTCTACACTTTTGTGGTTGTAGATGACTATTCTAGATTTACATGGGTGTTCTTTCTGAGACAGAAATCTGAAACCCCAAGTGTCTTACTTAATTTTGTAAAGCAAATTCAGAATGAAATGAATAGTACGGTGGTCAAAATCAGAAGTGACCATGGTACTGAGTTTCAATCTGAAAGCATGACAAAGTTATGTGAAGACTTTGGGATTTTCCAAGAGTTCTCCTCACCAAGAACACCTCAGCAAAATGGAATTGCTGAAAGAAAGAATAGAACATTAATTGAAGCTGGTAGAACTCTATTGAGTGACACCTCTCTACCAGAGTATTTCTGGGCTGAGGCAGTAAACACTGCTTGTCATGTAATCAATAGGGCTTCTATCACCAAGAGCCACAAAAAGACTCCCTATGAGATTATGAAAGGTAGAAAACCAAATCTATCCTACTTCAGAATCTTTGGTTGCAAATGCTATATACTTAACAATGGTAAGTCATATTTGACTAAGTTTGCTGCCAAATCTCAGGATGAGATATTTGTTGGGTACAACACAAATAGTAAGGCCTATAGAATCTTCAACTTGACTACTCAAGTTGTTGAAGAATCTGTGCATATTGTGTTTGATGAAACAAGATTAATCAACTATGAGTTGTCTTGTAGATCAAATGACTCAACAGGTATAAGCAAAGGAATGGACAAGCTCTCCATTGCTGAAGCTTCAATGGAAGATGGAGTATTGGAAAATGAAGGATATTGTCCAGGGAGAGTACAAGACACAATAGAAGATGAAGAAAACCAAGAGGTTCAGCATAATGAAGGAGCTGGAGATGTTCAACCAGAAGGGAATCTTCCTCCAGCTACAAGACATTTAAGAGACCATCCAACTGATCAAATAATAGGTGATCCAAGACAGGGAGTACAGACTAGAAGCAAAAGTCAAAGCATAGTTCTGCATTCAAGTTTCCTATCACAAATGGAGCCTAAGAAGTTTGAAGAAGCTATCCAAGACCAGCACTGGACTGATGCTATGCAAGAGGAGCTGAATCAATTCAGAAGATGCAATGTCTGGGAGCTTGTTCCTAAACCAAGAGGCCACAATATAATTGGGACAAAATGGATCTACAAGAACAAGTTGAATGAGAATGGAGTAATAGTGAAAAATAAAGCAAGATTGGTTGCTAAAGGATACAGGCAGGAAGAAGGGATTGACTTTGATCAAACCTTTGCCCCAGTAGCAAGGCTGGAGGCAATCAGAATGTTCCTTGCCTATGCAGCCTATCAAGACTTCAAGGTATACCAGATGGATGTGAAGTCAGCATTTCTGAATGGTGATCTTAAAGAAGAAGTATATGTAGAGCAGCCATCAGGTTTTGTAGATCCTCTTAAACCTGATTATGTTTATAAGCTTAGAAAAGCTTTGTATGGGTTAAAGCAAGCCCCAAGGGCTTGGTATGAAACCCTGTCTACTTTTCTTATTGAGAATAAATTCTCAAGAGGAAAAATTGACAAAACTCTATTCCTTAGGGAATCCAAAGGCAAGATCATCTTAGTTCAGATCTATGTTGATGACATAATCTTTGGATCTACTGAAAACAACCTTTGTAAAAAGTTTGTCAAACTTATGCAAGTGAAGTTTGAGATGAGCAGTATGGGGGAACTAAAGTTTTTCTTGGGACTCCAAGTAAGACAAACTGATAATGGCTTGTCCATATCCCAGTCAAAGTTTACTAAAGAATTAATCAAGAAGTATGGTATGGAGTCATCCTCCATCATGAGAACTCCTATGGGGACAAGTATGCTTATATGCAAAGATGATGCAAGTAAACATGTTGATGAGACTTTGTATAGAGGAATAATTGGTTATCTACTATATCTCACAGCTAGTAGACCAGATATTATGTATACTACATGTGTCTGTGCTAGGTACCAAGCCTGCCCTAAAGAGTCTCATTATACTGCAGTCAAAAGGATTCTGAGATATCTTAAGGGCACACCTAATCTAGGTCTTTGGTACCCTAGGAATAGAGATTTTCTACTAACAGGTTATTCAGATGCAGATTTTGCAGGCTGTAGAGAGGATAGGAAGAGTACAACATGTACTTGTCAATTCTTGGGAGGAAGACTGATATCTTGGAGTAGTAAGAAGCAGACCAGTGTGGCTATATCTACAGCTGAGTCAGAATATGTTGCTGCTGGCAGCTGCTGTGCACAACTATTGTGGATACAGCATCAGCTTAAAGATTATGGTATTCAAGTAAGTAAAACACCTCTTTTGTGTGATTCTAAGAGTGCAATTTCTATTGCTAATAATCCTGTCTCTCATAGTAGAACTAAGCATATAGAAATTAAATACCATTTTCTTAGAGATCATGTAGAAAGAGAAGACATCACATTGGAATTTGTTAAAACAGATTATCAAATAGCAGATGTATTCACTAAGCCTCTGGATGAAACAAAATTCAATAAATTTAAAATTGAATTAGGCATGCTGACCATTGATTAGATTATCAACAAACTTACAAATAACATATTAGATTATCAAATGGTCTTAAGTGGTGTAGACAGAAACAGAAATTGGCTAAGTAAAATAGTGTCGACACATTCAGTGATAATGTGTCGACTCAGTGAAGTAATGTCGACAAGTCAGAAATTTTGTGTCGACACAAAAAAAATATGTCGACACTTAAGAATTAAATTGTCGACTTATCCAGGAAGGTAGTGTCGACTTCACCAGACTAGTGATGTCGACACTTACAAATTTTGTGTCGACACTTATCCTAAGAGTCGACACAGATTTTCTGATACTCTACTATATCTCTCAGGTGTCGACATATCCATATTTGGTGTCGACACATAGTAGACAGATTTATTGTCGAGACAATAGAAGTTTGTGTCGACACATTCCATCTGTGTCGACACATATAGACTGTTTTTGCCCGCCTTTTGATCTTCTTTCAATAGAAGGTATAAATAGGTCAAGAACTTAATCAGTCGACACGCTTACAAGGTTTTCGAGACTGAAACCCTGTGTCAACTTTCTCTCTCTCTCTCTCTTCTCTCAAGCTTTCTCACCTGAACAATGGCGCCGAAGATTGAAGACAACGTCAATGAAGGTTATGAGTTAGTAAGGAATGCCTTTGCCGAAGCCCCAGCAGATGTTCAACGAGTTATCTCTCTCATTTTTGAATCCGGATTAGAGTTCCTAGTTTCTGAACCTTCCAAGATATGGAAGAAGGAGGTGCATGAATTCTTTATCTCTGCATCAATAGGTTCAGATGTTCTCAAGATAAAGTCCACTGTGCATGGGTCGACAGTGAAGATTACCCCAAGAAGTCTAAGGAAGATTCTACACTTACCAATAATTGAGAATGAAGAAGAAGTCCCTGCTTCTAAGTTAAGGGAGGCTATCCAATGGTGCGGATTGGATCCCACTCTGAAGATTGGAGCTGCTTTCAATAGAAAAGGAATGAATCAGCAAGGGAAATTTCTGTCTGAAGTAGTTGGCAAGGTGATTCTGTGCAAACCAGGGGGACATGATAGGATTTCAGCCTATATGTTCAGCCTCATGACCAGAATTGTGTTTACAATTCCAACTGATTGGTCAGCTGTAATCTTTGAAAAGATCAAGGAAGGAATAAAGAAGCCAAATCTGGCTAGGATTATGAGTTTATATCTGAATGGAGTGATCCCTGAGGTAATGCAACACCTGCCAGGAACAAAGATCAATCACATGAGAAAGATGGACATGAGATTATTTTCTAGGTGGGATAGGGTGCTGTCTAAGGATGTGCCTGATGAGAGCAGGCAGGACACCCCAGTGAAATCCCCTTCTCATGCTCAAGATACTGAGCAGCTTCAAGAAGAACAAGAGAGGAAGCAGGATGAAGATCACCCTGTGTCTACTCCAGCCCAACAAGACACTATACCTGCACAGATGCAGGGGGAGCAAGCTCATTCACCTGCCCAGATTGTATCTACTCCTGACCAGGTACAGTTGCAGGGGGAGCTGGTGTATTTCCTTACTAAAGACATTTCTAATATTTCTATTACTGCACAGGTGCAGAGGGAGCAAGTATACTCACCTGCCCAGGTCATTACCAATACTGACCAAGTACAGGGGGAGAAGATGTCTGCCCCAGTGCAAGAGGCAGTCCAAACTGATATCTCCAAAGATCTGAATATAGAAGATCTAATTGATACATCTTATGTTCAAGCTCAGAAGGAATATACTCTAGATGAGTTATTCCCTAATGTTGATATGGCTACTGATAGAGTAGAAGAGGGGCAAGAGATTGAAAAGGCCCTTGACATGGAGATAGAAATTGAGAAGGAGCAAATGATTGAGGGGGAGTCTGTGCATGTTGAGGCTGAACAACATGGCACTGAGACAAATATTCCTCCTCCTCCTCAAGAAAGAGTTCAAGTTGATAGTACATCTGAATCTGAGACTGAAGATGCCAGAATGGCTAAGAAGAGAAAACTTGTAGTCTTCAAGAGAAGGAGCAAAGGTTATAAGCAGGCTCTACAGACTACAACTCAACCATCCCATTCTGAATTTAATTATAACAAGTTTATGGTTGATTTGCAAGTTAAGTTAGATGACCATAGAGTGGCAGTTGAAAAATATGTTGATGAGAGCAATAAGGCCCTTCAATTTGACTTGGCTCAGGATATAAAGTCAATTAGATTTGAAGTCAATATGCATAAGAAGGAGATGACAGATTGCTTCCATAAAGGAGGTAATGTTGTAGTATTCTTGGCAAAACAACAGCAATCAGTTATTACCAAAGCAGATGATATAGCACTGAAGCAAGGCTATGTTCTTACAAATCAGATAAACATGAATGCCAATCTTGAAGACTCTCACAATGAAATTCTTAATGAGTTGAAAAAGACTACTAAAGGGTTGCCTGCAGCTAGAGCAAAGGAAATGGAAGAATTTGATAAGAAATTTCAAGCTGCTATTGAATCTGTTAAAACTGCTATCACTACCTCTCAAAAGGACATATCTGACAAGCTTCACAAGTTAAAACCATTTTTTAAAGAGGGTGTGAATTATCTGGATGGACAGATCAGATTTCAGAAGGAAGATCTAAGGGATCATATTACTAGAAAAGCCATAAAGGGGGAGAGGTTGTTAGTTCATGCAGGCTCAGAGCACACCAAATGGGTGACCAATAGTATTCGAGCCACATTGGGATATCCACCTTTGTGTGATGATGCTATGGTGGCTGAGTCAGGAATACAAACAGGTCTACTTGAAGGCAATCAACCTGAGGTTGCCCAAGTCATTTACCCTCCTCCAGATTTTGATATGATTGATCAGCAAGTTCAAGAAATGTATAGTCCTCCAAAGGAGGTTAACAGGGTTATTATTGAGAAAGTGGATAAGCCTGAGGCCACTTTGAAAGAACAGCAAGATGCTCTACTATCTAAGAAGAGATTTAGAGAGCAGGCTGAACTAAAGCCAGATTTTGAGCAGTGGAGCCCTACTTCAAGAAATATTATACTCACTGCATGGAAGGCTGTGAAAGACCAAGTTCATGAAAGAGGAAAATGGTATAATGAAATAGAATGGCAAAAGCATGAAGCTAGGCAGGAGGCAATAGTACAGTTCAGAAGAAATACCAAGCTGGGTAGGCTACCACCAGATGCTCAGGAGCCGAGCAAGTACTTTCCAAAGCCCTATCATTACTTTGAAAGGCAAAGGCTCAAGGAAGAAGCAAAGAAGAAGGCTGATCAAAAAGGCAAGAAGCCAGCTGAAGATGTTGAAGCTCTTGTGAAGGCTCAAATCCAATCTGGCAAAGGGATTGTCATAAGAGAGCCTGATCAGTCTTAGTTTTAAGTTCTTTCAAATGTGTTTTGTAATGTTTTGATTAAATCATTCAATATAAAACTCTGTAATCAAACATTATCAAGTTATAAACAATATTTTGTTTGGAATCATATAATGTTCACTCTGTGATGGATTGTTCATATTTTGTTTATATTAAGTATTCCTGTTATATCATATATCATCATATTATACTTTTTATAAATGGTGTATATCATTGGCTATAAGAGTTATGACTTCTCCAAATAGGGGGAGATTGTTGGGTACATTGGAAAATGTGTACCTGATTTGAAGAAGCCCAACTTAGCTCAATGATATACATCAATGTGTATTTGATGTTGTTTTAAGTTGACATGTGCAGGTGGAGAAATGTTAAAGAATGCAGAAAAATATTCTAAGTCCATGTGTCGACACCTGAAGAAACAGTGTCGACACTTCAGAATATTTGTGTCGACACTTGAAGGAAGCTGTGTCGACACAGAGAAAAATAGTCGACCATATTTGTGTCGACACTGGGAAGCAGTGTCGACTCACAAAGAAAGATAGTCGACCATATTTGTGTCGACACTGGGAAGTAGTGTCGACACACAGAGAAAGATAGTCGACCACATTTGTGTCGACACTGGGAGGCTGTGTCGACACAATGAGACAGAGTCGACACACATTGGCAGAAGTCGACAATACTTGTGTCGACACCAGAAGACTAAGTCAACACATACTGAGTTCTGAATCTACAACAACTGTGTCGACACACAGGACTTGTGTCGACACACTACAAAGTCAAGACCAAGTTATTCTCTGAAGAAGCTGTGTCGACTTAAAGGCAAACTTGTCGACATCATCAAAGGCTGTGTCGACACCAAAGTTACTTGTGTCGACACATACAGACAGTTGGTCTCGACACTTCCTGACAGTCTGTCTCAACACATTGCTGACCAAGACTAAGGCACAGGATCTGTTTGAAGACTTGACAGCTGTGGGTTGCAGCCAGTTAACTGATGTTGTCAGACTTGTCAAAAGACAGTTATAAACCGGATCAGCCGGTTTCCATTAAGAAGATCTATATATATTGACAGATTCAGAGAGAAGAAAAGATGAATGAGAAGATTGAACTTTGGCAATCAAATTAAGAAATCAAATCAAGAAGGTGTAATACACTAAAGAAGATCTTCATCAGAAGATCTAAGAAGACGATCTCAGGATCGATCTAAGAAGAGTTCTAACAAGAATTCAGAAGTATCATCAAAGGTGTTGGATAGAGAGAGATCCACCCATTTTGAAGAAGAAGAAGGAAGCCATCAGTGGTTTCTCAAGAAGCTGTTTGGAAATCAACTCAGCTAAGTTCAGATTCAAGAAGCTTTGAAGAAAGCTCAGATTCAGTTGATTTCATCAGCTGATCAAGAATTGTCTTGTCCTCTTCTCTCTCAACAAAGGCAAGACATTAAAACTTCTTTTCTAAATTTCTGTAGGATCTGTTTTACACAGATCTGAGTTGTAAGCCTGTGATATAAAGGCTGAGTGTAGGAGAGTTGATCTCTGAGTGGTAGAGCTATTTTCCTGAGTGTAGGAGAAGGTTCTTCTCTGAGTTGTAGGCCTTGTGGCAAGGCTGAGGTAGGGTTGTTGTGCCTGAGTTGTAGGAACCTATCCAGGTTCTGAGCTGTAGGATCTGAGGATCTGAGAATAGTGAAAGTTTGGCCGAATCTAGCATACTGCTAGATAGGTGAAGGGGGAAAGTGGATGTACCCAGACCTTGGGGAACCACTATAAAACATTGTGCAATCTGTGATGATTAAATGTCTGTAAATGCTGTGTTGGATGTTTTAATTTTTGTAATTTAATTCTGCCTAAAAATTTGAACAAGCAATTAGAACCTATTCACCCCCCCTCTAGGTGTTTAGGTTGTCTTGAAAGTAAAACTATCAAGCTTATTTGTGAGAGATTTCGACATATACAGCTCCTCCAATTTCTTCCATAGGTCTACGGTGGTATCAGCGTCGACCACGTTGTACATGACCTCGTCGGCAAGACTCAACTGGATTGTGCTGATGGCCTTCAGATCCAGTTCCTCCCATTCCTCGTCTTTCTTCACGCCGGACTTCTCCTTGCCGAGTAGCACCTTGTGGAGTCCTTGCTGAACGTGAACCGCCTTGATCCGCTTCTGCCATAAGCCGAAATCGATCTTACCGTCGTACTTGGAAATCTCGCATTTTTCCGCCATTGATTTGCTCGCAGTGCTACTGAGTGATCAGAAAAATGTTCTCGGATCAGATCTTGAGAAGGTAGGGAGTGGACCTTGTTGTCACCTACCGTTGACCCAGATCTAGAACCAGAACGCCCAGACGATCACCCCCGCGGAACCTCCCTCTGATACCAATTGTTATGCAATCAGACCGAGTACTGCGGTAGCGCAACGTAATTGAATCGAGCAAAATCAATCGCGCAAAAAAAAACAGAACGAGATTCCAAGCACACAGACGACAACAGGAATTTACGTGGTTCGGAGAGGAGCTCCTACATCCACGGGGAGGCGCGCCGACAAATATTCCACTATAATATGAGAAGTTACAGGAGTTGTTACAATGATAGTAGTAGACAAAAGTAACAAAAATAATTAACTTTAATCCTCTTCACTGTTCACCCTCCTGTGAACCTTGGAGCCGCCGCCGCCGCAATAATAGGAACGAACCTGCCGCCGCCGGAGTGTCGCTCGACCTGAGCAACCAAATGCACGCGCAGAACCTTGGCCGGAACTACCTCCAGACCGCCGCTGGTCCGCCTCTGCGTGCTTGCTGCCGCCGCCGCCGCTCCTCCCCTGTTCCTCTCTTGCTTTGCTCTCGGACGGTGGTGAAGGAGGGAATTCGGATGGTTCTGCTTAAACCATGGGATTGAGCCTCTTATATAGGCTGAAGATTTCCCTCTTAATAAGGAAGGAGGAGCCATTAGAGGGGGAGCCATTCATCATGCCATGTCGAATATGGGAAAGAGCCAGCCGGCCATAAATGGCTCTTGCCAAAACTTGAAGAAATGGGATCCTCAAAGATAATGAGTTTCCAAATTAACGATTAGCCTAGATTAGGAATAACCCCTCCCACGGATTAGTGACATGCCGCGATCATAACGGTCCAGACGAAAATGAGGTGTCACAATCTAACATTAGTGAACTTGTAGGAACAACAAAAAACCGTGAAATAGAGATTATCCTTATTCCATAATAATGACAATATCATAGGTATATGAGTTCTACTAAATTTTTTTTTCAATTTAATGAATTTTCATCATTATTTTTAATTTGGATTTTGGAGTTATGATATAATTACTTGAATGATCATTATAGTTTAATTTTTAAAAATAAATTATAATATATGTTAAGTCATTATAATAAAACAATAACACTATATTTAACAATTGTGAATCTTTCATCAAAGACAATTTTTCTCTTTTAATACAAGTTAGTAGTGCACGACAATTCGCTCATGCAGACTGCATGAGCGTAGTGTGTTTGTGAATAGGTTTAGCGAGTGATTTTTTAAAGCTTGCAGCTACTTTTATTAAAAAAGAGAGGATAAAGTTAGAATAATGAATCTACCAAAATATCATCTACTTCTCTTATAGATATATATAGTATATATATACAAAGACAAATGGAGAGAGACAAAATTTGATGTAACATATGGTGACAAGTGACAACTAATTAATGAGGATTATTTTATTAGTTATTTTCAAAAATATTACACACACACCAGTTATAGGTTCGAGGCTCCGCCCTTACAACCAACTGCAACAATTCTGATTGCAACGGGTACGGGGATCCACTCCTCAGTTAATTAATATAGTTTAAAATAAACACACAATTAATTAATTAATGAGAAAAAAAGTTATACATCGTTTTTTATTTTTGATAAAAAAAAATTTAATATCATTAGTTTTTCAACTAATGTTGATAAGTTAATATCAGGCTTTTGAAAACCGGACCGGGCGGTCCGACCGATCGAACCGTGGATCGGACACACACCCGGTCCGGTCCAGTCCAGGTCAGAAACCCGCTCCAGCCACGGACCGCCCGGGAACCCCTGAATCGGGCAGGCGGACCGACGGGCCGGGAACCGGACACGGTTTTGCGTAACCGGGCGGGTCTCGAAGCCCAAAAATTTTAATGCTAGAAAATTCAAATTTGTGAGGATTCGTACCCATGCCATTCTTCACACTAATGAGGGAGTTGATGACTAGAGCATTTGATTTTTGTTGTTTTAAATTGTATTATATTATATCTATATACATATTAATGTATATATTAAAAACTTTATATAATTAATATACATAATTATATAATATAAATTAAATATTTCTTAGATATATTATTATAATAACTTATTAAATTATTTATTAAAAATTAAAATTTATGAAATATTTAAGCTCTGTTTGGCAAGGCGCTGGCAGCCATAAAAACATTGTTTTGAAATGTCGTTCTTGATCGTCCGACCTTATCTAAAAATCTTTATCCACTTTTATATTCAAAAGTCAAAACTAGTTTTATTTTCTTGATTGTGATCTTAATCGTTGTCATGTTAAAGCATCATTCTATTACTCTATTACAATGTCGTTTTTGTCCAAACTCAATAGAACAAAGACGTCACGCAAAACAAAGTTTTGTAAGTATAGCGATAATGTATACATCATTTTATTTGTATCACAATATAATGATAATAAATTATCAATTTATAGATAAATTTCTAAGATAATGTTCAATATTTTTATTTACTAATATATATATATATATAACGGTTCAACTCCGGTTGAACCGGTTGGACCGGTTCAACCCCGGTTGAACCGGTTGGACCGGTTGGACCGGTTCAACCTTGAACCTTTCCCTCCGCCGGTTCGTTGTACGGTCCGGTTTTCAAAACCTTGGTTAATATTATTAATTTTCAAATCTACTTTAATAAAATTGAAATGTCTAATAACAGCCTACCATAATAAAATAAGAGCTATTTCAATTTTATTAATTTTTTATCGTCACTTTTGAATCAAGAATATGATGTAATTACTGAAATAACATATTATATATATAGAATATATTGAAATAGATTATAATATATGTTAAGTCATCGAAATAATAAAGTTATAATATTTGATAATTTTGAATGTTTCACTAAAAGTAATGTTTCCCTTATAACATTATAAATAACTATATATGTCTATTATTCAAGCAAGTAGTAGCGCACGAAGTTTCGTTCATGTCGAGTGCATGAGTTCAGTCTGTGTGTGAACATTTTTTCGCGCTTCCTTATTTTAAACTTGTGGCTACTTCAATTTAAAAAGAGGATAAAATTGGAATAGTGAAAGTGCCAAATAGCCTCTTCTCTTATAGATATACACAGTGACAGCTAATTAGGAAGGATTATTTTATAAGTTATTTTCATAAATGTTATATATAATATCTAATAAGTGAAATGTTAAATATTTTGTAGATGGTGCAGCCCTGATGCTAAAGAAGAAGATTAACATGATACCCATTTTAAACCAACAAAAGCAAGTCATAGGTGAGATTACCACAAAATCTTTAATTACTACACTATAATTGTGATTACTTTGTTCATAATTACCCTGTTAATTAAGTTTTTTTTGCTGATTACTGCGCTAATTAATGGAACACCGCAGGTGTGATAACTCGCAGGGATATATATGAAGCTCTGCAGGGACATTCTTCTGCTTGAAGATTTCTTTTGTAAATGTAAAGTGTTGATATATGCAGGTCTTTTTTGGCTATGTGCAGTTTAAGGATAAATGCAGATTAAATTAAAAAAATTATAGGAAGGTGCGAACCTGTAAAGACTTGACCTGTTGTACATAACCATTGTGAAATTGCGTGACTTGCGCATAGCTAAAGTCGGCCAACAATGTATTCATCGCCATGTCACCTAAATGAAAACCGTTGTAAATATATGTATATAAATAAATAAATATATATAATAGTTTGCGATATATTTAAGTATTGAGTTATATTATCTAATTGTGCTAGTGTTATGGGAATGAGGGCAGTTGTGAAATTTCAGTACTTGGCTTTTATCTAGTCTTCATGGGTTGATCAGCTGTAATTATTATTTGAAACAAACGAGTGATAGTGCATTGGGGGACCATGTGCGGCCAATGATAGTGCCTTGGTACGACCTCACTGTTGAAAATTGTGAAGTGAAAGTGGAGGTTGATCAAGCAGACCGCGCGGCCTGAGCGAACTGTCTGGCGGACTGGTGCTTGATTCGCAGTATGGGCGGACTGCTGTTGTGTCCGCGTTTTGTGTGCGGACTGGTGTAGGGTGGTCTTATTGTGTCCGCATGTTGTGTATGTGGACGGATGCGGTATCCGCTGGGTTGCGGACTGGCGTCATGCCTTGGTGCATGAAGGTTTGTTTCCTGCTAAGTCCTTGCGGATTGAGCGGACTGTGCAATGCTAGTTGCGGCCTGCGGGCTCGGGCGGTGATTCTATCCTCTAGGGCGGTGATCACACTCCTCTCCGCGCCTATAAATAGGACCCCCCATCACATCAACAGTAACTGAATGAACTGTAAGTTGAGTGCTGTTTAATTGCTACGGCCTCGGATTTGCAGTCCGCGTGGGTTGAGAAGGACTTAACTGGGTTGTTGTTTGCAGGTTGTGCGGCTAGCACTGAGAAGCCAGAGGTTTGGTTCTGACTGCGGTTAGGGATCAGTGGAGCTTGCGGTTAACAATCGGCAGTTTGCGGCAGGTCGCATCTTGTGACCGGCCAGTCTTCTCTTCAGCAGTTCAATAACCTGTTCGTCGGTCTCGGCGGACTAGGCGGTTTGTTCTTCAGTTCGGCGGCGGCTTGTAGAGCAGTTGTTCGGCAGAATAACGGGTAGTCCGTGTGGTTTGGCGGACTCCGTAGTGCAGTGGTGCAACGTTAGCTTTGGCGGACTCGACGGACTCGGCGGACTCGGCGGTCTGGGAGGAACATTCCGCCCGGCTTGTTCTTGTTTCTTGTATGCTTCTCTTTTGTATTTGGCGAAATCATGTCTCTCATGTATACCAAGCTTTGTAAAGAAGATAGTTGTTAATACAAGATCTGTGTTTACTCTTTATTGTCTCTGATTACTTAGCTCTTTTATGGTTGGAGTGTTCCTGCGCCTGGTTCCCGCTTTCCGTTTGATCAAGTGATCAGCTTGATAGCTCTGGAAGTGTTTGCTTGATACCAGAACTTTCAGTTGATTAGCTTGAGAAATTTCAACATGGTATCAGAGGGAACAGTGACTTGAGCAGTAAGCAATGATCAACCTCAGTTGTGCTCGGCACTTCTGGAAGCTAGTAGACCAGCGGTGTTGCAATGGAAGGAGCTTTCGCAAGTGGTCTTGGTATTGAGCTTCTTACAGCGATTAACTTCAAGAAGTGGAAATCGTGTATGAAGAGCTATTTTATTGGTGAGGAGCTATGGGAGGTCGTCGGTGGTGATGACATGCAAGAAGTTACTGCTGCTACTGGTTCTGCTGAACAGGTGAGAGCTTGGAGGAGGACTAATGCAAAGACAGAGTTTGCTCTCAAGCGGGCGGTCTCACCTGAGCTCTTTGATCACATCTTAGGATGTGAGTCTGCTGTTGAGATATGGACAACCATTAATGGTTTGTTCAACAGGAAGAATATAGCAAGGCTACAGTTCTTAGAGAATGAGTTGGCTAAGTCCACTCAAGGAGATCTGTCCGTCTCAAAGTTCTTTCTCAAGATGAAGAACCTGTGCGCTGAAATTTCAGCATTGGATCCTGATGAGCCCATTTCTGAAGCTAAGTAGAAGAGGCACATAGTATGCGGTTTGCGGAAGGAGTATGTGACCTTTGTGACTTCTGTACAAGGATGGGTGACTCAGCCATCTCTGTTGGAGCTGGAAAATCTGCTAGCGTCACATGAGAGTTTGGCTAGGCAGATGGTCGGGGTGACTATCTCTGAAGGAGGTAGTGAAGCTCTCTTCACTGAGAAGAAGAAGAAGAAGAAGAAGAAGAGATGGGAGAAGAAGAAGTATGTTGCTGAGGATGGGCCTTCAACTTCCTATCAGTAAGAGAGGAGCGCTACTCCTAAGAAGAACTGGAAGAAAGAGTTGAAGTGCTATAGGTGCAATCAGGAAGGCCACTTCAAGCGTGATTGCAAGGTCAAGCTGCAACCTGGGCATGTTGTAGACAAGGAAGGAGCTGTTTCTAGTGCTGAGGAGACTGAGTGGGGAGGAGCTTTTCTGACAAGCACGTGTGTTTGTGCTCTTTCCACCGTAGACTACCAAGATGAGTGGATAGTCGACTCGTGGTCATCACCTCACTGGAGACGAGTCAAAGTTCTCTTCACTGCAGACATTCTCAGGTAACAAAGCTATCATTACAGCTGATGATTCTGTTCATACTACAGAGAAGGAGAGTGTAGTTTCTTTGAAGAGTGCTCAGGGTCCGCTCACGTTAAGGAGTGTGTATCACGTACCTGGCATGAAGAAGAACCTCTTCTCCGTGACCAACGCAGTCGACGCGGGATTTCACGTTCTGTTTGGGCCAACAAAAGTGAAGTTTCTCCGCAACGTATCAGCGGTGAAGACTGATGTTGCTCATGTAGGGAGAAGAGTTAGAGACTTGTTTGTGTTATCAACAAGTTCTTATGTTGATCGAATGAGGGCCAACAATAGCGCTGTTATTTGGCATGAGAGGCTAGGTCATGTTGGGATGGACAAGCTCAAAGCTATGACATTGAAGATCTTGTGAAAGGCTTGCCAACGTTGTCCTCTTACGGATATTGCCACATTTATGCGGGATGTCAGTATGGTAAGGTTCATCGCCTTCCATTTGATAAGTCACAGACAAGGAGCAAAGCACCATTGGAATGCATCCATGGTGATCTGATAGGGTTCAACCATCACTGCTAGCCTTGGAGACAGTAGATATATGTTGGTGCTGATTAATGACTATTCTAGATACACTCGAGTGTATTTCTTGAAGGAGAAGTCAGAAGCTTTCCATCTGTTTGTGGAGTTCAAGGAGCTGGTGGAGAGCCGGCTTGGCCTGCGAGTCAAGAAGTTTAGAACAGACAACGGTGGTGAGTTTGTCTCTTCTGAATTCTCTAACTTCTGCAGGAAGCACAAGATCCAGAGAGAGCTTACTTGTGCTCATACTCCACAACAAAACGGAGTAGTGGAGCGGAAGATCCGTCATCTGACAAAAACTTGCAAATGCTGGCTTCATACAAAGTGCATTCCCAGGTCCTTTTGGGCAGAAGGAACGGCCTGCGCAACTTACGTCATCAATCGGATGCCTCTGAGTCCGATCAACATGAAGTCTCCTCATGTGATGGTGTTTAAGGAGAAGCCAAGTGTTGAACATCTCCGGGTATTTGGTTCAACTTGCTATGTGCATATCCCAGATGCCTCAAGGACGAAGCTTGATGCAAAGGCAAGGAAGCTTATCTTTGTAGGCTATGATAAGCGGAAGAAGGGATGAAAGTGCATGGATCCTGCGACGAAGAAGTTTGTTGTATCAAGAGATGTTGTCTTTGATGAACTGACATCGTATGGAGGAAGCTAGGTTGAGCTATCAGAGGGCAAGGTTGATGAAAGCAGGAGCCGGCTGCTGAAGTTATTCAAGAGGATCTTGTTGGTTCACCAGCAGCTACTATTGCTTCAAGCTCTGGGGCAGAGGCTTTTGGTTCAGGAAGCAGGGGGAACAGTGCTCAATGCTTGCCCGGAGACGGAGCTGAGCCTGAAGAAGCAACGGAGGTAGTGAGAAAGGAGCAGCCTCTTCGGAGATCAAAGAGGATCATCAAGCCTCCAGCTCGTTACTGCGAAGGGAATACAGTGAGTTTTGTCTCCTGTTTCTTTGCAGGCCCTCTAGATGAGCGGGAGCCTTCAAAGTTTGAATATGTTACTTGAGTGAAGGAGTGGGACAATGTCATGGATGAGGAGATGGCTGCCCTCAGGAAGAATGAAACTTGGGACTTGGTGCCCAAGGTGGATGTCATTACTCCTGTTACTTGCAAGTGGGTCTACAAGCTGAAGAAGAAGGCAGATGGTAGCATCGAGCGTTACAAGGCTCGTCTTATTGCTCGAGGGTTCTCTCAACAGTACAACGAGGACTATGAGGAGACGTTTAGTCCTATGACAAAGATGACTTCAGTTTGGGTGGTGATCACTTTGGCTGCTTGTAAAGGATGGAAGATGTGGCAGCTGGACGTAAAGAACGATTTTCTTTACGGGGAGATCGACAAGGAAATCTTCATGGATCAGCCATTCGGTTACATATCTGAAGAAAATCTGGACTACGTCTGCAAGCTCCGGTAGGCTCTTTATGGCTTGAAGCAGGCTCCTCGAGCCTGGTATGGGAAGATTGCATAATACCTCTAGTTCTGCGGATATTTGGCTTCAAATTCAGACTCGAGCCTGTTCGTCAAGAAGAAGGGGGAGCTTCTAGTCCTGGTGCTGTTGTACATGGATGATATGATCATCACAGGAAATTCCAAGAAGGAAGTATCTAGGCTCAGGGCAGAGCTAGTTATCAGATTCGAGATGAAGGATCTGGGCAAACTCCACCATTTACTTGGACTTGAGGTGGAGAGGAGGGAGAGCGACATACTCATGTCCCAGAAGGGCTATGCGGAACGGATCGTTCAGCGATTCAGTATGCAGGAGGGGAAGAGTAGCTATACTCCATTTGATTCGGGCATCAAACTTCGGCGAGATGAGGGAAGAATTTTACCAGATTTTCTAGTGTTTCAGGCTCTGGTTGGGAGTCTTATCTACTTGACGATTACAATGTCAGACATTGCCTATGCAGTTGGCCGAGAGATTCAGTATATGGCGGAAACCAGGAAGCCTCATCTGATGGCGGCGATGGATATTCTGAAATACGTGAGGGCTACTTCTGACATGGGCTCCTTTATAGGAGAGGCACGAAGTTTGTTCTTCAAGGGTACTCGAATGTTGATTACGAGGGAGATTCAGACGACCGGAAGTCAATATCCGGTTACGTCTTCTCTTGTGGATTTGGGAGTATTTCTTAGTGCAGCAAGAAGCAAGACTCAGTGTCTGTCTCTACTACGGAAGCGGAATACAAGGCTTCGGCCTTGGCAGCCCAGGAAGTCATCTGGCTCAGGAGATTAGTAGAGGGCGTCTATGAAGAAGTGCGCGGTCCAAATCTGCTATGCGGTGACAATGAGAGTGCCCTAAAACTGGTAAATAATCTAGTTGTCACGCGCGGACCAAGCACATCGAGATTGAGCACCACTTTATTCGGGAGAAAGTGTTGGAGGGATCTCTGATGATGGAGCATGTGCAGAGTGCGGACAACATCGCAGATATCTTCATGAAGCCGTTGCCGAAGGTGTCGTTTATTCGGTTACGGGGACTGCTGGGCTTGATCACTACTTCTCACTTCAAGGGGAAGTGTTGAAAATTGTGAAGTGAAAGTGGAGGTTGATCAAGCAAACCGCACGACCTGAGCGGACTGTCTGGCGGACAGGTGCTTGGTTCACAGTATGGGCGGACTGCTGCTGTGTTTGTGTTTTGCGTGTGGACTGGTGCAGGGTGGTCTTGTTGTGTCCGCATGCTGTGTATTTGGAAGGATACGGTATCCGCTGGGTTGCGGACTGACGTCATGCCTTGGTGCATGAAGGCTTGTTTCCTGCTAGTCCTTGCGGACTGAGTGGACTGTGCAGTGCTAGCTGCGGGCTCGGGCGGTGATCACACTGCTCTCCGCGCCTATAAATAGGACCTCCCGTCACATCAACAGTAACTGAATGAAAAGTAAGTTGAGTGATGTTTAATTGCTGCGACCTCGGATTTGCAGTCCAGCGGGTTGAGAAGGACTTAACTGGTTTGCTGTTTGCAGATTGTGCGACTAGCACTGAGAAGCCAGAGGTTTGGTTTTGACTGTGGTTAGTGATCAGTGGAGCTTGCGGTTAACAATCGGTAGTTTGCAGCATGTCGCATCTTGTGACCGGTCAGTCTTCTCTTCAGCAGTTCAATAACCTATTTGACGGTCTTGACGGACTAGGCGGTTTGTTCTTTAGTTCGGCGGCAGCATGTAGAGCAGTTGTTCGACAGAATAACAGGGAGTCCGCGTGGTTTGGCGTAGTGCAGTGGTGCAACGTTAGCTTTGGCGGACTCGACGGACTCGGCGGTCTGGGAGGAACAGTCCGCACAGCTTGTTCTTGTTTCTTGTATGCTTTTCTTTTGTACTTGGCGAAATCATGTCTCGCCATGTATACCAAACTTTGTAAAGAAGATAGTTGTTAATACACGATCTGTGTTTACTCTCTATTGTCTTTGATTACTTAACTCTTTAATTTTATGGTTGGAGTGTTCCCGCGCTTGGTTCCCGCTTTCCGCTTGATCAAGTGATCAGCTTGATAGCTCCGGAAGTGTTTGCTTGATACCAGAACTTTCAGTTGATCAGCTTGAGAAATTTCAACAGCCACTCCCGTCATTACCCTGGGGAGGGGAGAGGAGTGATGGCGTGGGTGGATCAGGAAGAGAGTGATATGTGTGTGTGTGGGGGGGGGGGGTGGTGGGGTGTCGAAAGGAGATTGTGAGTCTGCTGTGGGCTGGGGAGGGTTGAATCAGATGGATCTCACCTTTACATTGTTTAGTGGATATCTTTATATATAGAGCAACAAGCAGTCGTGCACGGGGGATCCCGTGCGAGCAACATTCGTCGTGAGTGCGATATTTGTCGATGGTGCGACATTTATCGAGGGAGCAACATTTGGCTGAGGCGGTAATATTGGTCGTGGGTGCGACATTTGTCGAGGGGGGACATTTATCATGGGGGCGACATTTATCGTGGGGGCGACATTTCTCGTGAGGGCGACATTCGTTCTCAAAATCTACCGTCTGTCAAACAGGGTGGCGAAATCAGACTGAATCATTTTTTCGTCTGCGATTTGTGTGGTCTTCGACCGAATCTATAAGAAGAGTTCTCAAAGTATAAGAAGAAATAATTAAAAAGACCACCCAAGATCAAACTCAAACAAATAAAAAGGAGGGGAGAGCTCTTGGGTGATCTTCGGACGCATCTAGGCGGGCGAAGCCCGCCTCGGCAATGGGCTTTGCCCGTGCTCGATGTGTCGCTGCGGGCCGCACCCGCAACATATACATATGAGTACTCAAAATGACCGTAAAAAATCTAAATCACGATTACATTTTTTATTTTGTAAAAAATATACGTTTTGACATACAAAACATAATTTCTATCTCTTCTCTCTAAATATGAGAAAAAATGACTAAAAAGACCCAAACAAATGAAAATGAGAGTTGATTATATGAGGAGTATTTATGGAATAAATGTTACACCATTGTGACGGGTATTTTGGGCATCCAAATGTTACACCATGACTCTTTTGCTCATTACTTATAGTATAAAGATGAACTTATGTGCAGACTATTTTTGGCTTTATGTTGACTGTGAATATATGTCGGCGACATAATTGTTCATACATGTCAAATTTCATATTTGCAAGTCAAATTAAAAAAAATCAAATTCATATCTTTTATAAATCACCAAGTCAAATAAAACATTCATAATAAAAAATTAAGCACATCCTTCGACTTAAATTTATTAACTTATTTATCATGACAAATTCTTATTTTCTTAATTAAAGCTTCAAATTAAACAAAACTCCAGAGTCCAGACAATCCAGCTCATATTCTCACGATGAGAACACTAATTAAATGAACCAAAACTCAAAATCAAAAGCTCTTGGGAAGGTCCATCAAAATACTTGCATTCATCATAATGAGAATATATGAAAATTAAGGCTTCGTTTGGGGGGGATTTATTTTCACTGGTCAAACAGTTACGAATGCATGAACCGAACCTTAATAAAGATTTGGTTCATGCGTTCGTAACTGAGGCTCCGTTCGGGGGGACTTATTTTCACTAATCAAGATCCGGTTCATGTGATCGTAACCGTTTGACCGGTAAAAATAAGTCACCCAAACAGAGCCTAAGTGAGTAAGTGACGAATGCTAATCAATTGCCATCAAAGATCTTTATTAGTGATATCCATACTCGGTTTCCCATTAAAAGCTTATCATCAAAACAACTATTGAAATGAAACAAGGCTATTAATTTCAAAATACTAAACATGATCTAACAACTTCACAGTCATTTTACCCTTTCAAAATCTGGTAAAACTAAACTTATAAAAGATGAGCACCTGAAATCATTTTTATAGAAGCATGTAATCAACAATTTGATATCACTGGTAGGGTTCCTGTGACATTTCCGAGCCGATCCGATCCAAGTGCAAAGGGACCCGACCGGACTGATGGCACGCCGAGAATCGCAAGCACCCCGAGGAGACCAGGAAGGCGCGCCGGCGGCGTGCGCTCGCGCCTGGCCTACGCGAGGAGCAGGGCCACGCGCGCGGCCAGCATGCGCGGCCGCCAGGCCGCGTGCCCGCCCGGCCTCCGGGCCACGTGCCAGCACGGCCGCGCGCTGCGCAAGCACCGCACCCGCGCGCCGCCGGCGACCTCGGCGCCGCCAGCAGCCCGCGCGCCGCCGGCGATCCCCGGCCACCCCCTTTGCCTCCGGCCACCGCCGCCTCTGGGCACCCTGCCCGGGCCACCCGAACTGTCGGGGGGGGGGGGGGGGGGGAGGAGGGGGCACTCTTGTCATTTCGACAAAAATAGTGATCCGCGTGATCGAAGCGGGGCGACGTCATTCGCCATCACATATCACTCTCCGGCCCAATTACTGACGCGTCCCTCCAGAAAATTATAAATAGTCCTCCAAATCTTCATTTCAAGTCAAGCAATTCAGAGGCAAGAGAGAGAGAGAGCTCTGAGGTTTTCCAGTGAGATCGTGGTCTTAGGTCAATCCTTCACTCAAGAACTCGCTCTGCTCTTCTCCTTGTGCTACGGTTCCCTATCGCCTCAAGTGACGTTGACCGCCTTCGCGAGAGCGCTCTCATCTAGGCCCCACGTCAACGAGAGCGCAACCGTCAGAAGCTCCGTGAGCTTAGAATATTTTCCAGCCGGAACGCTCTCACCCAGGTTCCGTGAGCCCAGTGTCGCCTCAAGGCCGAAGCGCTTCCATCAAGGCTCCGAAGACTTAGTGTTTTTTCTTCATTTACCGTACTTGTAATGGAGTAGCGGTTGTCGCCCTCCGAGATCAAATCAATCTTTGTAACACTCCAAGGAGCTAGTGGACTTTGACTCGGCACAGTTCCAACCACGTAATTTTTCACCCTTCCCGAGTTTTCTACCTCAAAAACGTCTTTTGTCCATTGCTGTAGTTTTCTTTAACTTATTGTGCGCCTGGCTCGACTACGAGCTAAGACGGTCCGATTCTCCGGACCAGGGAAAAATTCGGATGACCCACAACAAGCTTAATGACATTCAAAAGTGCAATCTCTTTATCAATCATAAAAACAACTGAAAAAAACTTGCATTTAATTAATGTTCCATGAAAACATTCAAGTGCCCATTTATAGCTCGCCTTTGTTTCATTCGACAAAAAAGAGAACCCAGAAAAAAAGACAAATTTTTTGATGTTAACCCAACAGTAGAAAACATAGGCAATCTATATTGATTAGTTTGTAAGTGCAGTCCATAACTCACAGAACTTGCATCGCATAAGCACTTATAAAGAAACTGAATAGCAGTGCGGCAATCCAACTCTTGTCAGGATTTCTTTTTTTCAAAGTCAATAAGATTTTTTTAGGTTTCACACCGGAAGCATACATGTCCTGCACAATCTTTTCTTCATTTTTATCCAATCTACCTACATAAGAGTGAGCTTCAAGATATACAAAACTGTGATTATGAGTACCACATACTACTTCAACTCTACAAACACTCACATTTGCATCATTTTTGACCTTGAACCACTCGCGCACGCACACCACACCGGACCGGATCCCGATCTGGGATTTGAGAAATAATTGAATTGAATTATATTTTTTTGTACAAAACAGTTTTGACACGTTTGAATCCTAAAATTATGAGTTGCGTCAACTTGGGTCGACATCTACTTGCTTGCGTCGATAAGAACTCGATGCATGCGTCGACCAGAACGCGCCGAATCCACCTTGCGTCAATAAGTACTCGACGCTTGCGTCGATATGATTTTCATCGACTTGCGTCAGCTTGAGTTGCGTCGATAAGCACTCGATGTCCGTCAACAAGAACTCGACGCAACCTACGCCGACTTCTCCCTTTACGCAGCCATGCGTGTAATTTTCTAACCACTTCTTTTACGCGTTCTTCTCCCCATTAATTATATACGTTGGAATTTCAACGTTTCACTGCATGTTTAAATTTTCCAATTATAACCGTTGTAATTTATTACATGATTTATTTTCTTTCCGTTTTCAAGACTCATATTAGGAGAATTTTTTGATTCGTTTTAGTGACGCTCTCTGGAAAACTATTTTTGCCTTCTCACTCTTACGACAAAATTTTAGGTTGGCATCTAGGAAGACACTAGTCCTGCATGATGCGTTATATGTGACGAGAGTTAGGAAAAATCTAGTGAGCGGGTCTTTGCTAGTGAATAAGAGTTATAAAATTGTCCTAGAATCAAATGAAGTTTTAATAACTCTTAATGACGTTTTTATTGGAAAATGTATGTTTTGTATCAAATGACTTATTTAAATTGAATGTTGCTGATTTGAAAGTAAATAAAATTTCTTCTTCTTTAATCACTAGTTCTTCTCCAGATTTTTGACATGCTAGATTAAGACATGTGAATTTTGATTGTATGAAAAGTATGATATCATTAATTTTGACTCCCAAATTTAACATTGGACCAAGTGTTAGTCTAAAATTTACGTGCAATATACTTTTTCTAAAAAACCATTTAAATCAATTGAAATAAATTCAAAATCTTTAGAGTTAATTTACTCGGATGTGTGACTCGAATGTTCAACATACTAGAGGTGGGAATAAATATTTCGTGATTTTCATTGATGATTTCACCAAATTTTGTTACATATATTTATTAAAAACTAAAAAAGAAATATTTTCATATTTCAAGATTTTTAAATTTGAAGTAGAAAATCAAATAGGATTATCCATCAAAATTCTTAGATCTGACCGAGATGCACTTTTTTTTGTAACACCTCTCCACTCAATCATAGTGGTCTCTTAGGGAGCATGTTGCAGGGCTGCAGCCTAAGCGCCCCAATGCCTCTCCGTGCATGTTTTTCGACCGTGACGCATTGTTGAGGCCGTGTCTCGAACCCGCAACCTCCTTGATAAAGAGCCTTCAAACCACTCCTCATCACCAATTGAGCTGAGTGGTTTGAAGTCTCCTTATCAAGGAGGTTGCGGGTTCGAGACCCGACCTCAACAATGCGTCACAGACAAGAAACATACACGGAGAGGCATTGGGGTGCTTGTAACATGCTTGCTAAGAGGCCACTATGATTGAGTGGAGAGGTGTTGCGCGCACGCACGCACGCACGCACGCACGCACGCACGCACGCACGCACGCACGCACGCACGCACACACCTACAGATACAGTGAAAGTCTTTGATTATAAGGGTAGCTAATCACCTAGAGGGGGTGTGAATAGGTTATTGCAGTCTTTTAAGGTTCTTTAAAATCTTTTATGACTTATGTCGTACTGTGTATACTTAATTCAGCTTTCAAGAACACAATACTCAGCACTGCAAAACACAAGACACAACACACCAGATTTTTATAGTGGTTCCCCAGTGTATGGGTACATCCACTATCCTTCAACGCCTTTCTAACAGTATGTTAGACAAACTCTTCTCCAAAAACTATGGATCCTCAGAGATTACAGCACGATCCCACCGGATCAGTCAACCTCCACTGAGACTTACAACACTGGCTCACAGCCCTCCACACAGTAATCTCCTGACAACCACACACAGGTACAAATTCCCTTTACACAGGCTGGGAGAAACAACCCCACACCGATCCACACAGATCTCACAGATCTTTCTCACAACCTTTATAATTTAGGCTTTACAATAAAATCTCACAGATCTCTCACACAACCTAATCAATCTAGGCCTCAACACAGCTTTATCACAGATCTCTCACACAACCTACTCTACTAATCCTACTGATATGCCCATCCTCGATTAGACAGATAGGGCCAGAGGCTTGACTTAGCGTGATAGAACTGATTCTAATATATCGGGTGCCTTCATGAGCTCACGCAACTCGGGTCAAAAGCCTTTCAGCTTAGTTTTCACTAAAAAAGAATTGAATCCAGAAGTCTAGTCCAATGAGCTAAAAGGTGAATAGAGCGTGTGCGTGCTAGTTTTGCGGTTCTAAAACAAAAGGGGAGGAATGCCGATTGATTATGGATAGCGATGAATACGTTTGTCTGCAATAATTGAGAATGAGTTTCTCGACATTTGGTACAAATGGAGGGCTTCATTTCCCTATCCAGATTAGCGGTCTTGCCATCTTGGGCAACTTCACTAGAGGAATTCACTGCCTTATGAACCTTGGGCCCTAGGAACCCACAACTAAAGAAGCTAGTAGAGCTCGCATGTAGCTCAAGGAGCTTACATATAACTCACATGTGAGAGTGCTTTCATCTTCTCACAACAAGGTGCACCCTCTATTTTTGCCTGCAAATATGATCACATTGTAATGGGTGGAGGGTAGAGTGCACATATTGGGAGAGTCACCCGTTTGAATATTCTGTGACCACGTACAACACTTGGTTCTGAAGAGGTAGTTCTCATACACTCATGAATATGCAACGAGCCCGCCACAATGTAACATGAATCCAACAATAAAAATACTCCTATGTTCTCTTCTCCGTCTTTTCTCTTGTGATTGTTTGCAAACTAGTAAACGTTCAATCAATACAGTAAGTAGCTGAAACCACGATCCTAGCGTCTGATACCTCGGATCCAAGAAAACTTAACCCACAATTAAAATAAAATATATAAAAATTATGATCACAAGGAGGACCTTTTATTTCAAGTTCCCCCATCATAATCATAAATTAATGAACAACATATGAGCTTCAAAACAAGGAATTGAAAATAAATGTGGCATGAATCAGAAATTGAATAAATTATGCAAGAGCCGAGAACTTTGGTCCCATGACATTGGGTAGTAGCAACTTAGGGTGAGGCTATGGTGCGAAAAGGAGACTATTCAGCAAACCTATAATCGCAGCAGCTACGATGAGGGCAAGCGAGTAGATAAGGGTTGAGTATACCGAGATTCAGAAAATGAAACGGGGAAGGAGCTAGCATGGTATGAGTTAGGTACTAGTTTGCAAATAAAATTTTGTGTGTTGATATTATAAGTCTTCGTCAAACAAAACAAAAATGTTTAGTCAACATATAGAATACTAAATATGTAGTCTATAAACACTGTGTATGCGCTCATGTTTGGCGGGCCAACACCTCGCCAACGCGCGTCGATAAAAGCAGTGACGGACACAGAGAATGTTCTCAGTGTGGGCGATGTATATTTTTTAAAATAAAATAAAGTGATAAATATAAATAAATATCTCTATATTATATTAAAATATCAAACAATACTTGATAATTGTTAAACACTCATAATTTTTTTTAAATAATAAATAAATATGTCATACATAGAAAATAAAATGATAAATACTGCTTGTAAGACATATATAATTGTGAGTAATTAAAATAATAAATTTTAAGATATTACAAATTTGAATTATATATTAAAATTTAAAAATAATAAATAGATGTGTCATACCGAAATAAAATGGTAAATAAATGTGTCATACTTAAAAAAAAATGATAGATACAGCTGAAATAAATAAAAAATAGGTGTTGAATGAATATGAAATAAAAAGAAAAATGAATGCGCAATGAATAAAAAATAAAAAGATAAATAAATATGTCTTGCATGAAAATTGAACCCATGACCATATAATAAAATACTAAAAACTTTATCAACTTACCAAAGAGATAAACATACATATTTGTTTAATAATATTATATATATATTAAAATCAAACAAATAAAAAACATGTTTTCTATATTAAAAAGCAATATTTTTCCAAATAAATGTGAGCGGCCATCTATACTGGGCCCTATGTGGGTCCACCCCTAAATAAAAGTAGAGCAAGGAACCCTCAAAAATGTGAACAAAAAAAGACGATCAGGACGGAACACTGAAGATCAATATTCGATGGCATTCCATATTCTTCAGTTCCGTTTTAGTGCCGGCCAATCCGCTAAACAGGGCCGAAGTCATTACCCAACCCAACTTAATCCTAAACCAAACCCAACTCAACCCAACCCAGCCCAGCCCAACCCAACCCAACCCAACCCAACCCAACCCGAACTCCAAGTTGGTCGTCCTTTCACAAACCAGGCGTCAGGCGATTATTAACTTGTTCAAATCGGACTCTCATGGCTTCTTCGTGGAGGCCAAAATATATCCTTCTCCCACGCCCTCGAAGAAGCTGTTGAATCATGCGTTAAGCTTCTCGTTCCTCGCTCCACAGAGAATACCATCCAATCGTCTTCCTCAACGGGAGCAACTTGGGAATCAGCCCTCTATAGATGGAGATCGACAGCGCTATTAGAAATTGCGGCGATCGGAGGCTTCAGATCAAGTACCAGAACGCGACCTACGTGATTCGAAGGGCTTTTGCTCTTTACGAGTATGCCGGCTTTCCTTCTTCTATATGCCCGTTGGCTTTAGTTTTGGGTTGCGCGTAAATGCACATCAATTTCTTATTCCTGCGACCTATTTGGATTTATGACTGAGAAATTAGGATTCATGTGTTCTTTCTTTGCGGATAGGGTGGGATTTTGCTTTCTTAGCTTTAGAATTGCTATCGCCATAAGTTTTGCTAGTTATGGTGTGGATTTTACTTTCTTAAAGGAAATGGAGTTTGTGCCAGCTTACCATATTAGTTTTAAATTTGATCATAAATTTTAAGTTTTTTTAATCATTATTTAGGCTTGAAATTCTGTGCTGATACTGAGTGGGAGCTTACTGTTTGCGGGTTCACCTTGAAAGTTGCATAAATGGAAATTTTTAAACAATCTTTGCTGCTCATGTTGCATTACTGGTGAAAAAGTTGGCCGCTGCAGATATTATTGTAATTGGACTGAAGAGAACATTGAGTAAATGCGAGTTTCAAAGGAGGTTGAGAATTATCATTTGTGAGATCACTACTGGACCTTTTTTTACTTCTAGAGACACTTTTGTGCGATTGTGCGGATGTCAAACGTTAGATGATACTTGGGTTTCTCACGATGCATTTCATTTATCCTTGGTTGTGTAATAGGGCTTGCACTCTCCTGAGAAAAGTTTGTTTCCTTGGGAGAATTGTTGAAGTCCATCAATGATCAAGCTCTCTAATATCGATTCATTATTTGACCTGTCTGAGAACCACTCATGCATCAAAATTCAATGAGTTTATATACTGTGTCATTGTAATTTAGACTCATTTGTCATTGTTTGTCATAGATATATAAAGGTGTAAAAATGACTTTTAAGGGCATATTTATAGTCATGCAGCTTAATGCATATTTTCCAGGAGGTTACATAGCTCATAATTACTCCAATCAGTCTCATACTTAACTGTGGAGTTCCTACATAACTTCACCATCTGTTCTGAAAATGCTTCTGTAATATTTAGCGGTTTAAATTATTACTTAAACACAATAACTTTACTTTCATTCCGATATAAGATTCAATTTATTCATGCATATTATTTCACCTAGAAGCTTACCATCTTAGAAGTTTTTCATCCCAGAAATTTGCCAGGAATTATCTTTTTCAGGTGTCCCAAAAATATTCCCCGCCCTCATTAGATCCAGGATAGTACAAGCCGTCAATGCCAGCTTGTTTTGTCCCCAAACAACACATTGTATTGCAGATGGTTCGGCACTGATACCATTTATAACAACTCAACCCTTAAATATCAAATGCATCTTTTTTTGACTAGGTGATGAAGTTGTGTTATGAACTCCATAGTTAAGCGTGCTCGGGTGAGAGTAATTTTATGATGGATGATCTCCGGAGAACTACCCGTGGGCAACTTATTGTAAAAGATAAATTCGTGCGCCTCAGTTTAATATGATATGAGCTAAACCAAAGCGGATAATACCGGGTTGGGTCGTAATAATTTTCCCTTTCTGCAACTCTATGAGTCTAATGTGATGTTTTTTCCCATTTGTGATTCCAAGCTATATAAGATTGTTGGAAATCTTCTAGGTGATTGCTCCCACTCTCTTTTAGGTTCCATTTTTTCGCTATTGCTACCTTGTGATGCAGGACATGCGTCACACCTGCCTGCCACCCTGACATCACCACCAGGAGGCCCACCCGACATCACCACCAGGCGGCCCACTCGACATCACCACCAGGCATCTTTATCAGGTCTGCGGACCGTACACCCCAACCAGCTCTTTGCCATGAATTCATCACCATGCGGCAGGTTGTTGAGGCCCGGATCGAACAACCAACCTCCTAGATATGAGGCCTTCACCAACACTCTCATCACCAACAGACCCGCTGATCAGCTGGTGATGAGAGCGCTGGTGAAGACCTCTTATCTAGGAGGTCGGGTGTTCGATCTCAGGCCTTAACTACCTGCCACTTGGTGATAAATCCATGACGGAGAGCTGGTTGGGGTGTACAGTCTGCGGACCTGATAAAGCCGCCTGGTGGTGATGCCGGGTGGGCCCCCTGGTGGTGATGCCAGGGTGGCAGGCAGGTGTGACGCCTATCCTGCATCACCTTGCTTTCTATCTTCACAAAAATTCCACCTTTTTGTAATCCTTGCCAGTGTTGCAGTCAACACTCTTCTTAGAAGCACTCTTCGGGTTGTTATTGTTATGGCTTTGTTTTGGTGAATGGCTTCGATGCTTAAAAATTGGGATGTATGGTTTTGTTTTGGTGAAAGGCTTCAATGCTAATATTTCTAGTGTTAAACTTTTGGTTTATCCGAAATAGTGAGTGACACTTTTGGGGCTTTACAAGAGACACATTACTCATTAACACTTCTCAAACCATGGGCTCTACTTCAAATCTCAATGATGATAATTGTCTAACCAATTAGCTCCATCACAGTTGTAGTAAAAAATGGTGTCTGCAGCCTAGCATAACTGATGCGGGACAGACGTCACACCTGCCCGCCACCCTGGAGTCCCACCAGGGGCCCACCTGGAGTCAACACCAGACGAATTTCATCAGGGCCGCGGCCCATACACCCCAACCATAATAGGTCCTTCAGACCGCACACCCCAACCCATCTTCGTGCCCAGTATAAGTGCAGCGGGGTGTTGAGGATGGGGCTCGATCCTCGGACCTCCTTGATAAGAGGCCTTAAACACGACCCTCATTACCAACTGCGCCCCAACCTCAACACCCCGCCCCGCTTATACTGAGCGCGAAGATGGGTTGGGGTGTGTGGTCTGCAGGACTGTTACGGTCTCCGGGTCGGATGAGGACCAGTGGTTCGTGGGACAGCGGAACCAGTCGTGGACCCCCACCTGGTTGCCTCCTGATGCCAGGATGCCCGAGTGGCATGACCCCCCTTGCCCCTCTTCCTTGCAGTGCACTACATTCTAAGCCACTGCTGCCGTGCTTTCTCAATATATATTGATACCCCACTTAGGAAGCCTAAAAAAAAATCCACAAATCCACTCCACCGCAGGTTGGCCTTGAGGATCAAGGTGAAACCCGACCCAAAGCCCCAACCACCACAATCACTCCTCGCCGCGTGACTCGATCTTTTACCCAGCCCGGTATCATCTAATTGAAAGAACGTTACTTCCTGTAATGTGTTGCTAAACTTTGAAGGCTTTTTTCTTTGCACCGTTGCTGGTACATCAAACATGCAAATATGCAATTATAGCTATAACCAGAAAATGACAATCTATTTTTCTTTGAATTTGTAAATAAGAATGAAAAGCTTTGCCACAAGTTATTTGAAAACGATTCTGTCCTAAATAATTGACGAAATTTTTGTTTCCTTTATTTCAGTTTCTCTAATAGAAGGTGATGTCAATTGTCTTTTTTGAAAAACTCTTCGACGGACAAAATTGACTTTAAGGAACATTTAACCTATTTCTGTTTGTTAATATACTTTTTGAGGTTGGTTAGTCATTAATTTAAAGTTAATTCTCATGTAAGACAAATTTGGGTAATAGTGTGGTCATAGATAGAGTTGTCAAGTTTGCTTACAATCTTTAGCTAATGTCTTCTGCAGGTTTCAACAGGTTGCATTCAGTTTTAATGGCGGGAAAGACTCAACTGTAATTTCCTCTTATATGAGTATTTTCATATTTCTGATGTACTGATGAGATTTAAGTACATGAACTTAATTACTGACCGTGATGCGGGGCTGCAGGTTTTACTCCATTTACTTCGCGCTGGATATTTTTTGTATCAGAAGGAAATGGGTAGTTTCAATGGAAACATGGATTCGGTGCTGAAGTGTCCAATAAGAACTATCTACTTTGAGACCACCAGTACTTTTCCTGAAATTAACTCATTCACTCATGAGACAGCTGCTTCGTGAGAATTCTTTTTCCATCTAATCGATTGTATTGCAACTCCAATTAATGTAATGACTCCACTACAAGTAATTCAATTCACAAAATTGCTTTCTCAATTGGCTTGTTTCATCAATCATATCTGGCAGTTATGATTTGCAACTAGACATTATTCGCCTTGATTTCAAGTCTGGTCTAGTGGCTTTATTAAAGGAAAAGACCACAAAAGCTATTTTCCTGGGTACCCGAATTGGTGATCCAAATGCAGTACGACATTCTCTCTTTTACTGCAGTGTATTCAAATATATTCTGCTCCTTTCAATGTGGGATACTTATTTCGTAAAGTATATTCTTAAGATTGCCGTGTAGTTTATGAAGCTTGCTGCACATGCAGGTTGGACAAGAACAATTTTCTCCAAGTTCAGATGGATGGCCTCCTTTTATGAGGGTGAATCCCATCCTTGATTGGTCATACAGGTTTTCATTGGTCATTATCCATTTCTTTGTTTCTGCTAGTTTATTTTCTTCTTATTCCAATACCCAACATAATTATTATTCTCTCTGAATTTATCTCTTTCATGTTCTTCCTTTACAGGGATGTGTGGGCTTTCATTCTAACCTGCAAAGTTCCTTACTGTATTCTATATGATAAAGGGTAAAATGTTCTACTGTATGTTCACTGGTTTTGACTATAGTTTTTCTATTTGTTTTATTTCTGTACTTCTCTACCAGTTTTCAGTGCAACTAGCAAACAAAAAATTGTTGCTTGTAGAATTATGGAAACAAAAGTATATCCAATTAAATTATTAAATAAAAATATATATGAATTATACAGCAAAATATATTAACTTAAAACTCTAAAAAAATCACTTATACAATATAAAATCACCAGTTAATGGGGAAATTAGTTAGTAATTTATTGATTTTAATATAAAATAGTAGATCTTATGATGTTTATCTGCACGCATTATAAAAAGAAACTAAAACTAATTCAATCATTCTAAATAGTAACTTTATAGCTCTATTTCAATTTGTATAAATTTATATAATTGTATTAGTATAAATAGTATTTGTTAATTGTAATATCATTCTTTTATGCCGGTCCCAAGCTCGGATAAAAAATGGTGAGGGTTGTGTTAGGTTGACGACCAACGTAAAATTTAGTCACCCTTGTGAATATGAATCATTTGAGAAATTGTGCAAAATTTAGGTTATTCCCCCTAAGGAGCGCATAAGATGGTCTGAATGCGCCGTCTTGGCAAGAACCGCTGCATCTCCAGGACTTGAGTGTAGTGTTAAATTTGCAAGAATTCTCGTCATATATTCTAAATGCGTCGTCTTGGTAAGGACTGCTACCCCTGCATGAGGACTTGTGTGTAGTGTTAAATAGGCAAAATTCCTCACATATTAGACGACCTAGGGAAGTATGTCGTAGGATTTGTGATCGACTTATGTTTGGAAGTTGGAATATAGGTATGCTAATAGGAAAAACGATGAAAGTACTGGATACAATGATTAGGAGAATGATAAATATTTTATGCCATCAAGAGACTAGATGAGTAGGTGAGAAAGATAATTTTTTAGATAATTCAGATTTTAAATTGTGGTACATAAAAAAAAATAAAACAAGCAGTGTAGTAAGTATTATTGTGGATACTACTTGGTGAGATGAAGTTGTTGGGGGTAAGTAGAAAAGATGATAGAATCTTAGCTCTTAAATTGATCATAGAAAAGGAAACTATTAATGTGATCAGTGTTTACGCGCCACAAGTAGGATTAAGTGAAACGGTTAAAATGCAATTTTGAGGAGTCTTAGATGATTTAGTAAGAAAAATCCCACAAAGAAAGAAAATTTCCATAGGTGGAGACTTAAATGGACATATAGGGAGGAAAAATGCAGATTGTACAACCGTTCATGAAGGATTTGGATATGGAGAAAGAAATAAAGAAGGACGAACCATTTTAAACTTTGCCATAATACATGAGCTAATTGTGACAAATATGTTTTTCATAAAAAAGGAATAACTTTTAATTACGTTTAAAGGGGACCAAATAAGCCACAATTGATTATTTTATGTCTTGTAAAATGAATAAAATGATTTGTAAGGATTACAAAGTCATATCAGGAGAAAGTTTGACAATACAACATATGTTAGTTGTATTGGACGTACAAATTAAATATAATAAATTTAAGACAGACAAATTTGTTGCCAAAAATTCGGAGGTGAAACTTGAAGATGAAAAAAAGATTGCTTTTAAAACTGCAGTTATGAAACAATTAGTTGATGACCCTTATGTTGATCCTAGTGTCTCATGAGAAGTTATGTCTTCTCATTTAGGGATAAGTGGAAAGAATGTACTTGGAGTATCAAAAGGTCGTGTGCCCCCACATAAAGAATCTTACTAGTAGAAAGATGAAGTGTAAGACAATGCGAAAGCAAAGATGGTCAGTTATAAATCACTCTACGCTTGTAGGAATGATAAAAATTTAATCAGGTATAAAGTCGTTATAAAAAGCTAAACATGCAGTAAGTAACGCGATTTATAAGTGACTAGATACCAGAGATGGAGAGTGTGACATATATAAAATTGCTCGAGCTAGTGAAAGGAAAAAAAATATTTAAGTAAAAAAAATGCATAAAGGATGAAACATATATAGTTTTGACAGATGATGTGGATATTAAAGAGCGATGAAAAAAATACATTTATCAACTCTATAATGAAACAAAAGACAAATATTTGAACTTGGAAGAGTTAAGTAAATCAGAGGAGATAAGAACATAACATTTTATCATAAAATTCAAGTATCAGAAGTAAATGATGCTCTAAAGAAGATGAAAAATGGAAAGACGGTTGAGTCAAACGATATACCCATCGAAGTATGGAAATGTCTAGGAATTGAAAGAATTTTATGACTTGCAAGTTTTTTCAATAAGATACTGAAGTCAAAAAGGATGCTGGACCAGTGAAGAAAAAGTATCTTGATATTTTTGTATAGAAATAAAGCAGATATAAAAAATTGTGTTAATTACAGAAGAATTAAATTAATGAGTCATAACATGAAACTATGAGAATTAGTAATAGAAAGAAGAGTAAAACAAGAAACTAACATCTCAGAGAGTCAATTTGCATTCTGATGCATCCGTCGTCGCATCCGAGGAAGCGTGACTCCATCACACGCCATTATTTATTTCATGTAGTTATTTATCTTCGTTCGTTTCCTTTGCAGTTGTTTTTTTCATGCATGTCTCTTTTCATGCACTCGTTATTAGCCTCGGTTCAACGGTGTGACCGGTTGATGAGACCCTTAATAAAAAGGTCCGGTAATTTGAGTAGTTAGGACGTAAGGGGCATGCTTACTATATTTAGCGGCGCATAAAATTAATCCCAAGAAAAGACAATTCAAAGTATTTTGGAAACAATTTTTAGTAAAGCCCGGCTCTGTTCACGGGCAATTAGTTAGGAAAAAAATGTATTGGTAAAAAAATATTTTGTATAAGTTGCCCGATTCCTGTTTTAAGTTTGGAAAAAATAAAAGATATCAAGTGGTATAAGTACGAGCAGTTTATTCACGGGCAAAACTTAAATAATTCACGACTTTCCTATTCAAGTGGTATAATTATGGAAAGGAATAAGAATGAAATATTTGGGAATAAAGTGAAATAAAATGCCACGCGATCACAGACTATAAAAAAAGCACTATTCTCGATGGGGGAAGACCAGAATTAACAGAGAAGACGAAACTTGACTTTTGTTTTCTCCGTATCCGGAAAAACTCCTGTTCACGGACGTATCTTCTACTCCAACCTCCCTGCCATCGCGACGAACTGCAAGGCCGCCGGCCGCCGCACGCTCCTCTGCCGTCCTCTCCCGTCCAATCCCCTTTTGTGCGCTCGAGCTCGACAACTCCAAGTACCGCTCGATCGCAAGTTTCCGCAGATAGGTAGATCGACTCCATTTGACGCAGCGGCTCAACGACACTGTTTCAGTGCGGGTTATTGTCAACTACAACACTTGTTTCCGACTGTTTTGAGCCAAAGTTGACCCCATCTCCGTCCACAGCCTGTTTGGGAGAGCTACTCCTCGCCTAGGTAACATTCACTCATCCCGTGCTTCTAAATATCAAACTAACTTTATGCGTCTCAATTAAATATTGCTAAGCTTGCCTCGAATGTTCAATCTACTCTTATTACCGTTATTTCATAAATTGTTATTGTGGTTTGGCTTGTGGTTGTATAAATCTCGCAAGATTCACTCGGTAGCGCTCAAAAGATCCGTCTTTTACAAAATTCAATGATTTTATTAAAGCTCATTACGACGATCGTGATTTTGCGCGCAAAACTCGATTTGGGCCCGCTCGGCCTTCTTTTCAAATCTAATAGATCCAATTATTCCCCAAGTTCTAATTTATAAATTATTTTTAATTAAAAATATCCAATTTTTGAAAACCCCAACCCTAGCCTACATCAGATTCATGCAGGTTTATACATCTCTTGAGGAGACTCATTGACAACTATCGAGAATGAAAACAAGATTTGCATATTGCTGTTTATCAATCTTGAGAAAGCTTATGATATAGTTTCAAGAGAGATTTTATGGGGAGTCTTAGAAAAAAAGATGTAAATGTATCATGGTGGGGTTCTCAAAGTACAAACGCTCCGCGCCTCAACCCCCAAAAGTGTGCCTTTGGAGTCACTGCTGTATATTGACATAATCAAAGATAAGTATACAAATTCAATGACAAGGGTGAGGACATCTGGAAAACACAGGAATTCAGAATCACTGTTGGCTTACATCAAGGTTCAGCTTTAAGTCCTTATCTTTTTACCCTTATCTTAGATGAGCTCACCAGGCATATCCAACAAGCAATACCTTGGTGTTTATTGTTTGTAGATGATATCGTTTTGGTTGATGTGGCGCGCAAGGGTGTAAACATAAAACTTGAATCTTGGTGAGACACTTTAGAAAAAAAAGGTTTTTAGGTTGAGCAGGGCAAAGACGGAGTATATGGAGCTTAAATTTAGCAGTGCAAGAAGGACAGCTGACTTCATTATTAAGTTGGGTGATCAAGATATTTCCCTTAGTGAGTGTTTTAAATATCTTGGATGGATAGAAAGATGGAGGTATTGATAAAGGTGTGACACAGAATCCAAGCGGGTTGGTTGAAGTGGAGATGCGCTTCAGGGATCCTATGTGATCGTAAAGTATCATTAAAACTTAAAGACAAGTTTTATCGTACTGCAATAATGCAATTGGACCAGCGATGCTCTATGGTTCTGAGTGTTGGGCAGTGAATTGTGTGCATGAGCAAAAATGGGAGTTGTGTAGATGAGAATGCTTAGGTAGATGTATGGACACACGAGACCAGATGAAATTAGGAATGGATGTATAAGGGATAAGACATGGGCAACACCAATTGCAGAGAAGATGTGAGAAGCTCGACTAAGATGGTTTGGACACAAACAAAGGAGATCATTAGAGGCACCCGTTATGCGTTGTGAGAGTCTAGTCACTAGGCATGTTAAACAAGGGAGGGGTAGACCAATAAAAACTTGGAATGAAACTATAAAGAAAGACATGATGTACTTAGGCATTAGTGAGATTATTACCAAAGATAGGGCACACTGACGACAAAGGATCCATATAGCCGACCCCACTATAGTGGGATAAAGGCTTGAGTGTTGTTGTTATAAGTTGTTTTATATTTTATTTATAAATTAATTTTCAAATTATATACTTAATTATATATAATTAATAATACTTTTCTACAAACGTATTTTGGGGCAAGGCTGTCAAAGGGAGTGCAAAAATTGAAGCCATGAATAGTGGAGCATTTTCAATGTTATTTCAAATTTTAACGTTGGTTTTCTTCAATTTCAAATTTTAGTGTTCGAATATTTGTCAAATTAGTTATTTTTTCCAAGTTGATTAATTTGCATGGGCATATCCAACAAGCAATACTTTGGTGTTTATTGTTTGCGGATGATATCGTTTTGGTCGATGAGACGCGCGAGGGTGTAAACACAAAACTTGAATCTTCTCGAGATACTTTAAAAAAGAAGGGTTTTAGGTTGAGCATGACAAATATGGAGTATATGGAGCTTAAATTTAGCAGTGTAAGGACAAATGACTTCTTTATTAAGTTGGGTGATCAAGATATTTCCCGTAGTAAGTGTTTTAAATATCTTGGATTGATATTTCAAAAAGATGAAGGTATTGATAAAGATATGACACCGAATCCAAGCGGGTTGGTTGAAGTGGAGAGGCTTTCCAGGGATCTTATGTGATCGTAAAGTACCCTTAAACTTAAAAGCAATTTTTACCGTACTGCAATTAGACCAACGATGCTCTATGGTTTTGAGTGTTGGACAGTCAATTGTGTACTTGAGCAAATATGGGAGTTGCGGAGATGAGAATTCTTAGGTAGATGTGTAGACACACGGGACTGGATAAAATTAGGAATGAATGTATCAAGGATAAGACAAGCGTAGCACCAATTGCAGAGAAGATGCGAGAAGCTCGACTAAGATGGTTTGGCCACATACAAAGGAGACCATTAGAGGCACCTGTTAGGCGTTGTGAGAGTCTAGTCACTAGACATGTTAAACGAGGGAGGGGTAGACCAATAAAGCTTGGAATGAAACTATAAGGAAATACATGATGTATTTAGGCATTAGTGAGATTTTGACTAAAGATAGGGCACAATGGCGACAAAGAATCCATATAGACGATCCCACTATAGTGGGGTAAAGGCTTGAGTGTTGTTGTTGTAATTATTTTGCATGGATGATATAAACTGGATTGATTTTGAAAGTCAGCAATGGATTAATTAGTTTTCTTAATTATTTTCGATTGAGATTATGCTCTCTCTCTCTTTGCCGCATCAATTCCTTTCCCGTAGGAAAACCACCTCCATTCCAAGAGCCGCAAACCTCCCTACCGTTCATACAATCGATATCCCTCCTCTTCCCCAATCCCTCTCCATTATTCTGAGCACCCATTGAGGCAAGCTAGGTTATGGCTCCAAACATTCAACATTGGAAATCGTCTATATCAAGAAGAAGGAAAATTCAAATCCCAAGACTTCATCATCAATCATTCTCCAATGACTAGATCCTAATCAAGAGTTTCTAACACTTTGATATCAGAGACCAGTGTCATGGAGTTTCTAATGATCAGTTAGGGAAAATGATGGAAATGATGAAGAAATTCATTATTTATCAAGCCACGACAAATGCCCAGAATCAAGCCGCATTTACCTCCCTTTCAACACATATTGATGAATTAACTCCTCCACTGAGAGCCATTAACGTAGGTAGCAGGATCAAGCAAGGAGAAACAATGACGCCCATCAAGCCCAAACCGTGCCAATTTCCTTCAAGGATGCATTCCTAAACCGTGCCAATAATATCTTTTAAAATCGGAAAGTGAATGTTTAACTAAAGGATGTTTTATCCTTTTAATATAGTATATATATATATAATTGTTTTTTGACCTAATCAAATCAGTTTCCATTTCTCTCTACCTGTTTCTGTATCTGTTACTTCCTCAATATTTAAAGCATATTATACCTGCTATCCATTCCGTCTCTGTAGTAGTTCGTTAACAAATTAATGTCGAAGATCATTAAATAATAGAAGAAAATTGTTTTTGTGAGCAATATGATCAGTTAAAAAGCTGGTGTATCTAGTGCACGAGGAAGCCTCCCTGGAGGTTTAGGGAAGGGTAGATGTATGCAGTGAACCTGCATCTGAGAAGTTTTTTGATGTATCAATATAAACTCAAGCATATCAAATTTCTCTTGATCAGCGGAGGTTCATTCTTATTGCTCATAATGATATACCACTTTAAATCCTACTTCACCTCTGTTTTAGGTATACTTCCATTGGGAGCATATATGATACAGATCCAAATGCATCTTTGTGCATTCCTCATCATTCTGGCAATAAAGAAACTTTCAAACCCGCATATCTACTCTCAGATGGAAGACTTGAGAGAGCTGGGCGGGTAAAGAAGCCTGCTTCAAAGAATGGAAACGTTCCTATTATGAGTAATGGTTTAATGAATGTTAATCGGCATCAAAACTGCTCATTTTCAGCCTCAATCATTGCTGTAGGTGACGAAATTTTGTAAGTTCTTATATTCTGCTATTGCTGATTTTCTTGGTGTATTATTTAGCTTTGATCTTACCATTTTGTCAATTAGTTGCCAACTGGTTACGGACTAATCATTTCAATTATCATATGTAAGTCTTGTTAGCCTGCCTTTAAATGTTGTGGGAACCGGTACTTCTTCTGATAAGACAATTTCTTGTAATTTTTGCCACAACAATAAGGAATCGGTGGAGCCTGCATAACATGGACCTGAATGCAACATGGGTCACTATATATCTCTGGGAAGTAGGACGAGAGCCATCTGTTATATCATTTACTTTCTTGTATGAAATACAGATTGGCTAAATTGAAGCATTTGAATTAATTATATACTAATTTAGGAATTTTTTTTTTGCCAACATTGATTTCTTAAATTAAAAGGTTGAAACTGGGATAAATTGATAAAACAAAGAGAGAATGACTGTTGAAGAATGAGTATAAAAATCCTTTTTGATTTGTAAACCGTGTACTTTTAATTGGCAATATGTTTTGGCATCCAACAGCTAACTAACTTAAAACCCTCAAAAAACACCCAACCAACTACTAAGAAAATATGTTTGTTTCTCTGCTCTTGAGCACGCCATGCTTAAGCAGTTGTGGTTCCAACTCCGTGGCATGTTCATCTCCGGTGTCACGACCCATCTCAACGAAAGTCAGAGTAAGCTTTGGGGCGAGTTGTGATGCCACAGGCATGAGAAAAAAGAAAATTCATGCCTGTTAGGCGGATGCAGAGATACTGGTAATTAGGTTTTAAATAATTAATTTAAAGGAAAATAGTTGTTTTTATGCGAAATCTTTAAAATATGGCAGTGTGAAACAAGTGCGCATGCATTTTATTAAAACTTATGATACAATTTCTGATACTGATTTTATGCTTGACCATCTCAGATGAATGAACATGTCAATGATATCAAATTCTAGTACATATAATATAGCCTAGCAGTTGTCCATGATTTACTGATCATAATTATTAAATAAAAGAAATGTCTGACAGTAAAAGAAATGAAACGTAAACATAGAACCTGAAGCTTGACGCAGATCGGGTTCAGGAAGCAGGCAGCGCAGACACGAACACTAAGACAAATCCAAAACAAGAAGGAAAAACCTCAGAATATTGATAACATAAACAAGATAAAGTACATAACTAGTAAGAGAAACAGAAATGTATGAGTATCAGTTTTCATGAAGCAAAGCTAATCAAGGCAAACAAGTAAATGAGTCAAGCAGAAATAATTAGAATTATTAGAATACTCCGAAACAAAACATATATGTTTAACCCGTAATTCGTCGAGATCAGAAGTACCTAAGCAAACGGCTATTCGCAGACCATTGTGCTCGCAGAGGCGAGTTTGTGCAAGCAGAGGCGAGTAGAGGTGAGCTTGGGCGAGCAGAGGTGAGCTTGGGCGAGTACCTCGCAAGTATGAGCGAGTACCTCGCAAGTATGGGCGAGTAGCCCTAGATATTTGCTAGCAGAGGTTGGATACTCGCCTATACCCACCCCCCAGGATTTCTCTATAAATAGACCCCCAGGGGTATTAGAAATGGACTTTTGGAAGAGGTTGAGGGACCCCCAAGTGGATACTCGTGAAGTTCATGCCTGCCTAGTACCTCGTCCAGCCTTTTGGTTGCGGAGGGAAAGTTTCTCCCAAACTTCCGGTATATGGTGGGATCTCCCTGCTGGAGCACTTGGGGTGTGCTTAATATAATTTTCTCTCTCCCGTGCTACTCATTTGAATTGTGTCGTCGGACTGCAGAATCAGTAACCTTAGGTTGCCTTGATCCGAAATTTGGAGCAGAGATTTTCTTAGCTTCAACAATATAATTGTTCAAGTAATATCATCAGCTATAATCAATGAATTGTGTATGTGTTTTTAGTGGGTGCACATGGTTCACACTCAAGTTCAAATGCAAGTCTTATTAAAAAAATTCCTGGTTACCGTGACCATGCAAACAAAAAGTTGCACCAATAAAATGCTACCTTTTAATGATTGCTTATGATGTTATTGAGTTAAGTGATTCATATTTAGAGATTCTTAGCTGATGCGGAGCAGAGATGAGGACGAGTTTTGGGCCCATTCGGGGCTGTTTTGACGACTTACCATATATGGCGTGCCCGGATCGACGATCCGACTCCTTGGATGCGTTCGGATTCGCGTTGCGAATCAATTTCATATATATCATTGCACTTTTCGGTTTTTATTTTATGTAGTTCTTGCCTCGAGACTAACGACCAATCATAACCGTTGATTCCGGGTGCCCTAATTTTATTTCTTATAAATATAAGGTTTAGGGATGCCGTCATGCTATTGCTGAATGTGTGGAGAGTCTTCTTCCTTCATTCCGATGATCTCCTCCGCGGTGCCGACTCCTTTGAGCCCCCTTGGTGTTGACTCCTTGGGTAAGTTTGTATCTTTGATTTTTTTCCCTCCACCTCCACCCTTCCCTTGCTGGTCAGCCACCGGTTCCCCCAGAAATCCCCTCCCACTGTTGGCCAAATTCCTCCGAGCAACCTACTGGCCAACCATTTTGTTTTCCTTCCTATGCACTATTTGAAAATGAAATTTACTATTCATTTGTAAAGTTACCCCCCCCCCCCCCCCCCCCCCCCCAAAAAAAAAAAATCAGCTGCCGCTGCCCCTCTTCTCCTGTTGCCGCCTTGGCTCTCTCCCCCTCTCCAGCCACCTACCAACAGGCCGCCTCCCTCCCTTCCTCTATCCAGTAGGCCGCCACCCTCATCCCTTAGGCCGCCAACACCCCAGCCACCTCAAGAACCTGGGAAGAAGCTTCCCCTCCATCCCTGCAGGCCCTGCCACCACCTCCCACCCCCCTCCTCCCCACTACAGTCAGCCGGACCTGGGCAAATCCAGCCCAGATCCCTTCAGCCCAGCCTCCTCCTTGCCGCCAACCCCTCCCACCCCTTGGAACCACTCCAAATAGCCTCCCCATCTGGATTTGTCCAGATCTGGACTAGCCAGTCCCCGATCCGCCAATTCCCTCGCCCGTCCCCCATTCTCTAGCCTAGATTCACTCTTAAATCATCAGATCTACCCGCCCGGACCCACCCATACGTGGCCGGATCTACTCATTTCCGGCCTGTTTCCACTGTCCATCGCCGAGGACAGCCACCTACGATATTTCCACGCCTCCGGTTCTACCTCGGATCGCCGTCCACGCATCTCCGGTTCCGAAATCTTCAGTGCCTTGGTCAACCCACTACTTTGTGAGTATTCGTTGTACTCGATTATTATTCTCATCATTTATTTATTGGATTGAATCTTTTACTTGTTTGGGCCTCTTGTATTGTGGTTGTTTGTTTTGGATAATTATTGTGATTTGCAGATATTATTTGCCTCGCCCTCTTGCTTTGGCCCTCCACGCGGAGGAAAACCTAAGCTTGTTTTCGCCCTAATAAAATATTCTGTCTTGTCTTGAATTATCTACATGGGATGTTTGCATTTATTATCTAATTGTGATCTAACCGTCGGACTTTTGCATAGCATGTAAGGTTAGGTCGCAGATTTTCCGCCGCCTATAGATTCGCCCTCCGTCAATTAGTATCAAAACGAGGTTGCACGCACTTTTCGATATGCAGCCGTAGAGTCTATAGGTTTTTCGTTATGTCTAGGTGTCACAATTATTCTTCTCCTCACTTTAGAGGCCCCGAGTCCACTTGCACCCGCTCTCACAGAGCCCCGTCAGGGAGACCCTCACATTACTACGACAATTATCCTCAATCGCAGCACACCACTTTTAGAGATCGTGTTGACCCACCGACACGACCCCACTTTGCTAGAGACGATCAGTATGATGATTGTCGTCGTTCTTATCCGTACACGCGAGCGGATCGTGTTGATCCTTCGACACGACTCAGTTACCTTATGGATGATTATTATGAAGATAGTCGTTCCCTATGTTGTTAAAGGCACTCAAGCGCGCCTAAGACTCCAGGCATATCAGACTCAAAAGTTTGTGTCTTCATGCGCCTTTTTTGCGCCTTTGGACAATAAAGGTGCGACTATGTGTGATTTTTGTTGTAATTTTTTTTTATAAAATGGTAAAAGAATTAATGCAATAACTCAATAATTTTATATGATTTAGTATTTTTGAAAAATAATCGATCGTTGAGACATAGATATGTTGCAAACAATCATATTGATTTTTTTAAAGAGATAAATGATAGTAATGAATGATTAATGAGTAGAATATATGAAGAATTTATTCAAGAAGATGAACTGATATTTGATGCTGATTATTTAAAATGAATGTCACCTTGTCTTCTTCGGGCGCGTGCTTGCGCCTTGCGTCTAAGCTCCAAGACCCCTTTGCGCCTTGGTGCGCCTTTAATAACTAAGGTCGTTCCGAGAGAGACCTTGAGAGTCAGTTTCGTACTGTTGCCCCTCTCTTTTACATGCCCCACCTGCTGACCCCCAGACGAACTCTTTCTTTTCGAGGATATGCACCACGCTCGAGAGTCACATCTTCTAGTCAGTGTACATGATGTTCACTTAGGCGGTCGTCACATTCACAATGACTTTTTAATTTTTATACACACCTCCTGGTGAGCCCCCTGATGTGTCACGTTCCCTGAGAGACTCTTGGATCTTCACGAGCTCGTATTTGAGTATAGGTGTCTCACGCGATCTTCTGAACACTCGTCACACACGGGATGAGTTTTTCTACACTCCACCGAGAGAGCCACCTGATCGGCCACCACATTTTAGGCACACCCCGATCATCGCTAGATTTTCCGATAAAAAGCACGTAGTGTTTGTCATGTTTCAATTGCATCATTTGCATGAGTCTGTTGAGTCGTTTCATCATCAATTGCATGAGTCTGTTGTGTTGTTTGTTCATCGTTTGCATGCGTGTCATGAGTCAGTCCGACGAATAATCTATATTGGTAATAAATCTTGTAAATCACATGCGGATGTTCATTGGCAGGTGCAGGTACTTCATGAAGGCGAGCAGGTGATGGTAAGAATCTGCGCTGTGAGGATCCATGCGAGGCTTGCTAAAAGTTTGAGTGTTCGGCGAATGGGCCCCTACTCAGACATGAGACACATCAGGACAAATGCTTATAAGCTGGACATCCCCACGAGCATGGGTACCCATACTGTGTTCAATGTCGAGGACCCGACGCCATACTTTGCACCTCACGAGTATTCAGGCCGACATCTTGGCGGCCCTCCCGAGCCTTCATCACCATTTTTACCACCTACCTCTCAGTCTACCCCCGAGCCCTTGCCACCACATTCATTGCCCTATGCTCAGCTCGTCCCTGACCCCTACTTACCCGGGATCTTGTCCCCACCTGCTTCACCATTGACACCTCAAATCCCACCGGATCCTTCCATTAGTGTGTTGAGAGATGAGCTTATCGCTGAGATCATTACGCATGAGTCTGTCCCCTTTACAGACAGTCTTGTGTGCCGCTACGGCGCTACCTAGTTCACTGCGCAGATTACTCTTCACCGACGACACCTGGACGCTATCTGCGGAGCTTGATCGACTCGTCCCGGGACTTCGACTTCAGTACGACCGTCTACATTCATCGAAGATGGAAGCTTTCAGTCCGGAAGAGTTGATTGACGAGGACACTTTTCCAGCGACGACACCTGGACGCTTAGTTGTCAAGGCGCGCGTCTAGGCACTCTTGAGACGATGGGCGCACCAGGCGCAGCCCGCCGCGCCTCAGCACGGCTTAGGCGGGCGATGTGCCCCAGGCGCAGCACGCCGCGCCTCAGCACGGCTGAGGCGGGCGATGCGCCCCAGGCGCGCGCCTTACAGGCTCCCAGACGAGCGCGCCCGGGCCTTTCAAGATTAATTTTTTTTAATTTTTTTTGATATGGGCAAAAATATGATCTTTGACGCACCCCTAAGCGCACTTGGGCGCCCAATTCGCTGAAATTGAGCGAATTGGGCGCCCAATTCGCTCAATTTGAGCGAATTGGGCGCCCAATCCCAATTCGCTGAAATTGAACGAATTGGGCGCCCGATTCGCTGAAATTGAGCGAATTGGACGCCCAATTTCTTTTTCCCCCCATTTTTGTGCCTCACGTGCCTCAGACACGCGCCTGCGCCTTGCGCCTATGCTCCAGGGGCCCTTTGCGCCTCGGTGCGCATTGCGCCTTTGATAACTTAGCCTGGACGACCTCTGGTGGGTCTCTTCGAGTTTTACCTGGCATACAACGAAAGAATTCTGATCCCTATTCATCAGGAGATGAATTTTTTAAAGCCGGAGAGAGTGATGCAGACGAGGACGAGCTTTGGTCCCATTCAGGGCTGTTTTTACGACTTACCATATATGGCGTGCCCGGATTGATGATCCGACTCCGTGGATGCGTCCGGATTCGCCTTTGCGAATCAATTTCATATATAACATTGTACTTTTTAGTTTTTATTTCATATAGTTTTGGCCTCGAGACCAACGACCAATCATAGCCATTGATTCCGGGTGCTTTAATTTTATTTCTTATAAATATAAGGTTTAGGTCATGCTATTGCTGAATGTGTGGAGAGTCTTCTTCCTTCATTCCGGTGATCTCCTCCGCGGTGCCGACTCGGTGGAGCCCCCTTGGTGACGACTCCTTGGGTAAGTTTGTATCTTTGATTTTTTCCCTCCACCTCCACACTTCCCTTGTTAGTCAGCCACCGGTTCACCCAGAAATCCCCTCCCACTGCTTGCCGAATTCCTCCCAGCAACCTACAGGCCAGCCATCTTGTTTTCCTTCCTATGCACTATTTGAAAATGAAATTTACTATTCATTTGTAAAGTTACCCCCCACCCACCCGGCCACCCCCCCCCCCCAAAAAAAAAACCCGCTGCTGTCCCTCTTCTCCTCCCAGCAGGCCGCCGCCTGGGCTCTCCCCCCTCTCCAGCCACCTACCAACAGGCCGCTGCCTGGCCTCTCTCCCCCTCTCTAGCTACATACCAACAGGCCGCCGCCCTCCCTTCCTCTGTCCAGCAGGCCTCCACCCTCATCCCTCAGGCCGCCAGCCCCCCAGCCACCTTCAGAACCTGGGAAGAAGCTTCCCCTCCTTCCCTGCAGGCCCTGCCACCACCTGCCACCCCCTCCTCCCCACTGCAGTCAGCCGGACATGGGCAAATCCAGCCCAGATCCCTTCAGAACAACCGCCCCTTGCTTGCTGCCACCCTCCCAATCCCGTGGAGCCACCTTAAACAGCCCCCCACTTCCGGTGTTGAAGCCAGGAAAATTCCCAACTTCAAGAATCGGATCAAGGCAGCCTAAGGTTACTGTCTCCGCAACAAGGCTAAACGGCTAAGGAGACTAGGACGAAGATGAAAGTCAACAAACAGGACCCCGGATACTACGGCAGGAAGGTCCCACCACGTACCCGGATGCTTGGAAGAAGCAACCCCTCCACAACCAAAATCGGTCGAGCAAGGTACGAGGGAGACTAGCTGGTAACTAAGTCGCGAGGTCGCGACCTGGTCTCTAAGGAGAAAGAATCCAAAGGTTCAGCTGGAATCCAAGAAGTAGAGCTCGCGAGATCCTGACTGGGATTTCAAGTGCCTCTCCTCGTACCCCTTGGGTCCTATTTATAGGGAAATCCTGGGGGGAGGGTCTATTTATACCCCCACCCCTCGGAGACTAGGCGACTTCCTGGAGGAACTCGCACGGCTGGGCGAGCAACTGGCCTAGTCGCCTACCTGGCGAGCATGCGAGGGGAGCTCGCCATACTCGCCAGGCCTTCTGCAGGCTGACACGTTGACTCTGACCTTTGTCTTGACTTGCTGACTTTGACCTTTGCTGACCTGGCCCTTGTGGGGCCCCTTCTCAACGAATATGAGTTATACACAATCCCCGCTCTTTTCGAGCGACGTAGGAACTCAGAAAGAATCATCCAATACTTATTCGGCGAGCTGCTTGTGCGAGTATCTGGGTTACTCGCAACTGACGGATGTCTGCCGAACTCTATAAATAGGGGGGGCTGGTCTTCGAGGTACGCCTTCTGGAGCTCGTACACTATGTCGAAAACTGACGAGAAAGTTCTCAAACAGAGCCAAGAAAATTCCCAACCTCAAGAATCGGATCATGGCAGCCTAAGGTTACTGTCTCCGCAGCAAGGCTAAACGGCTAAGGAGACTAGAACGAAGATGAAAGTCAACAAACAGGACCCCAGATGCTACGGCAGGAAGGTCCCACCACGTACCCGGATGCTTGGAAGAAGCAACCCCTCCACAACCAAAATCGGTCGAATAAGGTACGAGGTAACTAAGTCGCGAGGTCGCGACCTGGTTTCTAAGGAGAAAGAATCCAAAGGTTCAGCTGGAATCCAAGAAGTAGAGATCGCGAGATCCTGACTGGGATTTCAAGTGCCTCTCCTCGTACCTCTGGGGTCCTATTTATAGGGAAATCCTGGGGGAGGGGAGGGGCGTCTATTTATACCCCCACCCCTCGGCGACTAGGCGACTTCCTGGAGGAACTCGCATGGCTGGGCAAGCAATTGGCCTAGTCGCCTACCTGGCGAGTATGCGAGGGGAGCTCGCCATACTCGCCAGGCCTTCTGCAGGCTAGCGCGTTGACTCTGACCTTCGTCTTGACTTGCTGACTTTGAACTTTGCTGACCTGGCCCCTGTGGGGCCCCTTCTCGACGAATATGGGTTGTACACAATCCCCTCTCTTTTCGAGCGATGTAGGAACTCGGAAAGAATCATCCAACACTTATTCGGCGAGCTGCTTGGGCGAGTATCTGGATTACTCGCAACTGACGAATGCCTGCCGAACTCTATAAATAGGGGGGGGGGTGGGCTGGTCTTCGAGGTACGCCTTCTGGAGCTCGTACACTATGTCGAAAACTGACAAGAAAGTTCTCAAACAGAGCCAGGAAAATTCCCAACCTCAAGAATCAGATCAAGGTAGCCTAAGGTTTCTGTCTCCGCAGCAAGGCTAAACGGCTAAGGAGACTAAGACGAAGATGAAAGTCAACAAACAGGACCCCGAATGCTACGACAGGAAGGTCCCATCACGTACCCGGATGCTTGGAAGAAGCAACCCCTCCACAACCAAAATCGGTCGAGTAAAGTACAAGGGAGACTAGCTGGTAACTAAGTCGCGAGGTCGCGACCTGGTCTCTAAGGAGAAGGAATCCAAAGGTTCAGCTGGAATCCAAGAAGTAGAGCTCGCGAGATCCTGACTGGGATTTCAAGTGCCTTTCATCGTACCCCTGGGGTCTTATTTATAGGGAAATCCTGGGGGGGGGGGGTCTATTTATACCCCCACCTCTCGACGACTAGGCGACTTCCTGGAGGAACTCGCACGGCTGGGCGAGCAACTGGCCTAGTCGCCTACCTGGCGAGTATGCGAGGGGAGCTCGCCATACTTGCCATACTCGCCAGGCCTTCTGCACGCTGGCACGTTGACTCCGACCTTCGTCTTGACTTGCTGACTTTGACCTTTGCTGACCTGGCCCTGGTAGGGCTCCTTCTCGACGAATATGGGTTGTACATCAGATTTTGCACAGATCTGGGAATTCTAGCCCAAATCCAGCCACCTCACGCTTGATCTAGCCCCCAACCCCCCACCAGCCTTCCCTTACCCGATCTAGTTCCACCAACCACTGGAATCCCTCTTTAGCCCTCCAATATTCAGATTTATTCTATTTACAGCAGCCTTAACATTCGTATGGTGTTTATATTGGTTTTTTAGTTGTAAACATTATCATGGTTTGGATATTATGTGCTTGCGTGAGATTATAGTTCTTATGTTATTTGTTTTTTGATAAATCTCTAACTGTAGGAAGAGTTTATTCGTTGCGCGCTCTTGCTTTGACCCTCCACGCCGAGGAAAGTCTAAGCTTGTTTCGCCTTAATTAATTATTTTACCTTGCTGTGAATTTATTCTGCGTGGGATGTTAAAACTTATTATCTAATTATGATTTTTCTGTCGGGCTTTTGCATAACATGTAGGGTTAGGTCACCGAGTTTCCCGCCGTCTATAGATTCGTCCTGCGTCACTAACATATCAAGACATGTTACAAATTTATCGATTCAGATATACAAAAGTAGATTTTACAAACATGAAAAAGAGGAATCAAGTTATGAAACAATAGTTACTCAAGTCTTAGAACCAGACAAACATAAGAAACAAGATTCGATGACACAAAAGAAACTAGACAGAGAATTTCATATTTTGCGGGTTTAAGTATTCACGAGTGACAAGATCACTATACATCATTTTCTATAATAACAAATATTCAATTAGATTAATGCATTCCAAGACACGATTATCTTCCAAATAAACGTGTGTACTATACGAATATTAAATGAAACACAAATCATCTGTTTGCTAACCAGAAATATTAACAACAATCATTTCGAGACTTGTTGCTTATACCCCAAAATTCATCATTCTTCAATTATACGTCAAATAAGAAACTCATTCATCTAAGTGAAAACTCCTATATATATATAAACCATTCATGATCCCAAATCCATGACATTCCAAATGTATTAAATCAAAAACCACCAACTTATCAGATTGGACAGTCGAGATTTAACTTCATTTAACAGAACAAATATTCGAGAATAAAGTCATTTAATCATAAGAATAGACACATTAAATTAACTCAATGTTTGCAAGAGAGAGGGATCTTTACTTACCTTAAGGTAGAGCTGAAACTGACGGCGGCGGCTAAGCGACACAAGCAAAAAACAGAAATCCTATATCGAACCTGTTTAAGAACAATGAAATTGATATTTGACCTAGCGAAAAGCACAACGCTAGCACAAACAATTATTTTACAAAGCTAAAAACCTGAATAAGGGTGATGAAGGAGGAATCTTACCAAAATGAGTCAAATCCGGGCTCAAGTAGGTGGGGGGAGGAAATCCTAGTTGCCCCTCTCGCAAACACATGCCCAAATGGAGCGGAAGAGGGCTGCCACCCACTTAGAGGAGAGGGGAAGAGGTGGCTGCCTTGGCTGAACAAAGAAGGAGAAGAGGATTTGCTGCTGGATGGGGAGGAGGAGAACCACTGCCAACGCCTTGGGGAGAATTTGCAGGAGGCTGCTGATCCATGGAGAGGAAAGGGGTTGTCGTCCAGATTAGGAGGAAGGGGTTGTCGACGGCCTGAGATGGAGGAGCAAGAGGAGGTGCCGACGTTGGCTTGCGGGAGTCGGCACAGGAGCATGAGCGGTGGGGGAGGAGGAATCAGGAGGCGCGACACTTGCGGGAAATGGGAGTCGCAAAGTGCCCTCCTGCCCTGGCCGAATAGAATTAATCGATCGGGAGAGAGGGGGGCTGGATGGGTCGGTTTAGGTTTAAGAAGAGAGCTTTAGGCAATTTACAATTATGCCACTCCAAATACTTAACCAAATTAAATCCCCCTTTTTATCAAATTTTTTTGAGAACCTGGATTGTTACATTCGGTGAAGCTTTCGATGTGTTACAAATTGACTTGTAACAACTTGGTATCAACTCCTCTCCCTCCACCTCTGCCAGCGTGCATCATTGTATTGGCTCTCCACTTTCCACTGCTCATCAAATCGATTCCTCTACAAACCAGAGAAGGAGGGCCTGTCTCTGAGCTCGATCCTTGTTGTAATTGAGCTTGAAGCCCGTCGACGAGCTCCTCTTGCTTCATTGACGTGCTCATGAAACCGGGAAAAAAGCTCTACAATTCGTACGTTCTTCTCCTAGTCCCAGAACCTTTATCAAACACCACAGAGCAAGTCGTGCAGCTAAACAGAACCCTCGTCAACCTTAAGCAAAAAGGTAGAAATTCGTCGACTCCGACTAGTGCCCTCATATCCTGTGCACATGTCCCGCATCTGCACCGGACGCCTCAGTCATCCAGTCACAGGGACCACATAACAGTTTGAGTTGCAAGAATCCTCAAGCTCACAGAACGTTTGTTTGAGGGCAAGCAAGTAACCCCAAGCTCATAGAACTTCAATACATATCCCCCACATAGAATGTTCGTTCAGGTCGCTATCATAGAACGTTTGTTCCCATAGCTCGTTCCAATCAATGAGAGTTGAAAGTTTTTAATTTCAAGGTAGCTACCAATCTAGAGGAGGGGGGGGGGGTGAATATGTTTTCTGGTTTATTATTATTATCTTGTACTTAATGTGTTATGAGTTAGTAGTTTTTAAGCTTTTAAGACAAAACACAAAGAAAACACAGAATTTACAGTGGTTCCTCAGATTATGGGTACATCCACTCTCCTCTCACCTTTCTAACTTCTTGTTACACCACAGATCCTTCAGGATCTCTCAGTCTCCTCCAAGACTTACAACTCAGGCACAAAGCCCTACCTCAGAGCAAAATTGCTCCTATAACTCAGTGATCAAATGATCACCTACTTCAGACTTGAATCCAAGTTCTACAGCTCAGGCTATGGAGGATAACCCTTACCTCAGAGAGAATGACTCTCCTACAGCTCAGACACAAGGCCCTACCTCAGATCCAAATCTGGATCCTACACTCAGATGCAAAGGTCCTACACTCAGAGAGTATGACTCTCCTACAGCTCAGGCAAAACTGCCCTACCTCAGGCTCAAAATCCCTACAGCTCAGATCCACACAGGATCCTACCTCAGACCCCAAGGTCCTACACCCAGATCTAGAACTGGATCCTACACTCAGGAAAATCTGCCCTACCTCAGGCACAAAGGCCTTATAACTCAAATCCAAAAGGATCCTACAGAAATGAAATTGATTTGTGTTAATCTGACACAAATATTTCTCTGTGTCTGCTTCCTGAGCTGAGTTATCTCAGCCCTAAATATCTTCACAGTAGCAGAAAGATGATCTTCAGTAAATAGCTGTCTCTGCTGGAAGTATCTCAGAAATATGTTTCTGAACTTGCTGTAGAAGATTGAAGACTTGACTGATCTTGAGTTCTTCAAACAGCTAACCTGAACCTGCAAAAAACTGAAGGCTCTTCTTCTCTTTCTTTATCAGAACAATATCTGAACTTGCTGTAGCATAAGAAATTGCTACAGCTATCTGGAATGAACTTTTAGTTCAGCTGAATCGACTTCAAGCTTTTAGCTCGACAGCAATGACGAGGAAGATGAAGTCCAGCCGCACTTTGTGAAAATAATGAAACCCTAAAAATTAAGTTCATCCTTCTAAAGCCGTCCCTTTTATCTTCCGCTGATTAACGGCTCCAAGAAGCAGCGGGGACCGCATGCAGTTGACAACTGCAACTTACTTTAACGGAAGAAGACGTACAATAGCGCACCGACGCTATTTGTCGTGTTCTGTAGCTTTCCCGCAAGTAATTTGAACTTGGTTGACTTTTGTTGACTTTGACTGACGTCATCAGTTATGAACTTAGCCAATTTCTCAGATCCACTCCAGGCGTTGAGTGTGTTGAGTGAATGACCTTCACTCAACGAATCTGGGCATAGAAAAATTCTCTGCACCATTAGGCGTTGAGAGCGTTGAGTGAACTGACTTCATTTAACGCCTCTGGACTTGCCCAAACTTTCTGCAATGTTAGGCGTTGAGTGTGTTGACATCACTCAATGCCCCTGGACTTAGCCGCAACAATCATTGTCTGCTTGGCGTTGAGAGCGTTGAGTGAAGCTTCATCACTCAACGCTTTTGTACTTAACTGCGCCTCTGGACTGCCTGCTGCTGAAGCATTGAGAGCGTTGAGTGAGCTGTCATCACTCAACTCCCTTGGACTTAGACATATTTTCTATCTATCTCTTTGAGCTTCAGCTTTATACGACGCTTCTTGCTTTGACGTTGAGTGAGCTGTCCTCACTCAACGATTATGGACAGCCAAATTTTCCCTTGACAGAACTTCACCTGCTTGAGCTTGTCTCAACGCTGCTTGGTATATGGCGTCGAGAGCTGTAACCACACGACGCCTGTGGACTTAGTTGAATATTGAACACGCCAATACCGAGGCTTTGACAGATTCAGCTAAGCTCGGCGATTCTTGATATATGGCGTTGAGTGAGCTGTAATCACTCAACACCTGTGGACTTAGCTGCAGAATAGCTTTGCTGACTGCATGGCTTTGACTGTCCACAACTTCATTCAGCGCTTTTGGGACCTGGCGTTGAGTGAACTGACTTCACTCAACGCCTGAGGACTTAGGCGATTTTCAGCCTATCCAACATCCTTTCTTACATCTGGCGTTGAATGAACTGGCTTCACTCAACGCTTGTGGACTTAGACAGATTTCTATCTCTCACTCTCTCCACATCTTTACTTTGTGACCACCTGTCACATCACTTGGAATACCTGTCCTATCAATGTTACAAGGACTAACCTGAATGCATGAGCTTGAACATACATCAAATACAACTTTGTGTATATCATTGACATGTTTGACTTCTACAAATTTGACTTCTACAAATTTGACTTCTACAAATCTGAGACATTGTGGGCAATGGACCCAACAGGAGCTCGAGCCTCACACTCCTCCATCGAGCCCTGCACTTACTTCCTACTGAGCTCTGCACTTTCTTCCATTGAGTAGAACACCTTTTTTGTCTTCAAACCATGCACACACACACGTCGTCATCATAGAACGTTTGTTCCTATAGCTCGTTCCAGTCAATGGGAGCTCGAGCCTCGCGCTCCTCCATCGAGCCCTGCACTTGCTTCCTACTAAGCTCTGCCCTTTCTTCCATTGGGTAGAACACCTTTACTGTCTTCAAACCAATGCGCACACAAAAGCACACACAAACACACACATAAGGTAAAACACATTTGGTGCAACATTCATCTTTTCAATTTTATCCTTCTTTATTACAAAATTTCCAATTTTTCATAAGTGAATTAATTTTTATGTTCTATTTAATTTTTAAAAAGTGTGTTTCTATTTTCTATTTGGCGTGACAAAAGCTTTTATAGGGATGATAAACAAAGGATATATTGTCGCACTGAGGCATGGGGGAACCCCATGCACGAGTGCTTGTGTGTATATATATACATGAAAAAAAAATATTTTAGTTAATTACTTATGTAATTAATTAATAATTGTTATTAAAAAATCTTTTTATTGTCACGAATCATCAAAAAGAGTCGTTGCGGCACGCGTATACCGCCAACTTCCTCTTCTCGTGAGTTGTGTTGCCCTGCAATTCGGGCATATTGTAGCACACAACGATTTCCTCCATTTCTCAACAACATGGAAAGCCCCATGAAACAATTCATGGAAATGATGAAAATGCTCATGACAAATCAAAGTTGCAGAACACGAACAATCCAATAGTAGCCAGTAACCTCTACCACCCATACACGTTGCTACCCTAATTAATACTCGACATATAGCTCAGATCATGTCAAATCAGAATTTCTAATTAATGACGGAAAGGAAGATCCATTGAGATGGATAACTAGATGCAAACAATCTTTTGGCCACCAACCAACACCAATAGTAGACCTGACATTCTTCTCTCTTAAGGGCAACTCAATTATTATTCGTAAATTTGCAGCTGGAAAATCTGCATGATCCTTGGAAAGGTTTTAAAAAGTTATGCAACATGCACTTCAATCCCCCCCTTCGACCTCTCTTAGTGGACTAATCTTTTTTTGACAAACAGGTTCTGTCAACAATTATCTTGAAAGGATTCAGGTTTTCCTAGACCACTTCGATCCAACTAGACAAGCAGGTCGCAATCTTCACGACAGGACGAATGATTGAGAATTTATGTTGAGTTTGAAAATTCATTTAACTTACTATGAGTTTGACTAGGGTTTGTGAACGTCAATTACACATGGATCAAGGCGATTACTTCACAACAAAGTTAAGGGAAATCGATCGGGTAGACTTGAGAGTAGTCAACCTCCACAAGTATAGCGCCTGTCACACGCAAAGATAGTCGAACGTCTATCAAAAAGGTTATAATTGAGATGCCTATGCATAAGGGCATCATTGTAAATGGTTTTCAGATTAAATATAGATTAATCTGACAATGATGAAAATACATAAACTGGCAGAGGATGTTAAGTCCCTCTCTGAGCTTCAGGATGAGCTCATTTTGGCTAAAGGGAGTGATGTTATGGGCCATCACACAGTTATCATTAGAGGGTTGTTTATGCTATGAGTCATTGCAGTCATCGCGATTATTTATCACTGTAGATCTTTTATATTTTCTCTAGAATTAATTAATGTGTTAGTTGATAGTTGGTCATTACGAGTTATTAGTTAATCATTAAGAGTCTGATGGTGCCATGTAAACTTATTTAATGGCATGAGATGTTTGGATGAAGTAAGCAAGATGTATTTTTTAAACTCTTGAGATTTTTGTAGCTCTCTTCTCCTGTGCAAACTCTGCCTAGGAAGCTGCGTTCAGCTCCGTAGTATCACCACCACCGCCATCTCCAACACTGTCATCTTCTCCTCCGGCGAAGCTTCTGACATGTTATGGATTGGCCTGTAACAAACTCGACTGCTTCCTAGATTTGTGGGCAGAGTCTGCATTAACACTTGCAGGTCATCAACATTGTCTTCATCTCAACTTCATATGCGTCATGGATCAATGTTGAAGATAAGAATCTGAGATTGAAGAAGCAATGTCGGGGGAAGGAAGCCACCTTCTGTCAACAACATTTCTGAGCAGGTCAAAAAAGAAGAAGAGCTGGTCGAAGAAGAAGCACAACCTCTCTCTAATATCATATAATGAAATAAACAAAAAGAATGCGATCTCAATTGATCTAACATGACTAGATAGATTTGTGTGGCGACTAACTAGGAAACACACTAAAGTTTAAATTTCTATGTATAAGTAAATATAAACTCATAATTATTCATCAAAATATAACCTTTTGATAAAAAATTATAGCCACAAATCTCCATAACTTTGAGTACTAGTTGCTGCAGATGTTTAGTTCCCAAATGAATATAACTAGCAATTAAAAAAATAATAGAATGTCACATAAGAGATCTGTCTTAGATTCTTGTGTCATAAATAAAATGGCTAGTAAACTTTATGATTTTAAAATTTAAATTTAAACATATGTTCATCTTGTATTTTTAACATAAAACACCTACAAATGTTTATCTAGTTATGTTCTACTTCGTATTTGTGGTTTAGATCCAATACCAGTGCAAATTTTCACGTGTTTACTAGTGGAATTTGTTGCGTTTTGCTAGGGTGTCGGGCTGTGAAGTGAGGAAGGAGGGTGGAGTTGCGTTCCAAAAGTGGGATTTTGAGAGAATTAGATCTCTCGCCCAACCCACAAGGCCCATTTATTTCCTTACAGTAAATAATCATAACTGTCCCATTTAAGATAAATGCTTACAAAGGGAATTAAAGACATCAACATAAAATGAAATTAAAGATTAATAATAAAAAAGGATGTCACTATGACAATGAGCCAAGCCCACTCTAGTCATCACATCATCCTGATTTGCATGCGTATTTCTTTGGTCTAGTTGGCATGCATGCACATATCAATACTCCTTGAAAATCAACCTTGACTACCAGGTCAAGTGCTAGTATTAACAATCCAACCTATGAAGCTGTGCTAGTATCATACCACACAAATGTTTCAAAATCAGCCATGATAATTCTTTATTTGGACATTGGTGGGTAGTAGAGTAAAGTTGTTTGCAACAATAATTGCGTCTTACGTCATCGACGAAGGTACTTTTGATGGTATGAAGCATTGGGATTGTGGTGGTGATTTTGCAGAGGTATGGTCGGATGGGTGGACGATTTGGTAAAGGATGAAAATGTGTTGGTTGGGCTTCAGGCGGTGTGTTGTGTAAATTTGGAGGTGGAAAATTGGATATATTGGAGAAATGTCATTATAATGGATTTTGTGGAGCCAGGTGATATTAGGGTTGATTTGAGTCCTCCAGGTTGTGGAACTCTGCTTGAAGGAACACACTCCATTGCATTGGCCAGGGTATTGGGGTCATGCTTGCGGCAGAGACTGCAAATGTGTGTCTATAGGCCATGAAGGAAGCATATAGTGAGCAATAGTGAGCTCCACAACATGGTGACAATCTCAATGAAATCGTCGATGTGAGTATTTACTCACTCAGATTGGTGGACTAGCGGAGGCATATGAACGTTCTCTCATATTGGTATGTGTCGTGCCAGAGGATATGTATTCAAAATTTTTTATGATTAGTATGGGTTTGTTTAATGTGTCCTACGAATCTAATTGAGAGAGAAACCTTATTGATCGCAAACAAGGATTCATTATTTTCCGACTTTATTTTGCAGTTCAAAAAGGCTGCTCGTCATGAGCAATCCAACCTATGTTGTCACTGTATTCAAACATTGGGATGTATGGCGGCGATTATGGCTTGAATTGTGACTGAAGGTGCACTTTAGTAAGGGGTGGACTCGGTGATACTGCCGGAAGGGGCATGTCGACAGAAGGAAGATCTGCTTTCGCAGGATCAACAGTGGTAATTAGGCAACTTATTAAGAGAACATTATTATCCCACTTAACGATTTAGGTCAAAGTCGGTTACAAAAGGCGTCAGAATTGGAGCGAGACAAATTTCAGGGTTGTAGGAGTTCACTAGAGTGGAGTGGATAGAAATGTGCACACATATCAACCAACCAAGAAAGCTCACAAATGACTTCAGAAGATGTGGCACTACAGCGGGCGCAACATGCAACCATAGTAACATCTTTTTATGACTACTTTTTTTTTCTTTCATTCTTAGTTGTCTTTAAATTCCCTTTTAAACCTCTACATGCAAATGCATGTTTGAAGATGGTGAATATCATATTTAGTTCATGTTGGTTTGAGATTGAAATATCGGTATGGAATTGCGGAGATATTTCGGGGTCACTTTAAGTTATGGTGTGTGTGTGTGGAAAGATATGTAATTTTAACTTCTAACTTAAAGTGTATACATGTTGTAAATGTCAAAGTATTCCCAAGTCCTAACAATAACAAATAACAAATCAAACTATTTTTAACAAATACAATTAACAAAATAAAGCATTCATAACAATGACAATTTACAAATACGACAACACTAAATTATACAGATTCTTAATGCATGCTTTATTTTCTATCTAATTTTTAAAGGTTCAATGTTCTTGATTGTTCTCGTAATCATCAAACAATATTTTTCTCACGATATGTCTTTAAATGTCTTCTATATATTGGAAAATATCCCATCAACCAGAATACAAAATGATATTTTCCTCGTAGACGATGATGATGTCATGACTTTCCTCTCCCTAACCCGATTTATTGGTGGACATGTTGGATGGCATATACTACACAATGTATAAAAAGTAGGTTGTAATGGAGAAATGTTGCAAACGCGGATACGCCTTGTCGTAACAACAAGTATGCTTATTTTGTCATAATGATATAGATAAGCCTTGCGACTTAGGTGAGAGATCTAGTTCTCTCGTGATCCCATTTTCGGAACCCTGCTTCACTTTCTCCTTCACTCACTTCACAGGTCGATACTCTAGCAAAATGTAGCATTAATGACATCAACCCTACCCAGGATATTGAGCTGCAAAGTGGGGCAAGGAAAATGTAGCGTGGGGTTCCAAGAAGGGGATTTCAAGAGAACTAGATCCGCTGACAAGCCTTGCTGCTAAACCGCAAGGCTTTTCTACTTCATTAGGGCAAAATAAGCTTAACTAGTCTATTACAACCCTACCTCTTATATAAGAGACTAATAATAAAAAGGATGTTGCTATGGACACGAACATGGCCCGCTCCAGTCATCCGTCTTGCTGAGTGATCCATGCATTCGCTTGATCAGGTTAATGTGCGTTAACATATCAATATTTTTGTGATTATGTCGTTGCATGTGGCATACATGTATTGTATTCATTATTAGTCTCTTTGAAAATTTATGTTTAACTTTTTTACCATCAGTTTGTTTATTAACTCTTGTTTATCTTCTTAGGTATGGCTCCGAGAAAGAACAAGTAGGTGCGATGTTGTGCAAGAAACTTAAAGCCCTAGGTTGGAGGGTTGCTCACATAGCTGTTGTTGGTAATGATGTAAGACCGCATACATTTTCCAACTATCTATTCAAAATTCTGGTTTGTGTCAATTATTTCATTAGCTTGAACATCCTATGAACACAGACATTTCATGCATAATCATATTACCGATGTCCCGTTTGACTTTCCTTTAATATAATAACTTCATGATCCATATTTATTTCCATTTGGGCAAGCCTTCAGACATTTAGCAGGTAGAAAGTCTACCACAGATGAACAAATTAATCTTTAGATACGCACACATTTATTTATGTTTTTTTTCTTAGTGGCATTGTGGTCATACTGAGGAAGAAAAACTTGTTCAATATGTTCTTCCCAAGATAACAAGTATAATACAAGAGATCAAACACACCTACGAACTTTGCGGGATTGAATATGAATATTTGAAATCTACACTCTTCAATTTGGAGTATATATCAATTATGCCCAACTTGATACATATACATAGAAGATTGTGGAAATGGGTTTGGTGATTTGTCAGTAAATTCTCTACCTAAAGTAACAAAATGAGTGTATATTTGTCGGCTAAGATCTTCCTTTATGATGAAATGTCAACCCACTTTTGTATGTTTAGTTGACTCAAGATAGAGTTTCTTAGAGAAGACATGGGGATGCTAACTAGTGGGATCAAACCCTTACGACGGCTTGAAGGATCAATGCGAGCTACTAGCACTATCAAGATTTTGGTCGATTAGACAATTAGATTATATAATTGTATAAGGCCTCGTTTGTTTCCGCTGATAAACTTCAACGCGACAGGTAAAAATCCGCGTTTAGCTTGATGCTGTCGTTGGGGGGGGGGGTGGGGATTTGGAATACTCTGTGTATAAAATAATCCATCGCTAGGTAAAAATCGAGACAGAGTGGAGAGCTCCGGTTGGAACGACGCATCTTTGTCTTGCTTTCTCGCTCTCGGCCGATCCCGTATTCTCCTCATCGTGGTCTTCTATAGGTAGTTCTTCCTCCTTTGACCCTTTGACTGCCCATCGTCTTCCTCCGCTCTTCTCATTCTCGACATCTCATTCTCGTCGCTGGTTCAGATCTTCCAAAAAATGGGCTGGTTCCGTCATCTGTCCCGAGGGAAGTTGAGAGTTGAATAAAAAAGAAATGTTGCACGAGCTGTTGCTTGCCCTGGTCAGTTATACTAGAGATTTTGTGATCGACGGCCCGCCTGAAACCCTATCCGAATCCCCTGTTCTTATTTCTGACTTCCCCGTCGTACCCACTTTCAAGCTAGCGTCGGATCTCTCCTTCATCTAGACATCCAAAAGGTATGCTAAACCCTAGAGAATCTCTCTTGACGTTCATAAGTATGTGACTGATTGGCATTTCAAATTGTATTCATGGGTTCAAAAGGGAGCAATCTTTGATGAGAAAATGAATTGAGAATTAAAAAGAGAGAATTGGTAAACTCAAGGTCTAATTATGGATTGCTGAAGCAAATTCCATATTCCTTTTCTTACATTCTGATGGGAGTTCGATTTTAAATAGAAATGAAATGAATTGAAAAAAAGATGGATGTATATATTGCATTATACTTTTACATCGTCGTCATCGCTGTATATGTTGCACAGTTGGTTTTCTAAAAAAAATTTATTCCAAATTTCCTTAACACCTAGAAATAGGAAACAAGACAATAAGAAAATCATCAAAATTTCCAATGATTTCAATATGCTTGATGTATGGATGCTATTGACTTGAATGGAAAAAAGAGTGGATGCCATTGTAGAGGAAGTTTATACTAATGCAGAGAAGCAGTCCAAACCATCTCCTATGATGAATGATAAAGTATAGAAGGCATTTAAATCGAAGCAGATATAATGAATTGAGTTCTTGATTTTTTTTTTGTTGCAAAACTCCATTTTAAACAAACAGTTTTTATGCACTTTTTTTTCGAACAGCTCTGCAAACTCCATTTTACACAAACAGATTTTTGCTACAAACTCCATTTCTAACAACTCCTTTTGGATCAACAATATTCGAAACAAACAAAGCCTAAATCAATTCACATTCACCTTAGAGATTTCATTGTAAGCAATTTGGATTTAGCCAAATACTAATGAAAGTGATGTTAAAAATTATAGGTGAATCCATGAACACACAACATCAATTAATAATTGGTAAAACAAATAATTAACCCAATCCACTAATCATAAAGATAATCCAACATAATGAAAAAAAAATAAACTCACCTAATCGTGGGTAAATATGGGCTTTGAATCTGAAAGGAGTGACGATCGGTGGCGGAGGCAAATCAACAGTGGAATGATGATGACTCACTCCCAAAACTAGAAGGGGGGACTATGGCTTTGGTTGGAGGAGGTGTAGAGTGCTGCTGGAAGGCTGTAGACAAACTGAGGGTAGGGAGGAGAGGTCAGCAAGAGTAATGAAGGAGTCGGGACAATCAAATATGTAGGAGGAAGTGTGGAGAGGGACTGGGGGCATCGACTCAGGGAGTCAGGGGCTAGTAGGGTGGTAGACTGGAAGAAGGTCGACTAGAGAGGGGAATTGTGTAAGGGAGACGAATGGTTGGAAATGGACTGGTGTCGGGTGAATGATCAACCGAGGATTGGTGAGTGTGGTAGATGGTCGGTGTGGGAGTAGGCAATGCTCTAAATATCTGATGTCAACGACATATCAGATTGAGTTTTTAAATGTCGGATGTCAGAAGTCGGAGATATTTAAAATATCAGATTTCTTTATCTTATAATAACAATTTTATTTTTGTGTATACTAACTATAATTATATATTCTAAAAATAAAAAAAAATTAATATAAAAAATAGACAAAGAATGAGTCATGTACATTTCAAAATAAATTTGAATAGTATCAAAGATAAAATATTATTAATAAATATAAAATGATACATTGTAAAATATATTTAATATTATACAATAATTTTATATTGATAACAATAAGTTTATTACAAAAAAAAGATTTAAAAATTAAATATCTTTGATTGATTAGAAGTTTTTCCAAACTTATCGATTTATATTAAAAACATACAAATAATCAACTAATAAATGTTTTAAACATTTTCACATTTTTTATAATATGAAATGAAAAAAATGTGTGAAATAATTATAAAAAATTGGTTATAAGAATAAAATGTTAGAAAATTGAAACAACGAGTCTAATTGATTTAAACATGCATAATATAATACATATAAGTGATTTAAACATAAATTGCTAGTCTGCTAATATAATATAAAATAAATTTGCGGATGATATATTTAAAAGCCGTGTCGGCCGTTATATCGGAGAAAATCGGATATGTCATCCTATATTTTATAAAAGGACAATCTTTTTTAGAAGAAAACATATCGTTTTTCCCCCAAAAATGACATGTTGGGAGACATGTCAGACATGTTGGAGGACATTTAAAACAGTGGAAGTAGGGAAGTCTGGAGATGTCTGATTGTAGGGGAGGAAAAAATGACGGGGAGGAGTTATTCTTTCATCGTGGAAAATATGAGTCAGAGTCGCACCGGGACGATTGGCTTCATATCGAGGATCGAAGGAGGTGGTTGCCTATTCTTCTTTAATGCCTTGTAGATAGGGTTTAAGTGAGTTTATATAATAAGAGCTAGTGCAACCATCATCGTGAACGATATAGATTGACGGGTTATGTATGACCTTAATAAGCCGTAATGGCTTAATAAATATTGAAAAATACATATAATATAAAAACGTCGCTCCAACCGCGACCATATACTCGAATTGTCTATACGGCAATGCTACATGCAACTACAATGTGAATGAACCCTCCTAAGCACCAAATAGAGAAAAATCTCTGATGTGCGGTGGAGATCCCCATTAACTCCCGACGACATAAAATCATTCATCCTTGATGAATGACAATGATCATATTGTTGACGTAAGCACGAGAAGAGTCGATCTAGCTCCATGCGTATGATCCAAGTATTATATGTAAAAGCGATTCCTCTCCAACTAACCAAGTATTTTGTGGTCAGTCCCTTTGAAGAGTGCGCCTTCCGGTCAACAATTTGTTGATGCCCTTAAGCGAACCGTGAAGTCCAACGGGTGTTGTAGGTTCCGAGTAGGGAATGTGGGGTGGGGGTATCATAGGTGAATACTCCTGCAACTGCGCAATGGTGTCAGAGTTGAAGGTGGTAGCAGGTGGCTGAGGCTGAGTGGGCGTGGTAGGTGGTGGGTCCATATAGCTAAGTGGCTCAAAATATGGAGTTGAATCCCCAACAATGAATATAACCATGGCCTTCCAGATCTTTGCCGACTCTTTTCTTTGTCCACAACACTTTTCGGCCTCTCACATCCACTCTCCGCAACTTCCCTTCCAGGCCTTTCGCTCGAGATTTCCTCATCTTGGTTGCTAGTCGCAACTCCTTCCATCGTCTCATCAAAGATTTCTCCTTCCAGTCTGCTAGTAAGTTTTCTTGTATAGGCCGCTAGCTTCTTACCCCTTCCAGTCGCAACTCCTTCCAGTCCGCTAGCATGTCACCCCCTTGGAGCCACAAGTAACCATGATCGCTGAAGATTACTACCGTGATATTGGATGAGACAAATTACCTTGAATAGTCTAAGGAAGCTCAACATGTTATCCACAATCACCAATTGTACAGACATATTTATGGAACCGTTGCTGAACCACTACAGACCAACCCCTCATAGAGAAGATGGGATACAAATAATTCTTTGGTTGTCTCATTGTTATTCTATTATATGCCCTCCTGATATACCCAATGTTATAAATATCGGATGTCGACAACATGTCGTATTGAGATTTAAATATTGAACATCAGAAGTCGAAGACATGTCGGAGATATTTTAAATATCGGTTTTTCATATCTCGTCAATAAAAAAATTTATGTATACTAAGTATAATTATATGTTCTAAAATTAAAAATTAGCATAACGAACACTTAGTCATATATATCCAAAAATAAATTCAAAGAGTATCTAAAATAAATATTAGTAATGCACCACGATTACTATTAACAAGTACAAATAGGTACATTCTAAAATATATTTATTAATATATAATATATTTAGAAAATATTAAGTCCTAGAGCAAATACAAAATTTTAAATGCTAAATATTATTCATTGATTGTAAGTCTTTTATTTTTTCATACTTAACAAATATCTTAAAAACTAAAAAAGTAATCAATTATATATGTTGAAAATTTAATACTTTTGTAATACAGAATAAGTAAGATATAGTTAGTGTTAGACACATTAGTCCCATATCGTGTATTCTGGTTATACGTTGTTCTCTACTTAATATATATCCCCCTTGGACCTCTATTGGAGGTACCAAATCATTCCAATGCGGCGTAACATGGTATCAGAGGGAGTTTAGGGCATCCTCGCACGATCCCACTTCGCTTGATCCCGTCGCGGTCCCGCTTCGCTCGATCCCGTCACCGACCCGCTTCGCCGAATCCGCTCGCCCTGTATCGACGATCCCGTCGTCGAATCCGCTTCGCCTCGCCGACGATCCCGATCCCGCCTGTCGCGCCTCACCTCGCCAACAATCTGGATCCCTCCTGTCGCGCCTCACATAGCCGACGATCCCGATATCTGATTTCTCCCGATATCTGATGGCTTCCTGCTCTGGGCTTCTTGTTCGCTGATGCTCCCTCAGTCAACCTAGATGCTGCGGGTTCCTCTATGTCGCTGATTTCTGTCATCGACCAGCGCCCCTTCTTCCTTCGCCGTTGATCTTGGTCATGGGTTCCTCAGTTACGAGCAACACTCCGACGACCGTTCCCTCCGGGGATTCTACTAATACCTTTCCTCCTAATGCGAGGCTTGCTACTACTATCCTTACCTCCTCCAACTTCCAACTATGGAAAAAGGGGGTTACTATGTCCCTATCGGGTATCCGACGTACGCACCACCTTACCCGTCTACTCATGTCTGTTATTCAACTTCAGAGTATGAAGATTGGTACAGTGATGATTGCCGCATCTTTGCTCTTCTCCTGAGCTCCATGGATCCATCCGTTCAGCAAATGTGCAAGAATTGTGACAACACTAAGGAACTATGAGATACTCTGCATATGATGTTCTCTCAGGCGAACAATCTCTCTTGTCTTGGTGAACTCTTTCCCAAGATGGCTGAGCTGAGACAAGGGGCGCGCCCTGTCACCGAGTACTTTGCGAAATGGAAGGCTCTTGCTGATGAAATCTTGGACATTTGGGAAATCCCCTCTACTAGGGAAGAGCATCAGGCTCAACGTGAGCATCTTGTACTTCTGTGGCTTCTAAATGGACTTGATCCAAACTTCTTTACAACGAAGACTGAAATGCCAGCGAGTCCTTCTACCCTGCAAACTGCTAGTGTGTACCATCGTCTGACTAAAGCCGATTCAACATGTACTCCATCTGCTTTACATATTTCCTCCGGAGAATCAATGGCTCTTGCTTCTCGGGGTGGAAGAGGAACTAGTCGAGGGGGGCGCTCTGGTCGTGGTCGTGATGCCGACACGAGACATTGTACCCATTGCGGGCGTCAGGGCCACACAAAGGATACATGTTGGGTGGTTCATGGGAAGCCAGACTGGACCTCCAAACCTCCTCCATCTCGCTCTGCGCACTTGGTCGACTCTACTTCTACATCTCCGAATCCGAGAACTGTGGAAATATCTGAGGATGAGTATCATCGCTTGCAAGCCCTCTAGATTGACTCTCCGACTCATCGTGCTGCTGTGATCCAAACCATTCAGCCTCATATTCAGCCTGTTTGCACCTCACAGCGTCCAGTCCAGTGGTTGGCAGATTCTGGTGCTTCTGATCACCTGACGAGTACCTCAGGTATCTTACACTCATACAAATCTCATAGTGGGTCTTCAATTACAGTTGCAGATGGATCAACTGTACCTATTGTCGGGTTTGGTAGCTGTAATGTGACACCTGACATGACTCTATCCTCAGTTGCTCATGTCCCTCAGTCGGCTTTCAACTTATTGTCAATTAGTAAGCTTACTCGTGATTTAAATTGTATTGCTACCTTCACATCTTCTGGTTGCATTTTTCAGGAACAGTCGACGCGCCGTATTATTGGTAGAGGAAAGTTGCGTGGTGGCGTCTATGTTCTGGACGAAGTCTCACATCTTGCTTGTTCTGCTGCCTCCACCAAATTATGGGATCTTCACTACCATCATGGTCATCCGTCTATGCAGGTCATGCGTCGTTTATATCCTGAGTTTGGGAAGGTTTCCCATCTCAGTTGTGAGTCTTGTTTGTTTGCTAAACTCCACAGAGTTAGCTATGTTTCTCGTCTTGATGTTCGTGCTTCTGCACCTTTTGATTTACTTCATTCTGATGTTTGGGGACCGTGTCCCGTCCTTATATTGTTAGGACACAAATATTATGTTACGTTTATTGATGATTTCTCTCGAATGACTTGAGTGTACTTAATGAAAAACCGTTCTGAGCTGCCATCAATTTTTCAAAACCTATGGAATGAAATCTTTACTCAATTCTCAGTTCGTCTTAAGTATCTTCGAACTGATAATGGTCGGGAATACCTATCTCAGTTTATGTCTAACTTTCTCTCTGACAAAGGTATCCTTCATCAAAGCAGCTGTCCTGATACCCCCAACAAAATGGTGTTGCCGAAAGGAAAAATCGACTCCTCCTCGTGGTCACCCGGGACATTCTTCACCATAGGATCGTACCCAAACACTTCTGGGGCGATGCAGTTCTTACCGCTGCACACCTCATTAATCATCTTTCCACTCATATCCTTGAGGGGGAGACACCCTACCATACTCTTTACCCAGACCTTGCAGGTTCCCTTCTACCTTTGATGGTCTTTGGGTGTGTTTGCTTTGTTAAGGATGCTCGTCCCTCTGTCTCGAAACTTGATCCTCGCTATTTGAAATGTATTTTTCTTGGCTATTCTCAGACTACTAAAGGATATCAGTGTTATTCTCCTGATCTCCACAAATACATTATCTCATCGGATGTTCTCTTCCGAGAATCGGACCCTTACCTTTCTAGTGGATCACCATGTCCTGACCCATCTCTTGATGCCATCTTGGTCCCGCGTCCTGCAATCCTCTCTTCGACCGACCTCCTGTGTCCGCTTTGGGGGTAAGTTTACTCTCGACGCTCTTCTGATAGTACATTAGTGATACCACCTCAGCCTACCTCTCCCACCAATGATATGCCGATTGTTCCTACGGAATCACCTGCTAGCGTGCCTGCTGCTCTCATGCCAGTCAGCCCAGATCTCCCAATTGCTGTCCAGAAAGGAAGTCGGACTTGTCGGGATAAACCACTATATGTTAGCTCTTACCAAGGATTGTCAGCCTCTCATACTGCCCTGCACTCCACTCTGGATCAATACCGTCTCCCCTCTACCGTTGCGGAGGCCAAAGCTCATCCTGGCTGGTTGACTGCTATGCACGATGAATTGACAGCTCTTCAACTTAACAACACTTGGGACTTGGTCTCCTTACCTACTGACAAGCGGGCTATTGGATGCAAATTGATCTATTCTATCAAAGTCAATGCGGATGGTTCCCTCGATTACTTGAAGGCCCGCTTGATTGTCAAAGGCCATGCTCAGACTTATGCAGTGGATTATGATGAAACATTTGCCCCCGTTGCTAAGATGTCCTCTATCCGCATCCTGCTCTCTCATGCAGCCTCTCACTAGTGGCCCTTGTACCAGTTGGACATCAAGAATGCATTTCTTCATGGATCCTTAGATGAAGAGGTGTATATGGAACAACCACCTGAGTTCGTTGCTGAGGGGGAGCGTAACAAGGTATGTCATCTTCGGAAGTCGTTATATAGATTAAAGCAATCCCCTCGAGCATGGTTTGCTCGTTTCCGATCTATGGTCACTCAATTTGGGCTTACCAAGAGTACAAAAGACTCGTCTCTCTTTTATCAGAAATCTTCGGCTGGTACTGTTGTTCTAGTGGTTTATGTCGATGATATTGTTATCACAGGAAATAATTCTGAAGGGATAACAAATCTCAAGGCATTCCTACACTCCAACTTCCAGACAAAAGATTTGGGCCTATTACGGTACTTCCTAGGGATTGAAGTTGCTAATTATGATGATTTCCTCTTTATTTGTCAACGCAAATATGCTCTCGATCTTCTATCCGACCTTGGAATGTCTAACTGTAGCCCTATGGACTCTCCAATTGAACCAGGGGAAATAGGTCTCCATGTCGAAAGCAAACCATTTGATTCACCAGAGAAGTACTGTAGAATAGTTGGAAAACCGAACTACCTTACCATGACTCGTCCTGTCATTGCTTGTGCTGTAAGTAAGGTCAGTCAGTTCATGGCTGCTTGTGCTGTAAGTACGGTCGTCCTGACATTGCTTGTGCTCTCATTGGGAATCTGTTCTCCGGATCATCAGGTACATAAAGAAAGATCCTGGGCTCGGGATATCATACAAGATTCGAGGCCATTCTAATTTAGAGGCATACTGTGACTCTGACTTGGCAGGCTGCTTAGCCACTCTAAAGTCAACCACGAGATTTACTATCTTTATGGGTGGAAATCTCGTCTCCTGGAAGAGCAAGAAACAGACCACAGTTGCTAGATCTAGTGCTGAGGCGGAATATCAGGCTATGTCCTACTCTGTTGCCGAGATCATGTGGGTTAGACAGATTATTGATGAAATCGGGTACCCTGTTCAAGATCCCACTCCTCTATGGTGTGATAATCAGGCTGCGATATAGATAGCCGCTAATCCTGTGTTTCATGAACGTACAAAACACATAGAGGTCGACTGCCATTTTGTAAGGGAGAAATATGACGAATGCCTTATTTCTCTAAGTCATGTGAAGACCCAAGGTCAGGTTGCAGACATTCTTACCAAGGGAGTTACGAGGGTCAGAATGAACTTTATATGTAACAAGTTAGGTCTAGGAAGTTCCCACGACCCAACTTGAGGGGGAGTGTTAGACACATTAGTCCCATATCGTGTATTCTGGTTATACGTTGTTCTCTACTTAATATATATATCCCCCTTGGACCACTATTGGAGGTACCAAATCATTCCAATGCGGCGTAACAGTTAGCAATAATTAAAACTTTTAATTATAAGAATAACACATTAAAAAGAATGAAATATTATTTCCAATTGATATAATCATATATAATATAATACATATAGAGCTGTCAAGGTTCCGGTTCGGTTCCGGTTCTACTAAAACCATGAACCGAACCGCTAAGGTAACGGTTCTTCAAGTTAGAACCAAAACCTTATTTGGTTTGACCGGTTCCGGTTCCGGTTCCGGTTCCATCATAATTTTTGGAACCGTCGCGTCAACCGTTCCGGTTACGGTTTAATAAGAACCAAAACCAAACCGGTCACTAACGGTTCGGTCCGGTTCTATGCGGTTCGGTCCGGTTCCAATTAAAACTAAAACCAAATTTGACAGAATGAAATAAAAGCGGTCTGCAAAAAACTCAAAACACCTTAAAAATAGAAATAATTAAGTTGCACACTCCTCGACGGTCTCTTGCACGATCGGTGGGCTAGTATATGTCGTCTTCCTACGCGTGTAGACTTGCTACAACGTCTAGGTTGCTTGTGCGCGTCTCGTCGACATGCTTCTATGTGGTTCGGTTCGGTTCAAATGGGTTCCAACTAAAACAAAATCAAACTTGACGGAATGAAATAAAAGCGGTATGCAAATAGTAAAACTCAAAACAACAACGAAATAAAAATAATTAAGTTGCGCACTCCTCGTCGGTCTCTTCCACGATCTGTGGGCTAGTATCTGTCGCCTTCCTACGTGTAAAAACTTGCCACAACGCCTAGTCGGCTTGCGCGCATCTCGCCAGCTTGCGCAACCGTAATAATCGGCTACAATTAGTTGTGTCTTTCATGATTACTATTTAATAGTAATTATATACCTTCTATATTCTTAAAATAAAATATTTCAGAAAAATATAGAAGTAAAATTGAAAATACATTATATAACTGTATAAAAATCAAAACTGTACTGTAAAAACCGACTTCAAACCGCACCAATGTCAAACCATATCACACGGTTTTAGTGCGGTTTGTTCAGTCCAAAACCGACCCATTTTGGTGTGATTACAGTTTGGGTCCAAAATGCATCAGTTTTATCCCTGATAGTTAGTATAAATATTATAGATGGATTATAAAATTATAACAATATTATAATAAAATTAATAATAATAAACGGGTTGCGGTTCGGTTCTACTTCGGTCCGGTTCGGATCGGGTCCAAAAATCTTGAAACCGCTTGAGACTTGTATGTTGTGGTTCCGGTCCGGATAATAAAATGTAAGAACCACACCCGAACCAAAGTTGTTCACGGTTCCAAAATTCAAACCAGAACCCGAATAATTTGCAAACGGTTCGGTCCGGTTCTTTGCGGTTCCGATTTGGTTTACGATTTTCGGTTTTAAGTGACAGCTCTAAATACATATAAGTGATTTAAACATATAATGGTACCATAGTATAAAATAAAATAGCAGATGATATTCTCAAAAGTCGTGCCGGGTGATATTTCGAAACAAATTGGATGTATCAGCCTATATTTTACAAAAGGATATAGTTTATTATATTATAAAAAATGTCATTTTGCACTGACGAATGACATGTCGGCAGACATGTTGGACATGTCAAATGACATTTTAAAAAATTGACATACCGCAGTTATATGCTCATGGATTCTGCTCATGAAATTTGGACGCGAGCCCGTGAGATTTACTCGTAGATTGGTAGCTCGATGTAGATGTATGAGCTCACCCGCCGTGCTTTGGAGCTGAAACAATGATTTTTCATATCGACCTATTATTATGAATTTGAACGACTCCATCAAGAACTGGATTACTTCATTACTTTTATTCTGGCGTGCACTGCGGATGTCGTCAACCTTCAGAAGGACAGGCTTCTTTCAGGTTCATGTCTTTCTTATAGGTCTCAGCATGAAGTTCAATATTGTTCTCTTACACGTTATTATTGTGAGCCTCCATCTTCTCTTTGGGAGCATTCAACGTGACCCTAAGTGATGAGAATCGTCGCCGCTCTATTGGTTCCACCAATCAGACAAATCACTCTGCTTTTACTGGGATTGGCCATGGCCCACCCAATCACACTCCTCGTATGTTTGGCCATTGCAGGAGGAAAGACCATACTAAGGAGACCTGATATCGTTTGCATCCCCATCTTGCCTCCCTGGTCAAGGGACGAGGGTAGTGGTCGAAATAGTAATCGTGGTGGTGATCGACAGTCAGGTGCTTGGTCATAGTACTCTACCCATGCCAGTGAAGTTTATGAGGATATTCTACCCTCAGAGGTTTTTTTTGTTGAGGTGTTGGATGCATTTCACGACATGTTATGTTATCACTCCGATTTTGCGAACATTGATTCTACCGATGCGTTTTCCACATCAGGTATCTGAAGTGCCTATGTTACGTCTACATCTCGATCGAAGTGGATCATAGATTCTGGGGCCATCGATCATATGACCAGATTTTCATCAGGTTTTTCCTCCACTATTTTCTCAGGTCGCGATGAAATAATTTCGGCTAATGACTCTCGTTCCTTTTTTTTTTTGAAAAATTGCATATGCATTTAACAAAGAGAAGTACAACGTTAAGCTATTACATCATGCCATCCAAATCAGATTGTACAAGTTCAACAAACTTTGACGAAGATCCAATAATATTAGACCGCATAAAATCCTACTGCATAACAAACCGAGCACAGATGTCAGCGATCCTATTCGCCTCTCGGCACGCATGCTGAAATCGAAGCTGGGGAAAGCAGCTGAGGAAGGAGAAGTCCTCCTCACCATCATCGGTCGCACCATAACCTCCACGTCTCAGGCTCTCAGCACAACCATCAATCAAGTTATTGCAATCTCCCTCCACAATGGCCCCACGGATATCAAACAAAGATTGCTCAACAAAAGGCTTCACGGGCAGGAGAGCCGCCAACTCTATCCCACCCGGATCCCAATGCAAGATCGGGGAGCCGGTCGCAAGCACAATCTCCCCCAAGTCATTGTGGGCCACTAGACCAAGCCCTACGCCAAAATAAGGACCAAGAGCACCATCCACATTAAACTTTATCCATCCAGGGGGCACCAAGAAGGAGGTTGCGACAGCCTCTGAGACTGGGTAGGGCCCCAGTGTCCCTGAATGGAGATGTTCTCCATAGTCTCCGCCATGATCGTAAACATAGCCACCTCCTCATGATGGACCTTAGCATTACGCCCACACCAAGCCTGATACACAGTATAACAAAATATACGCACTCGACCGATCTCGTGAACCGTGGCAGAGGAGAGAACATCCTTTATTGGTGGCAGAGGAGAGACCATCCTTTATTGCTGGCAGGGGAATAATTCCTTGTTCTTTTGTCCTCTCGCTCTCCTGTATTACATTTACCATCTTTTCCTTATAATCTTTTGGCCATTAATCATTTAACTAACTCATAAATTACTCGGTTTCTTTTTTTTTAAATGTTTTTGTTTTTCGGTTCCTTGACATCCGGTGTTGTCGTCAACATCTTGGGCACCCCTCCCACTTTATTTGACCAAACTTTTTCATGCCCTATGATGCTGAGTACGTACAGTCCTTTGATGTTCAACCTCTGCAAGTGTCTATTTTAGCTCCAGATTTTGATGATGGCCTCCATATTACCATTGCCCATCTCATAGGTAACTTATGTTGTTAAAGGTACGCCTTAGGCGGGCCTAAGGCTCAAGGCTCACCAGGCTCACCAGGATCAGAGGTTTGGGCCTTCGTGCGCCTTATTTGCATCTTTAGAACATAAATGACGCACCTGAATGAAATTTTGGCCGTAATTTTTTTCAAAAATAAAGAAAAAAATAATGTAAGAACTCAATAATTTTTTATTAATTTAGTATTCGTGAAAGATAATTGTGCGTTGGGACTTATATATGATGAAATGACCACATTGATTCTATTTTTAAGTGATATAAATGATAGTAATGAAAGATTGATTAGTATATTAGATCGAGAATTTGTCGAGAAGCTGAAATGATGTTTGATGCTGATTATTTAAAGTGGATGTAGTTGCGCCTTGCCTTCGTCAGGCGCTCCTGCGCCTTGAACCTTGTGCCTAGGCTTCAAGATTTATTTGCGCCTAGGCTTCAAGATCCATTTGCGCCTTGGTGTGCCTTGCGCCTTTAATAACTAAGAAGGTAACACACGTTGTACCAAGCATCCTATAGCCAATTATATCTCGTATCATCATCTCTCTCTTGCTCACAAAACTTTTATCTCATCTCTTTCCTTATTTTTGATTCTCAAGAACTGGCAGAAGGCTATCAAGATACTTGAATTGAGTATGTCTATGTAGGAAGAAATGTATTCTTTAGACAAAAATGAAACATGCAAAATTGCACATCTCTCTCTTGGAAAAAGAGCAGTTTGGTCACGTTGGATTTTTTTCGTTAAGTAAAATCAAGAAGGCATTGTGGAGCGATATAAAACTCGATTATTTGCTCAGGGGTACGCCAAAATCCAAGGAATTGATTATTATGACTTTGCCCCTATTGCAAAAATTCACTCCATTCGGGTGCTCCTTTCATGTACCGCATGTCTTGGATGAGACCTACAACAATTAGGTGTTAAAAATGACTTCCTGCGTGGTGAGCTGGAAGAAGTCTACATTAAACTTCCCCATGATTTTCCCATGAAGGGCCTACTGAGGAAATTTGTCATCTCAAAAAATCCCTATGCATGCTGAAGCAATCCCCCAGAGCTTGGCTTAGGCGATTTCATAAAACTATGGTATAGTTAGGCTATGAACAAGGATATGTTGTTCACACCGTCTTTTTTAAGAAGAGAGTAACCAAAGTGTCGGTGCTCATTGTGTATGTGGATGACAACATCATCACATGGAATGATACTGAGGGAATCATGCGCTTGAAAGAGCAATTGTGCACAGAATTTGAAGTTAAAGATCCGAGAAAGTTGAAATACTTATTGGGGATTGAAGTGACAATGTGTAGCCATGCGATCTTCATATCCCAGAGAGAATCTTGTTGATCTCCTGGAAACAACAAGATGTTTGGATTTACTCCAATGGTACCCCTATTAAGGCAAATCACATGATTAACAAGGGCATAAGAGGAGAAAAAATTGTCTCTAGCTACCAGAGATTGATTGGTACACTCATATACTTATGTTATACTCATCCTGATATTACTTATATCATAGGCATTCTGAGTAGATTCATGCATGCTTCCAGGACTCATCATTAAGAGGCAGCGTACTGGGTCTTGAGGTACCTTAAGAAATCTCCAAGACATGGGGTTCTGTTCTTAACAAATGACTGCTTGATAACTGAAGTTTTAGAGATGCTGATTGGGCATGTAGCCAAGATTGCAAAAAATGAACTACAGAATATTGTTCCTTTTTTATGTGGGAATCTTGTAACTTAGGAGCAAGAAGCATAATATTATAGAAACTATTTTTATGGCAGAATATAGGGCTATGCCACAAGACGTATGTAAAGAATTATGATTGAAATTAATTTTTCAGGATCCGGGTCTCTTCGAGGACCAACCTATGACTCTCTATTGCGACTATAAAGGAACCATTAATATTGCTCACAATTCAGTTTAACATGATTAGACAAAACATGTTGAAGTGGATAAACACTTCATTAAAGATCACCTCGACAAGAATAATATTTGTATACCCTTTGTGAACTCCCAAGATCAACTTACCGACATGTTCACCAAAGAATTAAGTTGTGACAACTTTACTAACAACACATTCCAGTTGGGAATGATTGACATATACTCCCAACTTGAGGGGAGAATTGAATGTGAAATATTTTATTGTTCATTCTAGTATCATCACGTGGTATGTCATGTGTCTCATGTTGGGTTGTTTGTCCAAGTATATAAGGACTTAGGTTTCTTATATGCCAACCTAATTATTTTCTCTCCTTTTTTTTCTCTCCATGACTGTTGGGGATTATTTTTTTGCATTTCCTTGAATTTCCACCATCAGCCAAATCCCAATTCCATTAGTATCAATTTTCACAGAATTCCATGACTTGGCATTCAGAGAACCTATTTCCACAAAATTCCACCTAAACCGGCCATCTTTTAAGTAGGCCCAAAATGATTTGAAAATATACTATGTTCAGCTTCTTTGTAACTAGGAGAAAAAACCTTTATTGTGCAGCATCATTTTCTAGATCTTAAGTTAAAGAAATCAATTTATAGAAAGTCTTCCTATTGTCACAGTAATAGTTCAGATGTTGTTCTTGCCCATCTTTTTGTGAACGCTTGCATTGTTTAATAGGAAGCTGGTTTGCTACTAAGATTTAATGAATATTGCTAGTAAATTTATTGTTGATATCACATGCAGATTGATTTTGTAGCTGATGAATTGGAGCACCGGAAGGACAAGGATGACTTGGTTTGTTTTGTATCTTGTATATGAATTATTTGCAACTATAGTTAAGTTCACCTTTGTCAACTTAATATTTAGTTTTCTCATATGTAAAGTTTCCGAAACATGGATTCCAGATATTTCTTTTTGGAGGGCTTGGACCGTTGCATTCAGATGTTTCATTAGCTGGTGTGGCAAAAGCCTTTGGAGTTCGTCTGGTTGGTGACTGGATCCTTACCGTAAAGCATAGTTCTCTTGGTTTTACTCTTTTACTGTTTGATTTATTTTAATAGGTATCTATTTTAGGTTTCTCATTCTTTACAGTTTATATGTCCTTCAGTTACTTCTTAAACTTACTAAAAATCTTCATCTCAAAATAATTTTTGAAGAATGAATATCGAGATTGACATGAGACTTTAAGCTCTGTTGGCATGAACAATTTTGAAAGTGTAGGACATGACACATGTAGAATACATGATTATTATATAAACGTATATATATGGAAAATTAAATTTATTTCATATTCTGAAGCTTGGCACGTAAGTAAAATATGATAGTAAGAGTGATTGATTTTCACTGGGTAATCGGAAAGATTATTATTTTTTGACTAATAAAGCTGTTAATACAAACTTATCTTGAGCAAATGTGCTTTTGCACAGCTTATGCCATTCTTCTTTATTTTAGCACCATTTCAATTGAAGCTCCTGTAAAAAAGAATGAAGTGGTCAAGTTTGTGTTAGATATTATTGTAATTGAAGCTCCTGTAAAAAAGAATGAAGTGGTCAAGTTTGTGTTATATATTTTCTCTTGGGTTGCTTTGTTCTCAAGTGTGGTTGTTGTATATATATATCTTATATTGGAATGAATTCTATTATAATCTTCCATTCTTTTCAGTCACTAAATCTAATATGATATCAGACCATCTCTCTTAGTTGTAATTTTTTGGTTCTTTGTCTCTCTCGTCCTCTCAATACCATCTTTTGCTCTCACGTGACCTTCTCAGCCGGTTGAAATTGCTTGTCGCTAACGAGCTGCTCGTGATTTTCCTTTATTAAATACTTCTCTTGTTTCTCTTGATTCACCTGTAACACCCAAATCTAGTTTAACATCAAATCAGCAGTTCGGTCGAGACCCACAATAAGAAGTAAACTAAGCAACAGTAATAAAATTGGTACGTAGCAAACATAATTAAAAAAAGTACTAAAAGAAACTTACAACGGAAGTAAAAAATGCACCTTAGGGTAAAAGTATACCTCTTTATTTTTGAATTCGCAACTAGACTATAAAATGAACCATACATCTGAAATACTATGTAATGTCTGGTGCAAGGAAAAAAAAACTTAAACATTAAGGTTACACAATGTACATGAAAGGAAAACAGTACAGTACTTAAAGGAAAAAACAACTGAATGAAAATGAACTATAAGAGGAACTCTACAAACACGCTCATCCTAGGTGCAACTTCCCACCTATGTCCCCTGTAAAAATATGCTTGAAAACGGATTAGCCCATCTGGAGAGTAAGAAAAATTATTCCTCCTAGTGATACTAAAAATATGTTGAAAAAATATGAATGCATGCTTTTAAAACAAATTTTTATACTATGGAAAACTATATGCTGGTATACTATGCATGCTTTTCTCAAATAAATACTAGTATCATAAATATCTGTTCTAGCTTAAACATGTTAAACATATTTACTCAAGTTCCGAAAATTAGTTGACTAAAAGAATTTCTAAGCTTTGGTCTATGCTTGAGTTCTAGGTGGCTTATGTTTGTCCTTTAAATTATAGGCAGAGTAATTTCTAATGCATATTTATAATCTAACGATCCGAGTCCCTACTTACGAACCCAAATGTTCTTGTGTCTCACAGACACAGACTCACATCTACTAATCTTCTAAAATGGGGCATCGTCTCCCCAAAATTGAGGCTCATACGATACACTACGCCCTATGGGTAAGATAGTGCGCCTCTATCTATCGCAAGAGAAGGTCTCATTTGTATCTCATAATCATTTTCCATCTATTGCTACTCTGCTTATGTATTTCTCTGCATATCTTAGGCGGTGTCACTTATTAGTTACTCAATTAAAATTCACTTCTATATATTTGATATTTTCCACATTCTAAATACTTATGGAGATCTAACTGAAGGGGAAAATGTATAAATATTACTTATACTCTACATATAACAGTTGAATGTTTGTTGGGTTATAGAATCTAACATTTATTGCAATTTTTTATATATATACTAATTTTTTGAATTATATAGGACACTTTTTTTGCAAAGCTATCTGGTATGTCTAGGCAAAAGGAATAAGAGTTTCTTACCGAATTGGTGCGACGCTCGTACACGTGATGCGATAGCATGCCCTCTTTTAAAATATTTTGACAACTCAAAATCTTCTCTGATCTAAGCCAAATCACACCACACAAAAATCTTAAATACGACACAAGTCATAGTTAGGTGATTATAGAAGTCTAGCGGTTCATCGGTACAAAGTTTAACAATCTACAAGGAAGTGAGTTAATTAGAGAAAGACCACTAAAAAGCCATACCTCGTTTGCAAAAGAGGAACCCCGCGAAAATCGACTTGAGGTCTCTGATTCCTGGAAACGAAGACATTTGGTGCATAAGACAACTAAGGGACACCAATAAAATTCCCAAGGATTCACTATACGGGTGGTTCTCAACGGTTACCTGCCATGATTGTGGGAGGAGGATCTGTTGCTAGAGGGAGTCCACTGTCGGAGTTCATTTTCTCCTCTGATCGAAGGCGAAGAGGGCTGATCTCGCTTTTGAAAGAAGAGATATCGCCTTCATATAATCTTAAATCTGACTAGGAAGGAAGAAGGAACCCTAAATGATTGTAGTGTTTGATTCTTGTGGTTTACCTGAAACAAACGAAGGAGGAAGACCAGTCAAGAGTCGGAAATGGCAAAGGAGGTGCTGTTTAGGATTCTCAAATGGTAGTCAGATGGCGTCTAAACATTCGAAGGGTAAACCTGGATCGTCTTTGGAAGTTGTCGAAGGAGACGGGAGAGGAGTCACGCTAGGCTTACTGGATCAGTGAAGGTGGAAACTGCCGGCTGTGAGAGGAGTCACGGGTAGCCCGAAGTTACTGATCCCGCGAGCCGACTTCACAGAACTAGATAGCAGGAGAGAAAATAAGGGAACTTGTCCACAAACGCAACCCGAGTGTTGTAGCGAGGAGGTCCCGCCACGTACCCGGAAGTCGATAAGAGCTTCCCCTCTAAAACCAAGTGTTGAGCGAGACACAAGGAAATCACAACTTGAAGAGTAGAGGAACTTATGGGGGGATTAAAGATGTCATTCCTCGTACTCCTGAAGTCCTATTTATAGACAAATCCTTAGGGGGTGGTGTGAAGACCCTAATTCCGGGCTTCCCAAAATGATCGGCATTTATTTTCAGCAGTTTATTTAAAGCCCCACTTCCAAAGGCCCAAAATAAGCCCATAATAATTAAACCAGCAACTTATCCACCCAGCACTCTCAAAACAAAGCTCAGCCAAGTCAAGGTAGCCCACAATTAAAATGATACTCAAGGCAAAAGAAGAATAAAGCAAACAAATTCATCAAAATATAAAAAAAACATTTCATGTGCCTTTTTTCCATCATCGGGGGGGGGGGGTATAATGAAGAACAAAAATAAGCGTACAACTGAACTAAAAATGCGGGCGTTACAATCCTTCCCTCCTTAAAGAACTTTTCGTCCTCGAAAAGATGATACCAGTTAAATATGTACATTAAAGAGAGTACATGCTTATTTGTCTTTACGATATTGTTCTAAATTAAAAGCACGCGGCATAATCGATCTCTCTTCTGGTACTTCTGGAGGAGGCGTTGGAACAGATGCTGGAGCAGGGGCAGGTGGCGGTGCAGGTGCTGAAGCTAAAGATTCAACAAGCATTTGATACAATTGTCGCTGCAAAGGAGGTTGTGCATTGATTTCCTTATTTAAAAGTTTCGGACAATTTCTCTTTGTATGCCCTGGTTGACGATAATAATAACATGCCCCAAGCAAGCAGTCTCCTTTATGAAATCGATTACACTTGGTGCATTTTGTTGAGTTTGCTTGGGACATCATACTGGTTGAGGGACCAATTTGTATTGTCTTAACAACGTCTTTGCTCTGAACGTCACTCTGAGTTGGGATTTCCGTGGCTTTTCTTTTCCCACTCTCTCGATTTTTCAGCGTTTTGCTCTGATCGATTTCTATTAATCGAGCTCGCTCAACCAACTTTCCATATTCCAGTATGTCTAAAGGTACTAGCAAATTACAAATATCGTCCTGCAGTCCCTGCTGAAATTGTCGACAACGATCTTCTTCCGTTGTTACAAGAGAATCAGCATAATATGCAAGTTTAGAAAATTCCGCCTCGTACTGCAGTACCGATTTTGTCCCTTGAACCAATCGCAAAAATTGATCATGCAGGACTCGTTTCTCAGACCGTGACACAAACCAGTTAGTGAATTCGTGTAGAAAATTTGTCCATGTTACTTGTTCACGTCTGACGAATTTTGTAGCCACAATATTGTTCCACCAACGTTTGGCTGCTCCTTCTAATAAAAATGAAGCTAACTCGACTTTTCGATCTTCTGGACAACGCATAACCTGGAAGATGGTTTCAATGCGGAGTATCCAATCTTCGGTTTCTAAAGGCGACAGACCTCTTACAAAAGTTGGTGGTTTTAACTCCATAAATTGTTTAAGATCATGATCCACTTGACGATATTGGGGTGTTGGCTCTTCCACTCTTTGAGGGACATTTGGAGGTGGATTCATTGGATATTGATGTGGTTGATGGGGTGGGTTAGGAGTCTCTTGGGGAAATGTGGGCCCGAAAGCAGCTAACGATGGAAACACTAACTTAAAGGCTTCTGCAATTGATAACACAAAATCTGAAGGACGCCGAGGATATTGATGCCCATTGTCACTTCCTTCCGACCTAGTAGTGGCTTGATCTTCTGGATTCTCTCGACGTCGTTGACTGCGACGGCTAGAATAGACTTGGACGGGTTCCTATACGTGCAAATATTTAAGTTATATTACATATTAACTTGTGTTAATTTTTGTCCTGCCTACAATCACCTGTATTGAAAATAAACCTCCCTCTGATACCATTTGTGAAGACCCTAATTCCGGGCTTCCCAAAATGATCGACATTTATTTTCAGCAGTTTATTTAAAACCCCACTTCCAAAGGCCCAAAATAAGCCCATAATAATTAAACCAGCAACTTATCCACCCAGCACTCTCAAAACAAAGCTCAGCCAAGTCAAGGTAGCCCACAATTAAAATGATACTCAAGGCAAAAGAAGAATAAAGCAAACAAATTCATCAAAATATAAAAAAAACATTTCTTGTGCCTTTTTTCCATCATCGGGGGGGGGGGGGTAAAATGAAGAACAAAAATAAGCGTACAACTGAACTAAAAATGCGGGCGTTACAGGTGGATTGGATGTGGGGAGAGGTATCGATGCGCGAATAGTCTCCCCCGCAATATACCTACCTTGCCACTTAAGGGTATGCTCACCGTTTGCGCGGCTATGAGCGAGAATTCGTCTATGGTGAGTGACCATCATTACATGCCTTCCGATGATCTTCAAATAAGATTTTCTTGCGGCGAGTTGCAAGGGATACTCACCTTCTTGGCGAGTATCAAGAGTTCCTCGCCTTCTGTCTAGGGTCATCCCGACCTATGACTTCATTCTGATCTGCTTACGTGGCCGGTGGCCCAAGAGGGTCCACCCTCAACGAATACGGGTTGTACACAATCCTCATTCTTTGTGAGTTCTTTGAGAGATCAGAAAGAAACATCTGACCCTTATTCAGCGAGCTGCATTGTCATGAGATTAATGTCGTCTGAGATTACCTTGTGAGTTCCTTTGCTGCCTATGAATATAGGGGGCCTCCCTCTGTCCTGCTTTTGGCGAGTGGCTGGCGAGATGGCTTGTACCCCAAAGGAAATCGCTGCGAAGACTGCTCGTTTTCCGAGCCTTCCAAAGAAGCACCCTCCGGGATATCGCTGCCCAGGCGACGAGAACAAAAACTCGAAGAAGAAAAATCCAACTGAAACACTGGATGAGCGAGCTCCTGAGAGGGAGACTCATTTGGAAGGAGGCTAGCCAATTATCTTCGAGACAGTGCAGACGACCCTAGACCAGGCGGATCTAGGTTCCGTAGGCGAGCATCCGGTGGGTGAGGTTTCTGTCTCCCTCGTTCTGAAGGGAGAGCCCACAAGGATTTAGACCGAGGTTCAAGCTTAGGTCCAACCTGAGCCCGCTTCGCAAGGTTACGATGACTTTCTGAATTTGATATTTAAAGAAGATGTATATTCCTCACGTTAATGCCCCTTTGTTCGCATAGTCTCGCTCATGAACCTATCTTTACCACTTGCAGACGTGCCTTTAGATGTCACTCCTCTACGATATGTTCCTTTGGCCGTGTCATTAACCACATCGCTTGTTGGATGACCTCGCCCTCCACTGACTTCTGCAGGTGGCGGAAGGGGTCTCACTGATTCGAGCTCTTCTAGGTCCAAGATGACCAGTCTCCCCTCGACCACTCCAACGGTTACCACTTCTTCCCTCGCGTGGACTTCCCTACCTCTTTTGCATTATGCCCTTGCTGGTATGCAACCATCCTCGGCAGTCGCTCAAGATCCTCCTCCCTCGACAGCTTCTCTTGGCAGAGGCAGCATGTGATCTTCCATGTTCACGCCCCCCGCTAGCGGGGGTCTTCAAAGGTCACTTAATCGCGGAAAGATACCCATGGACCCAGCTGCGGAACCATCTCTCCGGCAGCCCGAGACCTTACGTCAACAGTCACCTTCGCAAGATCAGACTCATCGTAGGGGCCGATCGGGGGATCGTTTAGGCTCGCCTCATCGAACTCCTCTTCGCCAAACTTCGCCGACTCGTCGTACGTCATCGACTTGCTGAGCTTCACCAACTCGGCGGACGTCGCCGCTTCGCCGACCCGCTGTGCTTCTCCACGCCATGATTCTCCTCGTTGCGAGCAGAGGCCACATACTTCTCGCTCGGGTACTTCTCCCTTGGATTCTATTATTTCATTTGTAGTGAGATTCACGTTCTAATCGGGTTTTTCAACAGGTCGCGCTGCTTCTCCGGGCGCTACCCTTATAGATGCAAATGACACTGTTAGGCGAGTATCAGACTAGGGTTGCCACCGCCTATCTCGAACTCGAAGCCAAACTTGACCAATCGATAGCATGCGAGCCTAATCGTCGATTCGCTCCGCTTGAGGTGTGATTATCCAAGACCGAAGAGTTCGAGCACCATCTGGAAGGGGCTGATGTGAAATACTACGCCGTTAACGAGTTAGAGGCGCATCGCTGGCCTGGAGCATAGGCAAGATTTACTAGAAGATGATGTGCTTTTTCACGATCAACTTTCGTTCAACAAGTTACTTCGTGCGAGCTTGTGGCACGACTTCTTTCTCATTTCTTTTATGGAGCCTAAGGAGGATGTTGCGACTTGCCAACTTAATTACGAGAAGAATTTCACCGCCGCTAAGTTTAAGAAGTCGGTTACTTGCGAAGAGGATCTAGAGAACTTCATAAACCTCTTCCTTCCAACATGTTATAGGGTGAGATTGCCGGTTAAGGGCGAGTATGTCAACACGTTCTTCGCCGATCAGCTCGCGTTCCCTCTTCAACACTTTGAAGTGGGGCTGCGACTTCCTCTATGGCCGGAGATTTTCCAAATCCTCCGATATTACGTTCTGATCCCGGCGTAGATCAACACCAACGACATTGAAATTATCGTTGGTTATTTGCGCTTTTTGCGCATGGAGGGGATCGCCTTCGACATAACCGTCTTCCGCAAGGTCTTCTACTTGGGCTCGATTAAGGATGATGCCATCTACTTCGGCAGCCGCACTTGCTCGCTCGCCGACACTTCCAACAAGTTCCATTGTTGGAACGAAAGATTCGTTTTCGTTATGGACGACTTCAGAAACATTCCTCGCCGACCGCAGCAGCCGGGTCCCAAGGTCTTCCTCTCCCCCGTCTTTCCCGGGCGGCGACTAGAGTTACAACAAGCGTTAAAATAGAAGAAGTTTGACGTCGCTCTCTTCCGCCAGCGAGTCGACCAACTTCCCTACATTCTGTCGGGCGAAAGTAAGTGATGGGGGACCATCTGGCATGACTAGGCGCAAAGCGGACCCCACCTTTGTTTATTCACCCAGGAAGACTTGATCGAATCGACGATCTGCCACCGCGGATGCGTCCGACTCACCGTTCCAATGTTTTTTCATATATACCTTGATTTTGTTCTGACATTATTTCATGTATTTATGACCCCGAAACCATCAGCCAATCATAGTCGTTGATTCCGGGTGCCCTAATTTCAGTTTTTTATAAATAGATGTTTGGGATGCACTTTTGAATCAAGACTGGAATTTGGAGAGCTTCTTCCTCATTTCCGGTGATCCCCTCCGCGGTGCAACTCAGTGGAACCCCTTGGTGACGACTCCTTGGGTAAGTTTTGTATTTTTGAATCTCCCCTCCGCCTACACCCCCTCCCTACCCGCTGTCCAGCTGCCTCCCCCCTCTAATTTCCCTCTAGCCACCTCTCCTCGAGCCGTCATCCCTCACCCCTTCAGGCTGCCCCCTCCCCAATCAGGCCATCGACCCTAATCCGCCTAGAACCCGCCAATTACCTCCCCCTCCCTGTTTCCAGCCCCGACGCACATCCCCCGAAGCCCACAACCCCTCCCACTGCACCGTCGCCGCCCCCAACCCGTGGAGCCACCTCCTAACCACATCCCCCACCTGGATTCCCCATAATCTGGGCATTCCAGTCCAGATCCAGCCCCCTCCCCTCTCCTTACTTATTGTCCCCCCCCATCTCGTTGATCCACCTCCAAACATCCAACCCCCACCGGATCTGTCCAGATCTGGGCATTCCAGCCACCCTCTTCTCTGATCCGACCCTCCCACTCCCCAATCGACCTCCCTTTACCCGATCCAGTCGACCCTCCATCGGAACCCATCTTTTATCCCTCCAACACTCATATCTACTCTTATTACAGCAACCCTAATATTCTGTATTGTGTTTTGTATTGGTTGAAGGTTGTAAGACATTGTTGTGGTTTGTTTATTAAATGCTTGTTTGGTATTTCAGTTTATTATAGTATTGCTCCTTGATAAATCTCTAACTGCAAGAAGGATTTATTTACCGCGCGCTTATTTTTGGCCCTCCGTGCGGAGGAAAGCTACCGCCTTAAGCTTAAAAGAAAAGACTTCTTTCGTTTATGAATTGATGTCATGTTAATTATGCTATTTAATTGTTGTGTTAATAATATTTGCTTAACTGCAAGTAGTGCATGCATTGAGTCATTGGGAAGCCCGGAGTCAACCCTCACTCACCACTAGTGTGCATTCTAGGAGTCCACTATAGATCCTACCCTACATCAGTAAGCTTAAGCGAGTTAGTTTTTTTGGAGCTCAGCTCATCTCTTAATTATTAATGCCTCGTCACCAAGAATTTATGCAGTTCCAGTAACCATCCTCCCCTTAGCCGGTGAGGCCGCTACTCCTGCGGTTTCGAGAGAGAACCCTCATCGGCCTAGTGTCGAGGGGTCTTTAAACAACCCGACCGAGGAGATTGCCGACCTCGGCATTCTTTCCGAAATTCTTCAAGAGTCACTGCGACCATCCGAAGCCAATCTCTCGCGAAAGAAGAGGAAGTCTATGCGAGGGAAGTCCATTGCTCGCAAGAGTGGTCAAGAGGAGGGAGGCGAAAACTCTTCCAGCGCCTCTTACTCACACTCTAAGTACGGACATGGGGCGGCAAGCACTGATCTTCACGGTCACTCCTTTCTCTCTTGGGATGATGAAAAAAATGAGATTCGCCTCAGCTCGTGCCTTCCTGGTCTGAGGATTGTGAGCCGAATGACGATGCGTTCAACGTCTCATTCGGCTTGTACATGCAAAATGATGCAGAGGTATTGCAAGAAGCCTCACCCCGCTACCTCTCCGACCAAGGTTACCAGACGCAGCTGCGTTTTCTAGAACTTGTGCATCAGACAGTCCAGAACTTCCTCGCGGCCGAGGGAAAGAATAAGATACTCGAGAAGCTTTAGCTTCAGATGGAGAAATCGATTACTGTTGCCGAGAAGTGGCAGTCGAAGCCGAAGAATAAGCGGTTGAGAGTAAAGTCTGTGGGTTGCTTTGGTAGAAGCTTGCTTTTCTGTTTTTATCTGTGTGCGTTTTCTTGGCGGTGTCGTTTTGACGTTCAACAATTTTCTTACTCGTAAGGGGGCCGAGCTTGTCACCACTGAGAGGATCTCCAAGTGAGAGAAAGACTTGGAGGACAATCAGGGGGTGTTGGAGGCGGTCCATGTTTGGATTGCCGAGCTTGAATCTCAGGCTTCGGCATAGTGGCCTCCCGAAGTCCGAACCTCGAGCATCGGGAAGGCGATCCATGTCTTATATGGAGTTAACCGAGGTGCGCCAGCAGATCACGACTATTGCAGGTGATTTTGTGCTCGACAAGTTGAAAATTGGTGATTATCGTTTGAAGGAAGGCGAGGCATTACAGACCGAGGATCTCATACCCAAGATCTTTGCGGCGGACGCGGGCGAATCTACTGAGTCTGAGGGCTATTCTCCTCCCTCTTCAAGTTGAAGCGTCGAGGATTTCCTGCAAGTCGCAGAACCATGCTCCGGGGAGAATAGATATTTGGTAGCTTTATTTTTTTGTATGTATGATGATACAATATGTAAAGAATGGATCGTTACCCTCATTTTGATTTGTAATGGCCCGCCGCTTTGACCAGATATTTATAGAAATTATTTTTATTTATATCCATTTTGTTCTGTTTATTCATTTTTCTCATTTTGATTTGTAATGGCCCACCGCTTTGACCAGATATTATAGAATATTTTTTTATTTATATCCATTTTGTTCTGTTTTTTCATTTTTCTGGAATCTCATGGAGTACCGAGACTTAGGATGGTCACACATTTAGGCTCCATTTGTTTGGGCGTTTCGTTGCTCCGTTTTGAGCAAACGCCGCCGGAAGGAGGAAAAACAAATGAACCTCCGGCGGCGTTTGCTCCGTTTCCACCCGCCCCCCTTGAGAAACACCCTCAAAAAGCTCCGTTTGGAGCAGCCACCTCCCCCCTCCATTTCGAACACTCCGTTTCCACCCGCTGAATCGACCCGCCACCGCCGAACCAAATGAAGCCTTAGACTCGCCCCAAACCAAATACTCACCACCTTTTTCAGGATCGCGCGAACTTACATACTCTCTGTTCACCCGACGTTGCGCGAGGGTCTTACTCGCGACCTACTTACGATCGCACGAGTTTATGTACTCGCTACCTGCTCAAAGTCGCGCAAGGAGATTACTCGCTAGCCCCCCTCATGATCGTGCGAGTTGCATGTTTGATGGGTTCTCTCTAGGAAACTTGATTATCCTTGGATCTATAGAGATGGTTGGCAAATACAATCTGAAAAAACCTCATTTTATGGGGGGAAAGCTCTCGGGGGGTTTATTAGGCCAACATACATGTGGAGAGCTGATCTCAGCCGACTCTACAGAGGTATGGACTTATTAGGACTCTCTGCACTTGAGGCATTGACCCTTGCACTTGTTGCGTCTTCACAGAACATTTGGGGAGGAAGGCTCTCGGGGGGTTTACTAGGCCAACATACAAGTGGAGAGCTGATCTCGACCGACTTTGCAGAGGTATGAACTTACTAGGACTCTCCACACACCAGACACTGACCTTTGCCCTTGTTGAATCTTCACAGAACATTTGGGGAAGGAGAGGCTCTCATGGGGTCTACTAGGCCAACATACAAGTGGAGAGATGATCTCGATTGACTCTGCAAAGGTATGAAATTATTAGGACTCTGCATACACGAGGCATTGACCCTTTCCCTTGTTGCATGTTCACAGAACATTTGGAGAGGGAGAACTCTCCGGGGTCTACTAGGACAACATACAAGTGGAGAGCTGATGCCGACCGACTCTGCAGAGGTATGAACTTACTAGGACTCTTCGCACAAGAGGCATTGACCCTTGCCCTTGTTGCATCTTCACAAAACATTTGGGGAGTTAGAGGCTCTCGGGGGGTCTATTAGGCCAACATACTAGTGGAGAGCTGATTTTGGTCGACTCTACAGAGGTATGGACTTAGAAAGTTGCGCTATTATCCCAAGGCGTTGTCCTATCACCCGACCGAGGTTGTTATTAGGACAGTATCCCCGTAGGATTACCAACTCTATTTCTGGAGATTCTCATCCTGACACTCAATAATCAAAAGGAGTTAACGACACCGGTTCTCGTAGATGAAGAATATAGACATTCGTTCTTCAAGATTAGTTGGACTTTTTTTGACACGAACCCGTACGAAAAATTTGGGATGCACTCGCCCTTGGCACAAGGCGCGTGTCTCAAAAGTCGTGTCGGTTCATGCAGACACGACTCCTCGTGATTCTAGAATGAAAAACTGCACAAACGCCCTTGGCACACGGAGTGTGCCTCGGCCGTGTGCCTTCGAAAGTCGCGCCTTTTGGTCCAGAACTATTGCCAGCCGTTATCCCGCTATTTTGAACACGCACGCCCTTGACATACTGGTGTGTGCCTCAAATACCGTACAACATATCATATATACTTATTCAGAACTTGGTTTCACAAACCAAACAATTAGACACTTTAATTTCCGCACGTTTTTATGTGCGACTATGTAGACTCGTATTACATTGGCATTGAGATTAATCCCTTGACTACTTCTTGATCACAAGATTCTCACAAATTGCACACCCCGGTAGTTTTGGAACTTTTTTGTGTTTCTTACTCAATTTTCTAGTTCCCATGTGATATAGGGTAGACTAGTGGTGCTCGGAGACTACGACTCTAAGTGCTGGTGCGGGGGTGACACACTAATGCAACTCTAAATGTAATGCGACTGTCGGTGACAACGACGATTAAAATGAGCGATCAGAATTAAACACCACACAAATATTTGAAATAAAAGCAAGCAATTAATTTCAGCAATTAAGTAATGACTTCCTCCGCTCGGAGGGCCGAAGCAAGCGTGCGGCGAATAATTTTTCTTGCAATTATTAGTATAATAAAATCAATTTTCACGTAACAATAATCTCAGCACAGTACAATAAAACACCAAATGAAAATGTCAAATCCAAGAATACAATACCACAAACGCTCACAACGTAGAGGGCTGAACCGAGGCACTGGAGAATTTGAATGGCCGGATATGTAGACGGGCGATCAGAGGTGAAACCGGTGGTACGGAGATGGCGAGGTGGCTGCCCACGGTGGAAAAGAGGGAAAACGTGCCGGAAACGGAAAGATCCAGCCACTAGGGGATGGATCCGGGTGTAGGTGGATAGATCTGATGTTTTGACGGCTGATCCGGGCTACGAGATGATGAATATTGGGGAAAATGATGGATCAGAGGGTGGTAGCACTAGATCAAGATAGATCTAGGGTTTTCGGAGCAGTGAGAAGTGGATCCACGGAGGGGAAGGAGGGTGGGGTGGTCGGCTAGTGGAAAGAGGGCAGTGGGGTGGTTGGGTGGCTTGAGGGAACCAGTGGGTTGTGGGCTGGGTTGGAGGAGGCCGACGGTGGGGAGGTCGTAGGCTGGCGACGGAAAACAGGAAAAAGGGGGGATCGGCTGGCTGGATTGCAGGTTGGCTGTATGGGGGAGGGGTTTTGGCGGGTTTCCGGTGGCTGGATATGGAGGAGGAGAGGTGGAAAACGATGGTGGGGGTAGGGTATATCTTGGGGAGGAGTTTGGCGGCCTAGGAGTCGTTACCTAGGGTTCCACGACTTCGGCACCGGAGAGGGATCGCTGGAATCTGGGAATGCTTCTTCTCCAAATCCAACAATGAATAATTTTAGCCCTCATAACTCCTATTTATAAGAAAAGACTAGCTAGGGTTTTCCCATTGATTGGCCGGTGGGTTCGCCCTTTAAATACATCAAAAATAAACTGAAAAAAATAAAGTAATATAGTATTTTGACTCGTGGCGACGTCCCGGACGCAACCGCGGAATCCGATCGGCGATCCGATCAAGTCCTCCTGCGCGAATAAATGAACGTGGGTCCCGCCTTGTGGCGAACCCCTCCAGGTGCATCTGATGGTTCCCCATCAACTGCCCCCGACTGAGAAGCCTTCATCTCCGATGAATGAAGATGATCGTACTGAGGTCGAAGTTCGGGGGTGAGCCGATCAAGCTCTGCCTGTAGTATCCAAGTGTCGTCAGTGTCAGGGCGGCCCCGCCAATGAACCAGGTAGCGGCAGCGCTGTCCGTCCGAGGTGGGAACAAACTGGTGGGATCTGATCTCCGTGATACTCTCATCTCTCGCCTCTTCGAAGGTGGATCTCGGTGTGATCGGTGGTGCCTGCGGTGGAACCAAAGTGGACGAATTCCCGGGTGGGTTGGTGGCAACAGTGGGTGAACTAGGATGACCATCAGATGGTGGTAATGTGTGAGAGTGGTATGGTAGCGACAATGGGGGTGGGGGTGGCTGGACATCTCCACTGCTCGGGTCCACATACTCATGAGGTTTATAGTATGGAGTCAGATCTTCAACATTAAACACAGGGTGAATTCCCGTACTGGCCGAGATGTCAAGTCGGTAGGCGTTGGTCCCAATACGACTAATAATGGAGTACGGACTCATTCGCCTCGCGCTTAACTTCTTGGCAGGCCCCGAAGGGAGCCTCTCAGGGCGGACTCGCACCATTACCTTCTCGCCTACATTAAATATTTGCTCTCGCCTTCGCTTATTTGCATGAACTTTGTAATTTTCATTGCTTGTTACTATTCGTCGGCGGACCGACTCATGCAAATCATGCAAATGTTGTGCAAATGACTCAACAGACTCACTAGGGCAGGACTCTAAAGGGCTCGAGACAAGGTCTATAGGTTTCCTAGGGTCATATCCTGATACTACATGAAATGGACTCAACCCGGTGGTGACCTATTGACTGAGCTATTGTAGGCAAACTCTGCTATCGGTAAATCTACGTCCCAACTGCATACATGCTCTCCTACTAGACACCGCAACAGATTCCCTAAACTCCGATTCAATACCTCGGTCTTCCCGTCCGTCTGTGGGTGATATGCCGAGGAAAACCTAAGGATAGTGCCTGTCTTGTGCCACAGGGTTTTCCAGAAGTAGCTCATGAACCTCACATCGCGGTCCGACATGATCGACTTGGGCATGCCATGTATTCGAAAGACGTCCCTCATGAATATGGATGCACATGAGTCGCATCTGCCGTCTTACGGTAAGCAATGAAGTGTGCCATCTTCAAAAACCGATCAACCACCATGAGGATGGAATCGTGTTTCCGTAAGGTGCGGGGAAGTCCGAGAACAAAGCCCATGCTAATGTCCTCCCAAGGGCGGTGTGGTATGGGTAAAGGCGTATAAAGACCGGTGTTCAGCTTATTACCCTTTGCCGTCTGACAGATACGGCAGTGACGCACAACACGAGCTACATCCTTCTTAAGGCCGGGCCAGTAGAGACGGTCCTTGACAATGTCTATGGATTTATCTCGCCCGAAGTGGCCTGGGGCTCCGCCCGCATGCAACTCCCAAATCAGATAATCTCGGTAAGACGTCTGGCGAATGCATAGGCGGGAACCCCGGTACAGATATCCCTCATAGATCTGATATCCCTCAACAGGGTCGGGTGGGTCTCAGGATAGGGCGGTGTAAATCTTGCCAAAATCAGGGCACGTCGGGTAGTCGAGCATCAACCTCTCAAGTCCCTCGACACTCGCAGTCATCATCTGTAACAGGGATACGCGACGACTCAACGCATCAGCCGGCTTGTTCTTAACACTAGCGTGGTGCTTGAGAACATAATAAAAATCTTGCAGATATTTGACCAACTTTGCATGTCAGTGGCCCAGCTTGCGTTGCAAGTCAAGGTAACGTAGGGCCTGGTGGTCGGAGTACGACACGAACTCCTGGGGAAGGAGATAGTGCCTCCAGTAGCGTAGAGACTGGACTATAGCGTATAATTCTCGATCGTAATTCGAGTACTTTTGCTTAGCTTCATTCAGCTTCTCACTAAAGTAAGAAACTGGGTGTCCCTCTTGGCTCAATACGCCACCTATACCGATACCTGACGCGCCGCAGGAGACCTCAAAGGCGCGGTTAAAATCCGGAAATCGTAGGACTGGAGCTGTCGTTAACCTCTCATTAATCTCCTCGAAGACTCTAGTGGCAGCGAGGGTCCACTGAAACTCTCCTTTCTTGAGACAGCTCGTGAAGGGGGCCATGATCGTGCTGAACCCTTGGACAAACCTCCTATAGAAAGTGGCATGCCCATGAAAGCTACGAGCCTCGTAGATATTCTTAGGCACAGACCAATCCCGAATGGACTTGACCTTCTCAGGGTCTACGGAGACTCCAGTAGAGGATATAATAAAGCCCAAAAAGTGGACAGACTCAGAGAGGAACGCACACTTCTTCAGATTCGCATTCAGTTTCTCTTGGCGAAGGGTGCCAAAGAGAAGTCTCAGATGATCAAGGTGAGCAGCCTGAGTCTGGCTATAGACTAGTATATCATCAAAGTATACCACCAAAAACTTGCCCATATAGGGCCGCAACACCTGCGTCATAACTTGCATAAACGTGCTCGGGGCGTTGGATAGTTCAAATGACATGACTAGCCACTCGTACAGGCCGTCCTTGGTCATGAATGTGGTCTTCCACTCGTCTCCCTCACGAACTCGTATCTGATGGTACCCACTATGGAGGCCGATCTTGGAGAAGATCTGGGCATCGGACATAGTATCCAGAAGGTCATCGAGTTGTGGGATCGGGAAACGATACTTGACTGTGATCTTATTAATGGCGCGGTTATCAATGCACATACGTCAACTACCGTCCTTCTTAGGGGTAAGAAGGGAGGGGACCGCATAAGGACTCATACTCTCACAAATGAACTGCTTCCAGAGAAGCTCGTCAACCTGTCGTTTGAGCTCAGCGTGCTCATCCGGGTGCATACGGTAATGAGGCAGGTTCGGGAGGGAGGTTCCCGGGACTAAATCAATGGCATGCTGAATGTCCCATGGGGGAGGCAGCTCATCGGGGAGCTTGTCCGACATGATGCCCGCAAACTCGCCTAAAAGGGGACGCACCACGGGTGGGTGGTCAACAGAGGTGTCCTCAGTAACCTGAGTGGCGGCAACCACATAAATGACGTCTGACTCAGTGCTATCTCGCAAAAAATCGCCTCAAAATATGCAGTGGCCGCGAGGCGCTCGTGCTCACAGATGGCTCTACCACACCCTTGGATCAATCTCGGGGATGGGTGGGCGTCAACGTAATCTTCATCCCCTTATCATAAAAGACACGTGTTTGAGCGACCGAAGCACGTGACATCACGATCAAATAGTCAGGGGCGGCCAAGCAACACATGAATGACGTCCATGAGAATGACATCGCACCAGACCTTGTCCTGAAAGGACGCGATAGTAATCGGGACCAAGCAACGCTGGGTGACCTGAATTGCCGTCTTGTCAACCCAGACAACACGATATGGATGGGAGTGAGGCTCTGCCTTCACCTGCATACGGTCAAGCCCCTTCTGGGTTACGATGTTCACACAACTCCCGCTATCGATAGCTAGCTTGCAGGGGCCGCCTGCACTAGGAAAGTACGTGTAAAAGATGGTGGTGCGTCGCCAATCCTCATCCACACGTGGGGTTTGTAGGAGGCGTCTAATCACTCCCACCTCTAACGATCCCTCGACATCACTCTCCCAACCTTCCTCGACTGTGGCCTTAACTTCCTCCAGGGCCTCCTCTTCGTCCTCTAAACCCTGCTCCTCCTCAACTAGCAGGCTCCGTGTGGGGCACTGCGCCGCCACGTGTCCTCTGCTAGAACATCTAAAACATACAATGCCCCCAGATCGCTGGCCATCAGTGGCTATGGCTTTGCCCTTCGCATCCGCGGGGATACGTGAGGGTGCAGCCGGGGTGGTCTGGGGCGGAGTGGGTTTCCTAAAAGCCGAGGAATCAGTCCGCGAAGTGAACTGCCTCGTGCTAGACGATCGGAGGTACTGCTCGTACTCGACGGAGAGCTGGAATATCTGATCAACAGTCTCCAAGCGGTGGGCAATCAACTCTCTCCGAATATCGGAACGAAGGCTCACCTTGAAACGGGAGGCAGTGACAATAGGTTCCTCTGAAAGGTCACTCATGACGATCAGCTTATCGAAGCGAGCCATGTACTCGGCGACGGTAAGTGTCCTCTGCCGTAAATTTTGTAGCTGCTCAAATAGCTGATCTCGGTATGACACGGGAAGGTACTTCTCTTTCAGTATCTCCTTCATCTCATCCCATCTGGCGATGGGGTAGTAACCATCCTGCTTTAAGGCTCTCTCAACACTAATCCAGAATACCTTAGCTTGCCTGATCAATTTCATCTTCGCAAAGTGGACACAATGCTCGTCACTCATGTCATACCACTCGAAGTAGTGACCCATATCCAAGAGCCAATCGCTGAAGGCTTTCAGATCTAGGTGACCATCGAACGAAAGGGCGTCGAGTCGGATGCGACGAGTGATGTCATGGTGGTGGCCTCGTCTCCGTGGGTCTGGATAGTCCTTGGGATAATCATCATGGGCGTAGTCGTATCGAGCGGGTGGGGGACCACGCTCTCTCCGACCCGGGGGATAATATTCATCTTGGTGATGGTCACGACGAACGTGTGGGGGCACACGATCTCTAGGGTCAGGTTGAGGCTGACGTGGCATACGGTACTCATCACGCTAATGTGGAAGTCTATCCCGCACCGGAACTGCCTATGATCTATCACAAAATCAGGATTTCGCCTTACCGGCGGAATCGGGGCTCGATGAGGAATATCACGATGGTGACGGTGTGCGGGAGGCGGACCATCCCTCAGACGTTGCCCCGGACGTTGAGGAGCGTCAGGGTCGTCCTCAAGTGACTCGTCAGTCGTCACGCTGTGTCGGAGTGTCCCTGACATTCTTTAAGTGGTCTAGGCGAAGGTTCACCTCAGCAAGATCATGACGCACATCGTTGAACTGGACACCTAAGGCGTCGAAACATTCTAGGATAAGGCGCTGAAAATCAGCAAAAGAGGCGCCCGAATTCGAGCCCGTCGTGTGGTCGTCGGTGAATTGGGGTTCTACCATGCTTTCTCTAAATGTCCTACCACTACGGAGCATGCAATAGTCTAACCTTGACCTCTGATACCAAAATGATGTAGGGTAGACTAGTGGTGCTCGGAGACTACGACTCTAAGTGCTGGTGCGGGGGTGACACACTAATGCAACTCTAAATGTAATGCGACCGTCGGTGACGACGACGATTAAAATGAGCGATGAGAATTAAACACCACGCAAATATTTGAAATAAAAGTAAGCAATTAATTTCAGCAATTAAATAATGGCTTCCTCCGCTCGGAGGGCCGAAGCAAGCGTGCGGCGAATAATTTTTCTTGCAATTATTAGTATAATAAAATCAATTTCCACGCAACAATAATCTCAGCACAATACAATAAAACATCAAATGAAAATGTTAAATCCAAGAATACAATACCACAAACGCTCACAACGTAGAGGGCTGAACTGAGGCACTGGAGAATTTGAAGGGCCGGATATGTAGACGGGCGATCGGAGGTGAAATCGGTGGTACGGCGATGGCGAGGTGGCTGCCCACGGTGGAAAAGAGGGAAAACGTGACGGAAACGGAAAGATCCGACCACTAGGGGATGGATCCGGGTGTAGGTGGATAGATCCGATGTTTTGACGGCGGATCCGGGCTACGGGATGATGAATATTGGGGAAAATGATGGATCGGAGGGTGGTAGCACTAGATCAAGATAGATCTAGGGTTTTCGGAGCGGTGAGAAGTGGATCCACGGAGGGCAAGGAGGGTGGGATGGTCGGCTGGTGGAAAGAGGGCAGTGGGGTGGTCGGGTGGCTGGAGGGAACCAGTGGGTTGCGGGCTGGGTTGGAGGAGCCTGGCGGTGGGGTGGTCGTAGGCCGGCGGCGGAAAACAGGAAAAGGGGGGGATCGGCTTGCTGGACTGCAGGCCGGCTGTATGGGGGAGGGGTTTTGGCGGGTTTCCGGTGTCTGGATATGGAGGAGGAGAGGTGGAAAACGATGGTGGGGGTAGGGTATACCTTGGGGAGGAGTTTTGGCGGCCTAGGAGTCGTCACCTAGGGTTCCACGGCGTCGGCACCGGAGAGGGATCGCTGGAATCCGGGAATGCTTCTTCTCCAAATCCAACAATGAATCATTTCAGCCCTCATAACTCCTATTTATAAGAAAAGGCTAGCTAGGGTTTCCCCATCAACGGCTATGATTGGCTGGTGGGTTCGCCCTTTGAATACATCAAAAATAAACTGAAAATAAAATAAAGTAATATAGTATTTTGACTCGCGGCGACGTCCCGGACGCAACCGCGGAGTTCGATCGGCGATCCGATCAAGTTTTCCTGCGCGAATAAATGAACGTGGGTCCCTCCTTACGACGAACCCCTCCAGGTGCATCTGATGGTTCCTCATCACCATGCTTATCAACAGAGTATCATTGTCTAGCTGCTACATTCTTAATGTCACTTGATCTCTCCTTTGTGAGTAGTATCCTTGCTCAGTTTTGGACTGAAGCTTTTCTCATTAGTGGGTTCTTGATCAACTTAATCGGACTCATATTCTTCGTGGTTTCTCCTAATTAGACGTTGTATTGCTGTATTCCTTATTATTCTATAATCAGTTCTTTTGCTTGCACTCTTTTGTTTTGTTTGATTAAGCGGGACAAGTTGTCCTCTAGATCTCTTGTTTGTGTGTTTCTTGGATATAGTTCTTGGCATAAGATATATATTGACCATGTTTCCAGGCATCTTCATGTTTCCTATCATTTTTTAAGGAATTTTCTTTTTTGATCTACCTCATCCTCCTGTCCTATTACCACAAGGAGCATATTTTCCTAGACAATGAGTCAATTGTTACACACACTTCATTTGCTCCACCCACTTCACCTACTCGAGCTACGTCATGTAATCCACCTTCATTGCCCGCTTCTTTTGTGCTCTCTGGTTCACCAGTGCCGCACACTACTCGTTGTGATGGTGATGCGGAGCAGAGACAGAGACGCGCTTTGGGCTCATTCGAGACTGTTTTGGCGACTTATCATATATAGCGTGCCCGGATCGACGATCCGACTCCGTGAATGCGTCCGGATTTGCGTTGCGAATCAATTTCATATATAACATTGTACTTTCTATTTTTTCATGTAGTTTTGGCCCCGAGACCAACGACCAATCATAGTTGTTGATTCCGGGTACCCTAATTTTATTTCTTATAAATATAAGCTTTAGGGCTTCCGTCATCTTCATTGCTGAATGTTTGGAGAAGAAATCCCTTCATTCCGGTGATCCCCTCCGCGGTGCCGACTCCGTGGAGCCCCCTTGGTGACGACTTTTTGGGTAAGCATGTATCTTGTGTTATTTTTCCTCCTTTTTTCTATGTTTCCCCGCTGTCCAGCCACTGATGCCATGAGATTTTTCCCGCCCAAGTTCAGCCGCTCCTCTTTATTCTTCCCCTAGATCAACCTCTTCACTGTTAAGGACTGTTTGATTAAATTAACTATTCATTTCCCCATAGTTTTCATTTCTCTATTCACCGCCGACCTCCACTCCTCAGGCAGCCGCCGGTCCCACATCCAGCCACTTCCCCTGCCCCTTCCTCCACCCTTTCCAAAACAGGACGCCGACCATTCTCCTTCCAGATCCGGCCAACAGCCACCCCCAAACCTGTCCAGCTCTGCCGCCAGCCACCCAAGACATCCCCCTTGGCTGTTTTCAGCCCAAAACAGTCAAAATCTGGAATTTTCCAGCCAGGTCCAGCCGCCTGCCTCTTCCCCTTCGCTGTCATCACCCTCCATCCCGTGGATCCACATCGAAACAGCCACCCAACACCAAATCTGTCCAGATCTGAGTGTTTTAGCCCGGTTCCAGCCATTCCCCACCCCAATCCAGCCCTCCTAATCCCCAACCAGCCCTCTCCTTACCCAATCCTGTCCACCAACCACCGGAATCCCTCGTTGAGTCCTCCAACGTTCAGATCTATTACATTGACAGCAACCCTAACATTTTTGTGGTGTTTTATAATGGTTGCTTGGTTATAAACATTGTTACGGTTTGGATATTATGTGCTTGCGTGGAATTATAGTTTATGATGTTATTTGTTTCTTGAGAAATCTCTAACTGCAGGAATGATTGATTCGCCGCGAGCTCTTGCTTTGACCCTCCACGTGGAGGAAAGCCTGAGTTTGTTTTGCCTTAATTAAATATTTTGCCTTGTCGTGAATTAATTGCGTGGGATGTCATATTTATCATCTAATCGTGATCTAATTGTCGGACTGTTGCACAACATGAAAGCCTATAGATTCCTCCTGCTTCAATTGGTATTAGAGCCAGATTGCGCGCACTTTTCGATACGCTGTCGTAGAGTCTATATGCTTACATTATGTCTAGGTATCACCACTTGTCTCAACCTCACTTTGGAGGTCTCAAATCCACTTGTACACACTCTTATAGAGCCCCGTTAGGAAGACCTTCACGGTACTACGATGATTATTCTCGATCGCAGCACACCATCGTCAGAGATCGTGTTGACCCACCAACATGACCCCATTATGCGAGAGACGATTAGTATGATGATCGTCGTCGTTCATATCCTTGCACGCGAGCAGATCATGTTGACCCTTCGACACGACCCGATTACCTTAGGGATGACTATTATGAGGATCGTCGCTTTGAGAGAGATCTTGAAAGTAAATTTCGTACTATTGCCCCTTCTTTTAACGGTTCATCGAGTTCTGAGTCTTTCAGTTGTTGACTCTTGGATATGGAGTATTATCTCTATCATTTTCAGTTATTCGGTGAGCATTGTGTCAAGTTTGCAAAACTTAGAATTTTAGATGGTATATTGGTCTAGCGTTGAGATGACCCACGAGCGAGACCATCTTCGTCGCATTACTAGTTGGGTGGACATGAAGTGTACTTTGTGTCAGAGGTATCTGCCTTCGTCGTATCCGAGTCGCTTGCTCGACCAATTATTTTCCCTTCAGCAAGGATCCATGTCTGTCGCTAAGTACAAGGATCGCTTTGATGAGTTAGTTGTGATGAGCGATATCCGAGAGGACCCAGCCATGACCACTTCTAGATTTCGTTCTGGGCTTTGATCTGACATTCGTACTAAGGTGGTTTATCATAACTCGAAGACCCTCGAGTCGACATATCAGCTCGTCCTTCATTATGAACAGTCTTTGAGATCCGCAAGAGCTAGTCGATGGGATCCTCACCTTGACCTCCGCAGTACGAGCCCCTCCCACACCATGGGCACCACTTTGCCTATCATTGTTACGTCAGACATGACTGATGTGATACCTGATACGGATTGCTCTCACCCTAGTGAGGTGCTTAGCCCAGCGAGTGACCTATCTCTTATGCCTGACCCGTCTCTTGTGACCCTGGCTGAGAGTGAGCCTGAGCGACCTATTGAGTCTGCAGTATTGTGTCACTCGCCCACACCTCTTCTTCTGCCAAGCACCAGGTCAGTTAGTACCCCAACCACAGACCTCATTCTTGACACCACACCCACAGACCCATTCTTGAGTGTAGGTTTATATCGCCCTCCCATTGTCATTGCTCCGAGTCACATAACGACCGAGAGCCCAGGGCATGGTGTTGATCTCATAGTGGCTATGTCATCAATTCACGGGGACACTACCCCTCACGATGGTACTCATCTGGAGGACCATGACCCTAGTGACGAGTACTATGACGACCCCTCTGTTGAGCCTCCTGATGAGCCTCCACATCCTGGTGAAAATGAGATTTGAGCGAGCCCTGCATGTATGAGTATCGAGTTATGGACGTCTCTTCCATTATCGTCCCTGACCGCGCCCCAGAGGATGGATATTGTGCGGAGCATCCAATATTTAGGGCACCACCACTGACACATCGCACTCTCGACGAGTTTTGGGATTCACCATCTGCTGACCCACCAGACGAGCTCTTTTTTTTCGGGGTCACGCACCACACTCGAGAGCCACGTCTTCTAGATGGTGTACACGATTTTCACTTAAGCGGTCGTCGCATTCGCAATAACTTTTCATACACACCTCCGAGTGAGCCCATTGATGTGCCACGTTCCCTGAGAGACACTTGGATCTTCACGAGCTCGTATGTGAGTATAGGTGTCTCACGCGATCCTCTGAACACTCGTCACACACGGGATGAGTTTTTCTACACTCCACCGAGAGAGCCACCTGATTGGCCCCCACATTTTAGGGACACCCCGATCATCGCTAGATTTTCTGATAGAAAGCATGTAGTGTCTGTCATGTTTCATTTACATTATTTGTATCATTTGCATGAGTCTGTTGAGTCATTTCGTCATCAATTGCATGAGTCTATTGTGTTGTCTGTCATCGTTTGCATGTGTGTCATGAGTTGGTCCGACGAATAATCCATATTGGTAATAAATCTTGTAAATCACATGCTGATGTTCAATGGCAAACACATGTACTTCATGAAGGCGTGCAGGTGATGGTAAGAATCTGCGTTGTGAGGCTCCGTGGGAGTCTTGCTAAAAGTTTGAGCGTTCGGCGAATGGGCCCCTACTCAGACTTGAGACGCATCGGGACAAATGCTTATGAGTTGGACATCCCCGCGAGCATGGGTACCTATACTGTGTTCAATGTCGAGAACTTGACATCATATTTTGTATCTCTCGAGTATTCGGGCCCACATCTTGGCGTCCCTCCCGAGCCTTCATCACCATTTTTACCACCCACCACTCTATCCACCCCCGAGCCGTTGCCACCACATTCATTACCCCATGCTCAGCCCGTCCCTTACCCCTACTTACCCGGGATCCTGTCCCTACCTGCTTCACCATTGGCACCTCAGATCCCACCGGATCCTTCCACTAGTGTGTTGAGAGATGAGCTTATCACTGAGATCATTACGCATGAGTTTGTCCACTCTACAAACAGTCTTGTGTGTTGCTACCTTGTTCGCTGGCGCAGACGACTCTTCACCGACGACACCTGGACGCTATTAGCGGAGCTTGATCAACTCGCCCCGGGATTTCGACTTCAGTACGACCGTCTCCATTCATCGGAGATGGAAGCTTTCAGTCCGGAGGTGTTGATTGGCGATGACACTTTTCTAGCAACAACACTTGGACGACCTCTGGTGGGCCTCTTCGAGATTTACCTGGCATACGACGAGAGAATTCTGATCCCTATTCATCGGGAGATGAATTTTTTCAAGCCGGGGAGAATGATGCGGAGTAGAGACGAAGACGAGCTTTGGGCCCATTCGAGGCTATTTTGGCGACTTACCATATATGGAGTTCCCGTATCAATGATCCGACTCCGTGGATGCGTCCGGATTTGCGTTGCGAATCAATTTCATATATAGCATTGTACTTTCCATTTTTTTTCATGTATCGTTGGCCCCGAGACCAATGACCAATCATACTCGTTGATTTCGGGTGCCCTAATTTTATTTCTTATAAATATAAGGTTTAGGGTTGCCGTCATCTTCATTGCTGAATGTTTGGAGAAGAAATCCTTTCATTCCGGTGATCCCCTCCGCGGTGCTGACTCTGTGGAGCCCCCTTGGTGACGACTCCTTGGGTTAGTGTGTATCTTTGTTATTTTTCCTCCTTTTTCCTATTTTTCCATGCTGTCCAGCCACTGCTACCATGAGAATTTTCCTGCCCAAGGTCAGCTGCTCCTGTGTATTCCTTCCCTAGATCAACCTCTTCACTGTTGAGGACTGTTTAATTAAATTAACTATTCATTTCCCTATAGTTTTCATTTCTCTATTCAACCGCCGGCCTCCACTCCTCAGGCAGCCTCCGCTCCCACATCCAGCCACTTCCCCTTCCCCTTCCTCCACCCTTTACAAAACAGGACGCCGGCCATTCTCCTTCCAGATCCGGCCAACAGCCACCCCCAAACCTGTCCAGCTCTGCCGCCAGCCACCCAAGACATCCCCCTTGGCTGTTTTCAGCCCAAAACAGTCAAAATCTGGAATTTTCCAGCCAGGTCGAGCCGCCTGCCTCTTCCCCTTCGCTGTCATCACCCTCCATCCCGTGGATCCACCTCGAAACAGCCACCCAACACCAAATCTGTCCAGATCTGAGTGTTTTAGCCCGGTTCCAGCCATTCCCCACCCCAATCCAGCCCTCCTAATCCCCAACCAGCCCTCTCCTTACCCAATCCTGTCCACCAACCACCGGAATCCCTCGTTGAGTCCTCCAACGTTCAGATCTATTACATTGACAGCAACCCTAACATTTTTGTGGTGTTTTATAATGGTTGCTTGGTTGTAAACATTGCTACGGTTTGGATATTATGTGCTTGCGTGGAATTATAGTTTATGATGTTATTTGTTTCTTGAGAAATCTCTAACTGCAGGAATGATTGATTCGCCGCGCGTTCTTGCTTTAGCCCTCCACGTGAAGGAAAGCCTTAGTTTGTTTTGCCTTAATAAAATATTTTGCCTTTCCGTGAATTAATTGCGTGGGATGTCATATTTATCATCTAATCGTTATCTAATCGTCGTACTGTATCATAACATGTAGGGTTAGGTCTCCGATTACCCTCCGCCTATAGATTTCCGCTGCGTTAGATAGTCACACGGATCAACGCTCTACCACTGCTTCCTACCTCTGCGGATCGTGCTCTTTTCATTGCTCCTACTCTGCATCTTACTATTCATCAACTATGTCCACCTAATCACTTGATCTTATTCATCATCTTGATTCATGCACTCCAGTATTTTATTGCCAATATTTCTAATCACAGGGAGTCCCTGGCACGCGAGGAGCTTGTTAACATATTTGAGTGAAACTCAACAGTGGACAAGGAGTTGAAAATCTGGTGTACGCTCATATATGTGATGACGTCTACCGGCTGACATATATCCTATCAATTGCAGTATAAAGTCCTGTGAGGATTCCGCCTACACCGAGGGAATTTTTTAACCTAGTCTTCCTAATCCTTGTCGATAAAAAAAAAGGTAAAGAGGGGGGGGGGGGGGGGGGGGGGTAAAAGGTTTATCTCACAAACAATCTTCTTGATATTTAGCAAACACTACATGTTGTCAATCAGTTTGTTTATGTGTCCGTAGTATTTACTAGGTTTATTCGTTAACAAGGCACCACAGTTGGATATTGTTTTTCTCCTCTCACTACTTATATGTGGGTAACAGGTTTATCTCACTATCAATCTTCTTGATATTTCGCACACACTACATGTTAACAATCAGTTTGTTTATGTGCCCGTAGTATTTACTAGGTTTATTCGTTAACAAGGCACCACAGTTGGATCATTGTTTTTCTCCTCTCTTCGTAATTAGAGCTTTGTGCTTATTATGATACTTATTGGGCAAGAGATGTTATTGATTAGAAATCTGCTACATTACTCTCTGTTTCTTTGTGATTCTTTGATTTTTTTATAAATTAAAAATTGCGATTTGATTTTCAAATCCAATATTGAGGCCGAGTATTGAGTTATGGTTACCACTATTGCTGAGGTTACTTGGCTCATATGGCCTTGTACTGATTTGAGCTTACACTATTTCCGTACCTACACCATTGCATCGTGGCAATAAAGTGTTGTTCAAATTGCTTCTAATCCATTATATAACGAGAAGACAAAACATATAAAGATTGATTTTCACTATGTACACTAACAATGTTTTTCTGAATCATCACATTACCATGTCTTTCTTCTCATTTGCTTATAGCATATTTCTTCACGAAGGGACATACATTTCAGAGACTCCTTTGAGCAAATTTTGGATGGTCGATCCTCGTGAGTTAGGCAGTGTGCTAGTTTATTCATCAACTTGTTAATTGCTTCTTAGTAATTTAATTTGCTCCAAACTTGTGATTATTTCAATCATGAGTTAGAGTGGGGGTGTTAGATATTACTATGCACTTTTTTCCCTTGGGTTATTTGGTCGCAAATTTACATTGATGTATATGTACCTCATATTGGGATGAATAATATATCATCTTACATTCTTTTCATTAAGTTTAGCAGTTCGTTGGCGACAATGTTGGGTAATTCTTTTAAAAAATTCAGGTTCATTATTCATGACTATAGTTACCGGTAAAAAATAGAAATGCCCGTTTTCCTTGAATCAAAGAATAGCTTGATGTATCTGTTATGGACTACGTGCCCAATTACTTTGATGTGTCTTTAGTTAATTTGTTGCATTGTCTTTTATGTCGTAGTCTGTGTCTTAGGTTTCATTAGGTTTTACTTTGATGTGTCTTTAATTACTTTGATGTGTCTTTAGTTAATTTGTTGCATTGTCTTGTATGTCGTAGTCTGTGTCTTAGATTTCATTAGGTTTTACTTTGATGTGTCTTTAATTACTTTTATTTCATTAGATCTTTTATTTAAAGTACTCATTGGGTCTTGTATTGTTATGGAAGAAATTATTCTCTTCCCTTTGTCTTGTGCATGAGATTTTGGTTGCTCTCTTCTTCCAAGCAAGCCTCTCCTAGGCAGCTGCGGTTTCGGCTCCGAAGTATCCCCTCGACCTCTGACCACCACTCCTGCGAGCAAACAACAACTTGGTATCAGAGCTACTCGATCCTCCTCTTCTGGCAAAATCGTTGTCAACAACTTGCAAACCCTAAATCCATTTTCCAAAATCGTTGCCATTTCAATCCTCCCTTCTTCTTTCGGTTCCAGAAAGCGTACAGTCGCATCTATAATCCAATCCAACGAGCCCAGCGCCATCTTCGTCGGGCCCTAAATCCCAATTCATGGCTTTCAGCGATCGGGATCCATCGTTGCTCGTCTCTGCACCGACGACCGACGCCACTTCATGCGATCAACTCCTCCAGCGAACTCGTTCCTATCCAGCGATGAACGACCCTCTCCCCCGACCAGGATACCACATGAGGGGAACAACATACCCCATTACACCAAGTTGGCTTTTCCAGATGTGAATAATTTTTTTGTCATCAACAAACATCGGCAACTGAATGGATCACTTTGGCCTCCTTCCACATGCTCGATATGGCGCAAATATGGTTCGTCCGTTTGTAGGCAAAAAATCCTGGACTGATTTAGTGCGACTTCAAGCGGTCCTGCAATGCTTTGGCCACCCGATTCACAGCAACCCCCTGGGGGCCCTCACGATGTTACGTCAGACGGGTACGGTTAATGACTATCTAGAACAATTTCAAATTCTTCTGGCGCGCGTGACTATTCCCCCCAAGATGCAGGTCGCCATCTTTACCGTCAGGCTACATGATCAACTACGTTTGGACGTCGAATTCGAGGCTTCCTGGGACTTGATGACTGCTATGAGCTTAGCAAGATTGTGCGACCATCGCCTTCAGTTGGAGCAGGAGGCCTACATCTCCACTAGCACAAGGACTCTGGAGGGACACCCAAAACCCGAAGATCTTTCATCTGTCTTGTACAGAAATGCCTGACAGGTGCGGGCAGGGGCTATGTTTTAACTGCGACGCGCAGTTTACTCGCGGCCATCGGTGCAAAAGACTTTTTTTTATGCACATGGAGGACTTTGAGGACTCTAATGACGAAGGGGGCGGGTGAAGTGGGCACCGTCGTCGATCTCCCTTGAGATTGAGGTCAAGTTCTTTTTGCACGGCGGGAGAGATGTTATGGGCTACGTGCCTAGTTATTTTGATGCGTCTTTAGTTAACTTGTTGTATTGTCTTTTATCTATGAAACACTGATACTTCCCTGAGGGCTGCGTACCCGTACCAGATACACTTCCGGTACCGGTACAAATTATCAGTGGATACACCTGCTACTATAGTCTGTGGATATGCTTGGACGTGGCAGATCGTTCTGCATCTTGTGTTTGAGGTCTACTTTTCTAAAGTAAACAAAAAACTTCTCCATGTCTTTAAGGAAAGGAAAAAATCGTGACCTACAAATACAACTAGTGGTGTTTGTTTATTATAATAACAAAATGTCCTTCAGATTTAAGTTTTATCATTAGATGTACAAACATCTAATTTAAATTTAATTATTTTGTTTATTTATTATGTTTTTAATTAGGTATTTTAAATTGATAGTGTTGCTATTTGTCAATATGAATTTTTCAAAATATTTTATATTCCCCCCTTTTTGAAAAAGTGGCATACACAAACACACACACACATAAACAAACAACACTCTAAGCCTTTATCCCACTACACACACACATATATGCAATTTTATTTTTGTTGTACCCTGAACGTACTCGTATTCTTATTTTTTTGATTTTGTTGTACCACCGCATCTGATACGTATCGTACCCAATACTCATACTCGTATTGGTGCTTCATAGTCTTTTATGTTGTAGTCAAGGTCTTAGGTTTCATTAGGTTTTACTTTGATATGTACTTATTTATTTTTATGTCATTGTATCATCTATTTAAAGGACTCTTTGGGTCTTGTTATGTTATGATAGAAGTTATTCTATTCCCTTTGTCTTATGCATGGTATTTTGGTAGCTCTCTCCTCCCGAGCAAGCCCCACATAGGCAACCACGGTTCCAGCTCCGAACTATCTCCTCCGCTTCCGACCACCACTTCGGCGAGCACACAACAGTATCTTAGAACACTAATATGGCCATGCTCCAATAAATTAGGCAGGAGAGTAGATAAGAAGTTCTCAAAACTCATTAATGATGCAAAATATTGATGCCCTTTTTTCAGCAATGAATAGGTTGTTGCACCAAAAGTGACTGGTATGGTCAGTGATATTTAGTTTTAGTTCAGAAAGCATAAGAATATTTTCAATGTGTTCAAGAGATTAATGATGTCCACCTAATACTGACTACAAATTGAGCAATCATGAAGTGAAGCCGCATGTGGCATATAATATTTTTGATGTAATTTTATCTGTCATACTATTTATTCATCTATGGCCACCATTCCACTTTTTGAATTTTGATCCTAATGATCTAAAGTCTCTGTTTGGTTAGAGTCCTTTTCTGTAGCTGATTGTGCTCAACAATATGGTTATTAATCTTAGTGAAAGTTGTTATTTTTTCCTTTCTACTATATTTACGATGTGCTGTTTGTTCCTTCAAATTCTTTGCTAGTGGCATCTGTGTATTGGTTCTTAAAATCATCTGTACTTTGAAAGTACATAAATTTGCAAAGTTCGCTTATGTAGTTAATAAAATGATATTTAATTGAACTTTAAGCTTTTCATCCTTAGGCTCCGGATGAAGAGTTTGAGGAGTATCTTAGACATCTTCTGGGAAATAATTGCACGGGCAACCGGAATAAGGTGATGAACTGGCATATTTATATTAATTTTTTTCCTTTATGAAAATTTATATTTGATTTATTTGCAAGGCCTGATTTTGTATGTGTATTTTATAAGTTAAGCTAGCATCATTTTATGCAAAATTTTTGGTTAAGGCCTTAATTTCTTGAGATAATAATTATTATTAGAAGCCAGTTTGTTAAGAAGAATAAATTTTTGTGATCTGAAGCAGTTCGTGCTCCCTTTCCTATGAACACTACAATACAATTTGTTCTCTATGAATGCAAATATTGTTTTTCTCAATTTATTTTGAAATTTTGAATTATGTTTTCAATTTCATCATGTTTTTCTCAGTCGTTAAATTTTTGAACTTTTATTTAAATTTTAATAACATACTTGTTACTTTTACTTTGAGTCTGATTTTTTCTATTCACTGTATAACTTATATAAGCCAAGCCTCTCCCACACTCAACACTGACATGAATGCCATGTACTGCCCATGCCTTGCTATACAAAGATTTTTAGTGAATATTCTTTCTTCCCGGGATAGAAAATTGCATATATTTTAATTTTGATGCTAGCAACACCTGCAATTTTAGTGGGAAGGAATCTTCAAGTTTTGAAACTATTTTGTAATCCAACTTTCAAGCTTGAGCCATGCTATTGTCATCATCATTATCATCTATAGCTTTATCTCTACTATTTGGGGCCAGCTTTATGAATCCTCATTTTCCATTAGTTTATGTAGACTTGTTGGAACTTGAGGAAACCGCCCGTTCTAATATCTTGCCGCAGCGGTTAGCTTGCTGGTGCGGTCTGGCAGTTTGGTTCAGCAGCTTGTTGTGAACCTCAACGGGCGGTGTTACCGACGCAGTGGAGGAACCCCCGTGGCGGGTGTACACACGACGAGCTCGAGGAAACGCGGACTCAAGCGAGGCGTCGGACCGGCCGGCGGATGGAGACAACACGGAACCGGGCAGCTCGGCGGGCGTGCTAGGCGGACCCGGACCGGGCGGGAGTGCAAACCGGGTGGCCCATGCTTGAGGGTTTGGTTTATTTATGCTTTGTAATAATTTCGGTTCCCTATATATGGGGACTTGGACTTTTGCTTTAGGGTTATGTTTTGATCTTGGAACTTTGGGGGCTGATCCCTCTTCTCCTCTCTTCCTCTTGCCTCCTTCTTCTCTCTTTAACCCTAACCGGCCCTCTCTCTTGTCCGGATTCATCCTTGTTGCATTTTATTGGTATTAATTGGTCCGACCTGCCGCTCCGCCCGCTCGTTGCCGCCGGATCTCTATGGCCCGAACACCCGCCTTTCCGCGGCCGACACCGCCGACCTCGCCGACGCCACCGCGAGTCAAGTCGCCCTCCACGCGACCCAGATCGGCGAACTCAAGACCTCGGTTGACGCCCTCTTGGCGGGTCAATCGCTCATCCTCAGCCGCCTCGATGCGCTCGCGCCGCCCCGCACACCGGCACCGGCATCCGCGTCCTCCACCGACACCGCCTCGCTTCTCGGTGTTCTGCCGGCCGTTCCTCCTATCGCGCCGCCCGCGCTGCCCGTGGGGGGAGGGGGCCGCTTACCACAACACCTCGACGTTCCCTCCTTCTCCGGCGTGGATCCTTTGGGATGGATCGCACGCACGGAACAATATTTCGACCTCAACCTCACACCGCTACCGGATCGCGTCGGCACGACAATCATTGGCCTCGACGGATCCGCCCTCCATTGGGCTCGTTGGCTACGCCAAAGCCAACCCGCCATTTCGTGGGCCGATTTACAAACAAGAGATGGTTACACGCTACGATTCTCGCTATAGGATCCTCCATTGAACGCCTATGTAGCGCGCGGCAATCGGCCGATTTGGACACCTACATCGACGAGTTCGTCGCCTTGGTCACACAAGTACCGGGCCTTCCGCCCGATCATTATTTGGGGTTTTTCCTCCAAGGACTCGTTCCCTCCATTCGATCTCGCCTCCGGACACACAACCCGCGCACCGTCTCGGACGCTTTGATACTTGCGCGGGCCGTCGAGGCCGACCTTGGACAATGGTCACCGGCGGCACCGCATCCTCCGGGGCATAAACACTCCACCGGACGGGATCACCAACCGCGGACAACCGGCCATGCTGAGGCTCGGACCGGTCGCCCCACACCGCCGCACCGCATATCAAACCAAGATTACAACGACCTCCGTCGCAAGGGCTTGTGCTTCCGTTGTCGTCAACCGTATTCCCCTCAACATGTGTGCGCCGTCAAGGAGTTTCACGCCCTCTTTGGCGATTTCGACACGGAGGTCACCATGGCGGATTTTGATGCTCTTGTTTTACCCGATGACGACGAACCGCCGCGGGCGGCGGCGGCACTGAACATCCTTGATTTACCATTCTACTCGGTTGGCGGTATTACCGGACCGCGTACGATGAAGATGCGCGGAACGATCCGCGGCCGTCCTATCATTATCATGATCGACAGTGGCGCGAGTCATAACTTTCTCTCCGACGACGTGGCTCGGGCATTGGAGTTGCCGAGCCAATCTTCCCCAAATTTCGCCGTCGCCTTGGGCGATGGAAGCCGCCGCCCAACCTTGGGCCGGTGTGACAAGGTTGACTTCTCTATCGGCGATCATACTTTTACGGCGGACTTCTATGCCTTCGCGTTGGGCGGTTTGGACGCCATATTGGGCGTCGCTTGGCTCCAAACTTTGGGCGACGTTCGCGTCAATTGGGCTCACATGTCCATGCTATTCCACCATCAAGACCAACCATGTCGCCTTCTCGGCGATGCAACTCTCCTCCGTTCCCCGCTCTCCGCCCGAAGCCTAAACCGCATTACGGACGCCACCTTTGCGGCATGGTTATGGCCCATGCAATCGGAGGCTTCCCCGGCGGCTCCGCCATCCCAAGACCTGCAAGCTCTTATCGCCGAATTCTCGGACATTTTCACAACTCCAACCGGACTTCCTCCGGTCCGCCCAACCGACCATCCTATTGTCCTCCAACCGGCATCCACCGCAATCTCGGTTCGGCCATACCGCTACGGTCACACACAAAAGGATGAGATCGAACGCCTAGTGCGGGAGATGCTCTTGGGGGGTCTCATTCGGCCAAGCTCTAGCCCCTTTTCCAGCCCGGTTTTGCTCGTTCGGAAAAAAGACGGAAGTTGGCGTTTTTGTGTGGACTATTGCGAGCTCAACAAAGCAACCGTGGCGGACAAATATCCGATCCCGGTAATACAAGAGTTGTTGGATGAACTTCATGGCGCTACCTTCTTCACCAAGCTGGACTTACGGGCCGGCTACCATCAAATTCGGGTTCGCCCGGAGGATATTCACAAGACGGCGTTTCGTACCCACGACGGCCATTTTGAATTCGTGGTAATGCCGTTTGGGCTAACCAACGCCCCGGCCACCTTCCAAGCAACGATGAACGACATCTTTCGGCCGGTACTCCGTAAACACGTGCTTGTGTTTTTTGACGATATTTTGGTTTTTAGTTCCACTTGGCAGGAACACCTTCTTCATGTGCGTCAAACATTCTCTACTCTTCGGCGTCATACCTTGGCGGTGAATCAAAAGAAGTGTTCTTTTGGCGAGACGAGCGTCCACTATTTGGGCATACTATTTCGGCCGGCGGCGTCGCCATGGACACCGATAAGGTCCATGCGGTGCTCCATTGGCCAACACCCACATCACTTCGGGAAGTTCGCGGTTTTCTTGGCCTGACCGGCTACTATCGCCGGTTCATCAAGGACTACGGCGGAATAGCCCGCCCTCTCACGCAATTATTGAAGAAATCGGACGAGGCCCCTTCGCGTGGCCACCGCGGCAACCGCCGCCTTTGCGGCGCTCCAATCCGCTCTCATTCATGCTCCAGTTTTGGCAATGCCGGATTTCACCCAACCTTTTATCATAGAATGTGACGCTTCCGGCACGGGCGTAGGGGCGGTCCTCATGCAACACGGCCGCCCCATAGCATTCTACAGTCGGGCTTTCTCTACGGCCATCCGGAGCCGGTCGGCGTATGAAAATGAGCTCATGGCATTGGTTCTTGCCGTCCAACACTGGCGGCCGTAGTCTCCTTGGCCGTCCATTTATCGTCCGAACGGATCATCATAGCCTCCGCTACCTTCTACAACAAAAGATCGCCACACCCGCTCAACAAATTTGGGTCGCCAAACTACTTGGCTACGACTTCACCATTGAGTACCGCTCCGGCAAATCCAACAAAGCGGCGGATGCCTTGTCTTGCCTGACCACCGCGCCCGAGTTAACGGCCATCTCCCGGCCGGTTTGGGACGATATATCAACTCTACAACATGAGGCGGACAACGACCCCAAGTTGGCAAACATCCGTCGCATTCTTCTCACCAACCCGACCGGCCACCCGCCCTACTCCCTCATCGGAGGCCGCTTATTCCATCGCAATCGCCTCGTGCTCTCGTCCAGCTCTCCGAGCATTCCACGGCTTCTCGCCGAGTTTCATTCGACTCCAACCGGTGGCCACGCGGGAGCATTCCGCACCTATCGCCGCCTTGCGGCGACCCTCTATTGGCCAAGTATGATGCGACAGGTCAAGGCTTATGTGGCGGCTTGCCTACCTTGCCAAAAGGCCAAGTATGAAACCATGTTTCCCGGCGGCCTCCTCCAACCCTTGCCGGTGCCGGAACGCATTTGGGAAGACATAGCCATGGACTTCATCACGCGATTACCTCGCTCCAATGGCTTCGATTGCATACTTGTGGTAGTGGACCGGCTTACCAAGTATGGCCATTTCCTTCCACTTCGCCATCCGTACACGGCCACCACGGTGGCCGACGTGTTTATCTCGGACGTGGTGCGTCTACATGGGTTCCCTCGCTCCATTGTTAGCGATCGGGACCCCCTGTTCCTCAGTGGGTTCTGGACATCCCTTTTTAAGCTCCAAGGGACTCGTTTACGCATGAGCACGGCGTATCACCCTCAAACCGACGGCCAGTCGGAAGTTCTTAACCGGTGTTTAGAAACCTACCTACGGTGCTTCATCGGAGAATGCCCCGGATCTTGGGCCAAATGGATTTGTTGGACGGAATATTCATACAACACTTCATATCATCATGCGGAGAACATGACACCGTTCGAAGCCGTCTATGGCCGACCCCCACCATCCATTACCCGTTACCTTCCGGGTGAATGCCCCGTCCCCACATTGGCCGATCATCTTCACAACCGGGACATTATTTTGGATAGCTTGAAGCACCACCTCCACCGAGCCCAAGGAAAGATGACTTCTTTTGCAAATAGGAAACGCCGGGATCTCTCTTTTCAAGTAGGAGAAAAGGTGTTTCTCAAACTCCACCCATATCGCCAACTCTCGGTCGCAAGGCGCCCTTGCCCGAAGCTAGCTCCACGATTCTTTGGCCCCTTTGAGGTGCTTAGCCGTATAGGGGCCGTGGCATACCAGCTTCGTTTACCCGCCGAAAGCCGAATCCATCCGGTCTTTCATGTGTCACAACTTCGCCGCGTCATTGGCGACCACCCGGCGGCGACCCACATTCCGAGCGACTTGGATCATGCGGGTTCGGAACCACTCTATCCGGCCAACATCATCGATCGCCGCAACCATCTTCCCGGCGATGCGGCCCCCGAGGAGGTTCGGGTTGCATGGCGGCATAGGCCGGTCACCGAGGCTACGTGGCTCATCCGAGATGACTTCCGCCGCCAATTTCCGGATTATTGCCTTGAGGACAAGGACAATTTTCCAGATGGAGGCATTGTTACCGACGCAGTGGAGGAACCCCCGTGGCGGGTGTACACACGACGAGCTCGAGGAAACGCGGACTCAAGCGAGGCGTCAGACCGGCCGGCGGATGGAGACAACACGGAACCGGGCAGCTCGGCGGGCGTGCTAGGCGGACCCGGACCGGGCGGGAGTGCAAACCGGGTGGCCCATGCTTGAGGGTTTGGTTTATTTATGCTTTGTAATAATTTCGGTTCCCTATATATGGGGACTTGGACTTTTGCTTTAGGGTTATGTTTTGATCTTGGAACTTTGGGGGCTGATCCCTCTTCTCCTCTCTTCCTCTTGCCTCCTTCTTCTTCTCTCTTTAACCCTAACCGGCCCTCTCTCTTGTCCGGATTCATCCTTGTTGCATTTTATTGGTATTAGGCGGTCTGTTGGAACTTGAGGAGACCGCCCGGTCTAATATCTTGCCGCAACGGTTAGCTTGCCGGTGCGGTCTGGCAGTTTGGTTCAACAGGCTTGTTGTGAACCTCAGTGGGCGGTCAGAGTCTTAACAGCAGAAGTGGTCAGCTGGTTAATCGTTGCAGCGTTCTAGCGGTTAGCCACATCAGACAGCTGGTTGAAGCGGTTAGGAGGTTAGGTTCTGTAGCCTGATGATTATCCTCAGCAAATTCTGATGGTGTATCGTTGCTATGCTCTGGATGTTAGCCGCAACTGCGGTTAGGCGGTTAAGGCGCTTCAGCGGACATTGTCTTAACCTCAACTGCCGTCAGGGTGATAGTCGTCAGTAGTGTTATGAGGCTCTCTTTGTATTCTGTATAGTTGGCGGTTTGACTGTGTCAAACCGCTCTAGCCGCCGGACTAATTATTTAGTCTCACATCGTGGGTTGTATTCTCTCACCTCCCCCAGTTTCTATAAATAAGGGGGCATACCTATGTAATGATTATCTTTTTGGAGCAATAAAGTTTGCCGTTTATTTACCTTTTTTGTCGTTTTCTCGGTACTTTTCACATGGTATCAGAGCGGCAACTCGATCCTTGGCTCCAATCAGATTGTTCCCGTGCGGCTTCTTGATCTTGCCGCGCGGTCTCTTTCGGTTTGCTTCTCGCACCGGAGTCTTGTTGTTCGCTTCCCGCTCTTCCCTCCCCGTGCTCGTCACTCTTCATTGCGACTTCTTTTCGCGCGACTTCATTGTCTGTTCGCGCGGCTTTTCTGTTGATCTGCTTTGTTTCTCTTCTTTGCGAGTTCTGCATTTTGGTCGCGGCCTTCTTCTTGCCGCTGGTGTGTTGTCACCTAGACCGTGCGAACTCTTTCTCTCCTTTCCCGCGGATTGTGTCTTCCCGCGGATTGTTGCCGCTGGTGTCTTCCTGCCTCTTGTCTTGTCCGCGCGTCTTCGTTCTTCTTTTCACGGTTTCTCTTCCCTGCTTAGAAGTCCGCATTTGGGTCGTGGCAACTTCCTTGCCGCTGGTGTTCTGTCACCTGACCGTGCGGTCTTTTCCTCTTTCTCGCAGGGCCTCCTCTAGTCGCTGCGTCTTCTCTTCCTCCGCGAGCTCCACATCTTGGTCGCGGCCTTCTTCTTTGCTGCTGGTGTGTTGACACCTTGACCGTGTGGGCTTCCCACGCGGTTTGTTCTCTGCTCATCGCTACTTCTTGTCTTAACCGTGTGGGTTGTTCTCTTACCGTGTGGTTTCTCTCCGTTTCTATGGATTCCCCTTCTTCTTTTGTCTCTGCTCCTACGCTTTCTTCTTCTTCATTCTTGGCCTCCGGTAATTTGGGTACCGCTTCCAAGCTCACAGGTCCCAATTATCCTGATTGGAGTGTCTCTTTCATTTTTTGTTGCGCTCGCAGCGTAAACGTCATCATTTGACTGATGACCCTCCTCCTTCTAACTCTGCTACTTTTGATGACTGGGATGCTACAGATGCTCTGGTTCGCACTTGGTTAGCGAATAGCTTGTCTGAGGAATGTCTCCCTGTTATTAGACATGATCTAACTGTCAAGGCTGTCTGGAGTTATCTTGCTGCTTTGTACTCTAAGGGAGCACAGACATCGCGCATATATACCTTATATGCGAATCTGTTTGCTCGACCCGTCATGACTCCTGCTTTGGCCTATCAGGAGGTTCAGACTCTCGGTGTTGAACTCCTTCAACATAGGCCATTTTCTGCTGATCTTACAAAGCAACACACATTTTCAGGTGCTCCTTGTTGTCTGCTATTTACTTCGACTTTCGGATTCGTTTGACATGATTCGTCAACAGATTCTTGGAGAGGCAGAATCTCCGACTCTGGATGCTACTGCTTCTAGAATTTTTGCTGTTACGACGCTTCTTCAGCGTCCCTTGCTTCCCTCTCCTTCTCCTGATCTGGTTGCTCATCCAGCTCATTATGATAACTCTGGTATCCATGGTGGCTGTGGTGGACATGGTGGTCGTGGTTATTCTAAGCACCAGTGTTCTCATTGTGGCAGGCTTGGTCACTTGGTTGATCGTTGCTGGGCCAAACATCCTCACCTTCGTCCTACTTCTGCTGATTCCTCCAAGAAGTCTACTTCTCTAGCTACTTCTGGAGCTGCTCAGGTTGCCATTTCGGGTAGGTGGCTTATTGATTCTAGTGCTACGAATTATATGACGGGCAATTCTCGTCTGTTCTCTTATCTTGACAAGAATAATCGGTTACCTCCGGTTCTAATTGCGGATGGTTCTCCGTCACCGGTTTGTGGATCTGGCACGGTGCATTTGACTCATTCTCTTCAACTTCAGGACACTCTTTATGTTCCCAATTTTCCGTGCAACCTCCTTTCGGTTACTGCTCTTTGCAAACAGATGCATTGTGAAGCGATCTTTACTTCATCTACTTGTGTTTTTCAGATTCTTCATTCCAAGGAGAAGATTGCTACTGGGACTGAAAGCGGCGGCTTGTTTTACCTTAATACTTCTTCTGCCTTTTCTGCCTCTTCTTCTTTACTACAGTGACATCTTCGGCTTGGGCATCCTCCTCCTCAGATCCTTTTTCAGCTTCTGTCTGTTTTACCTCGTGGTGATTCTTCTCTTCATTGTGAGGCTTGCCAATTTGGCAAACATCACCGCTCGAATTTTCCCGCGAGGCAGGGCCTCAGCTCTTCTCGTCCCTTTGACCTTGTTCATTCGGATGTATGGGGTCCTGCTCCCCTTCAAACTATTGGTCGGGGTAGTTTATATTTTGTAACTTGCATTGATGACTATTCTAGGTGTATATGGTTATATTTGCTACATGATCGCTCTGAGATTTTCACTATTTTTTCTGCTTTTTACAATGAAATTCGTACACAGTTTGATACTCATATTAAAACTCTCCGTACTGATAATGTTAAGGAGTATCTCAGTCATCAGTTCACCACCTTTTGTTTAGATCATGGTGTTGTCCATCAGACTACTTGCCCTTATACTTCACAACAGAATGGCGTTGCTGAACGTAAGAATCGTCATCTTCTGGATGTGGCTCGTAGTCTTCTTACTCATATGCATGTTCCTCGCTCTTATTGGTGCCATACCGTTCTTCTATCCTGTTTTCTCATTAACCGAGTTCCGTCTTCGGTTCTTGACGGCAAGTCTCTTTTTTCTATCCTCTACCCTGATGCGAAACTGTTTCCCTTACCTCCTCGCGTCTTCGGGTGCACAGCGTTTGTCCACTCTCCTTCCTCTGGTCGTGACAAACTCTCTCCTCGCTCTATTAAGTGTATCTTTTTAGGGTACTGTCCAACACAGAAAGGGTATCAGTGTTTTGATCCTGTTCATCGCCGGCAGTATGTTTCTGCGGATGTCACTTTTTTTGAGGATGCTCCCTTTTTCTCTCCTCCCTCTACTATTCCTTTTTCTGTTGATGCGTCTTCTCCGATGGTGTCGGCGCCTCTTCTGGATCCTGCACTTCTATCTCCTCCTTCTATTCCTGATTCTTCTACTCTTCCTTCTTCTCCTGAGCCGCTGTCTACAGCTCCTGGGCCAGTAGTCTCTCCTTTGGATAAGTCTGATGCAGTAGACAAGACGGATCTTGATCTTCCGATTGCTCTTCGGAAAGGAGTTCGCTCGTGTACTCAACATCCTATTCAAGATATAGTCTCCTATGCGCAGTTGTCTCCTTCGTCTCAGAGCTTTGCTCTAGCTCTGTCCGCAAGCGTGATTCCAGCTTCTTATCATGATGCTCTTGTTATTCCTCATTTGAAAGCTGCTATGGATGAAGAGATGAACACTCTAACTGAGAGGGGTTACTTGGACTCTTATTCCTACCCCTCCTGGAGTTGATGTGGTTGACTGTCGCTGGGTCTTCATCATCAAGTTTCTCCCCAATGGTGTTAATGATCGTTACAAGGCTCGGCTTGTGGCCAAGGGATTTACACAGACCTATGACGTAGATTCCTTTGATACTTTCTCGCCTGTTGCTCGGATTATTACAATCCATGTTCTCTTCTCCGTAGCGGTCAAAAGAGACTGGGAGATGTCTCAACTGGATGTGAAGAATGCCTTCATTTATGGTGATTTGCAAGAGACAGTCTATATGGAGCAACTTCCTGGGTATGTTGCTCAGGGGGAGTCTCAGGTCTGTAAGCTGCGGAAGGCTATCTACGGTCTCAAGCAAAGTCCGAGGGTCTGGTTTGAAAAATTCAATGAAGTTATTTCTGTTGTTGGATTTGCTCGGAGTGCTGCAGATCATTCTTTGTTCATTCGCAAAACTGCAGCTGGCCTTGTTATTCTTGCAGTATATGTGGTTGATATTCTTCTGACAGGAGATGATAAAAAAGGCATGGGTATGACAGAAGCATCTGCTTCAGCATTTTGTTACCAAGGATATGAGGGCTCCTAAGTACTTTTTGGGAATTGAGATTTCTCGAAAATCTGACTCTATTGTTCTTTCACAGCGAAAGTATGCCTTAGATCTCTTGAAGGATACAGGCCTTCTTGGGGCTAAGCCTGCTCGGACTCCTATGTCAGTTGGAGATGACAAATGTTGGAGTGAGGACTCACCTCTTCTTGAGGATGTAATCAGGTACAGACGGCTTGAGGGGAAACTCATTTATCTGACTATCACAAGACCGGATATTTTCTATGTTGTGGGAAGAATGAGTCAGTTTATGCAAGTTCCTAAGGAGTGTCATCTTCAGTCGGCCATAAAAATTTTAGAGTATGTAAAAGGTGCTCCAGGCAAAGGGCTTCTGTTTCAGAAAAGGGGACATTTGAAGATTGAGACATACTCAGATGCTAGTTATGCGAATGATAAGGAAGATAGAAAGTCCACTTCTGGGTTTTGTACATTTGTTGGAGGAAATTTGGTCAGTTGGAAGAGCAAGAAGCAAGCAGTAGTGTCCAGGTCAAGTGCAGAAGCAGAGTATATGAGCATGACTCTTACAACGTGCAAGCTGAAGTGGTTACAGACGCTTATGCTTGATTTTGGAGAGGTATATGATCATCCTTTGCCTATATTCTGTGATAACAAGGCAGCCATATATTTCTCAAGAAATCCAGTGTTTCATGAGAGGACAAAACATATAGAGGTGTACTGTCACTTCATCAGAGAAGAGATTTCGAAGAATCAGATCTGTACACCGTTTATTACATCCGACAAAGAGCTAGCTGATTTCTTCACCAAACCTGTTACTCCCTTTGGTGAGGTTTGTAGCAAACTGGGCATGATAGATATACATGCTCCAGCTTGAGGGGGAGTGTTGGAACTAGAGGAAACCGCCCGGTCTAATAATATCTTGCCGCAGCGGTTAGCTTGCCAGTGCGGTCTGGCAGTTTGGTTCAGCAAACTTGTTGTGAACCTCAGCAGGCGGTCTGTTGGAACTTGAGGAGATCGCTCGGTCTAATATCTTGCCGCAGCGGTTAGCTTGCCGGTGCGGTCAGGCAGTTTGGTTCAACAGGCTTGTTGTGAACCTCAGCGGGCGGTCAGAGGTTTAGCAGCAGAAGTGGTCGGCTGGTTAGCCGTTGCAGCGTTCTAGCGGTTAGCCACAACGGACAGCTGGTTGAAGCGGTTAGGCGGTTAGGTTCTGCAGCCTGATGATTATCCTCATCAGCGGTCTGATGGTGTACCGCTGCTGTGCTCTGGATGTTAGCCGCAACTGTGGTTAGGCGGTTAAGGCGCTTCAGCGGACATTGTCTTAACCACAATTGTCGTTAGGGTGATAGTCGCCAATAGTGCTCTGAGGCTCTCTTTGTATTTTATATATTTGGCGGTTTGACTGTGTCAAACCGCTCTAGCCGCCCGACTAGTTATTTAGTCCCGTATCGTGGGTTGTATTCTCTCACCTCCCCCGGTTTCTATAAATAAGGGACATACCTATGTAATGATTATCTTTTTGGAGCAATAAAGTTTGCCGTTTATTTACCTTTTTTGTCGTTTTCTCGGTACTTTTCACAAGACTGTTGACCGGGACAATGAGCCTAAATTATGCAAATCTTCTTTAGCAATTTTCATCCATATCATGTTACTTTGGCTTTAAAATTTCTCCTACTTAATCACTCAACACGAACTCTATATTCCCATCTAATTGGTGTACTATCTGACCTTCATTGTGCAACCACCTAAAATTATCTTATCTTCAATTGACGTCTCTCATTATTCTTCTAGTATGATCATTTCACTGACATTATTTCTCCATTATAATTATTCCTTAATTTATTTTTTCTACTTTTGTCACATTTCTTAGCATTCTCATTCCCCCCCCCCCACCACTTTCAACTTAGATAAACTTTTTTACGGCGTTACACTCAGACCCATAACACTTTCTCTAGTTGCAAATTTATAAAATCTACCTTAAGTCTTCTTGATGTCCTTTTATATCATAATACTACCTATGAATTTTTTTCATTTAATCACCCAACCTTGGCTTTATATAATATTGACCTAGGATAAATGAAATGCTATGCTATTCACTTTGGAAAGATGATCTTTAACACAAACTCGATTTATGATTACTAGAAATCTGTTAAGGGCCTAGCTCACAACGTTGGTAGTGTTGTCGAAGGATGGCCGGAGGTGGAGAATACTATGGAGTCGGAACCTCAGCTGTCTAAGTGGGGTGTGCTTGGGAGGAGAGAGCTTAGGTCTGCAAGCGGTTCGGTTCGGTTTGAGGTAAAACCGAAACCAAACCGAATAGCCTCGGTTTTTAGTTTTTACACACCCGAAACTGAACTGATCGGTTTGGTTTTTGTTCGGTTTTTTACATCTGTTCGGTT